>OX123209.2:19041905-19672505 GCA_944739405.2 Euclidia mi
CTATATCTATACTGCCATTCCTGTCCAAAGTTCTTGAGCGTCTGATACATAAACAACTTTCCACATTCCTCACTAAGAACGCTCTCCTAAATCTCTTCCAATCTGGTTTTCGTCCTGGACATAGTACTGCCACCGCACTGGTACATATTACTGATGAGATAAGACTGGGCATGGATAGTGGAAAGCTCACGCTTCTGTCCCTACTTGATTTTAGCAATGCTTTCAACACCGTAGATTTCCAAATCCTGCTTCGCATACTTCGCTCTATTAACATATCTCCAACGGTGATTGACTGGTTTCATAGTTATCTGTTTGGGCGGCGACAGCGTATACGCGTTGAGGAATCGTACTCTTCTTGGTGTAATACGACTGCCGGTGTTCCACAGGGTGGCGTTTTATCTCCGTTACTTTTCGCAATTTTTATAAATTCTAGCTCTCAACAGTTAATTTCGTCCTACCACCTTTATGCAGACGACTTACAAATTTACTCGCAGGCACCACTAGAATCGGTGGGAGATGTATTTTCTGATATAAACTCGAACTTAGCACAAATCTGTGAGTGGAGTAAAAAGTATGGGCTCAAGATTAATGCATCTAAAACGCAAATAATCCTTATCGGCAGTCCCAGAATGATCTCTAAGTTAAATTGGTCAATGCTGCCTGAGATTAAATTCGACGGCAACGTATTAGCTTTTACTGATCACGTGAAAAAATTGGGGTTATGCATGGATAAAACTTTATCCTGGGGGTATCAAATGCAGGAGACTAGTCGAAAACTATTCGCGTCAGCAGGCTCGTTGCGTAGGCTGCGGAATTTTCTCCCAACGTCCACTAAAATTGCGCTTGCACAGTCATTACTTCTCCCAGTACTCGATTATGCTAATGTCAGCTATCTTGACCTCACTGAGGAGCAACTTGATAAACTTGAGCGTCTCCAAAACTTTTGTATCAGATTCATATTTGGATAACGTAAATATGATCATGTATCAGAATTTCGTAGCAAACTCAAGTGGCTCCCAATTCGTCTTCGCAGGAATACTCACATTCTTACATTACTGTATAATATCCTATTCAGCCCGGACACCCCTTCGTATCTCAAAGAACGTTTTAAGTTCATTCATGACAAACATGCAAAGTTTCTGAGGTCGTCTAAGGATCTGAGGCTGCAGATGCCAACACATTCCACAATTTTTTATGACAAATCCTTTACTGTGCAAGCAGTACGCTTGTGGAATGCGTTGCCGATAGAAATTAGGCAAGCAAACTCGCTTGGCATATTCAAAAGCGCCATAAAACAGCATTACTTGGCTATGTAACTGAATTTTTATATTCTATTCAGTTCAATGTATCTATGTATTTTGTATACTTATATTTATTTATGTATTTATATATTTATGTATGGATGTATTTATGTACTTATGTATTCATGTATTTATCTATTTATGTACTTGTGATATACTATTTTGATGTACTTATGTATGTATATATGGATCCTTACTTCATTTTATGACTACACCACTGTTTTTATTTATCTGATCTCTTCTAGTCCATCCCAAGGTTGCCTGGAAGAAATTGCTTATAGCGATAAGGCCGCCTATTGTACATTTGTAACATTGTATAACATTATATGTAGCATTTGTATTCTATATGGTGTACAATAAAGAAATTTCTATCTATCTATCTATCTATCTATAATTTTTCATACATAGCCTTTTCGAAAATTTTTGAAACTTCCTTTCTTGTAAATGGTTTGATTATTGAAAATTTCAATCGTAAAGGAAATTGGCCTTGACTAAATGACAAATTGATTATGTGGCTGATAGGGGGTGCTAACATCATAGCACAACGTTTGAGGAGCTTGGTATGTAGGTCGTCGTATCCTGTCGAATTGGTAGATTTTAGAGAATTAATAATTTTGAAAATATCATTAGCACTGGTAGGGGTCAAATAAATAGTATAAGGAAGGTTGGTCATAGGATACGGATATATAGCATCTGTTAACGGATTATTTGTAGTGTTATAACTTATAAGTCATGTCAATAAAGGAATTATTAAAAATATTGGCTATTTGGTTAGGACGTGAATATGTGTGTTCATTTAATATTATTTTGTCTATGTCAGCTAGGTCTACCCTATCTTTGGTGCTACTTTTAATAATATCCCATGCGGCCTTGCATCTATTATGGGCTCTAAATAAATATCTTGAATTTTCTGATTTTTGTGCTTGTAGAATGCATTGTTTTAAGAATCATTGTATATAATTATGTATTGTAAGCTTTTTTATGTTGGTGCTTATTTGTATGAGTTAACCTATATTTGAGGTACAGACGTCTCTTATTAATGCAACTTTTTTAATACCTAGTAAATAAATAAATAATGTATGTATTATTTTAACAATTGTTGGTATACCTAAAAAATAAATAAAATAAAATAAAATAACACCTTTAGATATCCAATTGTTTTTTAAAGGTTTGTTTGTTATTTTTACTCTGATAATGGGAAATTACAAATTATAAAATAATGTTAAAAGTTCATGGAAATAATTGAATGATTGATCGGTATTCTAGTCTAGCTGATAAACTTCAGTTATTGGGAGAGAATATATATAAGAAACAAATTTAGTTTAGTAGTAGGAGACTGACTAGTCCGTGTGGTCACGGATTAAGAATACGGAATGTCACCACCCCATATCATCCCATGGGTGTCGTAAAAGCCGACCGAGGGACCATATTATGCAAGGAAAACTTGATACAAACCCAATACCAACCCGTTTGGCCAGCGTGGTATAGTAGGCCAATTCCTCCTTTCAAAGGAGAGGCCTAGTCCAGCAGTGGACTGTTAAAGGCTGATGATGATGGTGAGTAGGAGATTGCTTCGTTGGTCTCGCGGCATAAATGTGCGCGTGGGATTGGGAGGTCTCGGGTTTGATTCCCGGGTCAGGCAAAGTGTTATTGGGTTTTTCCGTTTGGAAATGCCCGGTACGGCAATAGGCTCGCCCCCTATTACGTGGGACCTAAACATTCATGGCGAAATGTGGGTGTAATATTACACCTCTGCCTACCCCTTCGGGAATACAGGCGTGAGTCTATAAAAAAAATAAAAAACAATTTAGTTATGTTCTCTTTACTTAAGTCACGGCGGTATTCGAACCAATTTTTTTTTTACATTTGATCTGCTGTCGGTATTGCTAACCTCAAAGGATATGGACTGGCCTGTCTCATGATCTGATAGTGCAGAGTTATGTATGCAGGATTGAACATTGACTAAATTACTGGCAATGAGGTCAATGCAAGAGCTCTTTCTAGTAGGTTTGGATATGTGATTGGTAATACTTTAGTTATTAAAAATTGATTCAAGTTCTTGAAGATTTTTGCTTGCTTTTAAGACATCCAAATTCCAGTCTCCACAGACAATCCGTTTATTGTTACTTTTTATTAGTTTTCTCAAAATAATGTCAAATTTTTGTAGAAATATTTTAATATCGGAATAAGGTGTTCGGTATATGCAGACCACATAGAGTTTGAGAGCAATAATTTCAATAGCACAGTGGTGGTAAATGGTGGCTTCCGCACTATGACTCACATAATAGCAGGCGAGCTTATTGTAGGCTCCCATTTATGGCATCCATGCATAAACTAAGTGTCATTTCTCGATGTAATTTATATATTTTTAGACCTGGCTACAATAATGTTGTGCGCTATGGAACGGTGATTTCGTCGTATTCTGTCTGGGTAGCCAGTGGTTTTAGCGGTATTTAGTGGTGATATAGTTCTTTAGGATGGGGATGAGGATTGACTACTTTCCGAAGTATAAATCAAGCAAGAATTAAAAAAAGAATACCTAACTAAACACAAAGGTATATTATAGGCATAGGGCCAATAAATAAGTATTTTTTTGCTTTTAACTGCTATTTAACTATTTAGCGGTATTGACTGGTACTTAATTATAGTGCTTAAGTTATGCTACATATTATATACAGGACATCTGCAGCGTTGCACTTCTGCAGAGCATTGTTAAGCTTGCAGTCTTATTTCGACCTACTTACAATTAAAGAAATGTGACGTCGTCATTAATGTGGCTAGCCTTACGGAAGTTAGAAAGCGCGAAAGGCGTCTAACACTCTATAAAGGACCACTAAAGCGGAGCTGGCACCAATGCAACCAGTAAAAATGCGCAAGCTCTCCGCTCCAGTTGACAGCCAGTCTTATAAAGAACTTTAACAAAGTATATATTAACCGTATATCGAGGAGGTTTTCACCGTCGGTGATGATCGCTGTGTTGTTATTGTTGCACAGGTAGAAGGGCACACACACTCCCGACGAGCCATCGTCCATGAGGCATGTCTGCTCTTCGGTCGCTGCAACAGAAAAGTTAGTCAATAATCTATATTCGGCACCTCTGTGATTTGTTCATGAGAATGTATTGTGTTTATAGACGTTTAAGTGCGGTTTGGTTTTGAGGAAAGGCTAGTGTCACACAATTTAGTGATAATAGGAAGGTTCAGATGCATGGATGGCAGCGATAGTCTAGTGCAGATACCAACGGACTGCCATGCAGAGGGTATCGGTTTCGAATGCATGGCGCGCACCACTGACTTTTCGAAGTTATGTGCATATTAAATTATTAATTATCGCTTGCTCCGTGCCTCGGACAGCACGTTAAGCCGTCGGTCCCGGCAGTTATGAAAATTTATTTATTTATTGGGACATATAACAGTTATACATTACATTACATGGTAAGATAACAGTAGGTATTTTCCTGTTACTTAATGTATAACCCACACCTATTTCCGCAGTATAGTATTAAATAAATTTCGAGTATTAAAAGGTCATGCGAAGTTGAGCCAAAATATAATATTGATAAAAACTGAACATAACAAAGAAAATGGAAGAAACGACGATGTCGGATAAGTGTGTGTTATACATTTCTGGGAGACAGCGGAGAGGTGCCCGTGCACCGGCGTTTGTTCTGCACTTTTCAGTGTAGAACAGCCGAGGCACGCGCACCTCCCGCTGTAATACAGTTCTAGGCACCACACAACAAAGCTGATTGGTAATACCACTACAATCAAATTTATTGTTACAAATGCCCTGCAACATCATAAACATGAGCAGTTTGCGTCAGGATTCCAAGCTAACCTAATATTCTCTGAGTAACTCTTGATATGGAAGTTTAGAATTTCGGAATTTGTAATGGATAATTCTTAAAATTTTTTTTTTTGGACCATTTCAATCCTATTCACATATTTGTTGTAAAATGGATTGAGAATCGGGACTGCGAATTCTACTTGAGATCTAATAAGCGTTTTATACAAGAGTAATAGGGTGGATCGACGTTTAAAATCTTTAGAGGATCTCATAACGAAACCGTACATTTCATAGGCATTATTAACAATATTGTCAATATGTAGGTCGAGATGTAATTTAGTGTCTAACGTGACAACTACATATTGACAATATTGTTAATAATAACAATATTGTCAATATGTAGGTCGAGATGTAATTTAGTGTCTAACGTGACACCTAGATAACGGATGTGGCTGACCTTTTGTAGAATTTTTCCTTGAAAAGTATAATCATATTTAAGAACCTTCTTATTTTTTGTGTAAGTTATTATATTACATTTAGCTATGCTGAGATGCAGTTTATTGAGTAAACAAAATTGAGAAAACCTGTCTAGGTCACTCTGTAAGAGTATGCAGTCTTGTAGACTAGAACAAGCCTTATAAACTTTGACGTCATCAGCATACATCAGGAACTGTGAGTTAATAAAGCAGCGTTTTATGTCATTACGAACAGATTGAAAAGTAGGGGTCCTAGAATCGACCCCGGGTTATTCCGGAGGTGGCAGTAGTGGAGTCAGATTCAAAACCATTAATGACTACTTTTTGAGTCCTCTTGTAGATGTAAGACATGAACCATCGAAGTATATTGCCACGGATACCGTTGTAGGCAATTTTGTCCAAAAGCAACTTGTGATCCACCTTGTCGAAGGCCTTTCGAAAGTCGGTGTACACAGTGTCATCTTGAGTTTGATCATCCATATTGTAAAATAAATAACTTATAAATAATGTAAGATATGTGACTGTTGAGCGACGTTTAACGAACCCATGTTGTTCGGGAATGATTATGCTGTGTATGTAAGAGTATAATTCACCGTGCACAAGACTCTCGAAAAGCTTCGACAAGGCGGATAAGATAGAGATGGGACGATAATTTTGGACGTTATTTTTGTCACCGCTTTTATATACTGGTGTGATGAAAGCGTGCTTCCAAACTTCAGGAAATATTCCCTCACTAAGGCACTTATCGAAAATAATACAAAGTGGATATGCAATATGGTCTGCGGTTTTCTTTATGAACATTGGGGGTAGGTATACCATCGGGACCGGCCCCTTTATTAAAATCGATATGTTTAAGAGACTTTAATATGACATCAGATGTTAAACGTATATCCGACAAGCACAAAGAATTATCCGCAAACATTGAATGTGCTTGCCAGTGTTCTGGTTCAAAGGTGGAGGAAAAACTTAGAAAACATATTGCATATTGCAGTCGGAACATTTGCGTGTTCATCGTCAAGATACATATTTGCGAGAATATTGGCTTTACTCTGTCTTTTCGAAATATATGTCCAAAAGTGTTTTACGTTCATTGAAATACTATCCTCAACTGAATTCATATACCTTAGGTGGCATTTATCGCACTCGATTTTAAAGTGATTGCGGAAAGTTGAAAACGTTTCGTAATCACATATATCACCATATTTTTTTCACTATATCCAGGCGTGTTCTTTACTTTTAAATATACGTATTAAGATGCGTGTAAACCATACAGGGAAATGAGAATTCCGTGGTCGGACAAGAGGAACATGAGATTTAACAGTACCTTCATAAAATGTTTCAACCGCCCTGTCAGCTGGGAGGTTATGAAGTAGACGGTCCCAGTGGAATTCACAAAGTTTGTTATTAATGATGTCGTAGTCTGATTCTTGGTAGTTGGACGAGTGTGACGTTTTTTAATATCTTCGCCAGCCGCTATGAGGTGTCAGCACCTCTGAATCTCCGCGACCATGACCGTTGTAAGCCAGTAGAAACGTAGGAAAATAACAAAGGTATTTATGCCTTTAAATAAGTCAATTATCGCGATTAAGATCCGCTAAATAATATTGTATGATAACGCATGGAATGTTGACAGCCCTTAAGGCTGGGGTGGACAGGCAGGCAGTAGCTCTTTGGAAAAGAATATTATCAATAACTCACCAGTATTAGTATTGCTATTTCTGTTTTGGTCGGTCACAGGAGCTAAGGTTGTTGTGGCAGTGGTCTTCGGCTTACCGAATATTTCTTCAAGAAATGCGTCCAACTCTTCCTGTTGAGGAACGTATCATTATATTTCAGCATGAATGGGCCGGCTTGACCGCACAAGTACTACCTCCTCACAGAAATTCGACGTAGAGTACCTATACTGTTGCGTTTCGTTCGGTAAGTGTGAGTGCCAGAGGCCCCATCCACTATTCCTTATCCCTAATTCCACTTCTCTATCTATCCCTTTTTCCAGCCCGAAGGGCGCCAACGAACTTGTGACGCCTCTGGTGTTACTAGAGAGTTGTGGCCACGGGCGGCGGTAATCGCTTCATCTCATCAATCAGGCGATCCGTCTGCTCGTTTGCCACGTAATACATATGAAAAGCCTCCTAAATTCTATAAAGACAGATATTTATAAACCGGTTTTGTACTTAACTATCAGATGACCTGATGATTATTCACCAACCACAGTGACTGGACTTCTAACTCATCTACCACTGACCTCTCTTACACACTAAAATATCGGAGTAAATACATAAATATTGCGAAAATGTGTTTGTTATTGTGTCATACAAAGATTGCTGAACCGAGTTTGATGAAACCTTTTGCTGTGATGTCCAACACCCACGCGGCCAGAGCCCCATCGGCATAAAGTGAATTCATAATTTTAGAATTAGCACGAAAGAAGTGAAGCAAAGTCCGTGTGGGGATGGATTAAGAATACGGATTCACCACCCTATATCATCCCATGAGTGTCGTAAGAGCCGACAGGAGGAGCATATTATGCAGAAAACTGCGCTGTAAGAGAAGGAAAACTAGATACAAACCCTATACTAACCCGTTTGGCCAGCTTGGTATAGTAGGCCAATTCGTCCTTTCAAAGGTGAGGCCTAGTCCAGCAGTGGACTGTTAAAGGCTGATGATAAGTAAAACAATGAAGGGTACAAATTACCTTTGGTTCAGGCTTTGGTGTGATAGGTTCAGTACTGGACCGCTTGTCCGTCAGAGCGCAACACATGTGCAGATACCAGCCGCACGGATTGGTCTTGCCGAAACTGGAAAACATTTACATTTATTTTATCTTCCATACTGTAAAGATGGGCTTGATTAATAAGATGTATCGTCTAACCCTTGGAAAAAGTAGGCGTGGTCTCAATTGAATCAAATCAAATCAAAATCAAATCAATCTTTATTTTGCGGAACATGAGTATTTAAAAGTTCTTACAAAAATATTTTAAGAACATCATATTCTGCTGTCATAGCAGCATGCAAAATTAACATAATATTAGGTTAGAAAAATTAATTCAATCATTATTAAATAACACAATTATTAGTATTATATCATTTAGTATTAGTAGTATTATTTCATTATAAGTTTTATATAAAATATAAAACAATAAAATAATCAAAGGAAATGTCATTAATATGCATATAAATTTGAAATGTCAATTAATATAAACAAAGTCAGTCATCTTCTTAATATATAAAATCCTTGCGTTACTGACTGACTGACAGACACGCTACAGCCGAAACAATTGGGCGCAGGAAGCTGAAATTTGGCATGTATGTTCCTTGGGGACCGTAGGGGTGCACTAAGGAGGGATTTCCCGAAATTCCCACGGGATCGGCCAAAACGGGTAAATTAAAAAAAAATGCAGGCGTACCTGCTGGCGTCCTCTAGTTTAAAATATAATATTATCATTTAAATAATCAGTTGTCGTATAGTAGGCCTTTTCAATTAACAGTGCCTTAATTTTATTCTTGAATAATAATTTGTCCGATATTTCAAGCAGAGTTTTAGGAAGATGATTATAGAATCGGATAGCCATACACAATACGCTTTTATTAAGCAGGGCTGTTCTGTTTCCTGGCATACATAATTCTAGGCCTCGTCTCCTACTGTTCAGACTTGTAAACATATTTAAATTTTTCTTAACAAATATTACTGTTTCTTATAATTATGTAAACGGATGGCAAAGTAAGAATTTTATAATTAATAAAACATGGTTTACAGCTGTATGTAGGTTTAATACCGAATATTGACCGTATACACCTCTTTTGCGCCCTAAATGCAGTATCCCTGTCAGCAGAATTACCCCAGAACATAATATCATACTTTATCAGGGATGAAACATACCCATGATAGGCCGTTAAAACAGCCACAACACTCGCAGATTTTCTTAATCTGTATAGTGCATACGAATATGTATTTAACTTGGCACATAATGCTTCTATATGATGCTTCCAATTTAAGTTGTTGTCTATATTTAAACCAAAAAATGTTGTAACTGCTACCATATTCGTCAATTTACTAGTTCTATTTCTGAATGTCATAAGATGAGTTTTATTTAAATTTACATTCATATTATTTAATGTCAACCAATTTATTATATTATTTAATGTCAAATTTATCTCTTGTTCCATAAATAGTTTATCTTTGCCAGTAATTATCACAGTGCTGTCATCAGCAAATAGTATTGATTTATGATTTGTCACTTTTGGAAGATCGTTAATATATATGTTAAAAAGGAGTGGGCCTAACACGCTGCCTTGTGGCACCTAATTTAACTTGCCTTATTGCTGATGAGTATGTTGTAACTTTTTTAGAATCAGGACAAATCCTAGTTACTTGTGTAATCTGCGATCTGTTGTCTAAGTAGGATTTAACCATTTCTTAGACATTACCTCGTACACCATATGCCTAAAGTTTCTGTAGCAGTAACCTATGTTCAACACAATCGAAAGCTTTCGATAGGTCCATAGTCATTGCACACGCTTGATTGCCCCTATCCATATTAGTCAATACTGAATGTAAAAATCTGTATATAGCCATATCAATGGATTTGTACTTCCTAAAGCCAACTTGTTCTTCACAAAATAAAGTATTTGTTTCGATGTAGTTGTAAATAGTGTCGTGAATCATTTTTAAAATATTTTTGATAGCACAGGGACAAGGGCTATTGGTCGGTAACAGTTCATGTCAATTACATCATTTTTCGTAAAAAGTGGCTTAATTATTGTTAACTTCAAACTTCAAAATCTTTATTTGCTTTGAATGTATGTACATGGTTGAAGTCTTACATAGATGGTTAGTTCTAATACATTCTACCCATTGAGCATGCAAATATATTTATTATTAACACAAATAGAAATAAAGAGAAAATTACAGTGATGCTTTTACAAGGATTACAAATATAATTACAAGAAAAAAATTCACTTACAGTCGTTTTCACAACATTACCTACAATTTATCATTTAAGAAGTCTGTTATACTGTAGTAACATTTTTCTATTAGTAATTTATTCAAATATTTTTTAAATTTGCATAGATTTTGGTTTTTGATGTCATCGGGTATTTTGTTGTTAATAATTGGGCCCATGCACACAATGCTCTTTCTTAATAAAAGGCTGTCTTATAGTCTCCTTTATTAAGGAGGTATTTGTACTTGTTTCTCAGCAATGCTGAGCGTTTACTGGTTTCAGACATATTAGTCAATAAGTGAATATTGGTTTTGACAAATATAGCTACTTCTAATATATAAAGACATGGGAAAGTTAGTATTTTTAGGGATTTAAACGCAGGAATGCAACTGTCAGTTATTTTTAGACCTAACATGGATCTTAAACATCTTTTTTGTGCTTTGAAAATTGTTTCTCTCTCGCTACAATTCCCCCAGAATATCACACCAAATCTCAAAATCGACGCAACAAGGCCATGATATGCTATAAGCAGAGTTTCAATATTTACTTTTTTAGACAAGTTATAAAGAGCATAAGCAGAAGTGCTCAGTTTCTTGCAAATGACTTATGACTGTGGCTTCCATGTTAACTGGCTGTCAATTTGTATGCCTAAAAATTTTGTTGTGTTTACTTCATTTATTGTTTGGCCATTGTAATCAATATTAAAAAGCGTATTTTGCAGTTTTTGATAGAAATGCATAACGTTAGTTTTATTAAGGTTTATGAGCAGGTTGTTGTTAGTCATCCAGTTAACTATATCTGCAAGAGTATTATTGATGTCAGCCTCATAGGATTTTAGTTCTAGACATTTAATTATGGCAGTACTATCATCGGCGAAGAGTATAATTTGCTGTTGAGTGTGATATGGGAGATCATTGATATTATATATCAGAAAGAGCAATGGTCCGAGGACACTCCCCTGAGGAACTCCGTATTTTATTTCTTTACCATCGGATCTGTAGTGAACTTCATTTTTAGTTTTGTTACATATTCTTGTTATAACAGTATATTGCTGACGGTTGGTTAGATACGATTTCATTAATTTTAATATGTTGCCTCTGATGCCATAATAAGAAAGTTTGCTCAACAAGACATCATGTTTTACACAATCGAATAATAATAATAATAATAAAAATTTTATTCACAGAAATACAGAGAGCATAAAATACAAACAAAAATGTTCTAATATAATAATAGTATAAATGCTGTGGATTTTCAATTGGTTGGAAAGAACACCATACCCCTGTACTAGTAAGAAACTGTATCACAGGCGGTTGGGTCTCTCTTTACAAATTTGAGATTTGTATTTTACAATACAACAATAATATTACGTATTTAACAAAAGACAGTGGTCAATATAAAACTTAGTTAATAATTAATAGCTACATGAATATAATTAAGATGATCATGTAATATACGATATAGTTGCCTGACGAGCATTTTAGAGAATTCACGAACGTAACTTATAAAGCTGTGGGTCAGCATAATCGTAAATGATGTCGATGTTAATTAAACCTTTATTATTTAGTATGACGTAAATAACTCATGTGTGCATTTTATTATTTTTCGAATGCACTCGACATGTCAGTGAAAATAGCGCATGTAGGTATCTTTTTATCCACATTTGTCATTATTTTAAGTAATAAATTGTATATGGCCATGTTAATACTTTTGTTTTTTCTAAAACCTTTTTGCTCATCGCATAATATATTAAATTTTGTTAAAAAGGAATAAATTACTTTGTACAATATTTTTTCAAAAATCTTACAGTATACAGGGACTAATGCGATAGGCCTATAATTATGTATATCATCTTTACTGTTTTATTTATGTAGTGGTTTCACTAGGACTGTTTTAAGACTATTAGGGAAGATACCTGTGCTAATACATAAGTTAAAGATATGACTTAATGATGTCGCTACGCTATCAGCCACGAATTTGACTACTGGTGTACAAATTTCGTCATAGCTGCAGCTCTTGGTGTTTTTAATGACTTTATAGCAATTATTACATCTTGTGGGACCACTGGTGGCATAAATAGTAAATTTCTGATGGGGCTTATAGATGCGCTAGTCATATTTTTGGAAATATCTGTGATATTCTCAATAAAAAAATAATTAAAATAATTTGCTATTTCTTTTGGATCTTTAACCAATATACCATGTCTATCAATTTGCAAAATAGATTCTCTCGGCATTGTATTGTTCTTTATGACCTGCCAGGCAGCCTTAGATTTATTTTCAGATTTTCTAATCATATTACTATTCTGGACCTTTTGGGTAAGTTTTATAATCTTTTTTAGTTTTTGTGAGTAGTTTTTGAACCTATTTTTATTTTCCGAAGTTGGTTTTATCCTGTATTGCCAAAGCATTTGCCTTTGCTTTTTGCTACAGAGTTTTATTTCCTTTGAAATCCATTTGTGCTTTTTGTTAGATTTTATTGTTATTAACTTAAATGGAAAGCACAAATCATAAAATAATTTGAAATTTTCTAAAAAGTGATTATAAGCTTTATTGGGATCATTGGCATCGTAAACATTTGAAAATTTTAGGCATTTAATATATTTATCAAATTTTGAAAGATTCTCTGCAGATATATCTCGTTTTCTGATTCGCCCTGAAGTCAGCATTTAAGTTTATGTGTGAACAGTTTTGACAAAGTTAAGCTACATCAGTATTATTTTATATACTTAGTCCAAGCGTTAAAGATTCGAGAGCTCCGGTGGATGGACGAGGCGATTTATTGTAATGTTATCAAAATATTTGAGAACCGCTGTTGGGGAACTAGTTTCTTTATAGTAGGCGCTCGCTGGGATTTTTCGAAAGGGAAGGATTAAGGGGTCTAACGGCTCTCGCAAGTTTTCAATAGTAATTTAGATCCGTGGGCGAAGCCGCGAGCGTCTATATTACTAAGGTTTGTCACAGTGATTTCACAGATGACACAATGCTTTAAATGGTGGCTTCCGCACTATGATTCACATAATAGCAGGCGAGCTAATTGTTGGCTCTCATTTATGACATCCATGCATAAACTAAGTGTCATTTCTCGATGTAATTGATATATTTTTAGACCTGGCTACAATAATGTTGTGCGCTATGGAACGGTGATTTCGTCGTATTCTGTCTGGGTAGCCAGTGGTTTTAGCGGTATTTAGTGGTGATATAGTTCTTTAGGACGGGGCTTGACGGCTTGACTATTTGCCAAAGTATGAATCAAGCAAGAATAAAAAAAAAACCTAGCTATACACAAAGATATATTATAGGCATAGGGCCAATAAATAATTATTTGTTTGCTTTTAACTGCTATTTTACTATTTAGCAGTATTGACTGGTACTTAATTATAGTACTTAAGTTATGCTAAGTAGGTATACAGGACTTCTGCAGCGTTGTATTTCTGCAGAGCATTGTTAAGCTTGCAGTCTTACCAGGTCACTCAGAAAGTATTGCGAGAAAAAGTTTTTATGTATGTGAGACTGGCCAGTTATAATTCATTTAAAAATATTATTACTTATAAGTAAAACTAGTTACGTGCTAAATTCAAAACTTACCTCCACATTTTTGGCGAGCTTATTAAAATTACTGTGTCTCAATGAAAAATGGATTTGCGTCGAGAACATTTTCACGCTATGATTTTTTACGATTTTAAGTGTCGCCTGAAACCGGACGAACCGTACGATAGACTACAAATGGCATTCAAGGATGAAGGCCCTTCAAAGGCAACCGTTTATCGTTGGTAAAATGTAGTCAACTAACTTTGGGGATGAAGAAAGAAGTGGTCGCCCTTTGACGGCTGTTACGGTAGAAAACGTGCTAGCAGAGAAAAATTTGATCCAAGACAATAGACGAGTTACAAACCAAGAGATTCAGCATATATTGCAGATTAGATCAGGAAGCCTTCACAAGTTTCTACACGTGCATAGAATCTACGGATGCAGAGGATAGTTTCACGCTGGATGCCGCACAACCTCACCGATGTTCAGAAGCAGGCAAGAGTGGAATGGTGCTATGATATGATAGACAAATTTAAAGCAGGCTCGTCTCGGCGTGTTTACGACATCGTTACAGGTGATGAATCCTAGATTTATCAATACGATCCAAAAACAAAGCGCCAGTCGACGGTTTGGGTGTTTCAAAACGAATCAACGCCTACCAAAGTAAAGCGACCTTGAAGCGGGGGAAAGATTTTGATCGCGAGCTTTTTGAATTTGACTGGCTACTTGGTGTCAATTCCTTTACGACATCAAAGAAGCATTAACGACGAATGGTACCTATAATACCAAATGCTTGGCAGAAGTTTTCTCTGCTGTGAGCAACAAGCGACTAAACACAGGGCTCCGCGGGCTACTGCTAAACCACGATAATGCACCCGCCCACACCGCAATCGAAACAAGGGACTTCCTAGACAGCACACCGGTCAAACTCCTGGGTCACCCTCCTTACAGCCCTGACCAAGCACCGTGTGACTTCTTCTTATTCCATACATACATACATAGTTTCACGCCTATAACCCCGACGAGGTAAGCAGAGGTGTATTTCTACACCCACTTTTCGCCAGATATACTTTAGTCCCACGTAATAAGGGGCGAGCCTATTGCCGTACCGGGCACATTTCCAGACTCCGTGCTGCTACTGAGAATTTCGTGACAGAAAAACCCAATTACACTGCCCGACCCAGGAATCGAACCCGGGACCTCCCGATCCCACGCGCAAATTTATGCCGCGAGACCAACGAGGCAGTCGTATAGGGTTTGATGTCGAGTTTTCCGTCTCTACGCAAAGATGGTATTTGCATCGTGTTATCCCTTAGTCGCCTCTTACGACACCCACGGGAAGATAGGGGGTGGTGACACTTGTATTCTATGCCGTCAACCACACGGCTCAAACGGCATCTTCTTATTCCCAAAAATAAAAAATTAGCTCAAAGGGATACAACTTTCGTCGCCGGATGATGCGCACTCAGCGTTCGAGCAGGCTGTAAACGAGGTGTCTTCGGCGGACTGGAAAAAGTGTTTCGAATACTGGTTCAGACGCATGAAACTGTGTATAGAGGCTGGTGGAGAGTACTTTAAAAAGATGTTATAAAAATATATTTACTTATAAAACATTTTTGTTAGTGTCGCTTAACTTTCTGAGTGTCCCACGTATTTCGACCTACTAACAATTGAAGACATGTGGAGTCGTCATTCATGTGGCTAGCCTTTGCGGCAGTTAGAAAGCGCCAAAGGCGTCTAATACGCTAAAAAGGACTACTAAAGCGGAGCTGGGACCAATGGAACTAGTAAAAATGCGCAAGCTCTCTGCTCCAGTTGACAGCCAGTCCTAGAACTTTAACTAAGTATATATTTACCGTATATCGAGGAGGTTTTCACCGTCGCCATCGGTGATGATCGTCGTGTTGTTATTGTTGCACAGGTAGAAGGGTACACACACTCCCGACGAGCCATCGTCCATGAGGCATATCTGCTCTTCGATCGCTGCATTAAAAAAGTTAGTCAATAATCTGTATTCGGCACCTCTGTGATTTGTTCATGAGAATGTATTGTGTTTAGAGACATTTAAGTGCGGTTTGGATTTGACGAAAGGCTAGTGTCACACAATTTAGTGATAATAGGAAGGTTCAGATGCATGGATGGCAGCGATAGTCTAGTGCATGAATGGATGTTGACAGCCCTTAACGTTGGGGAGGACAGACAGGCAGTCGCTCTGTGGAAAAGAATATTATCAATAACTCACCAGTATTAGTATTGTTATTTCTGTTTTGGTCGGTCACAGGAGCTTGGGTTGTTGTGGCAGTAGTCTTCGGCTCGCCGAATATTTCTTCAAGAGTTGCGTCCAACTCTTCCTGTTGACGGTCGTATCATTATATTTCAGCATGAATGGGCCGGCTTGACCGCATAAGTACTACCTTCTCACAGAACATCGACGTAGAGTACCTATACTGTTGCCTATGTGCCAGAGGCCCCATCCACTATTCTTTATCCCTCATCCCACTTCTCCATCTATCTCTTTTCCCAACCCAAAGGGCAGCAACGCACTTGTGACGCGTCTAGTGTTACTTGTGAGTTGTGGCCACGGGCGGTAATCGCTTCATCTCATCAATCAGGCGATCCGTCTGCTCGTTTGCCGCGTAATACATCAAAAAGCCTCCTAAATTCTAAAAAGACAGATATTTATAAACCGGTTTTGTACTTTACTATCAGATGACCTGATGATAATTCACCAACCACAGTGACTGGACTTCTAACTCATCTACCACTGACCTCTCTTACACACTAAAATTTCGGAGTAAATACATAAATATTGCGAAAATGTGTTTGTTATTGTGTCATACAAATATTGCTGAACCGATTTTGATGAAACCTTGCTGCGATGTCCAACACCCACGCGACCAGAGCCCCATCGGCATAAAGTAAATTCCTAATTTTAGAATTAGCACGAAATAAATAAAACAATGAAGGGTACAAATTACCTTTGGTTCAGGCTTTGGTGTGATAGTGTCAGTACTGGGCCGCTTTTCCGCCAGAGCGCAGCACCTGACCAGATCCGAGCCGCACGGATTGGTCTCGCCGAAACTGGACAAAAATATACAATTATTTTATCTTCCATAATGTAAAGATGGGCTTGATTAATAAGATGCACCGTCTAACCGTTTAGAAAAAAAAGGCATGTTGACGTAGGTACCTAGTTTTTTTAGAAAAGACTTTACTGTCTTAATTGAACAGTTTTGATAAAGTTCTTTTGGAGTTGAGTTACGATCAGTATCATCAATTCGTTATCCAGGGTTGCACCCGACTTTGCAAACAAAAAAAACCGAATACTCCGATCCTAATAAGTTTTGAAGTTGTTGCCTGAGTCCACGTCCTTGTCAGATAAGATAAAAAATCTTTTTAGCGTGTTGGATGAGCAAGTATCGCTGTCAGATCTTGACGTCGACCTTAAGTTCTCTAGCTGATTCTGCAGATGTTTTATTTGACTTTCTGAGGATTGCAGTTGTCGTTGCAGGTTTGTGACTTGATGTGGCAGGTTTAATGAATTAGAATTGACGCCAAGTGAAGTGTAGGGTTTCACCGAAGCATTCCTCGATACCCCCCGACGGGTATTGGCCCGCCAGATGGTCAGGCGGGCCCCGAACGAAACCCCCTTGGAGGCGGATGAAGGTGTTGGGCTCTGCCGCCAAAACACCCAGCGGCCGCAGAGGATAGGGAGGACGGCAACGCAACACCGCATCTCCTCTTCCTCTGCGACCCCACCGCGACGCAACGATGGTGCGCCCCCATTTGATCGCGGGAGATAGGGCGCGCGGCAACGCAACACCGACACGCCTCTCCTCCCGCAACCGCACCTGACTACGAGGGACGGACAGAACTGTCCCCCGCACCCGCACCTATAGACGCATCCTACGCAGGCCTCACGCAAGCCCACGTGGAGCGTCCCCTCCCGGGATCCCGCTTAGCTTCGCCGTGGGTGAAAATCAAATCCACGGTTACTAAGCCCCCCCACCACGACAAGTAGGAGATCCCACTTGTAGCATTGACTATTGAGTGTTCTCGTTTCTTTTTATTACTATAAGTCTTTAGATCTTTAGGCGGAGATGAATGGCACAGACATTTTAATAATTTATTTTCAGCGACCAATTTATTTATTTCTTTATGAAGGTATTTTTTTTTCGAGGATTGTTTTTTCTAGTTAATTTTGGATACAATTTAGTTCACTTATGAGTTCAGATATTTTCTGCTTCATTTCAGTGAGTGTGATTGTGTCTGTTAGTGTACTTTCTAAGTGGTCTACACTTTTGGACAACATACTGTAATTACTAGGCGAATGAATAAACTCAGTACTGTCATTAAGTAAACATTGTAGGTCTTTGGTCGGTGACGTTATCTCTGTAGTGAGCAATGACAAATTCGGCAAGCTCGGCTTTTCACTGCATGACCCTCCTACCTCATTCAAGAGGCTCCTTTTAGGCGAATTTTTCTTTTTCCTGGTCTTAATATTGCAAATGCAATATTAAGACCAGGCGTCTTTGGTCATTTTATTCTGCTGTCCTGTAGTTAATTTCTTACGACTACTAGTAGTCTTAGCATTATTACCTCTAGATGCCATTTTATAGTATTCGTACTGTCGTTATAGATTTAAAAAAAAATGTTTCAAATTGAATTCCTGTACCACTTTGAATTATACCAATTTATATTTTTGTTTTTACTGTGCGATGTGTACCATATGTGTACCATTAATTTGCGTGCTCTTAATATTTAGCAGTAGCAACACTGTTGTAGCTGTCAGATACTGCTCCTATTCGTTACTAGGTAGCGCTGTTTCGGTATTTACTTTACCAATCCTTATTTTTTAACACCAGCAACACCAATGTTTATGTGTCAAAATGCAGATTTTAGTTTAGCTACTCACTGCTAGTGGCGTTACTTGTCGTACTAATTCTATTTTTCAAAACAAAGCATTTTTCATAACGGATAATTACACAGATATTTTTAGTTATTTCGTTAATGATTGCTTATTTATCACTACACTTTCATGAGGAAGTTCACTTCATGGATACACTTGATAGTATATTGCCAAATTGCGTTATTTATTGTTTATTTATATAGATTTTATGAAATTCAGACACTGTTTGAAATATCACTTTTTTGTATAAGTTACTACTTTTAGCTAATCACCAATAACGTCACTTTTAAAGTCCAAAGTTCCCTGTGCATTAATAAACAAATTAATCTCTTATTACTATTTAATGTTTATATTTTAACTTCAAATACGGGGGCGATATACTCATAGCTTTAGGGTTGCCAGCCATATATTATTTTCATTAAAATCATATATTTCTAATGCATATTAAATAAAAATATTAGCATTCTGCACACCTTCTACATGTAAGCAATAAGTGTGCCAAATTTGATAATTCTCCGTTCTCGCATTTCTAGTAAAAAGGGATCACAAAATTTCACTTCACGTATTAATATATGTATAGATGTTATCAAAATATTTGAGGTCGTTGGATCATTGAACAAACAAAACATTGTCATTGTCACTAGTGTTTCGGCCTAGATTGGTACACATGGTCACTCTGCCGGGTAATATACTCATAGAAATCTAAACGTATTAAAGCAGCAATTCTCATCACGAAATGTCGAACGTATTGTTACGAGCTGGGGTTTGGTGGTAAATTAAATACACTATGCCAATAAAACTGCACTTTATTTAACACACACAACTTTACACACACTTAATTTCAAACACTTATAAACACCAATTAAAACACTAGAAAACACACTGAGAACTCACTTCCTCTTCGCACACTTTTGCTTCTTGATCGCTGTGGTTATTGAACTGTAACTGTCCTGACTCGCGCGTTCACGCGGTATTTATACCGGCCGAAACACATAACTAGTCTGTTCGAGACGCTTCAGGAAAATTCTGGTAACGTGCGAGCGTTCTAGAGTTCACGCATTGTTCTAGTAATCAACAGCAACGCCATCTATTAGAGGATAGATGAAACACTGATATATCCTTTCTCTTCTAGTTTTCTCATTCACCGATAGATGGCGTTATTCTCAAATAACTGCATTCGCAACACTGCCTCACTCTTAGACGTGTTCGTCTCGAACATCGTTGGACCCATAGTAACGAGCCAACCGGTCCACATGAACTATATTCGGTGCACCTCGCGACCCTTTCTGGATTCGATAGGTAGTTATGCGATATGGCCCGTCCCATCTGGCTTGTAACTAAGGCGATTTTTTCTTGACCTTTGTTTCATACTGGGTTATGAAGCCATACCAATGACCCCTCATTGAAGCCTTTGTTGTTTGCCTTCCGGTCGTAGCGAGTCTTCATCTTTTCAGACATCTGTTATCATGACTCCCTGATGTGCTCGTATACGTCGTTCATCTTGTTGCGTAGCTCGGTCGCGTAATCCGTTATATTACGTGGAGATTCTGGCGGAATACCGGTGATTAAGTCTGCTGGTAAACGGAGTTCTCTTCCAAAATTGGCAAAAGCTGGTGTTATTCCTGTGGTTTCGTGGACCGCACTGCGATATGACAGGAGAAATGGTTGGATGTGCTTGTCCCAATCTCTTTTTTTGCTCTCCACTACCTTCGCCAGGTATCTTTCCAGTGATTGGTTAAACCGTTCAACCATGCCATCTGATTGCGGATGATAAGCCGTGGTCCTGGTTTTATGTGCACCCATCACGCGACAAGTCTCCTTGAACACCTCAGATTCGAAGTTCCGGACTTGATCACTGTGAATTTCCAAGGGCACTCCGAACCGACAAAAGACTTCATGCACCAGCTTATCGGCCACTGTGGTAGCTTCTTGATTTGGGATTGCAAACACTTCAGGCTACTTCGTGAAGTAATTCATCACAACCAAGAAGTATTTGTTTCCGTTCTAGCTCTCTGGAAACGGCTCAGCGACATCCAACGCTATGCGCTCCCATGGGGCTCCCACATTGTACACCTTTAATGCCCCTTTGCTACGAGTGTGTGGCCCTTTCACAGCCGCACAACTTGTGCATTTGCGGCACCAATCTTCGACGTCATCTCGACAGTGGAGCCAATAAAACCGTTCTCGGATCTTAGTAAGGGTCTTCTTAACTCCCATGTGACCTCCCGAAGCACCATTGTGATAGAGCTGCAAGATTTCCGGAACCTTAGTTTTGGGCACTACCATTTGCAAATGGCACTGGTTACCTCGAGCGTTTTCCGATTTGCGGCACAGAACTCCATCCTGGACAACCAAGCTTTCCCACTGTGCCCAAAAACCTTTGGTAATAGGGCTCATTGCTGCGATATCACTCCATTTGAGCCTTGGAGCGCCTGATTTCTTCCATTCGAGTATCGGCTGTACATCCTTGTCATCTTGCTGAGCACTCTGCAAAGCTTCTTCCATCCGTCGCTCAGATCCGTCTTCAACATTCTCACTAGCGCTGCCAGCTTCGCTTCCTGTCTTGCACAGTGTTTACGTTGGTCAGGGTAAGGCCTACGCGCCAGTGCATCAGCGCTACCTTGCTCTCGCCGCCAGACAGGTACGTCAGGTGACCCCTTTGGTGGAGACAGGGTACCACCGTGCCGTTTACGCTTTGGGCAGCTCAAGCGGATATGGCCTCTTCCCCGCAGTTGTAGCACCGAGGTGAAGAAACCACTTCTCTGATACGGTAAGTTCGATCCTCGGGACGCGCTGCTTCCACCTCCAGAGCGTAGGCTAAGGCTTCCTTGAGGGCCCTGAAGTGCCCAAGTTTTACCGCTGCTCTAATCTCTATGTCACGGATCCCCTCGGTGAATATCTGTACGAGGTTCCCATCTATCAGCGCAGGCGAGGACTGGTATGCGTTCCTGACCAGCCTTTCCACCTCTAGAGCCCACTGCTGCAGAGTTTCTCCGGTGCGTTGTGTCCCGTCCTTCAGCTGAGCACGATAAACATGTTCGAGGTGCGCGTCTCCGTATCTCGCCTCCTGCGCCTCCAGAAGCTTCTCGTAGGTGACGTCTTTCCCGAGTGCCTCCAACACTGTCAAGGCCTGGTCGCGAAGGCCCAAGGTTAGGGTGGTTAAGGCCTGTTATTTGGTCCAGCCATTCGATCGCATCACAGCCTCAAACTGGATCTTGTATGCAGACCATGATGACGAGCTATCAAATGGTGGAACCTTAAACCCACGAGGTGAGGGCGCTACAGTCGCAGATGCCACTTCCAGCCTACGCAATTTCTTCTCCACTTCAGCAACACAGGTCTCGTGGTGATCATGTACATGCTTCTCTATAGAGGCGACGCGAGTCTCGAGCTGCTCGTTTACGACCTTCTCCACGTCGCTGATACGGGCCTCGGCTGCTGAAGTTCCTCCTTGACCACCTTCAGGTCCTTCCCTATAGCGGCGCTGAGGTTCTTCATGAGCACCAGCTGCTCTTCTAGGCGGCGCGCGTGCTCCTCCTTGTCGCGCTGGAGCTGTTCCTCTAGGCGGCGCGCGTGCTCCTCTTGACGGCGAGCCTGCTCCTCTTGACGGCGAGCCTGTTCCTCCTTGTCGCGCTGAAGCTGTTCCTCCAGGTGGCGCGCGTGCTCCACTTGACGGCGAGCCTGCTCCTGCATGAACGCCATCAAAGCCGCAATGTCGGGGACCGACGCGGAGTGTGTTGAGCTTGCAGGCTCCACTGCAGCCGCTGTGTTACCTGCTCGACCAGACGATGGAGAAGGAACGTCTCCGAAGCGTCTCTGGTCCAGGTCTTGCTGGCGCTGGTTCCTGGTACGAACTCCCTCAATTTCTTCCTTCGGCATAACCGGCATAATTTATTCCACTTCTGACACCAATTTGTTAGCAGCTGGGGTTCGGTGATAAATTAAATGCACTATGCCACTAAAACTGCACTATATTTAACACACACAATTTTACACACACTTAATTTCCAACACTTAAAACACTTGCACACCAATTAAAACACTAGAAAACACACTAAGAACTCACTTCCTCTTCGCACACTTTTGCTTCTTGATCGCTGGGGTTATTCAACTGTAACTGTCCTGACTCGCGCGTTCACGCGGTATTTATACCGGCCGGAACACATAACTAGTCTGTTCGAGACGCCTCAGGAAAATTCTGGTAACGTGCGAGCGTTCTAGAGTTCACGCATTGTTCTAGTAATCAACAGCAACGCCATCTATTAGAGGATAGATGAAACACTGATATATCCGTTCTCTTCTAGTTCTCTCATTCACCGGCGTTATTCTCAAATAACGACATTCGCAACACTATGTTGGGCAGGGAACTAGTTTCTTTGTAGTAGGCGCTCGCTGGGATTTTCGGAAGGGAAGGATCCCAAGTTTTCAATAGATATTTATATCCGTGGGAGAAGCCGCGAGCGTTTATATTTCTATTTTATTAAGGTTTGTTACAGTGATTTTACAGATGACACAATGCTTTAAATGGTGGCTTCCGCACTATGATTCACATAATAGCAGGCAAGCTTATTGTTGCCTCCCATTTATGGCATCCATGCATAAACTAAGTGTCATTTCTCGATGTAATTGATATATTTTTAGACCTGGCTACAATAATGTTGTGCGCTATGGAACGGTCATTTCGTCGTATTCTGTCTGGGTAGCCAGTGGTTTTAGGGGTATTAGTGGTGATATAGTTCTTTAGGACGGGGATCGACGGCTTGACTATTTTCCGAAGTATGAATCAAGCAAGAATTTAATAATTTTTTTACCTAGCCATACCGAAAGGTATATTACAGGCATAAGGCCAATAATTTTTTGTTTTTTATGTTTGCTTTTAACTGCTATTTAACTATTTAGCGGTATTAACTGGTACTTAATTATAGTGCTTAAGTTATGCTAAGTATACAGGACTTCTGTAGCGTTGCATTTCTGCAGAGTATTGTTAAGCTTGCAGTCTTATTTCGACCTACTTACAATTAAATATATGTGGAGTAGTCAATCATGTGGCTAGCCTTACGGCAGTTAGAAAGCGCCAAAAGCGTCTAACACGCTATAAGGGACCAATGCAACCAGTAAAGGTGCGTAAGCTCTCCGCTCCAGTTGACAACCAGTCTTAGAACTTTAACTAAGTATATATTTACCGTATATCGGTGATGCCTTTATCGTCGATGATGATCGCCGTCTTGTTATTGTTGCACAGGTAGAAAGGCACACACACTCCCGACGAGCCATCGTCCATGAGGCATGTTTGCTCTTCTGTCGCTGCAACAGAAAAGTTAGTCAATAATCTATATTCGGCACCTCTGTGATTTGTTCATGAGAATGTATTGTGTTTATAGACGTTTAAGTGCGGTTTGGTTTTGAGGAAAGGCTAGTGTCACACAATTTAGTGATAATAACCGCTTGACCGCTAGCACCAATTCGCCGAATTCGCTCGACCGCTCACGTTCTAAACAAAATGTCGCGCCGCCGCTCACCAGATGGGCGCGCTAACATAAACATTTATTGTTGATAAGTCGGTAACATGAGTAAGTTGAAGTGATGTTTTTCTTCAACCTTATGAATGACTCGTTCAAGTCGTATGAATTCCTTGTTGATATTTAGTTTCTTATTTATTATACTTAGCAGCGAACATTAACTATCGTTGAAAAAACACTTTGTGTATTTGTTCAACCGTTAAATCAATTATATTAGTTTATGATCGTACCTACATAAAGAGTACACTTTAAGAATGTATCTGTCATTCATCATTCAAGTAATATGTGTCTAATGTAAGTCAGTATGCAAAATAAATCGTTACAAGCAACACCTCTTTAACTAATCAAGAAACCTTACAATCAAATCTCAACCTAAACTCGTCAACATATGGTCGAATTTCGAGCCGCATCAAGACGACTACCTGAGTGAACCGGCGATCGACCCGAGAACAATAGGCCAGTAATTCTAAGAAAAACTTGTTTGCTACAAAATTATAATATTGTGCGTTAAAACTAATGAACTAAGTGAACACAAACATTACGTTTCAAGTCATTTGGACATTTCGTGAGCTGTATTGGATCGTGCTTTGGAATTATGTCTACCACAGTGGAACAATTACTTTCGGAGTTAGAAGATGTGGCGTTATTATTGCAAAAGGCGCAATCTAACTTGAAGAAATGCCCAAAACAACGGCTAACGAAAGGATACTTAGAAACTCGCTTACAATCGATCGAAGATTATTGGCAGAGATTTACTTCGGCGCATTACAATTTACTTAAGGCGGTACCCAAAGAAAAGAAAAAAGAGATTGCATATTTCGTAAATGAAGACTATTTTAAAGTTGAAGATTTATATTTATCTTTGAAAGGTGATATAAAGGATCTTTTGACGAATATGAGTTTGTCGAAACCGAGTGATGTCGCAGAAGTTACTCAGGGAAATCTCGCAGGCGATGTCAAACTGCCTCGAATCCAGCTGCCGATATTTTCTGGAAGTTACGAAGATTGGACCACGTTCAACGATTTGTTCTCGGCGTTAGTGCACAGCAACAACAAATTATCTAAAGTGCAAAAACTTCACTATTTGAAGAGCAGTATTACTGGCGAAGCTGAATCGTTGTTGAAGCATATCCAGGTAACTGAATCTAACTATGATCAAGCGTGGGATTTATTGCGAGAACGCTTCGGCAACAAGCGGCTTATCGTGAATTCTCTGTTAAGAAAACTCTTCACGCAAAAGAAGATTCCATCTCAAAGTGCAAGTCATATTAAATGTTTATTAGATACAACTAGCGAATGCTTAAACAGTTTGAAAAATCTAAATATTTCTACTGATTCCTGGGATCCAATGGTTATTTTTCTAACTGTGCAGAAATTAGACCCAGACACACATAGAGAATGGGAAGAATTTGCATATAAAGAAAACTTAGATGACCTACCTACATGGGAAAATTGTGTGAAATTTTTACAAGCGAAGTTCCGCACTTTAGAGCTTATCGCCCCGCCAAGAAAGAAAGAATATACAGTCCACGTTTCTACAACCCCAGCCGCGAACAAACCGAGAAGCTGTGTGATGTGTAAAGACAATCATACGCTATCGCACTGTAAGGAGTTTTCTAAAATGGAACCAACAGAGAGGTGTGAATATGTTAAGACAAACCAACTGTGTTACAATTGCCTAGCACCAGGACATTCAGCCAGCAAGTGTCGTTTAAACATGTCCTGCCGCATATGTCAAAAACGTCACCATTCACTCGTGCACCAACATATGCTAAGAAGTAACAATCAAACAAATCAAATAGAAGCTAAACACTGTCAAATAGATGAACAAATTCAACAGCAAGAAGCAAATGAAGATGTTGAGCTTTTGTCACACTGCACCACCAGCACTACTACAGCATTATTGGCCACAGCATTGCTACCTGTCAGGGGAGAGTCGGGAAGAGTGACCATACTGCGTGCATTAGTGGATCAAGGGTCACAAGCCACATTCATTAGCGAGAGAGCTGCCCAGCTTTTGAGAGTCAAGAGAGTGCCTGCCCACGGTACAATCACTGGGATTGGTTCGACCACAACTGCTGTCAAACAAGCTACATATATCATTTTGAAATCAAGACACGAAGACAATTTTGAGTTGAAAGTGAAAGCTTATATCATGTCTACGCGTCTCACAACACATCTACCAACGCGTACCATTTCTACCAACACCTGGTCTCATTTGGAAGGTCTGAAGTTAGCTGATCCAGATTTTAACAAACGAGGACGAATAGATTTGCTACTAGGTGTCGAAGTATGTGCCCAAATTATGAAAGGAGATATTATCAAGGGTCCCCAAGGTTCTCCTTGCGCGCAACATACCAGCCTTGGGTGGATTCTATTTGGGAATATACAAAAGGAAGCCAATGATCAAGAATTTATTGTAATGCATCATACCTTAGAGTTAGACAAAATGCTGAAGGCTATGTGGGAGTTAGATAATGAAGATAGAAGCATATTAACATCAGAAGAAAAAAAATGTGAAGAAATTTATAAAGCCAATCACACTAGAAATCAAGATGGACATTATATAGTTAAATTACCAACCAAAACTAACAAATTACTATCAACACAAGGAGGAACGAGAGACATCGCTATGAAACGACTTCATCAGTTGGAAAAACGACTAGAGAAGAATCTTACACTAAGAACAGAATATGCGAAGGTCATGAATGAATATATAAGCCTGAATCATATGGAAGAAATACCAAAGGAAGAAATATATAAAGATAGCGTCTACTTGGCTCACCATCCAGTAGTAAGAGAAGAGAAGGAAACTACGAAGGTTAGAATTGTCTTCAATGCATCGCAAAAGGGTAACAACAATATATCCCTGAATGACGAGCTGCTAATCGGACCTCAACTTCAAACTGACATGAGAAGTCTCATCATGAGATGGCGTATGAGGAAGATTTGCTTCGTGGCCGACGTACAAAGAATGTATCGCATGGTTTTAGTAACAGAAGAAGATAAAGACCTGCAAAGAATACTGTGGAGAAGCGACCCAAATACACCAGTAAAAGATTATCGAATTACACGTGTTACCTTTGGCACTGCATCGGCTCCATACTTAGCCATTCGAACTTTACACCAAATTGCAGATGATGAAGGAAGTATAAACCCTGATGCTGCTAAAATCATTAAAGAAGACTTTTACGTCGATGATTTGATGTCATCAAAGGACACTCTAGAAGAAGCAATATATGCAGCAAAATCCATCGAAACTATACTGCAGAAGGGAGGATTCACGCTACAGAAATGGGGTTCCAATGACTATAAATTTTTACAACAATTTGAACCTGAAAAACGAACGTCTCATGCAAGTTTAGATATCAACATCTACGGCACCATCACAGCTTTAGGTCTTCGCTGGAATATGGGAACAGATGCGTTCGAATATAGACTCACATTACCGCCTATGAGTAGGATGATTACAAAACGCACTATCCTCGCTGATGTCCAACGGCTGTTTGATCCTCTAGGATGGTTAACGCCAGCTATGTTGCCTACAAAGCTGTTGATACAAAAGCTATGGTTACAAGGAATTGGATGGGATGAAGAAATAGACCCTACTATTAGACAAGACTGGATAGCTTTACGAGACAGTCTTCAACATCTCAACGACATTAAAATACCCAGATGGTTAGGAATCAAAAACTATAAGAAAACAAAGATAGAAGTTCATGGATTCTGTGATGCTTCCAACAAGGCTTACGCCGCTGTTGCCTACGTCAGAGTTGTGCAAGATGAGGCTGAAACAAAAACACAAATAATTGCAGCAAAATCTCGAGTGGCGCCAGTAAAACCAGTCTCTTTGCCACGACTAGAACTATGTGGTGCTCTATTACTATCCAGGCTGCTGAAACAAATAAAAACTGCAATGAGGATACCCGATGATGACGTATACGCATGGACCGACTCCACTATTGTTCTGTCATGGTTACTTGGCGATCCAACTAGATGGCAAGTATTTGTAAGGAATCGTGTTTTAGAAATTCTAGACAACACAGGAACAAAATGGTTTCATGTACAAACAGCTGATAACCCTGCAGATGTCGCTTCACGAGGAGAGCCTGTTCTAAATTTCAAAGAAGATCAAAAATGGTGGAGCGGCCCAGATTGGCTAAGAAAGAAAAACATAACGTACTATAGACCAGACAACCTAACTACAAATTTAGAAAAGAGAGAAGTGATACATACTAATATGAAAGTAGATTGTCAAGAGAGTTTCGAAGCAAAATTTGAAGAATTTGAAACACTAGATGAACTTTTGAAAACCGTAGTTTATTGCAAAAGATTTCTGAGAGGAAGAAATATGGAATACAAAGATACAATTATATCCACTGAAGAGTTAGATGAAGCAATCAAGGCCTGTATAAGAATTTCACAAAAGGATAAATTTTTTGAAGACATTACAAATTTAAAGGAAAGTCAAGAAGTAAAAGGAAATAGTAGATTGAAATCATTGAAACCATACCTAGACAAGGAAAATATACTTAGGGTGGGCGGTAGATTACGTCACGCCGAGTTAGCTGAAGAAACGAAACATCCAATAATATTGGATACCTATAGCAATCTATCAACTCTTATAGTAAAAGATGCTCACTACAAAACACTGCATGGCGGCATTCAAATGATGATGGCCTACATTAGAACAAAGTTTTGGATAATCAAGGCAAAGAATTTAATTAAAAATCGAGTGAGTAAGTGCCTAATATGCTCTAAGCACAGTGCTGCCATCAGAAATCAACTTATGGGCGATTTACCCAAGGTCAGGGTGACTCCAGCAAAACCCTTTCTGAACAGTGGTGTAGACTTCGCTGGACCATATCAAGTTTTAGCATCCAAGGGCCGTGGAATCAGAACCAACAAAGCATACGTAGCTGTATTCGTCTGCATGGCCACTAAAGCTATTCATTTGGAACTGGTCGGTGACCTTACCGCTGAGTCTTTTATTGGAGCTTTCAAGAGGTTTGTTGCCTGACGTGGAAGATGCTCTCAGATGTGGAGTGACCAGGGCAGAAATTTCGTAGGAGCCAATAAGGAGCTGGCAGAGGCGTGGAAGCAAGCGCAATTTCAACTAGAGGGCCCAATAGCAGAGACTTTGGCTTTAGATGGAACACAATGGCATTTCATACCAGCCTACAGTCCACATATCGGTGGCCTATGGGAAGCAGGGGTGAAGTCGATGAAGCATCATATGAAAAGAATTTTAACCCATAATTTAACATTTGAAGAAATGAGCACCCTGCTTTGTCAAATAGAGGCGTGCCTGAATTCTAGACCGCTTTGTTCAATTGACCCTATGGACACGGATAACTTGACGCCTTTAACACCTGGACATTTCCTGATTGGTGAAGCTCCAATCACTATACCACAACCTAATCTTCAAGAAGTACCAGTTAGTCACCTTTCCCGCTGGCAGCACATGCAGAAGTTACTGGCAGACTTTTGGCAGAAATGGCAAGGAGAATATTTAACTAGCTTGCAACAGAGACCCAAATGGCAAAGGAAGTGTAGAGAGCTCGAGCTTGATAATATAGTTCTCATAAAGAATGAAAATCTACCTCCTGGTAAATGGGCACTTGGCAGAATTGTTGATAAACATCCAGGCCATGACGGTATCACCAGAGTGTATAGTGTTAAAAGTGGAGACAATGTTGTGAAGCGTAGTTTTAATAAATTATGTCTCTTACCTATAGACAATAAATAAAACTTTTAATTGTGTAAAGTAATGCTTAAAATCAATGTTATTTACTGTACCATTTTTAATTTCAATTACTTTCCTTTGTCATGTTACTATTTCAAATGATCAAATCTAGATAACCAAATCTATTTGCTTATTATTGATGTTGTTTAATCTTAAACTCAGATGTAGCTACCACAAAATTGTTAAAAGGCCTTGATGTCCTTTTGGTGGGCGGCATGTTCAACCGTTAAATCAATTATATTAGTTTATGATCGTACCTACATAAAGAGTTCACTTTAAGAATGTATCTGTCATTCATCATTCAAGTAATATGTGTCTAATGTAAGTCAGTATGCAAAATAAATCGTTACAAGCAACACCTCTTTAACTAATCAAGAAACCTTACAATCAAATCTCAACCTAAACTCGTCAACAGTATTTTTAACAGGATTATTTTAAAAATTAAATCGATGACATACATATTTTATAAGTTTTCACTGTAGAGGGATTCTATCTACACCGAAAAATAAAAAAAACATTTATCATAGTATAAAAATATTTAATTACACGCATACGATTAGCACGTAATCACGGAGCGCGTGAAACAAAGAGTGGCATTTGACATTATTTTTTCGTTCCGGGTTAACGATTTTAAGACTCGCTTCGTATTTTTAGCATCAAAAAATGTTCAATGATTTGAATAGAACAGAGAAAAAGGATTTAAAACATAACGTAATAGAAAGAAACAGTAAATTCAGACCAAGTATAGCGCTGTGACCAAAAATGGAAAATAGTCACTTGTGCGCGGTCAAGCGGATAAGAAGGTTCAGATGCATGGATGGCAGCAATAGTCTAGTGCAGATACCAATGGACTGCCATGCAGAGGGTATCGGTTTCGAATGTCTGGCGTGCACCACTGACTTTTCGAAGTTATGTGCATATTAAATATTATTAATTATCGCTTGCTCCGTGCCTCGGAGAGCACGTTAAGCCGTCGGTCACGGCTGTCATGAAAATCTTTGACAGTCGCTATGAGGTGTCAGCACCTCTGAATAAACTGAAACTGGTCTAACCCATGGAATGTTGACAGCCCTTACGGTTGAGGACAGACAGGCAGTCGCTCTGGCAGGAAAAGAATATTATCAATAACTCACCAGTATTAGTATTGCTATTTCTGTTTTGACCGGTCACACGAGCTTGGGTTGTGGTTGTAGTAGTCTTCGGCTTGGCGAATATTTCTTCAAGAGTTGCGTCCAACTGTTCCTGTTGAGGGTCGTATCATTATATTTCAGCATGAATGGGCCGGCTTGACCGCACAAGTACTACCTTCTCACAGAACTTCGATGTAGAGTACCTATACTGTTGCGTTTCTTTCGGTAAGTGAGAGTGCCAGAGGCCCCATCCACAATTCCTTATCCCTCAGCCCACTTCTCCATCTATCCCTTTCCCCAACCCGAAGAGCAGCAACGCACTTGTGACGCGTCTGGTGTTACTTGTGAGTTGTGTCCACGAGCGGCGGTAATCGCTTCATCTCATCAATCAGGCGATCCGTTTGCTCTTTGCTGGTAAATTCTAAAAATACATATATTTATAAACCGGTTTTGTACCTTACTATCAGATGACCTGATGATAATTCACCAACCACAGTGACTGGACTTCTAACTCATCTACCACTGACCTCTCTTACACACTAAAATATCGGAGTAAATACATAAACATTGCGAAAGTGTGTTTGTTATTGTGTCATATAAAGATTGCTGAATCGATTTTGATGAAACCTTTTGCTGTGATGTCCAACACCCACGCGGCCAGAGCCCCATCGGCATAAAGTAAATTCATAATTTTAGAATTAGCACGAAATAATTAAAACAATGAAGGGTACAAATTACCTTTGGTTCAGGCTTTGGTGTGATAGGTTCAGTACTGGGCCGCATGTCCGCCAGAGCGCAACACATATGCAGATACGAGGAGCACGGATTGGTCTCGCCGAAACTGGAAAAACAATTCATTTATTTTATCGTCCATACTGTAAAGATGGGCTTGTTTAATAAGATGTAGCTTGTTTAATAAGTGTAATGTAACCCTTGGAAAAAAGTAGGCGTGTTGATGTAGGTACCTAGTTATTTTAGAAAAGTCTGTACTTTCGTAATTGAACAGTTTTGATAAAGTTCTTTTGGAGTTAAATTACTATCAGTATTATTTTATGTAGTCCGAGCGTTAAAGATTCGAGAGCTTCGGTGGATGGACGAGGCGATTTATTGTAATGTTATCAAAATATTTGGTGTATAAATATTTTGTGTATAAATAAGTGGTGAGGAATGAAATGTGGTCGGTACTGTCGATGTATGGGGTGAGCAACAACCTCATACGAGCTCTGAAATACCTTTATAAAGATTCTAAAGCTTGTGTGAGGATAAGTGGGTTGTACACGGATTGGTTTACCATCGAGACAGGTGTAAGACAGGGACGTGTAGCGTCGCCGTGGCTGTTCAACCTCTTCATGGACAGTTGTTTGTAGGATTTGAAAAATAGTGACTGTGGATTAAGGATGAATGAGTTACTTGTCAAATGCCTCCTTTATGCTGATGATCAGGTAATACTTGTGTTTTCAGCGGAGGAGTTGCAGGAGATGGTAGCAATTATGCATGGTGCTTTAGGGAGTAAAGGAATGAAAGTGAATGTGAGCAAGACGAAAGTTATGGTTTTTGAAAAGGAGGAATGTGTTACGGCTTGTAATGTTATTATCGATGGACAAGGAGTGGAGCAAGTGAAAGATTTTGTATATTTAGGTACGTTGTTTACTAGGAATGGTAAGAATGAAGACGATATTGAAAGAAGAGTTAATGCTGGTAATAGGTTGAATGGAGCTTTGAAAGCCTTTATGAACAGTCAAAATGTGTCCAAAAAGCATGTTTGGCTGTGCATAGAGGGGTGTTAGTACCTACACTTATGTATGGTAGTGAAAGTTGGGTATGGCAGAATAGACATGAAAGTAGAATAAATGCTATAGAAATGAGAGCACTGAGAAGTATGTGTGGTGTGTCTTTGAATGACACAGTAAAGAATTGTGTGATAAGAGAGTGTTGTGGTGTAAAAGAAGATGTAGTGACAAGCATCGAGAAAGGAATGCTAAGGTGGTTTGGGCACATGGAGAGAATGGATGACGAAAGACTAACCAAGCAGATATATACGGCAAGTGTGAATGGGACAGCACGAAGGGGAAGACCAAGACGGACGTTCTCTGACCAGATCGGAGACATCCTTAAAACAGGAAAGGTTAGAAGTACCCTGAACAGAAGAGCATGCATGAGGAATTTGATAGGAGTGAATGAAGCAAGAGAGATATGTCAAGATCGTTGCAAATGGCGTCCCGTAGTCTCTGCCTACCCCTCCGGGAAACAGGCGTGAGTCTATGTATGTATGTATGTATCAAAATATTTGAGGTCTATGGATCATTGAACAAACAAAACATTGTCATTGTCACTAGTGTTTCGGCCTAGATTGGTACACATGGTCACTCTGCCACTTCTGCCAGGTAATATACTCCCAGAAATCTATACGTATAAAAGCGGAAGATCTCATCACGAAATGTCGAAAACCGCTGAACGTATGTTGGGCAGGGGACTAGTTTCTTTATAGTAGGCGCTCGCTGGGATTTTTCGAAAGGGTTGGATTTTTCAATAGTAATTAATATCCGTGGGCGAAGCCGCGAGCGTCTATATTTCTATATTATTAAGATTTGTCACAGTGATTTAACAGATGGCACAATGCTTTAAATCATAATAATAATAATAATAGTTTATTTGTTGGAATACTGTATACAAGGTGTTAACAATTATTTAAGTCCATAGTATTCTGCCGTCACCGGCGTACAAATGTTTCTTTTACATTAAATATAACCTTACAAATGATTGTGCTATTACATAACTCTTATTGTTAATCACATTCACACTGTATGACACTGATTATAGCAAAGATAAACCTCTTAAAGCAAAAACATTAATAAAATTTTATGGCACAAGAACTATTGAATAATAAATAGATACAGACAATAAATGGATTAATGAAACAGTCAGTCAATAAATAATGATTAATAATATAAAGTTAAATTGTTAATTAATAATCAAATATCAATTAGGCAAAAATTCAAACAATTACAATTTTGTCTGCCAGAAATTCTTTAACTGTATAATAACATTTCATTAGTAGAAATTCAAATAGTTTATTTCTAAATGGGCCAAAGTTTAGCGCTTTAATATTTTCGGGTAATTTGTTAAATATGCGGATTGCCATACAATATACATTGCTTGAGTGTATTTGCAATTTTTGGTTAGGATTATAAAGTTTATACGCTTTGCGGCTAAGTCTAGTTACCACGTCATTCCATTTATCAAACTCATTCATATTCTTGAATACAAAACCACAAATTTCAAATATGTATAACGCTGGAAGTGGTCAAATATTATATTTCACAAACAGTGGGACGCAGCTATCGAGTGGATGGGCTCCACTGATTGCTCTAAGACATTTTTTTTGTGCGCGAAATACTTTAGTGGAATCCACAGAACTACCCCACATTATTACGCAGTATCGTAGTATTGAAGATACATAGCCATGGTATGCACATAGAGCCGCATCAAAACTGGCTACTCTCGTAATCCTGTGTAATACAAAGACAAACCTATCAATTTTAGTGCAAAGTTCCTCAATGTGTGATTTCCAATTACAGAATTTATCTATATTAACTCCTAAGAATTTTATAGAGTCTACTTCATCAATACTGATACTTTTATATTGTATTTTTAGTTGTGGTCGTTTACTGTTGTATGTTTGGAACTGTATCATTTTTGTTTTGCTTTGTGTTTATGTGTAGATTGTTTACTTTAAGCCATGTTATTACTCTGTTTAATGTTTTGTTAATTTCTTTCTCGTACTCAGTGGGGTTGTTATTGCTATTTTGAATGGTGATAGTGGTGTCGTCTGCATAAAGGATACACTTGTGAGGAGTTATATTTGGTAAGGCATTGATATAGAGCAAGATCAGTAAGGGACCTAATATACTGCCTTGAGGCACTCCACAGTTATTCTGTCGATACGCTGATCTGTACTTTGTTTTGCCTTGTTTTGAATAACCCGATATCTCAACGCATTGCTGACGATTCGAGAGGTAACTTTCAAGCCATTTTAACGCGTTTCCTCTGATGCCATATAAGTCTAGCTTATTAAGAAGTAACTTATGTCTTACGAAGTCAAAGTCCTTAGACATATCTAAGAATATTGACGCTATAGGCTTTTTATCGTTAAGTCTAGTAGTGATAAGTTTTAATAGACTAAATAAGGCTAAAGTGGTCGATCGCATATTTTAAGAATCATTGTATACGTATTGTAAGATTTTTTATGTTGGTGCTTATTTGCATGAGTTAACCTATATTTGAGGTACAGACGTCTCTTATTAATGCAACTTTTTTAATACCTTTAGATATCCATTTGTTTTTTAAAGGTTTGTTTGTAATATTTACTCTGATAATGGGAAAGCACAAATTATAAAATAATGTTAACAGGTCATGGAAATAATTGAATGATTGATTAGTTTTCTAGTCTAGCTGATAAACTTCAGAGAATGAGAGAGAAGATATATAAGAAATAAATTTAGTTTAGTAGTAGATGTCGGCGTGCTGAATAATTTAATTAAGAAAATAATTATTTCTGCCTGATCTGAACGAGATTAAAAACTCAAGATCGTTCCTAGTTGAACAAGAGGTTTTGTTTTAAATGTACGAATATATACAAAATATAGCGGATTAAAATCGCAAATTGGTCAAGCTGCCAGCCGTGCCTCGCTTCGTACATTTAAGCGACCGTATGTTGGTCGCGCTACCTTGGTTGCTACCCAGGTTTCACCTACAAGTCTTCACATGAGTCTTTATGCTACAACAAAAGCCTCAAAGAAATTGTTTATTTATAATTATCTCTGCCTTCGTGACAGTTCTTGACATACTGTGACAGTTTGTTTTGTAAATATTGTTAATGTGAATTAACTATTGTAATTTTTTTTGTAAATATTATATAGTTAGTAATAAAACGAATGCAATGTTGTGATCGCATTGGCGATGTGGACGTGAGTGCTAGTCAACCTACCCCATCGCTGACTGGTCTGGTGCGCTGTCCGGATTGCTCCCAGGACCGTTTTTTCAAAGGTAAGCGGGGCCTGAAAGTGCATTTTGGTAAAGTACACAAATCCCAAAATGCACTTTCTGGCTCCACAATATCTTCACAACCTGTATTAGGAGACACCACACAAATTCCTTTTTGGAAAACGCTATCAAAATTAAAACATACGATCCCGGTTGTGAAAAGAGTTCCCCGTGGGGCAAGACCATCAGTATCCAAAAAATTTGCGGAATGTATTGGTCTTGTCGTCAGGAAAAACTCGAGAACAGCCTGGGAGCAATTACTGACTTTCCCTTACAGGATTCTACATGTTGATAAAAATCAGGCAGGCCAAAATTCGTTGACATCCCAAATTAAATATAATTGTCAAGTTTCGGCACACTCTTTAGACTCAAAATTTACGTTTAACAAGCAGAAGTCGCTGTATCAATATGTAGAATCTAAATTAAGGGAGGGCGATTTACGGGGCGCTTCTAGACTCCTTTTCAGTAGCGATGTGGTGGCGCCTTGCTCTCCAGACACGCTTGCGGGTCTGAAGAGCAAGCATCCAGCGCCTAATGATGATCTCTCCTTCCCTGAAGCTCCCGACAGGGAATCAGAACATCTGATCACCACAGCTAAGGACGTGTTAGCAGCGGTTGGCTCCTTCCGAAGTGGCTCAGCAGAGGGCCTCGATGCACTGACGCCCCAGCACCTGAAAGACCTTGTGTGTGCCAGTGCCGGGGTGGCTGGCGATACACTTCTGAGGGAGTTGACTGCGCTAATAAATATGATGCTCTCCGGTAATGTGGACGACGCCATCGTTGACATATTGTATGGGGCGAACTTCTGCGCCCTTAACAAGAGGGACGGTGGCATACGTCCCATTGCCGTGGGTTGCACATATCGGCGTATAGCAGCCAAGATATGCTGTAAATTTTACAGCAGGGAGCTATCGAAGAAATTCCAACCCCTCCAACAAGGTTTTGATTCCAAAGGGGGTTGCGAGGCTGCTATACATGCCCTTTCTACGTACCTTGGAAGTGGTGATGGTCATTTTGAAGGTTGACTTGAAAAACGCCTTCAATTCAGTAAATAGGGACACTTTGTTGGCACAAGCATAATTAGAAACCCCTAAAATTTTTAAATTTCTTTGGCAATGTTACAGGTACCCCACAAAATTATTATATCAGGATAAGCTTTTAGAATCAGCAGTTGGGTGTCAACAAGGTGACCCTCTTGGACCAGTCATTTTTAGTTTAGCAATACACCCCATTATTCGGCAAGTAAATTCTAAATTTAATGTATGGTTCTTAGATGACGGGACCCTAGGAGGTGGATCCCCTCCTAGGGTCCAGTCATCTAATACATATAATATTGTATTACAAGCTCTTCTTTAAAATAAATTCGCATCTATTGGCTTGGAACTAAATTCTAGTAAATGTGAGCTGTTTATAAATACAACAGACTCTACAAAAAGACTTTCGATACTATCTAAATTTAATAATTTGGCATCAAACATTAAAATTATTGATAAGACATCTCTTCGCCTCCTAGGTTCTCCAGTATTTGAAGAATCTTTCGATTTTTTCTTAAAGGAAAAGATACAAAATTTCTGTGAAGTTTCAGGTCGCCTATTCAAAATTAATATTCACTCGGCCTATACTGTTATTCGATATTGTCTTTTCGTCCCAAAATACACACATGCCTTAAGATCCTGCCAACTTTGGAAAAATATGCACTTTTAGAACAAGTCGACAAAATTATCCAAAGAACTTTTAAAGAGAATATTAAATGTGGACTTGGACAACCGAGCCTGGCTACAAGCGTCATTGCCTATACGTCTGGGTGGGCTCAGTGTACGCAAAATTTTTAGTGTCAGTTTACCGGCGTTTCTGTCTTCGGTTCACAGCACGGAAGAGTTAACAAGGAAAATTGTATCACCTACACTAGTTAACTCAGAAGTGCTGTGCAAGACCGAAGCTGTAAACGCCTGGAAAATGGCTTGTCCAAGCACTGATTTGCCTACCAACCTATTCTCCCAAAGACAGTGGGACGCGCCACTTTGTGACATTGTAAGGAAAAGTCTTTTAGATACAACTTTTAATGTTGCAGAGCGTGCTCGCTTGCTGGCTGTGGGAGAATGGGAATCGGGTCTGTGGCTTCAGGCACTACCATCGTCCAACACTGGAACCATGTTGGACGAAGAGACGTTCCGTATCGCCACTTGTCTTCGTTTAGGTGCTCCGTGTGTTTCTCCGCATCGATGTCATTGTGGAGAAGACGTCGATAGCCTCGGACACCATGGGCTATCTTGCAGCAGAAACGCTGGTAGAATTCCCCGTCACGCCCATCTGAATGACATAATTCGTCGTGCTCTTGTCGCGTCTGGCGTACCAGCTGTACTTGAACCAAATGGTTTGGTACGCGACGACGGTAAGAGACCTGATGGTATGTCATTGTTGCCTTGGAAAATGGGTAGGCCTTTGGTGTGGGACGCAACCTGCGTAGACACCCTCGCGCCATCACATGTTCCAAGCACGGGAGGCCATGCTGGCGCTGCTGCTGCAACTGCGGAAACCCTCAAACGGCGCAAATACAGTAATTTAGTGGCTAATTACGTATTTGAGCCGTTTGGGGTGGAAACGCTAGGCTCATGGGGTCCGAGCGCTCGTTCACTATACCGGGAAATTTCGAAACGTTTAATTGACGTCTCACGTGACCAGAAGGCTGGTATATTCTTTGCTCAGAAAATCAGCATTGCCATCCAGCGTGGCAATGCTGCTAGCCTTCTGGGCACGTTACCCGATGACATTGATGCGGAGGCATTTTACGACGCCTAAACCTTGTAAATATTTTCAATTTTTAATTTCTTTTTACGTTTTTTTTGTACATATACTACTTAGACATTAAGATTAAATTAAGCTATATATGACTGAATTATTTCATCTAGTATTATTCATACACACAGTACAATAAACTCCCTTACATTAAAAAAAAAAAGTTTTGTAGTAGGAGACTGCCTCGTTGGTCTCGCGGCATAAATGTGCGCGTGGGATTGGGAGGTCTCGGGTTCAATTCCCGGGTCGGGCAAAGTGTTATTGGGCTTTTCCGTTAGGAAATTCCTGGTACGGCAATAGGCTCGCCCCCTATTACGTGGGTGTAATATAACACCTCTGCCTACCCCTCCGGGAATTCAAAACTCACGCCTGTAGCCCCGAAGGGGTAGGCAGAGGGCCTACCCCTTCGGGGCTACAGGCGTGAGTCTATAAAAAAAAAATTAGTTATGTTCTCTTTACTTAAATCACGGCGGTATTCGAACCATTTTTTTTTTACATTTGATCTGCTGACGGTATTGCTAACCTCAAAGGATATGGACTGGCCTGTCTCATGATCTGATAGTGCAGGGTTATGTATGCAGGATTGAACATTGAGTAAATTACTGGCAATGAGGTCAATGCAAGAGCTCTTTCTAGTAGGTTTGGATATGAGATTGGTAATACTATAGTTATTGCATTGTTATGCTACAAAAACGATACATCATGGCAAACAAAAGGTATCTCAATATCGAGTAGAAATAAAAAAAGTTGTATCTCCAAACAAAACAGACCAATAGTATTGATCAAAAAGTAAAATATAGCCGCTGTTGTAAAATTCTTACACGTGTGATTAGAGAATCAAAAAGGAACACGAATGCAAAATTCATTACAAACAGTTCGAATAGAACTGTAGCAACGTGGGCATTAATTAAGCGACAGACTCAATCAGCAAATGTGCTTAAACCAATGGTTGATTACGTCATCCAAAACAATAATGTTATAAAATCGCCAGATAAACTAATCAGTGCTATTAATCATTACTATATTAATCAAAATATAAATAACTCAACATCAAACAAATACAAACCATTGCTTACAAATAACCCAAAAAGTATTTTCTTTTATCCAACAGATAGAAATGAAGTCATGAATATAGTTAAAATTTAAAAAAATAAGCCGAGCTCCGGGTACGATAATATACCTATTAAAATTGTCAAAGAGAGTATCTCTTTTATTGTAGACCCACTAGTATATATAATAAATTTAATGTTAGAAACAGGAGAATTTCCAAATAGTTTAAAGAAGGCTATAATAAAACCTTTACATAAAAAAGGATCGACACATGAATTATGTAATTATAGACCAATTGCATTGCTACCAACTATATCGAAAATCTTTGAAAAGATTATTTATATTAGAATTGTAAAGTTTTTAGACGTAAATAATATTCTCAATGAAAATCAGGTTGGATTTCAAAAAATAAAACCACATCTTTGGCAATTTATAAACTTTTTAGTACTCTTTGGAGTAACATGAATAATAACAAAAAATGCGCTGCTCTTTTTATCGATATGTCGAAAACTTTCGACTGTGTAGAATATAATATTTTGCTAAATCAATTAGAAGGTACAGGCATAAGAGGAGTTGCTTTAAAACTAATAGACAATTATTTGAACCATAGAATGCAGGCAACTGCTATTGAAGTCTATAATAATTCAACAAAAATGTTAGAAACAGTACAATCTAAATATGAAAATGTAATATTAGGTGTGCCTCAAGGTAGCATATTGGAGCCCTTGTTGTTTTTAATATATGTAAACGAACTTCCAAGCATAGTTAACCACCTTTGCATAATGTATGCTGATGACGCAACAATTTTGATCTCTAATGATGATTCCAATGACGTTAGCTTTAGTAATGAAATAAATAAAACATTAAAAATTGTTACAAACTGGTTGCAGATATTAAACTTGAAAGTAAATCTCTCAAAAACGAAGCTGGTACAATTCAGGAACTACAAAAGCAAGCCTTCTCAACTAAAAATAACCGTCTCAGATATAGAAATTGAAGAGGTTCAAGATATAAACTTCCTTGGCGTTGCAATCGATCAACATCTAAAATGGAAAGCCCATATTGAAAAATTGAATAATGATGAAAATGAGAAATGCTTGCTATGCATTGTCAGTGCTAACAGAGACTACCAATGTAAACGTTACTAGGAGCGCCTACTTTGGTACGGTATATCCATGGCATCATTTACTGGGGTAACTCCACCCTCCACCAATGTAGAATCTACGTTTATTCTTAAAAAGATGCCTAAGAACCATCTATAAAATGCATAGTACTGAGTCATTAAGAGATGTTTTCAGCTCAAATGGGTTCCTCACTTTGACAGCTATTTACATACTAGAGATATGTTTATTTGTTAAAAACAACATGCACTATTTTAATTTCAAATCGGAGACTAAGTGCAATATTCGCAATAAATACAAATACAACATAAACTTACCTAACATAAAAAAACATGATATATTATAAAAGCACCTATATCACTGCTATTCGTATATTTAATCATTTACCCACAGCTATTAAACCATTAAATGGACAAGACAACTTAAAAAAAATGGTTATTGAATATTGAATAATGTATTTTATAATTTACAAGAGTTCTTTTCTAACAAATTTACCTAATCTTGAGAGATTTTAACTACCTATGCATGTATTTCTTTCTATTGCATATCCGGTATGGATAAACTGTTGGACTTAGTACTGTAATCTATCTTGATGTAAGACCTTACCTGTACATAGTTACGCAATAAAAATATCTTTATCTTTAAAAATTGAATTCTTGAAAATTTTTGCTTGCTTTTAAGACATCCAAATTCCAGTCTCCACAGACAATCCGTTTATTGTTACTTTTTATTAGTTTTCTCAAAATAATGTCTAATTTTTGTAGAAATATTTAAATATCGGAATAAGGTGTTCGATATATGCAGACCACATAGAGTTTGAGAGCAATAATTTCAATAGCACAGTGGTGGTAAATGGTGGTTGCCGCACTATGATTCACATAATAGTAGGCGAGCTTATTGTTGGCTCCCATTTATGACATCCATGCATAAACTAAGTGTCATTTCTCGATGTTATTGGTATATTTTTAGATCTGGCTACAATAATGTTGTGCGCTATGGAACGGTGCTTTCGTCGTATTCTGTCTGGGTAGCCAGTGGTTTTAGCGGTATTTAGTGGTGATATAGTTCTTTAGGATGGGGATCGACGGCTTGACTATTTTCCGAAGTATGAATCAAGCAAGAATTTTAAAAAAATTACCTAGCTAAACACAAAGGTATATTAAAAAAGGCCAATAAATAAGTTTTTTTTTTGCTTTTAACTGCTATTTAACTATTTAGCGGTATTGACTGGTACTTAATTATAGTGCTTAAGTTATGCTACATATTATATACAGGACATCTGCAGCGTTGCACTTCTATAGAGCATTGTTAAGCTTGCGTTCTTATTTCGACCTACTTGCAAGTAAAGAAATGTGAAGTCGTCATTAATGTGGCTAGCCTTACGGAAGTTAGAAAGCGCCAAGGACGTCTAACACCCTATAGAGGACCACTAAAGTGGAGCTGGCACCAATGCAACCAGTAAAAATGCGCAAGCTCTCCGCTCCAGTTGACAGCCAGTGTTATAAAGAACTTTAACAAAGTATATATTTACCGTATATCGAGGAGGTTTTCACCGTCGGTGATGATCGTCGTGTTGTTATTGTTGCACAGATAGTAGGGCACACACACTCCCGACGAGCCATCGTCCATGAGGCATGTCTGCTCTTCGGTCGCTGCAACAGAAAAGTTAGTCAATAATCTGTATTCGGCACCTCTGTGATTTGTTCATGAGAATGTATTGTGTTTATAGACGTTTAAGTGCGGTTTGGTTTTGTGGAAAGGCTAGTGTCACACAATTTAGTGATAATAGGAAGGTTCAGATGCATGGATGGCAGCGATAGTCTAGTGCAGATACCAACGGACTGTCATGCAGAGGGTATCGGCTTCGAATGCATGGCGCGCACCACTGACTTTTCAAAGTTATGTGCATAATAAATCATTAATTATCGCTTGCTCCGTGCCTCGGACAGCACGTTAAGCCGTCGGTCCCGGTTGTCATGAAACTCTTTGACAGTCGCTATGAGGTGTCAGCACCTCTGAATAAACTGAAACTGGTCTAACCCATGGAATGTTGACAGCCCTTAACGTTGGGGAGGACAGACAGGCAGTCGCTCTGTGGAAAAGAATATTATCAATAACTCACCAGTATTAGTATTGCTATTTCTGTTTTGGTCGGTCACACGAGCTTGGGTTGTTGTGGCAGTAGTCTTCGGCTTGACGAATTTTTCTTCAAGAGTTGCGTCCAACTCTTCCTGTTAAGGGTCGTATCATTATAATTATTTCAGCATGAATGGGCCGGCTTGACCGCACAAGTACTACCTTCTCGATGAGTGAGAGTGCCAGAGGCCCCACCGACTATTCCTTATCCCTCATCCCACTTCTTCATAACCCAAAGGGCGGCAACGCACTTGTGACGGGTCTGGTGTTACTTGTGAGTTGTGGCCACGGGCGGCGGTAATCGCTTCATCTCATCAATCAGGCGATCCGTCTGCTCGTTTGCCACGTAATACATCAAAAAATCCTCCTACATTCTAAAAGACAGATATTTATAAACCGGTTTTGTACTTTACCATCAGATGACCTGATGATAATTCACCAACCACAGTGACTGGACTTCTAACTCATCTACCACTGACCTTTCTTACACACGAAAATTTATAGTCTTACGCTTATATCCCCGAAGAGGTAGGCATATCTCAATAAATCTGGCGAAAAGTGGGTGTAGCAATATACCTCATATTGCTACACCCACTTTTCGCCAGATTTATTTTAGTCCCACGTAAAAGGGGGCGAGCCTATTGCCGTACCGGGCACATTACCAGACTCCGAGCTGCTACTGAGAATTTCCTAACGGAAAAACACAATAACACTTTGCCCGACCCGGGGATCGAACCCGAGACCTCCCAATCCCACGCGCACATTTATGCCGTGAGACCAACGAGGCAGTCTTACACACTAAAATATCAGAGTAAATATGTACATAAATATTGCGAAAAAGGTATTGTTATTGTGTCACACAAAGATTGCTAAACCGATTTTGATGAAACGTTTTACTGTAATGCCCAACACCCACGCGGCCAGAGCCCCATCGGCATAAAGTAAATTCATTATTTTAGATTTTGCACGAAATAAGGAAAACAATGTCCGTAAAGTGTGGTGACGGATTAAGAATACGGATTGTCACCACCCCATATCATCCCATGGGTGTCGTAAGAGCTGACAGAAGGAGCATATTATGCAGAGAACAGCGCTGTAAAAGAAGGAAAACTAGATACAAACCCTATACGAGCCCGTTTGGCCAGCTTGGTATAGTAGGTCAATTCGTCCTTTCAAAGGAGAGGCCTAGTCCAGCAGTGGACTGTTAAAGGCTGATGATAAGCAAAACAATGAAGGGTACAAATTACCTTTGGTTCAGGCTTTGGTGTGATGGGTTCAGTACTGGGCCGCTTGTCCGCCAGAGCGCAGCACATGTGCAGATACCAGCCGCACGGATTGGTCTCGCCGAAACTGGAAAACATTTACATTTATTTTATCTTCCATACTGTAAAGATGGGCTTGATTAATAAGATTATTTTTGTATACTGACAAATATATTGTTCTACTTAAAAATTGTTTGGAAGCAAACTACTTCCTATACCGTGGACAACATTACCTCCAGATCGACGGAGTGGCTATGGGTAGCCCACTAGCACCGGTAATGGCCAACATCTGGATGGCCTTCTTCGAGGAATCCATAGACATGCAGGCATCAAATGTAAAGCTATGGAAGAGGTATGTCGACGATGTATTCTGTATCATGAAGGGCGACAAGCAAGACGTAGAACAGTTCACAAATATCTTAAACTCCATACACCCTAATATTAGATTTACATTTGAAATGGAGGTAGACGGGTCGTTACCCTTGCTCGACGTAAAAGTGACAGTGAGGGAAAACGGTACCTTGGGACACACTGTTTATAGAAAACCGACACACATAGATAGGTATCTCAACGCATACTCGCATCATCACCCGCGACCCTTGGAATCCGTAGTGACTTCATTAGTAAACAGAGCGTATGACCTCTGTGACCCTGAACATTTGAACAGTGAGTTGTCACATGTTCAGGAGGTACTTAGGTGCAATGGATTCAACAAGAAGATACAACGTCTGAAGAGGAAGGACCGTAAACCGGAAATAAGCAGGGTACCGGCTTACATGCCTTACATAAAGGGAGTGACGGACAAAGTTGGAACAGTACTACAGAAATACTCCAAAAAGACTGTATATAGTCCGCTCTCCAAGGTAACACACAATCTGCGCACCCCGAAGGATGTCATTCCTCTACAAACACCTGGCGTCTACAAGGTGGACTGCAGTTGTGGTAGTTCCTATATCGGACAGACCAAACGAACCATCGCTGAAAGGGGCGAGGAACATATCGCAGCTGTAAAAAACCGGCAAATTAACAAGTCTGCTATAGCTGAGCATTTGTTGGAGTCTGGACCATACCACTGGATCGAATTGCATCAACCAAAGGTCTTATCTACCGATCGTCACTAAAACTCCAGGATAGTACGTGAAGCGGTTGAAATAAAAAAGCATAAAAACTTCAACCGGGAGGATGGATACAGACTGTCTACAACTTGGAATCCGGTAATACACAAATGTAAACCCCGCCGCAGTAACACAGCTCATCAGTGTATAGACGTCATAAGTGTTGTGTGTCAACGTACCGACAGTTCGGATAAAAATAAAAATAAAAAACAAGTGAGGGTAGCTGCTGAAACCCGCGCTTCACAAGGACGACACTGAGATGACATCAGTCCTGCCGCGACCACGGCTGTTGTAAGACGGCCGAAACGTCGGTAAAACAAAGGTATTTATCATCATCAACATCATCAGCCTTTAACAGTCCACTGCTGGACCAGGCCTCTCCTTTGAAAGGAGGAATTGGCCTACTATACCACGCTGGCCAAACGGGTTGGTATAGGGCTTGTATCAAGTTTTTCTTCTCTTACAGTGCTGTTCTCTGCATATTATGCTCCCTCTATCGGCTCTTACGACACCCATGGGATGATATGGGGTGGTGACATACCGTATTCTTAATCCGTCACCACACGGACAAAGGTATTTATACCCTAAATTAATTAAATATCGCAAATAAGACCCGTTTAATTAAATTGTATGAACGACAGTCCAGACGAGAATGGGCGTTCTCCTTTAGTACTAACCAAAGGTTGTGAATGAACTTAAAGGGTACGTAAACATTGGGTTGTCTATTTTTCTGGCGTATTTATAAGGTTGGCAGGTATTAACACTTCAACAGTTAAGTTGATATGTACTACTTATATTTATCAATTTGTTTAATAGACAAATCTTATGTGTAAATAAGCGCTACTTCACTGCGATTACGATAATAAGGGTTGTCTGCGAAAACCCTGTCAGGAAAAGCTGTTGGCAAATTCTTTTTAGCCTGGAACCGGTTTTTTTTTTGCCAACTACGGTAGTTAACGAAGTTTTTTAATAATGGCTATTATTTGACTTAAGATAAAATGTAGTTTTCGAGACTCTATACTCTCGAAATCTGCAGGTAGCATTCTCGAGTCTCGAAAACACAGCAAAATCGTCGAGACTCTCGAAATTTTCGAGACCGAGACTCCCAGGATGAAAGCTTTATTTCTGAATGACGTGGTATATTTACCGTACATCGAGGATGGCGTTACCGTCAGTGATGATCGTCGTGTTGTTATTGTTGCACAGGTAGAAGGGCACACACACTCCCGACAAGCCATCGTCCATGAGGCATGTCTGCTCTTCGGTCGCTGCAACAGAAAAGTTAGTCAATAATCTGTAATCGGCAACTCTGTGATTTGTTCATGAGAATGTATTGTGTTTATAGACATTTAAGTGCGGTTTGGTTTTGAGGAAAGGCTAGTGTCACGCAATTTAGTGATAATAGGAAGGTTCAGATGGATGGCAGCGATAGTCTACTGCAGATACCAACGGACTGTCATGCAGAGGGTATCGGTTTCGAATGCATGGCGCGCACCACTGACTTTCCGAAGTTAGGTGCATATGTACCTCGGACAGCACGTTAAGCCGTCGGTCCCGGCTGTCATGAAAATCTTTGACAGTCGCTATGAGGTGTCAGCACCTCTGAATAAACTGAAACTGGTCTAACCTATGGAATGTTGACAGCCCTTAACGTTGGGGAGGACAGACAGGCAGTCGCTCTGTGGAAAAGAATATTATCAATAACTCACCAGTATTAGTATTGCTATTTCTGTTTTGGTCGGTCACACGAGCTTGGGTTGTTGTGGCAGTAGTCTTCGGCTTGCCGAATATTTCTTCAAGAGTTGCGTTGAATTCTTTAGTGAGGGCAACCTGACTGTGGGCTGGTGCCACCAGTACCAGGAGAACCAGGGCCTTGTACATCTGTAATGAAGTTTCGTTTTAGTGGTTGATCTTTCGATGTTTCTTTTTCGTGTGAGTGTTTGGCCAACTCTGGTCTCGGAGTTGTTACACCGCCCGAAGGCCTTCGACATGTCCTAACAATTCTGTTCCTTAGAACGGCACCGGGACGGAAAGCGTTGACATTACGCAGCTACTTGTGTATTAAATTGTTGGCCATTTATCTATTGCCCAGTGTCTCGGAGAGCGCGTTAAGGCGGCGGTTTCAGCAGTCGTAAAGATATTTGACAGTCGTAACGGGGAGTCATTACAATTGAATATGCTGACCAATATCTAAGCTTTGGAATATTGCTATCTCTTAGGGTTGCGTTGATAGTCGCTCTGTGGAAAAGCTAATAATCTATCAAATCTGTTTAGACTAGAAAGCAGACCCCAAGTTCCAAGGCGAACAGTCTTGGATGTTACCGGGATCAATAGTATCTATGACTAGCTGTTTCCCGCGGTGTCAGCTGCGTCCTGAGGGAACTACTTCGCGCACCCGGTTAATTTATAGCCTAAGTTACTCCTTGATAGCTACATCAGCTATACGCCAGTGAAAGTCCCGTCAAAATTGGTCCAGCCGTTCCAGAGATTAGCGAGAACAAACAGATAGACAGACAGACAAAAATTGTAAAAAATATCATTTCGGTTTAAGTACCGTGTATACATTCAGTATAAAGCAGTTATTTTAATATTACAAACAGACACTCCAATTTTATTTAAAAGTATAGATGACATCAGTTACTAAGCTGATAAGGTTACAAAGTACTGATTAAAATGGGTTTTTTCATAATACTGGAAACTTTAAGGAAATAGGTTATAATTCATTGTTTTAGTTACACGAACCCGCTTGCAAGTAACTGATATCGTTTGACCCTCCTATCTGCAAGGTTACTAAGTATTAAATATCTACTTAGCGTACAGACAAAATGTCGAAATTTACCTGGAAAACCTACAGTCCACTACATGGGCCTCCAGATTTGTTATTTTTTTACCAGTCAACTCCCGCATTAGGTCTGAATCCTGTGTCGCGGGGGACTTTACAAACATACAACTAACAGACACAATGAACACCCAGACTCGAAACAACAATTTATGAGTCACACAAAGTGTTGTCTCGTGTGGGGATCGAACCCACAACACTGGCGTGGTGTCAAGCGGTGAGGCGGCCGCTTAAACCACTACACCAACCGTGCAGTCATACTACAGATTCAGATCTATACATCTCATCATCTCACATAATTATTTATAAATAAAATTTGAGTGTCTGTTTGTAATATTAAAATTACCGCTTTTTACTAAATGCATGGGGATGTATACACGGTATGTACGGTAATTTTTGTCTGTCTGTTTGTTCTCGCTTATCCCTCGAACGCTGGGCTGATTTGGACAGGACGTTCACTGACGGACAGCTGATCAGGGAGTGCCTTAGGCTATAAATTAACCGGGTACGCGACCAGGAAAAGCTAGAGTCCCCTACACTAATATAATAGGTTTAAAAGTATTGGTTGTTCTTCATTCACAATAAACCTACAGAAAGGGTACTGATAAAACTTTCCAGGAGGTAATATAGCTTATACACACTAATAGCAGCTGCCGACGCTACAAATTATATACTAGGCGTAATATCCCAACAAACATTTATGACGTTAAGTAAACGTTTTGGCGACAACTTAATGTTATTTAGTATAATAATCGTATAAACGTCATAAGGACGTTTACTCGACGGCAAAAGGCCCCACTTTATTCAACTTAAGGCGCTAAGAGTTTCGTGTAACTGTCATATAAATACCTAAATAGTCGCATAGAAGTCATATACACGTAGGTGATTTCACTACATGTCTTGTAATAATAACTGTCGCGGCGTGTATTCGACTTCATGTCGCACAATATGACTTTTATTTAATGAAATTGTTGTGTTATTGTCATGAGAGAGATGATGCAATGATATTGAACTAATATTATGACACATTATGTTATATCATCTCAGAGAATCGCGCGGGTCAAAATGAATAATAATTGTATGATTTGTAATAAAATCATCGATTTAGGAGACTTGCTGAAATGCGTTGGATTCAAGGCATGGTTTCACTATAGATGTTTAGATATTACTACTGCTGTGTATAGAAAGGAACAAGCACAAATGAAGCGAAATTTCAAGTGCGATTCCTGTATAAACGTGACCCAGAGAGTCCGGGTAACGGATGAAACGCCGGTTTCATCCGTTACCCGGACAATTTGTTGAACCAGTCTGAAGAAATTTGTACTGGGAGTCCTGGTGAGAAATCAGCGCTACGGTTACGGACCTAGTCTTAGAGAGCAGTAAATTAAAACAAGAGTTAATGGAAAGCAATCAGAGGTGTATTTCTTATAAGCAGGAAATAGCAAAGTTAGAATTGGAGTCACAAAAACTGAGACAGCATATCACTACCAATGAAATTCGTGTGAACGGACAATATCAATGTCAATTAGAAACTTCAACACCACCAACGTCTTCGGGTACCCATTTGTCACCTGCATCTGATAGCTCTAGCAGTGGCACCAACCGCGATACTCAGCCGGTAGCTTTCGGCCCAGGTGTTTCATACGCGAACGCAACGGTGGCCACGAAAAGTGCGAAAAGCGTCGGTACTGGTATCGTAGAAGATAATAGTTATACTTGGAAAGAAGTGAGTCATAAGAAAAGTCCCAAGAAAAGAGGCGGGAATACTTCAATCGTGAGTATAAAAGCAGTAGAACGTAAGAAGTATCTACACGTTTGGCGATTTGATAAATGCACTACGGAGGAGAATTTAAAGGAATATATTTATACTGTATTAGGAAAAGATTGTGTAATTGACATACAAAAGTTAAAACCTAAGACTGAACGAAATTACGCGTCATTTAAAATAGGCGTTTCTGAAAACAAGTTTGATACACTATGTAATCCAGATATATGGCCATTAAATATTGAATTTAGTGAATGGATTTGGTTTCGTCGCCCAGCCGACCCAACTAAACAATAAAACCAGTAAAATGGTCAACATTTTGTACCAAAATGTGAGGGGTCTTCGTACCAAGACTGCACAATTCTTATCATTACTGGAATCATCTGAATGTGATATATTTGCAATAACAGAAACTGGCCTTAACGAGTCTATTCAAAATGCTGAATTTGTGTTACCCGAATATCGAGTACTACGATGTGATCGGACCGACGGGCGTAAGCATGACGGCGTTCTTTTAGTGGCCACACCGCGGTTTGACATGCGACGAGTGACGATTCCTGGTAATATAAATTTAGACAATCATAAATTCGAATTAATTTGTGCTGCTATCTATATGCAAAACCGGTTCTTATTTACTTGTTGTACAGTGTATATTCCACCACAAACAGATGAAAATGAATATATGGTAATGTTTGATTTGTTAGAACAATTATGTGTAAAATATGCTAACAATTTGATTATATTAGGAGATTTTAATTTGTTTTCATGTAATATTAATGTGTGTAACTACTATGAATATTTTGTGGCCTTTGGTGAATTCGCTCAGTATAATGAGGTACCAAACTGTACGGGTAGACAGCTTGACCTAGAGCTGTGCGCGCGCAACGACGTGCGCGTGTGCGCCGCGGACGAGAGACTGGAGCCCATGGACGCGTATCACCCGCCGCTCGCGATCGCCGTCGCCGCCGTGCCGCGCGCCGCTCCTGCTGCGGGCTTGACCTGCCCGCGTACCAATCCATCCACGGTACCATATAAACGGTGGAATTTTCATAAAGCCGACTTTAATAGATTATATTTATTGATAAATTCTCTGGATTGGACACAGATTTTTAGTATAGACGATCCCGATTTAGCGTAAAATTATTATTATGATAAATTAAATGAAACTTTCGATGCGTGTGTACCACTTAAGAAACATAAAAATGTGCCTACCAAATATGTATATCCACAATGGTATACCCCAGACCTTATTCGAAACATCAAAATTAAACACAGTATGCACAGACAGTACAAAGCTACTAAGTCGCCAAATGACTATAAGGAGTTTGCACGCTATCGGGCTATGGTGAAGGCGGAAACGATGCGTGCCCACGAGTGTTATATGGATAGGGTACAGAAACACCTAACCCATGACCCCAAGGCAATCTGGACCTTTATTAGAGAGAAAAAAAGGTAGATCCGGGCAACATAATTTACTAAAAGACGGACAATTGTTAACTGGAGTAGAATTGGCTGAGGAATACGCTCAGTATTTCCATTCTGTATACAACGCGCAGTCGGGGTCACTGAGCGCGGCGGCGGCCAGCGCGGCAGCAGCGCCAGGCGCCGCATACGCGCACCTCACGTGCGTTGACGAGCTCTCAGTTTCGAGAGCGTTGGCCGCTCAGTGGGACCCGACGGTATTCCACCATTTATTATTAAGGACTGCCAGATGGCTTTGGTTGCGCCATTACTACACTTGTTCAACACTGTGTGTGTAACTACTGCAAGGTTTCCTGATCGTTGGAAGATCACTCGGGTGATACCAGTACCGAAAGGTCGGGCCGGTACTGATGTTTCGGACTATAGGCCTATAGCAGTATTGAGCGCTACGGCTAAGGTATTTGAGATGGCCATTCACAGTTGCTTATATACACAAGTAAGCCCATATTTCTTAGACGAGCAACACGGTTTTCGTCCTGGTCGTGGCACGGTGGGAAACCTGTTACACCAGATGACACAGCTAGTACCGGCAGTGGACACTGGTCTACAGGTGGATGTAGCTTACTTAGACTTCCGGAAAGCATTCGACACAGTCGATCATGATGTCTTACTTTCAAAGATGGCGGATATAGGCTTCACACCGCATACATTAAAATTCTTCGCAAGCTACTTGAGTGATAGACGGCAATTCGTCGATTGTGCTGGATACTGTTCTGAGTCCTACTACACGAGATCCGGCGTGAATCAGGGCAGCAATTTGGGGCCGTTCTTGTTTATCCTTTTGATAAATGACCTACCAAAAGTGGTTAGGTCCACATGTCTATTGTTTGCTGACGACCTTAAGATTTCAGTCGTTGTTAAAGACTCTGCTGATTGCCATTCTTTGCAACAAGACTTAGACAGGGTTGTTGAATGGAGCCACAACAATAAACTCTCCTTCAATGTGTCTAAATGCTCGGTGCTTTCATTCACACGTTCACTTAGACCGATACACTACCAGTACATAATGGATGGCGAGCCGCTGCAGCGTGTAGGTGAGGTAAGAGATCTGGGTATTCGTTTCACGAGTGACTTACATTTTAGGAAGCACATCTCTAACATTTGTAAACAGGCATACCGTAACCTTGGATTTATTTTACGTCAGGCAAATGAATTCAAACAAACATCAGTGCCGTAAAGGCCTTGTATGAGGCTCTTGTGAAGAGTCATCTCGAACATAATGCGGCTATCTGGAGCCCTAGTGAGGCAAAGTACTCAGCAATGGTGGAGCGGATACAAAATAAGTATACCAGATTTATATATTTAAAGCTGTATGGAGTTTATCCTGGGTATCCATTGTTATATCCGTCTTTGTTTGTTCTCGGCATGGTAGGTTATTATAAGTTAGAAGTAAGGCGTGAAGTGACACTTGCTATTTATTTGTTTAATGTATTACATGGTAGGATTCAAAATCCGTCGATTTTGTCCCAGTTTAGCTTTTGCGTTCCAAATGATTATGTTGGGCGACGGCGGAGGCCGCCGCTCCTAGTGGTACCGCGCGCGCACACTAATCTGCTACAGAGGGCGACACTCACGCGGGCATTGCGTGCGCTCGATGCGGTGGCCGATGTTGTAGATATATTTACATGTTCACTGAGCGAATTCACTAAGGTCACCTACCGTGTTCTTAGTGATAGTTGATATTTTATATAATTTTGAACCTAATTGTCTACGTTTACCGCATTAGAGTTTTCTGTAATGGTAGATGTTAGTATGTTCTAAATAAATAAACAAAAAATAAAAAATAAAAAATCACCTTAATTTAATATGGCAGTGTTTTTGACAACTGAGTTAATATTTTAATTTGTAATTTGAAGTGATAAAACTCTTTCCTCAGTTGTAAATCATTGTGCCATCAAGTTAACTGATAAATAATCAAGTTAAGTGTAATATAACTTCAATAAGACCCAAGGTCATAAAAAGGTTTTATTATATGACAAAAATGTTTGTTGGGTTGGTATTAGCGCAGCGCAGCAGTAGTCTCCACGCTCCCATACTTTTAGGTCGCAGTTATGTACTTTATTTATAGTTATTTATATATAATGTGGTACCATAGTAAAGCATATATATTTCGTATTTGGATTATTTCTTTCTATCTCAAACATCATCTTCACATAACCCTAAATACTTATATTACAGTCCATTCACAGTTATTTTACCTCTGACAAATGTCGGTGTTTATTTTCTTTATGTTGGAATTTTACTCTGTGATGACATGGTGATGACAGGAATGTAAAATAGGGTTACCCGTGCATAACATTTTACCCAATATTAGTGGAAATGCTTCAAAAATTCAAATGCTTGAAGCTCATGGCCGCAAAGTGGTTAGATTACCGCCATACCACTGTGAGCTAAACGCAATTGAATTTATGTGGAGTCTCATTAAAAGGCGAGTCACAAGCAAACATTTAGGACAAGTGGCAACCAACATTGTGAATTTAGCTGAAGAAGCCTTTCAATCTATCACTGCAGAAGACTGACAAAAACAATGCAAACATGTGCGCCACATTGAAGACAAGCTTCGTGAAACAGATGGGTCTACGGATGCTGAAATGGACAGGTTCATAATAGAATTAAATTCTGAGTCTGATACAGAATCTGACAGCAGTTACGAATCATCATGGGCAGTACGAGAATCTGACAGCAGTTACGAATCATCATAACATTGGCAGTCCACATGGATCATTTTTATAGACTCACGCCTGTTTCCATGAAGGGGTAGGCAGATATGTAATATTACACCCATATCATTCTTATTCAAAATAAATATGAAAATTATATTTGCAGTTTTTGTATTTGATAATTAGAACCTCATGTTGACGTAATTATGATGCGTTTACCTTTGTATATTACATAGACAACATTTTTATTATAACTACTTATCTTCATAGGAAATTAGTTATTTCGTAAGAAAATAAATGTACATGCATATAGCCATGCCAATATCAAGAGGTTTTGTTACAAACATTACTTCCAAATATTTTTAATACGATCGCGTAGGCAATAAAAAAAAGTAAATTTTAGAAATAATGTATATTTAAAATGGGAGTATTATATACCAAATATAGCAACACAACACCCAGGTTGGCCAATCTAACAGCTAGAGGTAACTAACTGTGAACGGACTATAGCTTATTAACTTCTATAGGGTTTGGACATTTGGAACGAATGGATGAAAGAAGAAATACGAAAGGAGTGTATCGTGCGAGAATGAATGGAAGTGTCGGTAGGGGACGCCCTAGGCGGACGTACGCCGACCAGATGACGTACTAAAAAAGGGCGATATTAACCCGTTCACCGATAACATAATAGTATACTAGGACCTGTTCTTAGATGTGTGTTTCCGAGAGGATAGTGAGATGGAACTAGTCACATGTCCTACACATCTATTGCAGACTAGCTGTTTTCCGCAGTTTCACCTGCGTCCTGAGGGAACAACTTCGCGTACTCGGTTTATTTATAGCCCAAGTTACGCCTTGATACATCAGCTATCCGCCAATGAAAGGCCCGTCAAAATCGGTCCGGCCGTTCAAGAGATTAGCGAGAACAAACAGACAGACAGACAGTCAGAAATTGTAAAAAATGTCATTTCGGTATATGTACCGTGTATACCTCCATAGGTATTTAGTAAAAATCGGTTATTTTAATATTACAAACAGACACTCCAATTTTATTTATATGTATAGATGTATATTACTGTTATTTGACTGCACGGTTGGCGTAGTGGTTTAAGCGGCCGCTTCGCCGTTTGACACTGCACCGAGTGTTGTGGGTTCGATTGCCACACGAGACAACACTTTGTGTGATCCATAATTTGTTATTTCGAGCCTGGGTGTTCATTGCGCCCGTTGGTTGTATGTCTGTAAAGTCCCCCGCGACACAGGATTTATTCCTATTGCGGGAGCTGTTTACAAAAGAAAACTAATCTTTACATGCTACAGCCACTTTCCAAACAGCGGCAATCCTAGGTACAAGGTGATCTTTTGCCATTAAACAAGTTACTAAGTAGAACTATTTGTAATTCAGTACTTCTTCGATTCATGTGTAGTTGCACTAGGACTGAAGGTGCTAACCTAGAGTTACATGTTGGAATAAAATGACTGCTTTTTAAAAGTGACTAACTACATGCCTGAGGACTGAACTAAGTAAGGATATAAGTACCATACAAGTGAAGAGGGAAGATTTAGTATGATGTACAGGACCGATTTTGAGAGCTAGGCGAAACAAGAGATAAACTCGCACAGTCACTTTAACATCGCTACACTAATTAACCAGACACTAAGTAAGACGTACATCCAACTTCTGAGGCGTCAGATGATATTTTGCGTTCCCAGCGACACGACCGCCATCTATCGTCACTTCATTAATTATCTACTGTACAAAGGTGGCAGTCAGGCGTCGATGCGTTTCGTTCAATGACCATTATATGAATCGTAAAAAATCCTAGTATTGTTTATCTGACGGCCGGTTGGCGTAGCGCGAGTGTAAGCGACTGCTACGACGATCAATCAATCAATCATTTATTTATTTGCTGGAAACATGGTACATAAACAGTTGTTACAATGGATTAAAAGACTATTGTACATGCAAATGTAGTAATAAAAATTCGCTTAATTAGTAGCAACAATTATGACATAATATGCACATATTAAAATAATAAAAGAATTAAAAATTAAATAAAATGATATAGCTATTACATATCTACTATCACATAATTTACAAGACATTTCCATAAAAGCAAAAGCGACAAAGGCTCTTCTTAAAAAAGTCCTTCACAGAATAAAAACTTTCCTCTATGAGCCAGTCCCGTAACACAGTACAGAATCTTCTTTGTGGGAGTTCGGTGATCAGTTGATCACCCTCGGTAAACTATTAAAAATGAGTGGTGCCATATATACACAGCTGCGTCGAAATAGCTCTAATTGTGGCACCGGCATTTTAAGAGGCAGGTGAGAAGTCTGTGTCTTATTCTGGGTTTCTTTTTTTTCAAAAAGATACGGATGAAATTTGACAAATTTTGCGACTTCGTATATGTAAAGGCAGGGAACGGTCAGTTTTTTTTCAGACTTACATACCGGTTTATTCGCTTCAAACCATTTTAAACCAAATATTGCACGAATGATTCTTTTCTGAGCTATGAAAACTCTCATTATTTCAGGAAAGGTTCCCCAAACCACCAGCGTCAACATGCTTCTTCCAAGTAAAATGTGAATCTAATGTTATTCCGAGAAATTTATTACTTATATTTGTTCTATAATAATACTTTGTATTTGTTCAACTTCGTTATTGTTATATTTAATATTTAATTCTATTTGTTTGCTTTTAAATGTCCTAAAGTGAATGATTTTTGTTTTATCGATATTTATTTTTAATCTATTAGCATCAAGCCAAGTAGTAATGTCTTGTAACGTATTGTTAACTTCAGTCTCGTAATCATATAGACTTTTATATTCTATTATAACAGTGGTGTCATCAGCGAATAAAATGCAGTCATGGGATATTGATCGTGGGAGATCGTTAACATTTATTAGAAACAATAATGGTCCCAAGATGCTTCATTGGGGAACACCTGAACAATTTATACGTTGCTCTGATTTAACATATTCCATGGTTTTAGAATCCTTATTAAATTTGGTAAATCTGGTTACCTGTTTTCTGTACTTTAAATATGATTGAAACCATTCTGAAGCTAGGCCTCCAGGACGAAGATCGCGGGTTCAATTCCCGCTCAAGTCTATGTTGAATTATAATTTACGAAAGATCGCGGGAAGCGGTTGGATGCGGGCGGCTTAAGATCGGTCTGTTTGGAGACCCTTTGGGCAGGTGTATTTCCAGCCGTAGATGTCTCTAGGCTAAAATGATGATGGTAATTTACGACATCCAATGAATGGAAGACTGTGATAGCGCGCTGGAGAAATAATTAGACTGCCACACTGAATGTCTAGGGCTTAAAACCACGGGACCACCCAGTGGCATAGCTAACTTGTTTGGCACCCGGAGCGGAAGTTGGCGGGTTTTTTTCATTAGTCGATACCTATCAATTACTGGCTAACTCCCCTAGACTGACTAGGGCTGAGCTAATGCCTATTTTTTTTATATGTCTGTATATTGTTTTTAAAGTCGAGTTTGGGGTGGGTGGCACCCTAAAAAGGACGGGGAGGAGGCCACCCTAAAAAAAAGCACCGGGGGTGGACCGTCCCCGCCGCCCCCTCCTTCCTACGCCACAGGACCCACCGCTGACTTCGAAGCTAGTGCACATCAAATAGTTATTTATCTCTTGCTTAACGTACCTAAACATACTAAGAAAAAAACAAAAATTGTAAAATGTGTCATTTCGGTATATGTACATATGCATTTAGTAAAAAGCGGTTATTTTAATATTACAAAGAGACACTCCAATTTTGTTTATGTGTATAGATTTACCAAAGTAGGTAGTATATACAGGGTAATTTGTAATTGCGCGTATTCCTCTCTTGATGGTGATTCTAGGGCCAAAATGAAATATTTTTACGCCTTACATATGGGGGTCCAAAATACACCATTTTGGAATAAAACTTCTCTGAAAATGATCTGCTGTACCTACATGGCTCTAACAAATAACAAAGGGTTAACTAACTATATTGTTGACTATGACCAATAATTGGATTAGATACCTAATCAATAAATTAGAGTAGGCGCTTGGTAATCCGTCAGGCATATTTTTTCGGCGATGCCGGATTATCTTACGTACTATTTGTACACCTACCATACCTATCCCTGCATCACCCTATGGTTAACTGGTAAAGAATGCTTATAACATTAAGTCCGCCATTGTACCTATGAGTTGTACATAAAGTTCAAATAAATAAAAATAAAAAATCGAAAATGGCGGATTATCTTTATTATATACTAGAGGACGCCAGCAGCTACGCCTGCATTTGTTTTTTAATTTACCCGTTTTGGCCGATCCCGTGGGAATTTCGGGAAATCCCTTCTTAATGCACCCCTACGGTCCCCAAGGAACATACGTGCCAAATTTCAGCTTCCTGCGCCCAATAGTTTCGGCTGTAGCGTGTCTGTCAGTCAGTCAGTAACGCAAGGATTTTATATATTAAGATTATATATTACATAAACAATTAATGTATATAAGTGTTATTAATATTGTATTAATATTGTAAGCCGCAACTTCTTAACTAAAAAAATCTTATTGAAGATTTAGGTTAAGTTTATGTAACTGTGTACCAAAACAGCAATAAACAGATTTTATTATTATTCACTTTATTCATCACATTTCTCATAGTTAATTTTATATTATTAAACTACATTAAAACATGTTTAAAAATATAAAAGGGACCACGGAGACCCATCGGTGTCGGGTACAGGGACCAAGCCACCGGTGATTAGGGCCTCAGAGACAGGAACTTCCTCACGATGCGTGCCGTGTCGAGAAGAACTGCCTTCTGTATCAAGAACTTGATCCAGCTGCCTAGTGCGAGCCTCTTTAGATGTTGATTGAGGCTCTTGGCGATTAGCCCATTTACCGACACGACTATCGGCACAATGATCGCCGAATCCACATCCCACATGTCAACAATCTCGTGAGCTAGGTCCAAATATTTAATCTCCTTCTCTTTTTCTGCCTTCACGAGATTGCCGTCATGCGGTATGGTGATATCGATTATCATTGCGAGTCGCTCTGCTCGGTCTATCACTACAATATCAGGCTTATTGGCTACAATAGTCCTGTCTGTAATGATAGACCGATCCCAGTATAACAATGCACGACCATTCTCGAGAACTGGGTCGGGCACATATCTGTAGTACGGTACCTCTGAACCAACGAGATTATATTTAAGGGCTAGTTGCTGATGGATTATCCTGGCCACTTGGTTGTGTCTGTGCAAATACTGACCGTTGGCAAGACTCGAACAACCGGACACTATATGCCTGAGCGATTCCCCGGGTTGGTGAGACGCCCGACATATGTCAACCGTCCCATCCCTCAGAATATACTTCCGGTAGTTATTTGTCATGACAACTTCGTCCATAATTGCAAAGACAAAACCTTCGGTTTCTCCAAAGAGATCACCGAATCGCAGCCAGGAAATAGAGGCTTTAAAATGTACATCGGGCCCATGTAAGGCCCGGTAGAATCGTCCATGCAGCTCTTTGCCCCTCCATACTTCTCGTCGGTCCTCAGTACTAAGTACTGCAGGTTTGTGCCAGTTCTCTTTAGCCAGAGCGAGCGGGGTAAGCCCGGTATCAATTCCGACTACATCGCGATGCACATCCACACTCATCTGCAGAAAATAATCTCTGAGGTTGCACACGTCGCGGTTGTGGAGGGTCTTAGCACATAAAAAGCCTCGACCCCCACATTTCCGCGGGATGTACAGCCTCATTATTGATGAGCGTGGATGATGCATACGAGATGCAGTCAGCATTGAACGGACTTTTCTATCCAGGGCATCTAGTTCAGTCTGGGTCCACCTGAGTATGCCGAAGGAATACATTAGGACTGGCATGGCCCACCCGTTGCAGGCCCGCACCTTGTTGCCGCCTGATAAAAGACTGTTAAGTACTTTTCTCAGGCGGCCAAAGAACCGAGCCTGCAACGTCTGTTTCATGTCAGTCTCAGAAATATTCAAAGACTGCGACATACCCAGGTATTTGTAGGTCTCAGTTGGGGAGAGGGATCTAAGTTGTATGGAATCTGAGAGTTGTATCCCTGCAGATTCCATAATCCTGCCTCTCTTCACATGCATGACCGCACATTTATAAACACCAAATTCCATCCTGATTGAATTACTAAAGGTTTCGGTTACCTTAAGTAATGCAGTCAGTTGGAATTTGTTGGGGGAAAATAATTTCAGGTCATCCATAAAAAGGAGGTGAGATGTAACATGACCTCCTCTCCTCAACTGATAGCCTAGCTCTGAAGCCTCTAATAAGGTACTTAGGGGGTTCAGGGCAAGGCAAAACCACAGAGGACTCAGGATTTCGCCCTGGAATATACCTCGCTCGATCCTTATTGGAGCACCGCAACCCAAGATCGATCGACACCCTGGATAGCGCACGCAATACGGTCCTCCATTGCCCCATACACGCCCTTAAGAAGGTGCATAGAGTTGTATCTACTTTGTACAACTCTAGCACCCTCAAAAGCCACGCATGAGGCACGGAGTCGTACGCCTTTTTGTAATCTATCCAGCATGTCGATAGATTCTTTCGGTTACGGCGCACTTGTTGGCTAATGGCCATTTCAATCAATAGGAGCTCTTTAGTACCACGAGCCCCACTCTTACATCCATTTTGAGAAACAGATATAATTGAATTATCAAATATATGTTTAGATAATTTCGTTCTCAAAATGGATGTAAGAAGTTTGTATAAAGTTGGTAGGCATGTAATTGGCCTATAATTCTTGGGGTCCGTGGTACTACCAGACTTATAAAGCAGGTGGGTAACGCCGGATGTTAAAAAATCAGGCAGCGACCCTGATTCCAAAGACGATTGAAATTGAGATGCTAAGCAAGCATGCGAACTTCGGAGCCACTTAAGCCAAAAATTGTGCAGCCCGTCCGGTCCCGCAGACTTCCAGTTCTGTAACGGACGGACTGCGCTGACTATGTCGTCGATAGTAATATTTATAGGCTCCATTATTGGAATTCATTCACATGCTCGCTCAACATCCCCAATCCAATCACCCTCCGCATGGCTGACGGGTGTCGACCAAATGCTGCTCCAAAATGTAACAGTGGCATCATTATTCGGTCGACACCCATCGCCATTACTCGTCGAGGAATCAGGGTGCTCCCATGCCCTATACACCCGCTTTTCGTCTCTCTGGAATGTGCGATTAAGGAAATACCGGTCCACCCTTTTTTTATATCGCCTAATACGGTTTGCCCATGCACAAAGTTTTTGTTTCAGAAAGTCGATGCGCTCTGTAACTCGAGATAAATAATCTTGGGAACTGATACCAGTTCCCACGAAGGCCCGAGTCACAAAGCGCATCACTCTCGGTCTCGTATTACCGGTCTTAAAAGAACATAGCTTGCCAATGAGTGCCCTAGTCTCAGCGATACGACTCTCAATCCTGCGCTGCCAAGCTGGCATCGCAGCGGCCCGTGGAGTAGTAGTATTATGTACAGGGAATTTAACTCCCGCTACTCGACATGCCGCTGCAGCCGCACAATACAGGATTGACTGTGTACCGCTGAGATTTTCACTATTCTCAAAATAAATTGACAATAGTGAATCCAGGGCACCCACTAGCGCTATGTTTTTCTTATGCATGGGCAACCGAGGCAAAAGAGGCCGAATATTTGGATTTATGGATCGGTATTCATCAATAGCACATTCCAAAGCACTCCTTAAACGATCATTGTACTGGGTACTTACATGAGAAGTCTCGTCATCTATCTCTTCATCGGCGACATCAACCTGTTGTAGTTGTGCAACCGCCGTCTGAGTTCGCGATGGAGAAGTGATGGGGAGACTTCTCTGCAAGTCAGAGCGAAGTCTCTCAAGCACGGTGTCATCCAACAGACGACACCGTTGGATGGCCCGCACTTGATCCGATAGCCGTTGTGTTGACACGTTGACAGCTGGCTCAAGTGCCTGAAACAAAGGCAGCATACGATCACGGTAAGCACTGAGGTTAGTTCCTCCCTCTGTGGCCACAAAATATGCCCGCATGACGTTTTCATTCATTGAACTCGTCCATCTCATGCGGTGCACATCACCACCGGTAGCGGGGGCCCTGTTCGAGACCGGTGGGTCTCGGGGTCCCAAGCGTGTCGGTGGCCGGCCTCTCCCTCGCCGACGTCGGCGGCAAGAAGTACTCGTCGCTCGACGAGCTCGACGCCTCTGCAATTGCCGACAACTCTGTTGTAGGTGCCGGCGGCTGCGAGGCGGAGCTGAGCGACGAGTCCGGGGGTGTAATTCGTGCAGCAGCTGCCCTAGCTCTTGTCAACATTTCATTTTCTCTTCGTATTTACATGTTTGCCTTTGTTTATTTACAGTTTTCGTAGGGGATTTGTCATTGACGTAAGACGTCATCTTGAATAATGTTATTGTATTTACTTTTCATAATTAATTTAATGGTTTCTTGATATAATTATGTGTTTATGCGGTAAAGAAGTCCTTCTTGTAGTAATAAATTATATATCTGAATCCAAAACTATGTTAAATAATATAGATATAAATATTCGAGAAAAATTGTATGTCGTCTTGTCCGTGGTCTTGTTGACGTGTTGCTAGGTTATTATTATTATTCACTCCATTTATTATCAATCACATGATTTCTTTTATATTAATAAACTAAATTTTATTACAAAAACGAAAACGTATAGAAATATAACAGGGACCACGGAGACCCACCAGTGTCGGGTACAGGGACCAAGCCACCGGTGGTTAGGGCCTCAGAGACAGGAACTTCCTCACGATGCGTGCCGTGTCGAGAAGAACTGCCTTTTGAATCAAGGACTTGATCCAGCTGCCTAGTGCGAGCCTCTTTAGATGTTGGTCGAGGCTCTTGGCGATTAATCCATTCACCGACACGACTATCGGCACAATGATTGCCGAATCCACATCCCACATGTCGACAATCTCGTGAGCTAGGTCCAAATATTTGATCTCTTTCTCTTTTTCTGCTTTCACGAGATTGACGTCATGCGGTATGGTGATATCGACTATCATTGCGAGTCGCTCTGCTCGGTCTATCACTACAATATCAGGCTTATTGGCTACAATAGTCCTGTCTGTAATGATAGACCGATCCCAGTACAATAGTGCACGACCATTTTCGAGAACTGGGTCGGACGCATATCTGTAGTACGGTACCTCTGAACCAATGAGATTATATTTAAGGGCTAGCTGCTGATGGATTATCCTGGCCACTTGGTTATGTCTGTGGAAATATTGACCATTGGCAAGACTCGAACAACCGTAGACTATATGTCTGAGAGATTCCCCGGGCTGGTGACACGCTCGACATATGTCAACCGTACCGTCCCTCAGTATATACTTTCGGTAGTTGTTTGTCATGACAACTTCGTCCATAACTGCGCACACAAAACCTTCGGTTTCTCCGAAGAGATCACCGAATTGTAACCAGGAAATGGAGGCTTTAAAGTTGACTTCTGGGTCATGTAAAGCCTTATAAAACCGTCCATGCAGCTCCTTGCCCTTCCATATTTCTCTTCGGTCTTCAGTACTAAGTACTGCAGGTTTCTGCCAGTTCTCTTTAGCCAGAGCGAGCGGGGTAAGTCCTGTATCAATGGCAACTACATCGCGGTGCACATCCACGCTCATGCCCAGAAAATATTCTCTGAGGTTGTACAGCTCGCGGTTGTGAAGGGTCTTAGCACATAAAAAGCCTCGACCCCCACATTTCCGCGGGATGTACAGCCTCATTACCGATGAGCGTGGATGATGCATGTGAGATGCAGTCAGAATTGAACGGACTTTTCTATCCAGGGCTTCTAGTTCAGTCTGGGTCCACCTGAGTATGCCGAAGGAATACATTAGGACTGGCATGGCCCACCCGTTGCAGGCCCGCACCTTGTTGCCGCCTGATAAAAGACTGTTAAGTACTTTTCTCAGGCGGCCAAAGAACCGAGCCTGCAACGTCTGTTTCATGTCAGTCTCAGAAATATTCAAAGACTGCGACATACCCAGGTATTTGTAGGTCTCAGTTGGGGAGAAAACGAAACGATGAACGAACGAAGAAACTATTATTATTATTATTTTATTTTGTTTTTAAACAACTCCCTTTTTGTAGGGGTAAAATATGTGCCATGCGGGCCTCAGCCAAGCGTGTCACGTTAGATAGAATAAGCTGATGTTATGGATGATGATGTTAAAAACTTGCGAGTGATGCGACATGTGTTAAGTATGGTGGCTTTTTGTAGTAACTGTATCGAGTGTGCGGGCATGTGAAGGGTGTTCAAACTTTGATTGAGAGTTTTGGGTATTAAACCAGTTGATGATAAAACTATTGGTACGATATGGACAGTACCGGCTCGCCATTGCGTTTTTAGTTCAATGGCTAGGTCTTGATATTTTGATAGTTTTTCAGATATTGTTGACTGGATGTTGTGACTGTTGGGAATCGCTATGTCAATAATATAAACTGTGTTGTTGGTTTTATCATGTAGAGTTATGTCAGGTCTATTGTAGTGTATTGTTTTATCTGTAATTATTGTCCGATCCCAATATATTTTACACGATGTATTTTCGAGTACAGTCGCTGGTTTATATTTATAATATGGCGTTTTCCTATTAATGAAATTATTTTGATGAGCAAGGTGTTGATGTACTATTGCAGCTACTTGATCATGGCGGTGTTTATAGTCAGACTGAACAAGAAATTTACATGCGCCAGTTATATGCTGTATGGTTTCGGATGCTGAGTGACAGTGTCTGCATAGGTCGGAGACTTGGTTTGGGTCTTTAATAATAAATTTCTTAAAATTTCGGGTAGCTATAATTTGGTCTTGTACAGCAAGCATAAAACCTTCTGTTTCTGGAAATAGTTCCCCTCTCGTAAGCCATTCGTTCGATTTTAATTTATCGACGTAGTTTTGACCCAGATCGTTACGGTGTCTACCATGAAGACTTTTTGCTGCCCATTTACTAATATTTAGCTCTGCACTAGTGATTTTTTCATTAGGTTGCAAATTACGGTTTTGTAAATTTAAAGGGGTGAGTTTCTTGTCTAATTCGTTTATGTGTTTGTGTAATAATGACAGCTGTGACTTAGAATGGAAGTAGTGTCTGAGTGTAGATATTTGTTTATTGTGTAGGTTTTCTATGTGTATAAGTCCTCTTCCTCCCTCCTTACGTGGCAAAGTGAGTCGTTCTATTGAAGATTTTGGATGGTGTTTACGGTGTTTTGTCATGAGCGTGTTTATTGCTCGCTGTAGGTTTTTGAGGTCTGTTTGTGACCAGTTAATTATTCCAAATGAGTAAGTGAGTATAGGGATAGCATATGTGTTAATGGCTTTGACCAAATTCTTAGAGTTGAGGTGAGATTTTAATAAAAGATTTAATCGGATCTTGAATTTCTTTGTGAGATCTGCTTTAGTTTCCTTTTGAAGAATTTTTCGAGATTGTCTAACTCCTAAATATTTGTACCCTGTAGAATTATCCAACGGTTCAATCGTTTCACCAGTCTCTAAGACATATCTATTATTGTTAAGTTTGCCGTTGGTTATCGATAAAATTTTACATTTGTCAACCCCAAATTGCATGCCAATATCATCGGAGAACTGTTGCGTTAGGTCTGCGAGATGAAAAAGGTCATTTTTATTACTAGCATAAAGCTTTACGTCATCCATATAAAATAAATGCGTAAGCGAGAATCTGCTTTCAGAAGCAATTAATTGATATCCGAGATTACTATTATTAAGAAGATATGAAAGAGGATTAAGTGCTAAACAGAACCAAAGAGGGCTAAGTGCATCTCCTTGGAATATGCCACGCAATATGGAAATCGGTTCAGAGGTTAATGTAGTGGATAGGTCTTTTAATTTTAAAACGGTTTTCCAGTTCTTCATAGAGGATTTAAGGAATGCAATGATAGTTGGGTTGATTTTATAAATTGCGAGTATGTGTAATAACCAGCTATGTGGCACGGAGTCAAAAGCCTTGCGAAAATCTATGCACATAGTATGTATATCGTGTTTTTTACTGAAAGCTTCATTAATGGTTACGGCATCAATTGTGAGTTGTTCCTTGCAACCTTGGCTATATTTTCTTCAACCTTTTTGATGTTCGGAAATAATATTGTATTCTGACAGATGTTTATATATGGATTCACTTATACATCCTGTTAATATTTTATATATTGTTTGCAGACAAGTGATTGGACGATATTTTGAAGGGTCTGATGTGTTATTATCTTTTGGTAGCATGTATGTTACTCCATGGGTGACATAATGCGGCATCTTGTGTGGTGTTTGTATAAATGAATTAATATGATTATGTAAGTATGGATGGATGTAAGTAAATTTCTTATACCAGTAATTGTGTATGTTATCACTTCCAGGTGATTTCCAGTTATGTGAACGTTTAATTACATTTATAAATGTGTCTGTAGAGATGAACTCAGTTTCCATTTCCGAAATGTGGTCAGTTGCGTCTTTAATTAAATGTGCCCAATTAGCATTCAAATTGTGTTGGAATGGGATTTCCCAGATATTGGACCAGTATTGCCTTAAATTGTCCAATGATGGCAATTCCTGTTCCTGGGTGTTAACTGCCTGCCTATTAGTCGTAGCTAATCCCCTATAAAAGATCTTTTCATTGTTAATAAACTGCATATTTTGTTTCTTTCGGGTTGTGCATGTGAGGTATCGCTTTAATCTTTTTGCTGCTGTATTTAATTTTTGTTTGACTGTGTCTAAAAAGTGTTCAGTTTCTGTGTTTTCACCTTCATACTGTGCGTGTATTCGGTATTTACTTTTTATTGCCTCTACTGCTGTTATAATGCGAGGACTTCGATTGCCTCTCATATACTGGATCAATCTAGCTATTTCTGACCGGAATTTTTCTATCTTACTTTCTAACCTTCTTTGCCAGTATGGCTTAAAGACCTTGGTGGTTCTTTTATTCAAATTTATATTGGTGCCATTAAAAACTACTGCTGTGTATGCAGCTGAGTACAAAATTGTTTGAAACGTTTTGAAGTCTTGGTCAATACTTAAAAACTTTGGTAAAATAACATTATTAATATATTCCACAATGGATGCTAATCTTTTTGATGGCTTCTGTTTAGGTAGGTAAGGTCTTGTCGTGGGATCTGTGTTTGTGAATGTGTCAAGAGCTAAATTAAATTGTTGATCAATATCGTTGTAGTGTGTTATGTGGGCAGTGTTTGTAGCATTAGAGCGTAGTTGTTCTTCAGAGTTAGTGAAACTGTTTTGCGCTAATGATGGTGCTATAGTTTCAGGATGTAACTGAGTTGGTGTTATGAAAGTTGGTTGTAGACTGTTATCAGTGTGTGCGTTTAAAAGTTGAATCGTGTGGGGCGTTTGCCTTTGCAGTTGAGTTTGAACATCACTTTTGATTTCATTTATTCTGGTATCAGGTATCATTTTGTTGTTAATTATAGCCCTTCTCTGATCAGATATTCTTTGCTCAGATAGGTGAGACAGGTGTGGATAAGTTTGTATGAATTTCTCGTGAAGTTTTTTCCTATGTGCTGTGTTGTTCGTTTCGAGCTCAGTTATTTCAAAATAAATACGTAGTATAGCTTCGTTAATTTCGTTTGACCATCTCATCCTCTGTGAAGATTGTGTAAGTGTAATTATTGGTGTTTCGTTATGCTCTAACCAAGAAGTCACTTCACTTTTAATTTGATTTAAAGTGTTTATTGGAAGCAATTTATTATTAACTATGGCCCTACGTTGATCACCCAAATTTTGTTTTGATGCATTCATTTCAGGATAATGTTCAATGAAAGTTTTGTGTAACTGATCTAAGTACCCTCGTGCTTGTGTCTCTAATTTGGTGATAATGAGGTATGTGCGCCAGATGAACATATTCATATCAACGGTCCATTTACGTCTTGCGCGCGATTTTACAGTAGCGGGTCCATTTACATTAGCAATTATTGCTTCATGGACAACATCTACTGCAAGTGGTGATGAAGATGATGGTTCTGATGATAAGCTGCTGATTTCTGATTGAATTTGGTATGATTTTGGTGAAGAAATTGGTGAAGAAAAGAGAGAGCTTGGAGGCGAAGAATTTAATGATGCGTCTGTATTATGAATGACACCACCAGCTGTAAGGTGGATAGAATGAAACAACATTATTATAAAGTTCCCGGCGTCCCCCGGTGAGCGATCTAAGGTTATCTCCGTGTAGTATAGTTTTCCATTGTATTCCCACGAGTAGCAAGAGACGAAAGGTCGACCGCGGCAGAGCCCCGCGTTCACCGCGGCAAGGGTAAATTAAACTGAAGATTCCCCGGTCTCCAGAGTCCGTATACTAGCGACTAAGCTCCCCCTTAGCCATGCAGCTCTCGGCGTATACTGTGTCACCTTAGCTTGGGTCCTTCTCCTACCTTCTCATCCACCAGTGCCACGTTAGCCACGCCAGTAAATTCAGTATCGTGTGTCCGCCCCCCACGTGATCAGATGTTCGATCAGGACGTGTGGTTGGGTTTTAGGGGGCATTATTATTATCGAATTTGTATGGGAAATAAAAACTTTATACATAAGATGTAAAATAAATCTTACATAATAAGAGACCAGACGGCTCTGTAATCCGGCATTCGGCTGTATAAAATGCCGGATTATCAAGCGGACCTGAGTCGCTGAGTGCCGGACTACTGAGCGTGCCGGATTGACGAGTGCCGGATTGCCAAGCGCCTACTGTATTGAGAGGTCGGGTGCGACTGTGGAGCGACAAGGCAGGACATGCCACACTTGCTTTCTTGCCCCTCCTGTCCGATTAAATGCTCTTTGGCTGAGCTGTATAAGGCCTCAAACAACGCTATAGCTGTAGCAGAATACTGGTCGTCTGTCATGTAAAACCGCCATTGATACGACAAGAAGAAGAAGAAAAAGATTGAGTGCACAAAAAATATACGTCATTTTGAGATACCTACTCATAGTAAAATGATGATATTATAACAAAACAAATAACAAAACTGGGTTTTTTACTGAACTATTTATATCTATAGGTTTTATTTACATTAGCTCTGGAGGTCTTAGGTTAATTAAACATGTTATTAATTTCACGATAGACTACAGAATCATTTTTATTAATTTGTCTCTCTTTTATAAATATACTAGCTGAGCCGGGGAACTCCGTATCGCCTTTTTAAGGTCTTTTTCCTTATTCCTTTTTTTTTTCTAATGTGCCTAATATCTTACCATTGCAAAGGCTATAAATGACAAACAAACAAACATTGATTGTTATAAATATATATAGGCGGCTCAGCAAACGTTGTTTTGCTATAATATAAATTATTTCTAGGGAATTTCTAGGGTAGAAAAATAACTAATTTATTGTAAATTAATGGGGATGCGGTAGGTACATATATTATTATGGTGATAGAAGCAGATATACATACATACATACGAGATACATACGAAGGGGTAGGCAGAGGTGTATTTCTACACCCACTTTTCGCCAGATATAATTTAGTCCCACGTAATAAGGGGCGAGCCTATTGCCGTACCGGGCACATTTCCAGACTCCGTGCTGCTACTGGGAATTTCGTGACAGAAAAACCCAATAACACTGCCCGACCCAGGAATCGAACCCGGGACCTCCCGATCCCACGCGCACATTTATGCCGCGAGACCAACGAGGCAGTCGTATAGAGTTTGATGTCGAGTTTTCCGTCTCTACGCAAAGATGGTATTTGCATCGTGTTATCCCTTAGTCGCCTCTTACGACACCCACGGGAAGATAGGGGGTGGTGACACTTGTATTCTATGCCGTCAACCACACGGACACACAACAGAAGCAGATATCTGATTTAATATATGACAAAATTACTAATATGGCCATTAAAAAAAATTGTTTGTTATAGAGGGGTGAAAAATTAAGGGTTATTTGTATTTTTAATCATAGAAATAAAATATTTCATCCAAAAAATTAAGAAAACATTGGGTTAGACCAACCGGCTGACTTAGGTATTCCTAAAAGTGCAACTATTTTTGAACATACTTATAAAATTTCGTACTTGAAAGCAGTCCAGCCCCATCAAAGTCAAAGTTAAAATCATTTATTCATCTAGGCCACAAAGTGACGCTTATGAACGTCAAAATTTAAGTTAATTACTTAATGATTCTACATTTACATTTACTGCCACGTTCGCAATGCAATAGGTAGAACCACGAGAAAGAACGGGCAATAAAACTCATGGCCACTCTTTTCAAACAAATATAATGGTGGTACATTTTATTTTTGTAAGGAGCTGCAACTGTTTCACATTGTAGACATCTACCTAAGTACTAGTAAAATGTTTAGTAACTATTGCATATCATACTCAAGCAGTAAATGATGTTCATACGGTAAGAACCTTCGAAGAAACTTCGAATGAGTATTGTGACTAACAAAGTGAAACTACTTTTTTACACCGGTATTCGCCTGGCTAGTGTAACTGACCTAGTGATATGATTAAACTAATATGGCTACTAAAATAGGGGTGAAAGCAGTCCAGCCCCATCAAAGTCAAAGTTAAAATCATTTATTCATCTAGGCCACAAAGTGACGCTTATGAACGTCAAAATTTAAGTTAATTACTTAATGATTCTACATTTACATTTACTGCCACGTTCGCAATGCAATAGGTAGAACCACGAGAAAGAACGGGCAATAAAACTCATGGCCACTCTTTTCAAACAAATATAATGGTGGTACATTTTATTTTTGTAAGGAGCTGCAACTGTTTCACATTGTAGACATCTACCTAAGTACTAGTAAAATGTTTAGTAACTATTGCATATCATACTCAAGCAGTAAATGATGTTCATACGGTAAGAACCTTCGAAGAAATTTCGAATGAGTATTGTGACTAACAAAGTGAAACTACTTTTTTACACCGGTATTCGCCTGGCTAGTGTAACTGACCTAGTGATATGATTAAACTAATATGGCTACTAAAATAGGGGTTGGTGTTCAAAAGGTGAAAATCAGGAGTTGTAGGTATTTTTATCGCTACATCATAAAAAGATAAAAATAATTGTCGAACAGAATAAAAAAGGTAATTAATGTTTGGGTTGGGTCACCCTTATGGTTTGAAAAATAGATTACGACCGATTCTCAGACTTAGCGAATATAAATATAAAGTTTCATACGTTTCGGTCAAGTAATTTCGGAGAAGTATAGTGACATCAGAAAAAACAAATACGAAAAATATATATAAATGTTTCAGTTGGCCAGCCTTAGGGGTTTGAAAAACAATACATACAAAACGGTCCAGCCGTTTCGGTGAAGTATTGTGACTAACATTGAAACGATTTTTCAATACCGGTAGGTATGCGCCTAGTGCGGTTTACTGATCTAGCTATACGATTAAATTACTAATATGGCTATAAAAATAAAGGGGTTAGTGATATAATAGTGAAAATTAAGGGTTGTATGTATTTTTTTATTGCCACATAATAAAAAATAATACTATAAAAAAACGTCTAAAATATGAAAGAAAAAAGTTTTGGGGCTCGCCACCCTTGCGATTGAGGGTTTCAAAGATAGATTACGACCGATTATCAGGCCTACCAAATAAGCATAATAATATAAAATTTCATACAAATCTGTCCAGCCCTTTTGGAGGAGTATTTTAACTAACACTGTGACACGAGAATTGTATATACATACCTAGATTATTTTCAGAATTCGCTTGATTTGATAACACTCACAGCTGATGGTGTTTTAGCATCCATAATACCTACATTAATTCTTTAACTTTTGAAAACTAACATGCCATCAAAACATTCTGTAAAAAAATTGCCAAGTCTCTATGGAGCTGTTTGTTTATCTCTAAAAAGTAATGAAATCTCTAGCCACATTTGAGCCAAGTCTGGGGTTCCTCACTGCAATTTCTTTATTATTATATTTAATGTCACATAGACTTGGCCGTTGAATTGTACCCACTAATTTGTAAAAATGTTCACCGATTGAGTATTTTTTCACGCTCTAGATACTGAAAAAATGCGATGCTTCGCGCTCGATTTGGCGGCGGCACTGCCGTGCCCCCAGATCACTTATTATAATAATCCCTTAAATTATCCTTATTTTGACAAAATGACCATACTTTAGCACATAATATTTACTAACCTTAATCAGCGATTATTTGTCTTCGAAAACAATAACTTCACAATTATAACATAATAGGTATTATTATAGTTTAAATGGCACAAAATTCTCAGAGGAACCGCAGTGTTCGCGGACTCAGTACCGCTCGAATACTGACTCTTGACATCTATATCTAAATAGTTACATATCTATAATAAGACAGTAATCTATATACATATAATAATCTATATACATTTAATAAAAAAGAACTGTATTTTTGTCTGTTTATCTGTTTGTTTGTTTATACTAGCTAATCTCCGAAGTTACTGGACGGATTTGAAAGAAACTTGTTTTTGTTGTATTTCTATTAGGTCTGGTCAACATATTAGGGCATAATTTTTTTTGGAAAGTGGAACACCTGATGCTGAACCACAACAGCCTAGGAAAAAGCCTTAAAAAGCATTTCAGTTTCGATATCATGTCAGTGTCATACTTACGTCACATAAAGCGTATACAAGGTAGTAGAGCCTTGCTGATTTCAGCATGAATGGGCCGACTCGACCGGGGAAGTACTACCCTCTCACAGAAGATAGACTTAAAGTAACAGTACCTAAACTGTTGCGTTTCGTTCGGTGAGTGAAAGTGCCGGAGACCCTATCCCCTATTCTTTCTCCCTCATCCCACTCCTCACCTATCCCTTTGCCCAACCCCAAGGGGCGGCAACGTACTTGTGACTCCTGTGGTGTTGCTTTTGTCCATGGGCGGCGATAGTTTCTTACCATCAGGCGATCCATCTGCTCGTATGCCGCAAAATACCATAAAAAATTTCTAAATTATCTGACATTTAAATGAAATTTTGACGAGATCGTAAATTGAAACAAGTGTCAAACAAAATATATGTCAACGACGAACTGTTTATTTCAAATAGTGTTGGGTAGGATATAACATAGAAATGAGTTTGTAAGAGGTGCCTCTTTTTTGTACTGAGCCAGTACAATGTACCACTTCAAATGAGGCGAGGCATCTTGAAGCGCTGAGGTACATATGAGGATATCATATAAACATCTTCAATTGTACCGCTGCGGTTCACGACGGCGTCGCCTCGCCTCTGTTGAAGAGAGGCATGTGCCGCGTTCCTTCTCACTTAGTCAACGCCGCGTCGTACCTACTTGACGAACGTCGTACTCGCGACATAAAATTTGAAGAGGTACGTGTAAAAATAGAAAAGAGGCGCTGTTCGAGTGGAGCGTGTGAGGCATTCTCCCTCATTGGCCTCACCGTCTCATTTACTCTACGGTCATATCATACACGACGAGCGCGACAAAAAAAATTAAGTAAAAGCCAATACCGCTTCTGAGTCAATTCATAATATAATTTCAGTGCCATATAAAAATACGAGAATTAGGCCTCTGATGAGCATTTTCTGTTGACTTATAAAAAACGAACATCTAAAACATTTGATGAGGGACCATAAGAGCTCATCTACGCTGTACAATTAAAGGTGGATACAGACTTTGCGAGGCATGTGCTACGAACGGCGCACAACGAATGCCTCTGTTTGAGGCGTGCGTGTTGAAAAACTATACCAACATATGCTCGGGTCGAGCCATCGCGTACGAAGCAAACGCCTCGTTTCTCGGTCTTCATGTTTGCTGCGAGGCATGCGCTACGCACAGACGCGCGCGTGCGAGCCGCGCGTGTGCGCCGGCTCATTGCGAGCAGTGCGTTGCGTTTGGACGGTTGTGTCCGCATCGCTGTGATGTTTGCACGCATTATGAACGAAAAATTTGAATTATACGAAAATAACCGATTGTCCAAAACATCATTATTATTATTATAATAAAAACAAAAGAGAAGACATATGGCATTTAATTGCGAATGAAGTAACGTAACAGTCGCTGAGCTGAAAAAAATAATATCTTCTAGGATCTTATAGAAGGAAAAATCTCGAGAAAATAAAATATATTATAAAAGCAGCAGCGGATACGCGCACGCGATGCAAAGGTGCCATCTTGACTGCTGCTGTGTGGGTTGGATCGGCCCGAGCATGCGCTGCACGCTGTATGGCCCGAACAAACGCAGTTTCATTTTTGCAGTCGAGGCGTACGTGAATATTGTACGCGGCGCACAGCTCGAACGGGCATGCGCGACACGCGACACCGTCCACAACTAATGTAATGCTCGCACTGAGGCACTTTGATCTTGTAGCATTTGCCGACACTCGTTGGCTCGCCCTCGCACGTGCGTAGCACATGCCTCGCCACGAATATAAAGGTACACACCTTGCGAGGCATGCGCTGTGCGCCATGCGCTGCGCATGCCTCGCAAAGTCTGTATACGGCTTAACAGACCTGACGGCTTACCAAAAGTTGTTTAGTCTGATGAGCACTTTTGACATTTCGAAGTTATGTGTGTGTTAAAAATGTTAATTATCGCTCGCTTAACAATGTGCCCGGTAGATGGCAATAGATATTATTTCATACAAAATCCGTAGCAAAGTTATTCTTCTGTGGTAGCAAAGGTCGTTTTTGATATTTCGTTAAAAGTGTTTGATTTGACTTGTTGGAACCTTGGAACCAAACCTACTCTGTTGTTATCGATCATAGACCATTAAAAGGCCTTAAACATGGTAAAAGGATTACTGCCCGAGAAATGAACTGGGATTGACGGCTTTACGTGCGAAGACTTTTAATGATAATGCCACAAGTCATCAGTGGAGTTACCCTCCAAGCGGTGATTTGTGAAAATGTTGTTGATTTACCCGATTTATTAAGTCAAGTCACCTTTTAACAAACAAACATAACATCACGCCTTTTATCCCCGAAGGGGTAGGCAGAGGTGTATTACACACCCACACTTCGCCAGGTATGTTATTAGGTACTTATTGCTGTGTGATTAGTATTAGGTATTTGACAGTTCAGATTAAGTTTAAATCGTACTTATTATAGTATAGTTAGCTTAGATATTTGCTACATTATTTAAACTTAATCTTAATATATATATTTCTTGTGTGCGTGTGTATGTCACTGAACTCCTCCTAAACGACTGGACCGATCTTGATGAATTTTTTTGTGTGTGTTCAAGGGGGCTTGAGAATGGTTTAGATTCACAATTGAGTCCACTGGAAAATGATTTTTTACCTAATTTTTAGGGTTCAAAGGAACCCTTATAAGATCACTTTCTTGTCCGTCTGTCTGTCTGTCTGTCTGTCTGTCTGTCTGTCTGTCTGTCCGTGTGTCACCACCGATTTTCTCAGAAACGGGTGGACCTAGCAAATTGAAATTTATACCAGATACTGAGGTCTGTGGTTCCTATTAGGTGTATAAAAATTAGGGTCCTGGGTCAACCCGATAAAAAGATATGGTCAAAATTAGATTTTTGCGAAAACTTGTAAGTACCAAAATTAACCTTAATTTTCAACTTTTTTTAATTTTCGGAATTTTTCCTTTACTTGTGCTGTAAGACCTTGGTTTTGACCAAAATTGACAATTCTAGGTCAACCGTAAGTACCCTATAGGTTTTGGGTCGAAAACCTATATGGTAGTTCCCGTTGAACTAGAAACACGAAATTTGGCCGAAAGCAGGGTCTTACAGCACAAATAAAGGAAAAATTACAAAAATTTCAAAAAGTTGAAAATTAAGGTTAATTTTGGTACTTACAAGTTTTCGCAAAAACCTAATTTTGACCATAATTATCTCCTATGTACCTCTACAAAAAAAAAGTGGAAAATTTAAGGGTGTCCCCATACATACATAGTAGACTCCATTTAAGATAGTAGTAGGTACTCTTTTTATGGGCACTCGTACAGAGAGAGTTAAAGCGCCCCTTATGGAGAGAAGCGATCGATAGAGACCGCTAGGGGGCGCATTTAGAAAATGTATGGAAATTGTTCCTGTCATCTAGGCTATCGTCCACCGTGACGATCGAGTGCAAATTGGTACGAGAACCTCAGATTTGGAGGACTAGCGTAATTAGCATCAACCTCAAATAAGGTAAAATGCGTACGGAACCCTCGGTGCGCGAGTCAGACTCGCACTTGCCCGAATTTTTAATTTGTAAGTAGTTGTGGATGTTGGAATGTTTCACACTGGAACCGACGGACTACGCTGCTATCGCAGTGTCAAATCTTATATTAATAATTTCGTCAAGGAGTACATCGAAACCTTACCTGAATAATAAAACATAAAAAAAAATAAAGATTTCGAGTTGACAACATATATCCGCAAAATTCGGATTGTCGCGTATTTTGTTAAATTCTAATGGTTCTGACAGACAAATCACAGTCGCCATATTGGCCACTCTAGCGAAACGTCACAGATACCGGATAAAATTTTGAGTACCTATTACTAAGTTATTAAGTCTTAGTACTTACAAAGTAGTTTGTATGTGTAGATACTTTTTGCAGTTATATTTCTTAAACAGTTAAAACGACATTTATAATAAATGAGATTTGTGTTATCCCGAACATAGATGATATAGTATAACTAGAGAACCCCAAAACGCGAGCGAAGCCGCGGGCAAAAGCTAGTTTTATATAAAGCAGTAACTAATCCATAAGTTGACAATAGTTTATTTTTTGCAAGTACCTCGACATAATACATTTACCTATAGTTTAGAGTGTTTGATATTAATGCAAGTCATTGTTAGTGCCTATTTAGAATCTTTATGTAAGTACTTTTATTAGTGTTATTTGTTAAAACTAAGTAAAAAATAGTTAATTCCCAGTAAAACTTACAACATTTATATTGTAGGTAGTTGAACTATAGTTTGTAATTAGCTCTTCTATTTAGTTAATTATTAAAATTCTGCGTTGCAAATTCTTTTTAAATTAGTTCTTATACTGGTAGGCGTGTATAACAATTATATTGTTCGTATTTAAATTGTATTCCAGTATCAATTTCAGGTGGACAACACTCGTATCCCAGAATGTCTGAGGAAAGGGATTTAGTGAAAAAGCGAGGCAGCTTTAAAGGCCGTCTAACTTCTTTCGTCACCTTCCTGGACTCGCTTAAGGACAAACAATTAACGAATTGTGATGTTTCTGAATTGCAGTTGCGCATGGGTAAAATGGAGTCGTTGTACGAACGGTATGATGAAGTAGAGTTACGTCTAGAATGCATTGTGGACGATCTAAAATTACAATAGAGTGAGCGTTCTGATTTTGAGTCTCTTTATTATAAAACTTTGTCTAGAGCCCAAAATATATATTCTGTGTAACTTTAAGAGGGATAATAAATCGATAGAAAGCTCTAAAAGTATTGTTGCTAGTATGCATAGGCCAGTTAATTTACTTACGATTCAGTTACCAAAGTTTTGTGGTTCATATTGTAACTGGTTAGAGTTTCGTGACACTTTTGCCAGCCTAATTCATGCTAATCATACCATTGACGAAATAAATAAGTTCCATTACTTAAGAGCATCACTGGAGGGAACAGCAGCCCTTGTAATTAAAGCTGTTGAGTTTTCGTCAAGTAAATTATTCTGTGGCATGGAATTTATTGCTCGATCGCTTCGATAACAAAAGATTGTTTGTCAATAATCATATTAAATAAAGATTTACAATCATTAGAATCGTTAGGGGAACCTGTCAAGCACTGGGACACACTTTTGATTTACATTGTTACAAGCAGGCTTGATCAAAAGACATATTGTGAGTGGGAAGAGCACAAGAGCAAGTTTGATCAGGACACAATTATTACGTTTAACTCATTTATTAATTTCCTACGTCATCGTGCCGATCTGCTTAAGACCATAGAACAAGCACGAACTAATCATATTTCTCAAACGCCGCAAAAGCCCTAAGATCAAATCAATGGTAACAATGCAATCTCCTAACAACACTAGCACTCAATTAGCTCCTAAAGCATGTCCTAAGTGTAATAATAACGATCATACATTAAATAATTGTCCACAGTTTCTTGCAATAATAGACCGCTGGCCCATGTACAAAAATGTATGGTTCATATGAACCACCAGGTGACGTATATAGGACGATATAAGAGCATAAAATAATAAAATCCAGCACTATGCCGTCACTTGTAAGCTGTCCAACTGAGTGCTGGTGAGGATTCAAAAGTAAATAATAATAATATTCTACCACATTCACACAACAACGTCTAGTCCCAAACTAAGCAGAGCTTGTACTATGGGTACTAGACAATGGATAAACATACATATACAGGGTGTTACATATCCATCCGTCCGATCAATGAAGGGGTTGTAGAGTAGCGTAAAATGATGAGATATTTGTCATTATTTCACGGAAATTCAACATAAAATTTTCCCATGTAAATTTAATTAATTTTAAATAATATCATATCAGATTACCCATGGCAACACTAAAGACTCATAAATCGTATTAGCTAGGTATCTACCTAAAGTTCATAAAAATTTGACGGCAAAAGCGGCGCCTTTGAGTGCATAGGCCAACCGACCGCCTCCTTTGACAAAAGCCGCCGCCGCCGCGCGTCATCGTCCTTTACACGTGCCAAGTATTATTTTAGGTATAAACAGATTTTATGCACTTGATGCAACAGCTGATCTTTTGCTTCGACGGTTTAGGTAAAACTCCGTAAAACAAAGTACAGTATTAAGGTTTTCTGTTTGTTTCGTGCGAGTGCGTGGCCAACTCTGGTGTCACTGTTTTCAAACTGCTCGAATACCTACGACATGGCCTAACGATTCTTGGATGCGGCTTTACGGGCCGTCGGAAGCCCGGAAGCGCTTTCATGTAATGTCACACGCGGTCACCCATCTAAGAGAAAATCGTCGCGCTATGACTACGGTACTTACATTAATAACTACCTACTTTTTAATTGGTTTAATCTTACGTAACTAGGTACCTACCTTAATTGATAAAAATATCAACTTGCTGTAAGTTGCGACGGTCATTCTCCACATGTCCGCCGCCCACGTCCAGACACTTACGGCACCTTTGCACCATATCCGAACGCACACTTCTTAACACTCCTGGGTTTAAACTTCGGAAAGCAGAAACGATACGCGCACGCATTTCTTCTTCAGTGTCACACGGTTTTTGGTACACTATTTGTTTAACGTGTCCCCACAAGTAAAAGTCTAAAGGCGTTAGGTCCGGTGATCTTGGTGGCCACGAGATAGGCCCGCTTCGTCCAATCCACTTGCCAGGGAACTGTGCGTCAAGATACTCACGCACAGCTCGTAAAAAATGAGGTGGGGCACCGTCGTGCTGGAACCACAAGCTGCGGTGGAAGCTTAACGGCAACGAATCTAACTCGTCACTTAGAACTTCCCTCAAAAATCTTAAATAATTGGTACCGTTCATGGTTTCATTTAAAAAATGCGGACCAATAATACGGTCGCCGAGGATTCCCGCCCACACATTGATGCGCCAACGATGTTGAAAATGGCTTTCTTTCATCGCGTGTGGATTTTCAACAGCCCAGACGTGTTCATTGTGACAGTTGAAACCACCCGTCCGCACAAATGAACATTCGTCGGTAAATAACACGCGCTCCAAGAACGTAGCATCCTCTTCTACTTTGCCAAGTAGCCAGTTGCAGTATTGTCTTCTGTGGGCATAGTCCGACGGCATAAGTGAGTGAACACGTTGGTAGTGAAAAGGATGTTGTCCGTCTTCTTTTAATATCCTCCACACTCGCGCGTTACTGGTGCCCAGTTCACGTGCCGCACTCCTGGTACTCTGCGTGGGATCCTCAGCGAATAATTGTAAGACCTGTTCCACTACACCGTCGCTACTTTGTGGTCTGCCACCATGATTGCGATTCGAATCATCGCGAACACTGCCCGTGTTGTACACCCGGTGGTGAAGCCGTTAAAACGCGCGCTCCGACGGCACGGGTAGACCCCGTGGTCTGGCATACCGTTCCTCGTACTCTCTACGAGCACCTGCATAATTGCATTCACTCCTACCTAAGCACATCAACATGTTAAAGTATTCAGGGTTTGAATATGACATACCTAACGAATCTACTATTTCACGCGGAAGTCTAAACAAAAGGAAAGCTAGCGAAAGACTGAGTGTTCAAGTAGGCAAATAGTTAATTCGTAAATCAAATAGGTAAATAAATAGAGATGTAACAAATGGTATTCACTGGAGTACTGTTTCTATCGACATTTTATGTTATTGTTTACCTGATAGAATATCGGTAGCTAAACCCCTAAAACGTCAGCTTTGTGTAAATTTATGTTTTTATTTGCTGTTAATAAATAAAAACATTCCATGGTTTAGACTAGAATCAGTTTATTTAAGGGTACTGACTCCGCGTGACGACTGTCAAAGATCTTCATGACTGTTGCTCCGACGGTTTAACGTGCTCTCCGAGACACAGGGATATTAACTATTTATTACGCACGTAACTTGGAAAAGTCTTATTATCTTATTATGTATTTGATGCGCGCCGTGGATTCGAACCCGATACCCTCTGCACGGCAATCCGTTGGTATCATCACTAGGCTATCATTGGCCTAGTAGTCTAGCAGGCTATCATTCTAGTTTTAACTTGTCATGTTAAAATTAAATAAATCGATATTATCTCTTGATCGTAAACATCACTAGAGCGGTCCCTTTGTGTACGGCGGCTCGCTTGACGGTAAAATTGCACTATTTTAAAAAGGCGGCATGCCCTTTGACACGGTAAGCGGCGAAAGCCGACAATTTTTAATAAATTTAAAGGCCTATCCACACGACACAATTTTACGTCCAACTTGACTAAATCACTTGATTAAATCGTGACGTGTAGACGCCAGTCGTCCAACTGAAGTTCATCGGGTGTGCGGACCACCAGATTTTAACCAATTGGGTGGACGGAATGAAATTCAGTCATTTGATTGTGTCGTGTAGACGGGCAAAGCCAATTCCATTGAAAATTTGATCAGTGGTAAAATTGTGCCGTGTGGATGGGCCTTAAGAATCATAAAGGATTCCGCTATTGAGGGGAGTGTTGTTAGTTTACAGAATTTTCGCTAATTTCGGGGTAATGTTTCTCGTTAGCACTGAGCTAAGGAAATTTATTCTGATGTTTTATGATGACCTAGATTTTTTTTATTATTTTTCCTGGTATGCCTGATAAGTCAGTAATATGACCTTTCGAGATCAGACGGGGGTTTATGAAACACACTGTATATACTTTTTTTTGTAAATACATACATATTATACATAGAAACACCCAGACCAAGACAAACATCCATGTTCATGCACACAAATGTTTGACTTGAGCGTGAATCGAACCCGAAAAGTGCAGGTAGAGTGAGTAAATTTTGGTCATATATTTTTGTTCGACATTTTTACCATCGATAGGTCCATGAAAAATAGTAAGAAAGCGCGCAGTGCCGTACAAAAATGGTGCGCCACAAAGTCGGTAATTATTTTTTATTTTCTGACAATTGCCAGGGTAAATTTGGTCATTTGATTCTGTACGGCATCAGTTTAAAAAAAATATATTTTATATTGTATCACATCACCCCCCGGACCACGGAAAGAGAGGGGGTTGCAACCCTCGATTTTTCCCCTTGTGGCATTTTTTTTTGTACGGCGTTGCAGAATAATGCATTAGAAGCTGTATTAAAACAGTGTGAAACTGATGCCGTACAGAATCAAATGACGAAATTTACCCTGGAAATTGTCAGAAAATAAAAAATAATAACCGACTATTTTTGTGCGGCACTGCGCGCTTTCTTATTATTTTGCATGGATCTATCGATGGTAAAAATGCTGTACAAGTTAGGGCCTAACCTGCGATAGCTCTTAAGTATAGCCATAAGCTTGCACGTACCTAAACCTAGACTTATCCTAATTTAAGCCTACTGGTTCCTATATCTAGCCTAACCTATCTTATGATATACCTATCCCTATTTTAGATCTAACTCTAACCTAACTCCCAAGTCTACCCTAGCCCTGTTAGGTATAGTGTATAGCGAGGCCGTGTACACTGTGGTCACACAGACTGTCGCGTATACAACCCTAATCCCTAGTTCCCTAGCAGTCCCTGGGATCCCTAGGCCGGGATATCTGTCGCCGGGAGACCTAAGGCGACAGACGGAAAGTGGGTAGGATTAGGGTGTAGTGAAGTGGGTTTTCTCACTGCCGGTCGAGCAGACTCACAAGACCGATCATGGTGACGGCTAAGGGTGTCTTGGCCGCAGTGAGGGGTGAGGGGTAGGGTATGAGTCAAAGCCGGGAGTGAGCTAATGACTGGTTTATTTCTTAAAACTATAATCTTATATACTAAACTTATTCTATGTACACATATACACGTATTTAGTTGTGTGCCGTCGGTGTATTGTGCCGATGCAGCATGTCTGAGCCCACCGCCGTACGTGATAAATTACATGATCTTAAAATATCACGCATCTTCCTCGGTGATAAGTTGGATGTGTGGTGGAATGCCAAGAATGTCATGTTCATGTTTGAAAATTCTGGCGTCTCTCCGGGATAGGCTTCAGGAAGGTCATGTTCCGGCGTGAACATTCTAGCGTCTCTTCGGCGTAGGCTTCAGCTCAACGTTAACGGCATCTGTAGTTTGTTGTTCACTGGTGACTCGTTTTCTTGACGGCTTCGGTTGGCTGGCTGTAGGCCATGTATGATGCGGTTCTGGCAGCGGCAGCTTATTGCGTTGCTTGCTGTGGAACCTTGAGGATCGTTGCGGTGGATATATTAAGTACCTATGTGTAGTAGGAAAAAACAAGGTATATTTTATATTTAGTCAACATGCAGTTGTTTTGTACCATTGCATGTTATTCACCCCTCCAGAAATTCCATCCCTTCTCTTATTTAGTAGTAGTAGTAGTAGACGTTGTAGTAGTAGTAGTGTAGTAGTAGTAGTAAACTTAGTATATTCGTAAAAATTTAGAGCCCATGAACTCTGATCGCGCAGAACTCGTATACAAGTGTGTATCGCGGCTGTGGCAGTAACTTGTTACGAGGACGATGGCGGTTTGTCAACACTGTGGTTTTCTGGGAGTCAGGTTCGATTGGACTTCATGACTTGTAACATGTTCTTAATTGTAAAGGTATGGGTCCTTGATTTGTTTATCTAAGGCCCTTGTTATGTATTCATTGTTATTTGCTTCCTCTAGCCAATCCTAACTTGTTTACGTAGATATGTCTTTCCCTAAACTTGGTTGCAATCTCGTCCTCGAAACGGTAAGTGCGACTTCTCGAGTACCGGGGCGACCCGCTTGTGGGAGACCGATACCTGATTCGCTACCGCCCGACGCAATCAAGTTAGTTAGTCTCTTACTATACCACGAGACTAGTGCGATTGGGGAACACTAGCCCGCAATATAATAAGTGTCAGTCAGTCAACTAGACAGCCTACGGGAACAGGAGTTCCAGAGATGTTATATCGCTTTTGCTCGAAGGACCAATGTACAAGTTAGGGCCTAACCTTCGATAGCTCTTAAGTATAGTCCTAAGCTTGCACGTACCTAAACCTAGACTAATCCTAATTTAAGCCTACTGGTTCCTATATCTAGCCTAACCTACCTACGATAAACCTATCCCTATTTTAGATCTAATCATGTATTATGTAGTAAACCTAGGTGTCCTATGAACTATTCCTACAACCTATCTAATTCCTACAAAGGCGTCGTTGTTGTGGTCCCTAAACCCTAATGTCCCTATCCCCCTAGCCCTACTATACCGTATTTTATAAATACTTATATATAATAGTCCAGGATATCTGCCACCGGGAGACCTAAGGCGACAGACGGAATTGGGTAGGATTTAGGGGTGGTGGAAATGGTTTTCTCACTGCCGGTCGAGCAGACTCACAAGACCGATCAGGGTGACGGCTAAAGGTGTCTTGGCCGCAGTGAGAGGTTTGGGAAGGGTAATGCACAGATATGATACTAATTCTCTCATCTATGGGGTAATGAGTCAAAGTCAGGAGTGAACAAATGACTGATTTATTTCTTAAAACTATAATCTTATATACTAAACTTATTCTATGTACACATATACACGTATTTAGTTGTGTGCCGTCGGTGTATTGTGCCGATGCAGCATGTCTGAGCCGACCGCCGTACGTGATAAATTACATGATCTTAAAATATCACGCATCTTCCTCGGTGATAAGTTGGATGTGTGGTGGAATGCCAAGAATGTCATGTTCATGTTTGAACAAATGCCGTACAAAAATATGTGACCAAAATGTACTCACTCTACCTGCACTTTTGAATCCTCACCAGCACTCAGTTGGACAGCTTACAAGTGACGGCATAGTGCTGAATCTTATTATTTTATGCTCTTATATCGTCCTATATACGTCACCTGGTGGTTCATATGACCCATCCATTTTTGTACATGGGCCAGCGGTCTATAAGTAATTTCAATTTCAATTTATTTTATTTGCGAAAATGGGTATGTTCACACAAGATGTTATTTGTTTCATTATAGTATCACCACATTCAGCTTTTCGGCATGCAAATATTTCATTTACGGTTAACAAAATTATTAAACGTACATTACAATAATATAAATCAAAATTAACAGATGACAATTCAAAACTGAAAAATATTAGGTACGACAACTATAAACTTAACTAGTTTTACTCCAGTTTATCTAGCAGATATTCGTTGACAGAATAATATGCCTTGGCCAATAATATTTTATTTACAGCACTTTTGAAAGTTAGGAAATTTTCTATTTTTAATATTTCAGTAGGTAAATGATTATAAAGGCGAGGTGCCATACAAAATACACTTTTGTTCTTCAGTGTCGTTCTGTTTACAGTTATTCGGACTCTTAAATGATGTCTGTGACTATTCAGGTGCTCAAATAGATTTATATATTTCCTAGTGAACAGAATTGCCTCTGAGATATATAAACATGGCAAAGTAAATAGGTGTAGTTTAGTAAAAAAAGTCTTGCAACTATCAGTTTGTTTCAAACCACATATTGCTCTAACGCATCTCTTTTGCGCCACAAACACCGACTCTTTTTCTGTAGAATTTCCCCAGAATAATATTCCATATCTTAGGAGGGACATCACATGGCCATAATAAGACATCAACACAGTTGAAATGTCCGCTGTTTTTGACAATAAATATAGCGCATAGGCAAATTTATGTAATTTAGAACACAGCTGATCTAGGTGCGATTTCCAATTTAGATTAGAGTCAATAGTTAATCCTAAAAATTTTGTTTCATTAATTTGTGTGATTTTATGGTCTAAATAATGAATGTCAAATTTATTTAATTTATTTACTCTATTAAAAAATGTCATAAAATTAGTCTTGGATAGATTTATTTTTAAATTATTGAATGTCAGCCATTGAATCATATTATCTAATGTCATATTTACATCATTTTCTAATTGAATATTATTATTGTTGGCAAAAATAATGGCGCTATCGTCTGCAAATAGGACCGATTCATGTCTTGTTTGCCTAGGTAAATCATTCACATATATAATAAACAGAAGAGGTCCTAAAACACTTCCTTGTGGGACTCCTAAAACTGTCTGTTTAAATTCTGAGAAGTAATCAGTTTCCTTTTTAGTTTCTACACATATTTTAGTAATCTTTGTTGCTTGTGTTCTATTGCTTAGGTAGGATTTGATTAAATCAAGTATATTGCCTCTTATTCCATACGCGTACAACTTATTGAGAAGTAAGCAATGGTCCACATGATCAAACGCCTTAGTTAAGTCCATAAATAGTGCACATGGCTGTCCACCGTTATCTAAACTATTAGTTACCGTATTTAAAAATTTATAGATTGCTAGATTTATAGACTTATTTTTCCTAAAACCAACTTGTTCTTCTGAGAGTAAGTTATTTAGCTCAAAGAAATTGTAAATCTTGTCGTGTATTACCTTCTCAAATATCTTAGAAAAAACCGGCACAAGTGCGATAGGACGATAGCAGTTCATGTCATATTTGTCATTTTTCTTGAACAATGGTTTAGTTATAGTTACTTTTAATTTATCAGGAAATACTCCAGATGTTATACATAGGTTGATTATATGACTTAGTATATAAGATATTCTCATAGCAACGCACTTCAAAATTTTGCTTGATACATCGTCATATCCAGTACTCTCCGTATTTTTCAAATTCATTATAATTTTGTAAATATCACAAGGTATTGTCGGTTGCATAAAAATAGAATTTGGATTATATCTAATATTTATTTTAGGATAATTAGAAGCAAGTTTAGTAACTTGATTGATGTAGAAATCATTAAATGCTTTGGCAATTTGCTCGGGATCACTAATATAATTCCCATCAATAGATATTTTTTTAATTTGATTTTTTGGTACATTAAGCTTATTGCTATTAATAACATGCCAAGTAGCTTTACATTTATTTCTAGCATTGTTTATGTAGTCAATATTTCTAGCCTTTTGTGTCAACCTTATTATTTTATTAAGTCTGGATGAAAGGGCCATGTATCGGGCCTTATTATGGTCATTACGTTTTTTCCTGAATGCCCAAAGAAGTTTTCTTTTCCGTTTGTAGCATTCTCTGATGCCTTTGGTTATCCATTTTGGTCTATTTCTAGTAGATACTCTCTTTAAAAATTTCGGGAAACATAAATTATAAAATAAACAAAAAAGGTCATGAAAATGGTTGAATGCTGTGTTTGGATCTTCGCTGCTGAAGGCATCAGTAAAACTTAGTGATTCTATACATTGTTGGAATTTATTTATATTATCGTCACTGAAATCACGTTTTTGGTAAACCAATACTTGAAAGCATAAGTAGTTTTCACTGGACATGTCAACAACTGGGCTGTATGATCTGACAGCGCAAACTCAATTACTCTAGCTTTACATCCTCTAATGTTATGAACAAAGTTATCGATACATGTGCCACTTGATAGTCGTGTCGGTTCGTTAATGCTTAATTTAAGATTAAAACCATGCAGAGTATTAATAAAACAGCTAGATTCCTTATTTTTAATACGAGTATTAATATTAAAATCACCACACAAAATGATTTTCTTCTTCCTGTAACAGTAACGACTAAGTAAAACATTAAGCATAGAAAAGAACTTATTTACAGCTTCTACGGAATATCTTGGTGGCCTGTAAATACAGAAAATATATATCTGATGTTGTATCAACTCTACCCCTGAGCATTCTATTATTCCTTCTATAGAGTATTTACTGATTTCGTGGACAGGATTGAATTGAACTGAATTATGCACTAAGATACATGAGCCTCCACGGCGATTTTGCCTAGTAAATGCAGAGCCCATACTATAATTTGGCAGACTCAGAAGGGTTTTGTCATTGTCTATCATATTATGTTCAGTAATACATACCACACCGATATTATTCTCCTGTTTACTGAAACTTTGAATACTTAATGTTAGTAGATCCGCTTTAGAAATTAAGCCGTTTATGTTTTGGTGCAATATATTGATTTGACTATACAAGAAAAAGCTCATCAGGTGCCTGTTGACTACCGGGAGCACTATTACGTACCATTTCAGTCTGTGTGTACTTATCTACCATGATCGATGTGTTAGATTCTGGATTTTCTAATTTATTTTCACAAAAATGTTTATATTTAATTTTATAATCTATGTGTAGGATTTCTTTAAGCAGTAATCGACATTTATGAAGTGCAAAAAATTTACGGCCAGGCAAATGTTTACAGTAGTTCATATCTGCGTAAGTAACATTGTCGTATTTAGAACAAACAAATCTTATTTCATAATTTAGTTTACGTTCATTTAGAAACTTATTATATGGCACCTCAGAGACAACTACATTACAATTATTGTTATTGCTTAAAAAAATTCTTAACGCAAAAAGAGCTTCCTGTGGGCGTCTATCATTAATTCCGCCAAGAACTATAACAATGTCGTTTTTATTTAAACTAGTTACTTCTGTTAAAGATGAAGACAATATCTTATTCAATGTAGCTCCAGCTTGCCAATAGCAAACCACCAAAAATTCTTCGCCTGCTAACTTCTGAAGAATGGGCTGGATTCTGCGCCCTTGATCATCTGCTATGATGATAAGTTTCCTTCTTTTGTCTTTATTGCGGTCTCTAAACAATATTGTTTCATTATTGGTCGGACTTTCTTGTAAAATTTCAATAGACTTTTTTCCTATTTGCATGTTCTCTGGGGGGTCTGAATTTAAAACAATAGGAAGTTGCGATGCTTGAGTTCCTCCTATTTTTTTCTGTTGGTCTGTCTCAAAGATGGATAAGCCAAAATCTATGTTATGAGCCTTTGAATTTTTGCGCAATGGTGTTTTACATTTTCTATTTATCAATGGCGTGTTGAGTTTTTTATACGTATCAATAACCTGCATTGATTTGTGAAGATCTTCCTTAAGACGAAAATTTTCGCTATTTAAATTCTCAATTTCCTGATGAGCGCTCAATAAATCATTAGTAAGATTCTTTATTTTTGCTTTCAGTTCATCAATACACTCACAATTTGTTTCATCTGGTAGACTCATCATAGTGGCGTCAAACATAGAAGTAGAATTATCAGCCACGTTACTTATATCATTCAAAGAACTTGTTCGACGTGGCTTACGATAGGTCACATTATCTATACTATCCATTTTAAAATACAATTTATTTTTAGATACTAATCTTATTAGATACAAAATTCGACTAAATCGTGAAATTCGTGAATGGTTAGCTTTATTGTCTATGCCTTCTTTCTGTTGTTCATTTATCTGTCACAACACTAGACAATCAAGGTGTCAAGTTGCTCATTTGTAGTCACGTTTCAAATAAACAAAAATTTTCACAACGGACTTAACGGTTCTTAAATGTGATATTGTTGTTTATATTACAAATATCCGTGTTCTGTGCAGTGATGTGTATATGTTCATGTACAATATGGTAAGTACTCACAGTTTGGTTAGTCCAACAATCACTCGCAGGTACATAATCACAAGACTTCCATTATATTTGTCCCGCTGTACTATCAAAACAGTTTTGCCGTTTGGTTGAACGTAGGCTGTTGCAAATAATTGTAGATGGTTATTATGCCACTCTGGTAAAAACTAACTTAGTTGTTTGATATTTGTATAACAATTGATAATAATTCACTACTTATATTCCAGTCACAACGATCGTTTCAAATTACTACCCACTTATAAAGTTTATTTTTAACTGTTTTCGTTCTGGTCATTACGCTAATTAATGTAAAAAACCAGGTTGTAAACAAAGTAACCGTAGACATAACACACTAATTTACATAGTTTCTAAAGAAGCGAATGCACTTAGTTAAGTATACGACTTCTATACCGATTAATAATCAATCTGTATCGTCTATTATGCCGCCTGCCGCCACTGATACGAATAACGTCGCGTTATCTGCAAACATTGCATCGCGCCATAGTTACGAACAGCGAGATGGGCATTTTCGTCAAAATGTCTACCAACCCACTCATGAGATGTACCATGCAAGAAAGTTACAAATAACTAACGTTTGTATGACATAGAAGTGTCTAGTTAATAAAGAGTCGTTCCAAATGAATACAGCTTTCTTTTTTACTTAAATTGTTATGGTAAATTTAAATCAAAGTAATAAAATTAAATCCAGAAATGCGACCTCTTACGTCTTGCAGTACTGTCCTCTTTTAGATATTATGACCTATGTTTATTTATTTTTTTGCAATTTGTATCTCATTACAGTCATATTCCACATATTTCCGTTTTTGTAATCAGGTTGTCGTTTTCAAGCACGTTAAACTGTAAAATATATTTTAATACAAATATTTTAAGATTTTTAAGTTTATATCCTGTCCCCTTGGTATGTGTTAACTGGACATATCCATGCACCGTGACCGTAAATTGAATTATTTTTAATAGGGATTTTTTTCTACTATTCGGCATTTTTTTATTTAAATAGCAAGACCAAATCAAACATGTCATTCATGTCAATACCAGCAGCCCTTTTGAAGCGTCAGTTTTTATATGTCTTCAGTCTTGAGAGTGTTTCGACCGGTAACGAACTTTTTTCAGAGTTTTGCCTCTCATTGACCGGTAAGTATTTTACGTTTCTAAAATAATCATGTTATGTTAGTGTTAAAGCGAAGATCGTTTCACATGGTGAATTTAATTCTGGTTTTGAGTAAATTAAAGCTATCTAGTTATCTTACAACATTTTTCATTATGGTGAAAAATCTAAGAAAAGTTGTAATACCGTTACGTCCTGACCATTACCTAATAGTCGGTAACGTATGAGCCGGACTAAATAAGTAACGGACAGGACATCCTAAATACGACACTGAGAGAATCCTTACTACTGTGAAACTGCATAATATGACTAATATACACAAATTAAAGTCAGTGTTTTCCCGAAATATATGTACTCAGCCCATGATAGAGAAGCTAGGACCTATAGGTAGCTATAATTTATTTTGCGAAATATAATATGTGCGAAATATAATTTATTATTGTAAAACATGTGTTTTATTTACCATTATATCGGTATATCCACAACTTTAAGATGTCAGGACTGTTACTAGTGGGTCAGGTATACGTGATAACGTGACTGTCCCTCGAAATATTTTAAGGGCTTTTATGTTTTTTCTAATATTTCTGTAAATAATTGATTTTTTTTATATTTTTAGCACACGGGTATTTAAGTTAAATTTGGTATGGGAATTCTAGATCTATCACCAGTTGCTAAATAGATAATTATATAAAAGTTAAGAATAGGGTTTTCGTAACAAGTAATGATCATGGCCATTTTTCATAAATTATTATGGCAATATTTCGCTCACAACTGAGTTTTTGTGTTAAATTGCATAATAGCACTATGAATTAACCTATACACACCAAAAAATTCAATCCTAAGTTCAGTTTCATTTCAGGAGCACTTTATTATTTGGTAACGGTCATGACCAAAACGTATCTAAGTTACTATTTATTTTCATATATTATTTGAATTAAGGGCTATATAATAAAACAAATACATATGTACGAAAGTTTGTTAAATTTACCACTAGACAAAACCAATAATTAGCTAAAATATGCAAAACAATATCAGTAAGCTATTTTCAAAGATAGGTAGCAGTTTAAAAAAAAATGCCCAGATGTGTTATTAATGTTATTATCGAGCGCTCTGCTCAATAATAACATTAAGCTCTGCTCAAGGTGCGGGATCGTTATGGTTATGTGCATCTCATTCGTGCAGTCCTCGATAGTGGTAGCACTTCGTCATTCATAACGGACAAGTTATGTAGACGATTACACTTGATAACTGATCAGGTTAACAAAGCTATACTAGGAATAAACAACGTCCCCCCCGTGGGATCTCCACCTTGTCGTGGTGGCGGGGCTCAGTAACCGTGGGTTAGAAGCCACCCACGGTGAAGCTAAGCGGGATCCCGGGAGGGGACGCTCCACGTGGGCTTGGTAGAGGCCTGCGTAGGATGCGTCCCATGGTGCGGGTGCGGGGGACAGTTCTGTCTGTCCCTCGCAGTCGGGTGCGGTCGCGGGAGGAGAGGCGTGTGGGTGTTGCGTTGCCCCGCGCCCTATCTCCCGCGACCAAATGGGGGCGCACCATCGTTGCGTCGCGGTGGTGCCGCAGAGGAAGAGGAGATGCGGTGTTGCGTTGCCGTCCTCCCTATCCTCTGCGGCCGCTGGGTGTTTTGGCGGCGGAGCCCAACACCTTCATCCGCCGCCAAGGGGGTTTCGTTCGGGGCCCGCCTGACCATCTGGCGGGCCAATACCCGTCGGGGGGTAGCGAGGAATGCTTTGGTGAAACCCTACCCTCCGACACATGGGTACATGAGGAGCACGGGAATTAGGAATAAACAACGTCACTTCGCACGTAGGTAAAATGTGTAAGGTTGAGATATCTTCGTTAAATGAGAGTTTCACCGAGTTTCACATGAGGGTCTTCATTGTTTTGTTTTACCATTTATTACGAGTAATGTACCGTGCCGTGACATAAATATAAATTTTGATATTCCGTCAAATATTATTTCAGCAGATCCTACTTTTTATAAGCCCGGAGACACTGATATTTTAATCGGTGCCGACTTATTTTGGGACTTATTAGGATCAAAATTCATAAATTGGGTTCTGGAAAACCAGTTTTATGTGAAACCCGTTTGGGCTGGATCGTTTCCGGTCCTATTGTAAACAATAATATTGCGTTGCTTTCGCATCATTTAAAATGTAACTTATCTAATATTGTTACCGATGACAATAGTGATACACTCAGAGCCGACTTATCTAAGTTTTGGCAATTAGAGGAGGTAAAAGCGAGGTCTTCTAGTTCTTACAACACCTGAAGAAAAGTTATGTGAAGATCATTTCGTTAAAAATACGACCCGATTGTCTGATGGCCGTTTTTGTGTTCGCATACCCCTTAAGAAAAATCCCTCTGTTCTAGGTAATTCTCACAAAAGAGCTACACACTGTTTACAGTCTTTAGAGCGTCGATTAAAGGTTAAGCCGGCATTTAGTAGGCTGTATTATGATTTTATGCTAGAATATGAATCGCTTGGTCATATGACTAAAATAACTAAAAGTAATTTGTGTTATCTGGTTATTTTAATCTTCATCACGGAATACTACGTGAGTCGAGTAGCACGACCAAACTGCGCGTTGTATTTAATGCTAGTTGTCCTACGTCGACGGGAGTATCTTCTAATGACTTACAGATGGTCGGGCCAATTGTACAGGACGATCAGGGGGCCAATTCTCCTATTTAATATGACATTGAAATTATATTTTAATTGGAATGACATTATATTTTGAATTGACTCAAAATCGGTATTCTGCTAACCAAATGTCATTATCGTATAATTAGAAATAAACAGTTCGTCTTTGACACATATTTGACACTTGTTTCAATTTACGATCTCATTACAATTTCATTCAAATATCTGTTAATTTAGGAGAATACCATTTGTGACACTGACATTATATCGAAACTGTATTTTGAACAAATTTATTTAGGAGAATTGGGCCCCTGCTGTCTATACTTCTTCGGTTCAGACTCCACAAGTATGTTTAATCTGCTGACGTGCGATAGGCATTTGCAACAGATTGTTTGGCGTGATAATGTTAGTGAGCCTATTAGTGTTTACGAATTAAACACCGTCACATACGGCACGGCTAGCGCGCCATTCCTTGCGACACGGTGTCTTAAACAGATAGGAGACGACTGCGAGTACGTTTTTACGTGGATGACCTGCTTACTGGGGATGATGACTTGGAGGAAGTGACTTTCATTCGTAATGAAGTCACCAAGGAACTTGCGTCAGCATGTATGCCATTGTATAAATGGAAGTCAAGTGTTCCTCTGCTGGTGTCTGACGCTGTTCTTTCTTCAGACAACTTGCCAGCCTCACTTGACTTAAATAAGACAGCAAGTGGGCCTGACAAGTTGCTTGGTCTAGACTGGTATGTCACCATTGACGAGCTGGGGTTTTCTATAGATCTGTCTAACTCAGCAACTACTCACACTAAACGTGATTTGCTATCCGTGATTGCGTGAATATTTGATCCCTTAGGTCTCTTGGGTTCCATTGTTATCACCATGAAAATAATGATGCAAAAAATGTGGTTAAAGCTGGGGTGGGATCAACCGTTACCTTGTGAGATCCAAGGACATTGGGACATTATAATTAAATCATTGCCTCTTTTAAATAATTTACGTATTCCGCGAATTGTAGTCTGTAATTCATATAGGGAATTAGAACTCCACATTTTTACAGACGCATCTGAGTCTGCATACGATGCTTGCGTCTACGTTCGCAGTATTAATGACATAGGCGATTGTTCGGTTTGTTCATTAATGGGTAAAAGTCGAGTGGCTCCCATTAAGTCCACAACAATTCCGCGACTGGAATTATGTGGTGCCTTGGTTGCTTCTCGTTTTTATGAGAAGGTGAGGAGTTCACTTCGAGTGGCGATCAGCCGTGTTTACTGCTGGACTTATTCAACCATAGTGTTGGGATGGTTACAAATGATGCCTAACAAACTTCAGCCGTTTTTGCGTAACCGCGTTGCTGAAGTTTTGGACAAGGTGGGCAATAGTACGTGGAGATACGTCCCAACAGATAAAACTCCAGCAGACCTAATATCTCGTGGCGTGGATATTAGTGTTCTTCAGGATTCCGATCTGTGGTGGTCAGGGCCAGATTTTTTGAGTCTAAACCCGTCTGAATGGCCATCTCAAATTAAGTGCTTAGGAGATGAGTCATTACCGGAAATCCGACCTGATGTAGTGCTAAGTGCTTTTTTAGCTCATTCTAAAGTTAACTATACCTTTGATTAATTTTAGTCGTTTTTCTAATTATTCACGACTTGTACGTTCTGTAGCTTATATGTTAAGGTTTATTAAGTCATGTAGGAAACATTACCCTGAAACTAATTATTTGTCAAAAGATGAATTACAAGATGGATTAAATGATGTTATAATTCAAAGTCAGTCTGAATCATTTATTGAGTATGAATTACTTTTGCATAAAAAGAGTTTACCTCAGAAGAGTGCTCTTCTTAAGTTTAATGTTTATTTGGACGACAAGAATTTAATGCGTGTAGGCAGACGTCTTGACAATCCTAATTATATTTGATTTTAAACTTTCGCGATTTGTATACATCATACAAAATAATTTAGCGGGTCTTAATCGCGTTAACTTAACTTCTTTAAGGTATAAATACCTATTTGTATCCGACGTTTCGCTCGTCTTGCACCGAGCTTGGTCGCGGAGAGACTGATGAGAGCTCAGCGCCGTCTTGTGGAAGTGCGGGTTTCGGCACCTACCCTCACTTGGTCTTTATTTAAGTTCGCAATGTCGGTACTCCGACACACTACACTAATGACGTCTACACACTGTTGAGATTTATCACTGCGGCGGTGTTTACATTTGCTGATGACTGGATTCCAAGTAGGCGATAATCTATATCCATCCTCCCGGTTGAAATTGTTATATTTCTTGATTTCTACCGCTTCACGTACTATCCTGGAGTAATAGTGACGATCGGTGGATAAGACTTGTGGTTGATGCAGTTCTATCCAGTGGTTTGGTCCAGACTCCAACAAATGCTCAGCTATCGCCGACTTATTAATATGTCGGTTTTTTACAGCTGCGATATGTTCTTTTACTCTTTCAGCGATTGTACGCTTAGTCTGCCCGATATATGAACTACCACAGCTGCAATCGATTTTGTAGACGCCAGGTGTTTGGAGAGGAATGACATCCTTTGGGGTACGCAGATTGTGTGCTATCTTAGAGAGCGGACTGTATACAGTCTTGATGGAGTATTTCTTGAGTACTGTTCCAACTTTGTCCGTCACTCCCTTTAGATACGGCATGTAAGCGGGCACTCTGCTTACTTCAGGTTTACGCTCGTTCCTTTTCCGACGGAGTATGTTTTTCTTGTATCCGTTGCGCCTAAGTACCTCCCGAACATGTGACAGCTCACTATTTAATTGTTCAGGGTCACATAGGTCATACGCTCTGTTCACTAACGAGGACACAACGGAATCCAAGTGCCGCGGATGGTGGTGCGAGTTCGCGTTGAGATACCTGTCGGTGTGTGTCGGTTTCCTATACACAGTGTGTCCAAGGGTACCATTATCTCTCACTGTCACTTTAACGTCGAGAAAGGGTAACGATCCGTCTACCTCCATTTCGAAAGTGAATCGGATGTTCGGATGTATGGAGTTCAATTTGTCTGCGAATTGTTCTACGTCCTGCTTGTTGCCCTTCATGATGCAGAAGATATCGTCGACATACCTTTTCCATAGTTTCACATTTGACGCCTGCATGTCTATGGATTCCTCAAAGTGCTCCATCCAGATGTTGGCCATTACCGGTGCTATAGGGCTACCCATAGCCACTCCATCGATCTGGAGGTAATGTTGTCCACGATATAGGAAGTAGTTTCCATCCAAGCAATTCCTAAGTAGAACGATGTATTCGTTAGACAGACCGTTTTCCCTTAATTTTCTCTCTACGACGTCCAGGCAATCTTGAATAGGAACATTGGTGAATAGTGACTCTACATCAAAACTCACCATCACCTCATCCGGTTCCTTTTTCATGCTCTTGATGATTTCAATAAAGTGGCGAGAGTCCTTTACGAAAGAGTGCGTCTTGCCTACTAACGGTTGTAGTACCTTGCTTATGTGTTTCGCCAAACCATATGTAGGTGAATTTATTTGACTCACAATCGGTCGCAAAGGTACGTTAGTCTTATGTACTTTAGGTAATCCGTACATCTTAGGCGGCTGCACAATGTGAGGTTTATGTAACCTTTCAAATACCTCTTCCGTAAATAAGCTTTTATGGTCCCTAATTAAGGCTCGAATGCGTTTTGTCACTCTGGTCGGGTTATATGACACAGCCTTATATACTAATGTGTCACTTAACAGATTCCTTATCCTACTGTCATAATCACAAGTATTCATTACCACAGTGGCGTTTCCCTTGTCGGCCTTTAGCACTAAAATATTCGTGTTATCACGCAGCGTTTTTAGTGCTTGACGCTCTTCTGCAGTAGTATTGGGTTTAGGGAGTGACGGACAAAGTTGGAACAGTATGACTGTATACAGTCCGCTCTCTAAGATAGCACACAATCTGCGTACCCCAAAGGATGTCATTCCTCTCCAAACACCTGGCGTCTACAAAATCGATTGCAGCTGTGGTAGTTCATATATCGGGCAGACTAAGCGAACAATCGCTGAAAGAGTAAAAGAACATATCGCAGCAGTAAAAAACCGACATATTAATAAGTCGGCAATAGCTGAGCATTTGTTGGAGTCTGGACCAAACCACTGGATAGAACTGCATCAACCACAAGTCTTATCCACCGATCGTCACTATTACTCCAGGATAGTACGTGAAGCGGTAGAAATCAAGAAATATAACAATTTCAACCGGGAGGATGGATATAGATTATCGCCTACTTGGAATCCAGTCATCAGCTAATGTAAACACCGCCGCAGTGATAAATCTCAACAGTGTGTAGACGTCATTAGTGTAGTGTGTCGGAGTACCGACATTGCGAACTTAAATAAAGACCAAGTGAGGGTAGGTGCCGAAACCCGCACTTCCACAAGACGGCGCTGAGCTCTCATCAGTCTCTCCGCGACCAAGCTCGGTGCAAGACGAGCGAAACGTCGGAAACAAATAGGTATTTATACCTTAAAGAAGTTAAGTTAACGCGATTAAGACCCGCTAAATTATTCTAATTATATTTTTTCTAAAAAGCACCCGATTATATTACAGTCCACTCATTATTTTACTAAGTTATTATTTGATTTTGAGCGTAAAAGGCTGATGCATGCTGGCCCTCAATTATTATTAGCCTCAATTAGGAAATCTTACTGGCCAATAGGAGGTCGCAACTTGGCGAGGGCCTGTTATCACAAATGTGTTCTTTGGCACCGTATGAAAGGCAAGGTTGTAACTCCTATTATGGGTAATTTACCAAAAGAACGCGTGAGTCCAGGTTATCTCTTTGAGAGTACAGGCGTTGATTAAGCCGGTCCTATTATGTGCGCTGGTCGTCAAGGTCGTGGATGCAGGCTGGTAAAGGTGTACATCGCAATTTTTATTTGTTTCACCACCAAGGCCATCCATTTGGAGACCGTAGGTGATTTAACTAGCAATAGTTACTTACTAGCTTTGTATCGATTTATTTCTCGACGAGGTAAACCCGCTGATATATTTTCTGATAACGGTACATCATTTGTAGGTGCGTACAACGACCTCTCTAATTTTTTTAAATTAAATAGTTCGTCCTTGGGTGAGAGTGCAGCTAATGACGGAATAAGGTTTCATTTCATCCCAGCGTATACGCCTCATTTTGGTGGCCTCTGGGAGGCGCATGTAAAGTCCACAAAGTATCACCTTCAAAGAGTGTTGGGCAATTGTAATTTGACATTCGAGGAGCTTTACACCGCTTTGACTAAAATTGAAGCCATACTGAACACTTGTCCCCTGACGCCGATGTCTTCATATCCTGCCGACTACACACCGCTGACGCCAGGTCATTTCCTGATTGGACGACCCCTTGTTTCGTTGCCGCAACCGAATTACACGGACCACTCTGCTAGCCATCTTTCTCGTTTTCAACGAATCGAGCAATTACGTCAGCACTTTTGCAGTAGATGGAGCAAGGAGTATGTTTCAGAATTACAGCTGCGGTCAAAATGGCGTTCTTGCAAGGATGGACTAAAGCTGAACACCCTTGTTGTCAGCAAAGAGGATAATCTTCCTCCTCTGAAGTGGAGTCTTGGACGCATTGTGGCTGTACACCTCGGAACAGATGGCATAGCTCGTGTAGCGGATATTCAGACATCGACTGGAGTCATTCGCAGAGCGTTCAACAGGATCTGTCGATTGCCTGTATCTACGGATTCTGGTTGAAACTGTTGCTTTCAACGCCCGGGGTTCACGCGCGCCTGACAAAATTATCACAGCAGCATTATTACGCTCAAAGCAATAATTATAATTTTAATATTTTTTAATTGTATCGTGTATGTGCAAGTTTACTTGCTTTACGGATCTCGTGTAGTTAATTCAAATTCAAAAATTCTAAATTCTTTATTGCCATGATAAACCTATACAGATGACAAATAATAAATATTGATTGATTTTAGGTTATTGTTAGCAGTATATCCGTACCTTCTGAACTAGTTTAGACTGTGACTCAGAAGGTAACTGTTCATTCTTGCTAATAATATTGTTACGAGCTGGGGTTCGACGATAAATTAAAACTCACTATGCCACTAAACTGTACTTTATTTACTAACACAAACACTATACACACTTATTTCTCAACACTAATAAAAACACAAAATATCCCGATAAGCGGCAATAGGCTCGCCACCTATTACGTGGGATCAAAACACTGGCGAAAAGTGGGCGTTTAATATGCCTCTGCCTACCCCTTCGGGGAAACAGGCGTGAGTCTATGTATGTATGTATGTAATAAAAACACACTTATTTCAAACACTTTTCCACTCCACAACACACTTCCAACTTACTTCCTTCGCTTCTTGTTTATCGCTCCGATATTCAATTGTAACTGAGTGAACTCGCTCGCCCGTGGGGTATTTATACCGACCGGATAACAAACTAGGTCATTCTTGCATATTCCCGAACATTCTCGCTACAGACGAAACATTCTAGCGTCGTGGCAATGTTCTAGTAATAACAGCAACGCTATCTAGTAGACGAAACCGCTTTAAACCACCGATACATCTAATCTCTTCTGGTTCTTTGATTCACCGATAGATGGCGTTATTTTCAATTATCGCCATTCGTTACACTGCCCCTCTCTTAAACGTGTTCGTCTCGAACATCGTTGGACCCATAGTAACGAGCCAACCGGTCCACATGAACTATCTTCGGTGCACCTCGCGACCCCTTCTGGATTCGATAGGTGATGTCGTTCATCCTGGTAATTATGCGATATGGCCCGTCCCATCTGGCTTGTAACTTAGGCGATTTACCTTTGCTTCGTACTGGGTTATGAAACCACACCAATGATCCCTCATCGAAGCCTTTGTTGTTTGCCTTCCGGTCGTAGCGAGTCTTCATCTTCTCAGACATCTGTTGTTCAGATTCCCTGATGTGCTCGTACACGTCGTTCATCTTGTTGCGTAGCTCGGTCGCGTAATCTGTTATATTACGTGGAGATTCTGGCGGAATACCGGTGATTAAGTCTGCTGGTAAACGTAATTCTCTGCCGAAATTGGCAAAAGCTGGTGTTACTCCTGTGGTTTCGTGGACCGCACTGCGATATGACAGAAGAAATGGTTGGATGTGCTTGTCCCAATCTCTTTGTTTGCTCTCCACGACCTTTGCCAGGTACCTTTCCGATGATTGGTTAAATCGTTCAACCATGGCATCTGATTGCGGGTGATAAGCCGGGGTCCTGGTTTTATGTGCACCCATCACGCGACAAGTCTCCTTGAACACCTCAGATTCGAAGTTCCGGCCTTGAGCGCTATGGATTTCCAAGGGCACCCCGAACCGACAAAAGACTTAATGCACCAGTTTATCGGCCACTGTGGTAGCTTCTTGATTTGGGATTGCAAACACTTCAGGCCACTTCGTGAAGTAATCCATCACAACCAAGAAGTATTTGTTTCCGTCCTGGCTCTCCGGAAACGGTCCTGCGACATCCAATGCTATGCGCTCCCATGGAGCTCCTACATTGTATACCTTCATTGCACCTTTGCTACGAGTGTGTGGCCCCTTCACAGCCGCACAACTTGTGCATTTGCGGCACCAATCCTCGACGTCATCCCGACAGTGGAGCCAATAAAACCGCTCTCGAATCTTAGTAAGGGTCTTCTTAACTCCCATGTGACCTCCCGAAGCACCATTGTGATAGAGCTGCAAGACTTCCGGCACCTTAGTTTTGGGCACTACCATTTGCAAATGGCACTGGTTACCGCGAGAGTTTTCCCATTTACGGCACAGAACTCCATCCTGGATAACCAAGCTTTCCCACTGTGACCAATAACTCTTGGTGATGGGGCTCATTGCTGCGACATCACTCCATTTGGGCCTAGGAGCGTCTGCTTTCTTCCATTCAAGAATCGGCTGTATATCCTTGTCGTCTTGCTGAGCACTTCGCAAAACTTCTTTCCATTCATCGCTCAGATCCGTCTTCAACATCCTCACTAATGCTGCCTGCTTTGCTTCCTGTCGGGTACAGTGCCTGCACTGGTCGGGACACGGCCTACGCGATAGGGCATCTGCGTTACCATGGGACTTGCCGCTGCGATGTTGTATTACAAAATCAAACTCTTGCAGTAGTTCAATCCATCTGGCTACTTGTCCTTCTGGGTCCTTAAATTGAAGTAGCCATTTCAGCGCAGCGTGGTCGGTTCGCAGGTGGAATTTACGCCCCAACAAATAATTATTGAAATGCTGCAATGTCTTTACTACAGCCAAAAGTTCCCGCCGGATGACGCAGTAGTTTCTTTCGGGTTGGATAAGGCCTTGCTGAAGTATGCTATAACAACTTCTTGATCACCCTTCCTCTGTGACAGCACGCCGCCAATTTCGGTGTTACTGGCATCTGTGTCAACTATGAATTCATGCTCATTGTCAGGGTAGCCTAGGATAGGTGCAGTGCACAGATGTTCCTTGAGCTTCTGGAATGCAACGTCACAGCTCTCATTCCAACAGATCTGTACTCTGTCTTCGGTGAGCTTATGAAGAGATCGAGCAATGTCAGCAAAGTTCTTCACAAACCGTCGGTAGTAGGAGCATAATCCGAGAAATGCTCTGACCTGCGTTTTGTTCTCTGGAACTGGCCATTCCTTCACGGCAATGATCTTATCCGGGTCAGGTTGAATACCGTTCTCCGTGACCACATGTCCTAGAAAATTCACTTGCCGTCTGAATAACGCGCATTTCTTCGGACTCAGCTTCAAATTAGCTCCTCGTATCTTTGACAGCACTTGCTCCAAGTTTCGAAGGTGATCCTGGAAAGTGCGCCCCACGATGATGATATCATCCAAGTAGACCAGGCAGGCGTCTCCAATCAGTCCCATAAGCACTCGCTCCATCAGTCTCTCAAAAGTAGCCGGAGCGTTGCACAATCCAAAGGGCATGACGTTAAATTGCCATAATCCTTTCCCTGTGGAGAATGCCGTCTTCTCCTTGTCTCGAGGATCTATTTCCTCCTGCCAGCAGCCATTTTTTAGGTCTAAGGTAGAAAACCACTTCATCCCCGTCAGCGTATCCAGTGTGTCATCGATCCTTGGCAGCGGGTAGCTGTCCTTCTTCGTAATGTCATTTAATCGGCGGTAGTCAACACAGAAGCGCATGCTGCCATCTTTCTTCTTAACTAGCACAACCGGAGAGCACCACGGGTTGGACGAAGGCTCGATTACGCCTTCCTTCACCATACCGTCGATCATAGCTTCCACTTCACGTTCCCGTGCCACTGGCACACGTCTTGGTCGCTGGCAAATCGGTGCTGCACTTCCCGTGTTTATTTTGTGCTGGACTAGTGCTGTCTTCCCTATGTCGGCATCCTTGGTCGAGAAAATATCGGCAAACCGGTTCAACATCTCGAGCCTCGGTCTTCTCTTCCTTCGACAGGGTACTTTGGCAGTCCTCTAAAAGTGTAGACACGTCGTATCGTGCACCTTGAACCTTGGCACTGGTAGGTTGCTCTTGACATCTACGCATCCAAGCCGCTCCTTCATAGGTGCCCACTTACGTCCCTTTCTTGAGCGTCACTTGCATTCAATGCGCGTACTGATGAAACGTTGGTACCCCTTACCAAGGTTCATGCAATCTTTCACGAGGCCTCTTTCTCTAGGCCTTCGATTAGTACGCAGCGGTTCCCTCGACCAGAATTCCCTGGTAAACAAACTGGTACAACCATTTCCGACCGCGGGTGAAGAATGACATTCTTCAGGCAGTACACTTTTCCTGAAGTTGCACCTTCCATGAAGACTTCTTCCGAGCCACACTTCAAGACTCCCTGGTTAAGATCGATCTCGCAGCGATATTTCCGCATGAAGTCTAGGCCTAAGGTGCAGTCGTCCACTATATCGGCCACGATGACTTTGTGACGGTAAACTTTGTTGCCTAGCTTCAGATCCACCTCCATTTTACCTCGGACGGTTATGTGCTGACCGGTAGCTGTTCTCAGATTCACACATTCATTGTTCCTGAAGCAGCCCCGAAGAACTCGTCTTGCCAGATGGAAACCGACGACCATCCGAGAAGCACCCGTGTCCAATGTCAGCTTGCATGGTGTTCTGTTAATTTCGCCTTCGATGATCAGGCCGTTCCCGTCACATGATTGCGAGATCGAGATACTTGGGGCTCTTCCATTACCAGCCAGCACCCGCCCCGCAGTCCTGGCTTCTACTCGTTTCACTGCTCTCGCTGCCTGGCAGGCACATCAGGCGACCCCTTTGGTGGAGACAGGGTGTCACCAGGCTGCCTACGCTTTGGGCAGCTCAAGCGGATATGGCCTCTTTCTCCGCAGTTGTAGCACCGAGGTGACGACACAACTTCCCTGATGCGGTGACCTCGATCGTCGCGTCGCACTGCTTCCACCTCCAGAGCGTGGGCTAAGGCGTCCTTGAGGTCCTTGAAGTGCCCAAGCCTCACTACTGCTCTTACCTCCAGGTCCCGGATCCCATCCGTAAACGCCTGTACGAGGTTCCGGTCAATAAGCGCAGGCGACGACTGGTATGCCTTCCTGACCAGCTTTTCCACCTCTAGAGCCCACTGCTGAGTTTCTCCGGTGCGTTGTGTCTTGTTCTTCAGCTGAGCACATACACATGTTCGAGGTGCGCGTCACCGTATCTTGCCTCCAGCGCCTCCAAGAGCTTTTCGTAGGTGACGTCTTGCCCGAGTGCCTCCAACACTGTCAAGGCCTGGTCGCGAAGACCCAAGGTTAGGGCGGTTAAGGCCTGTTCTTTGGTCCACCCATTCGATCGCATCACAGCCTCAAACTGGATCTTGTATGCAGACCATGATGACGAGCCATCAAATGGTGGAACCTTAAACCCACGAGGTGAGGGCACTACAGTCGCAGATTTCACTTCGTTGGATCCGAGCCTACGCAATCTCCTCTCCACTTCAGCGACTCAGGTCTCGTGATGGTCGTGTACACGCTTCTCTATAGAGGCGACGCGAGTCTCAAGCTGGTCGTGTACGATCTTCTCCAGGTCACTGATACGAGCCTCGTGCTGCTGGAGCTCCTCCTTTACCACCTTCAGGTCCTTCCCTACAGCGGCGCTGAGGTCCTTCATCACCACCAGCTGTTCCTCCAGACGGCGGGCCTACTCCTCCTTGTCGCGCTGTAGTTGTTCCTCCAGGCGGCGCGCGTGCTCCTCTTGACGGCGAGCCTGCTCCTGTTGACGGCGGTCCTGCTCCTCTTGACGGCGAGCCTGCTCCTCCTTGTCGCGCTGTAGCTGTTCCTCCAGGCGGCGCGCATGCTCCTGCATGAAAGTCATCAGAGCTGCGATGTCGGGCACCGTCACGGAGTGTGTGGCGCTTGCAGGCTCCACTGCAGCCGCGGAGTCGCCTGGTCCACCAGACGATGGAGAAGGAACGTCTCCGAAGCGTCTCTGGTCCAGGCCTTGCTGGCGCTGGTTCCTGGTACGCACTCCTTCAGTTTCTTCCTTTGGCATAACTGGCATAATTTATCCCTTTCTTCTGACACCAATTTGTTACGAGCTGGGGTTCGACGATAAATTAAAACTCACTATGCCACTAAACTGTACTTTATTTACTAACACAAACACTATACACACTTATTTCTCAACACTAATAAAAACACACTTATTTCAAACACTTTTCCACTCCACAACACACTTCCGACTTACTTCCTTCGCTTCTTGTTTATCGCTCCGATATTCAATTGTAACTGAGTGAACTCGCTCGCCCGCGGGATATTTATACCGGCCGGATAACAAACTAGGTCATTCTTGCATATTCCCGAACATTCTCGCTACAGACGAAACATTCTAGCGTCGTGGCAATGTTCTAGTAATAACAGCAACGCCATCTAGTAGATAGTAGACGAAACCGCTTTAAACCACCGATACATCTAATCTCTTCTGGTTCTTTTATTCACCGATAGATGGCGTTATTTTCAATTATCGCCATTCGTTACAATATCCTAAATTACAAAAAGGAGTTGGTGTGATACAAAAACAAAAACAAAATAAATGCAACAATACAAATGAAAATAAATTAAGATTAGGTTGTCAAAAGTTGGAAAAGTTGTAACCAGCAGTTTTTAGAAGGGATTCGGTGTCTTCATAATTTAAAGTAGGTATTTAAATATTTGAAAATTTCTTTTTTACAATTAAATTTAGTTAGTTTATGAATATTTGATATTATTTTAGCGAGTCTCTTATAAAGGAACGGGCCGAGAAATTGATTGAATCTTTGGGCAAAGATAGTTCTGCAAAACGGGGCTGTGTACCTACACCTTGTCTTTGCGTCGCTTACTGCTAAGGGATATGACAGAGTAGGGACGTTTATGTTGGTCTAAAGCAGTATGGATGATGAACAATTGTCTTATTGTGAGAGTTGCCGATCGTTGGTATACTAAGTTGTGATGTGGGAAATGGAAAGGGCTTAAAGTATATAACTTTTAGCAGCGCCCTTTGAGCCAGTTAACACGGATTAAAGATCATCTTTTGTACAGAGCATTCCAGTTTCTCATTTCAGGCTCCCCTTAGACCAAACACAACCTTTGTTTCAAACAGTTGTGAGTTGTGTTTTAGATTTTATGCTTTAGTGAACTTTCATAACCTCAAGGTGCATAGGCTACCCACCAAGAACTTAGGGTCCCAAGCCAACCACACCTGCAAGTGGTGCACCTGCCGATCAACGGACGAGGCTCTGGCAAACAAAATATCCCGATAAGCGGCAATAGGCTCGCCACCTATTACGTGGGATCAAAACACTGACGAAAAGTGGGCGTTTAATATGCCTCTGCCTACCCCTTCGGGGAAACAGGCGTGAGTCTATGTATGTATGTATGTCATATCCTCTGCCTCGCTTGAGCGATCTAAATAATTTGATAATGTGCTTCGACCGCAAACTTGCGCAAGTGTCAAATGACGAGCTGACGCGGCCACTTGACACGGGGTTGATAAATTAGTTTATGTGCGCTCCTTGTTCACCTCTGTGGCCTCAATTAATGTTTTTGTTCAACTTAATGAACGATTCTTTCATATGATCCCAAATACACTACGTTTGAATGAAGTGTTTACTTTATGCGAGGGGTCGAACCGGATGCTATGTAAACAATTACGACTTTTAACGACTTACTCGAAACAATTGTTTATCGTGATAACAATACGAGTTGAACCTTGGTTCCTTTTGTTTTGTTATATACTTGGTGATATTATCTTAACAAATATATAAAATTACTAGAGGACGCCAGCGGCTTCGCACGCACATATTTTCGAATTTCCCGTTTTGCCCGATCCCGTGGGAATTTCGGGAAAGCCCGTCTTAGTGCACCTCTACGGTCCCCAAGGAACATACATGCAAAATTTCAGCTTTTTGCGCCGCGTAGTTTCGGCTGTAGCGTGTCTGTCAGTCAGTCAGTAACGCAAGGATTTTATATATTAAGATAACAATATTTCCTTGAAAAGTTATTTATAATTATATATGATACTTTTATGTTTTTATTGTGAATAAACTAATTAATTATGAAGTTAAAGCAAAAAAATTATAAATATTGTGTATTACCTTTAATTTAAGAGATTTTTACAAACAATTATCGTAAAAACGGTATTTCTTTTTTATTGAATGTAAATACATATGTATGTTGATAAGGTTACAATTATGCTCTGTGTTATTTTTTATTATGAGTATATAAATAAACTTATCAAATGATGTATAATACTCATTCATAAGTTTATTTTTTTATTTTTATTGTATAAAATACCTAAACGATATTTTACTTATATTACAATCTAGCCTTGAAGCTAATGAGTAATTTTAATTTAACCTAAATTGATACATAACATTATTATCTAAGAATTGTCCAATAACATAATTTCTTAGTTTACGTTAAGGCGAAGACACTTTGATCATGTGTTCTTTTTCATAGTGCACTTATCACTACACTCTTATTTTAACGTCACTATACTATACTAACTCAAATGGTTTTGTCCGTTTCAGTCTTCTCTCTAATTCAGTGTTATCGAGGAGCTGAATCGCCTCGACATTCACGTGATGATGAAGACGCCGTTCGTGTGCATCTGCATATTTCTGTATAACTTTATCGACGTAGTCCATATTGAGGTCCCGATGGAGATCGTTATTGCGAATATACCAGGGCGCATTGACAATATCCCTCAGCACTTTATTCTGGAATCTTTGGATGATTTGCCGATTGCTCTTATTGGCACACCCCCATAGCTGGATGCCGTATGTCCACACTGGCATGAGTATTTGCTTATATAATAGAATTTTATTATATACTGACAATGAAGAATGTCGACCCATCAGCCAGTACATTTTTTTATACCGTATACCAAGCTCTTCTCTTTTCTTTTTGACATGTGCTTTCCAGCGTAGGTTTGTGTCAAGTGTCATACCAAGATACTTGGCAGTGTTCGCGTATCATATCGGTTGACCGTTTATGGTTACAGGATGGTACTGGCCTTTTTTGTTGGTGAAGTCAATATGAGTCGACTTGCTTTCATTAAGTTTGATTCGCCATTTCTTTGTCCAATTTAATACTTCATTGACAGCTACCTGAACATTTTCAACGGCTTCTTCATGGGTTTTTCCTATTGCCATGATAGCAGTGTCATCCGCAAAGGTCGCTATGAAATTATTATTAGTAACTGGGATATCACAGGTATACAGTAGGTATAGGACCGGCCCTAAGACACTACCTTGTGGCACACCAGCTTTTATTGGCCTTATTTCAGAGTAAGCATCTTCTTGTCTTATTCGAAAGACTCGGTCTAAAATATATGACTCGAGAATATCCGAAAATTGTTGTGGCAGCATCATTTTTAACTTATATATTAGGCCCTCATGCCAGACTTTGTCAAATGCTTGAGCAACGTCGAGAAATACCGTGGAACACACTTTTTTTCCTCTAGTGTTTTTTCAATTATGTTGGTTATTCGGTGCACTTGATCGATCGTAGAGTGCTTTTCTCTAAAGCCAAATTGGTGGTCCGGTAAAAGATTGCTATTTTCTATGTCTGGTGTGAGTCTCTTCAATAGTAGCTTCTCAAATAATTTAGACATTACTGGAAGCAAAGAAATTGGTCTATATGATGTAGGTTCATGAGGTGGTTTTCCTGGTTTTGGAACCATGATAACTTCGGCTACTTTCCACAAGCTCGGTACATATTTCAAACGAAATGCGCCATTGATGAGAGTGGTAAGTTTTATGATCGCTTTGCGTGGTTGCTCATAATCTCTCCCGTGATTAAATCGTACCCGGGCGCTTTCTTTTTGCTTAAATTATGTTTGATTTCCTGTAAGACTTCTTTAGGACTAACTAATTTTATTTCTAAGTTTTCTTGATCTAAGCTAGCTGTTTCTATTTGGTAATTGGTGCATTCTAAATTGGATTGGAAAGTGTTTTCTAGGTGCTGGGCAAACAGCATAGCTTTTTGCTTATTGTCTATGGCCCAGCTTCCATTATCTTTTCTTATTGGAGGAATCTGATTGATGGGCTTCTGCATATTTTTAGTCATTTTCCATAGTGAATATCCGGTCTGGCTGTCATTAATAAGTTTGCTTAAATAGTTACTTGCTAGAGTGTCAGTGTGAGCAAGTATTGCCTTTTTAAGCCGCTTTGTCATATTGTTCAGCAATCTTTTATCTTGAGGACACCTAGTCTGGTGCCATTTTCTTCTCTGCGTACGTTTATTCGCTATGAGTTTCCGTATCTCGGAAGGATAAACAGGCCCTTTCATTTTCCTTAATTTACTGGGAGTGTTATTCCACAATGCCTGTTGTATATTATCTATAAATATTTTTACTTCTAAATCTAGTTGCTCTGCAGTTTTAAGCGGAACTCTTAAGTCTATTCTTTTTTCTAGATCTATTCTAAAACTTTCCCAATCTGTGTGATTGTTAACTAGAGTCGGACTATTCTCTTTGTAAAGAATCTTTTCACTTAGTGTCAAGACTACAGGAGTATGATCCGAGTTCATTATCATAACTCTCATCTATTATACAGTAATTTGTACATATATTCTTGCATACGAAGAAGTCTATAAGGTCAGGAATTTTGTGAGGGTCAGTAGGCCAGTATGTTGGTTTTCCTGTAGAGACTACTTCACATTTTACTTCCCGTACAGCACTTAGCAATTCTTTGCCTTTAGTAGTAGTAAGCCTGGAGCCCCAGTGTAAATTTTTGGCATTAAAGTCCCCTCCCAAAATAAATTTACGTCCTAAACGCTCAAGAAAGCTCACATATTCATCTTTTCGGATGTTGTGTCGTGGTGGAGAATACAACGCGGCTTAAAGGGATATAAATTCCCTTTCACTCTAATTGCCACTGCTCGTATTTCTTGTGTTTCGTATTTAATATCCTCACAATGAGAAATATTTTCCTTCACTATTATGGCGCTGCCTCCCCTGGCACAATTGTTAGGATGTACTGCATGATAAACTTTGTATCCTTGTAGTTTGATGTAAGATTGTTTCGTGAAGTGAGTTTCTGAAATCAGGCACACGTCAATGTTTTCTTTGTTTAAGACTACTTGAAGCTCAGGTTGATGTTTAAGTAGTCCATTAGCATTCCATGCCATAATTTTGAGCACTTTATTCATTTTTGGGATTTCTTTTTAGAGGCTACTTTGCCACCAATCTCGAATTTTTTCAAGCGACTGTCAAAAGCCGACATTAATTTAATAATTTCATCCAGTTTACCGTCCACATCACTGCGTGGCGTCACCGGCGTCTTCGCTATAGTAACGATGGTTTGATTTGTTTCCGCAGCCGCTTGAGCGTAGGTGCGTCGTTGGTCACCACTGGTATGAGTTGGGCGGTGGTTAACTTGCTGACGTTTCGCGTCAGACGTCTTCTTGATAGTATTATTTTTAAGTTTTTGCATCTCCTTGGCTACTACACATCCTCTGTAGTTGGCTGGATGCGCTTCACCACAATGCACACATTTTGGCTTCTCGGTAGCTGGTCTTTTGCATTCATGAGTAAGGTGCACCTGTGCACTTCACACACCTCGGCTCTTTGGAGCAATACTTTTGTGTATGCCCATACGCCTGGCACCTTTTGCATTGAGGAACAAGACGTGAGGTTTTTATGGGATGTATCTCCACTTTACATCCTAATAAAGATTTAATGTTATAAATTTTATTTATGTCCTCATCGTTCTTGAATGTTAACATAAACATATTTAAGGGGCTTTTATTCCTCCAACTCAATTTGTTGGCCGCATCCTCTATTCCGTAACCTTTCTTTTGCAAATCGTCTATAATTCTATCTGGCTCGCATGTATAATGCAGATTTTTAGCCATAACCCTTATTGGTCTCTCTTGTTTGTTCTCATAAGAGTGCCATGAGTAGTCAGTCTCGGATAGCACCTTTGAAAGGCACTTATACGATACCTCATTAAGTGTATTAATTTTTACGGACTTACCATGGTTCATGATTTTTGTCGTGAATGTTTCAGCCGACTGTTTACCGGATAGCATGTCGAAGAGGGCTTGATAGTTTTCAACGCCATCAACGATTATTGGTGGAGGAGATGGAACCTTTTTCGATTTCGGGTTTGTGGTTTGGCTGTTTTCAGTCTCACAAGTTTGTGCTGTTTGAGTGGGTGAGTTGCTCATTTTTCTTTTTTTGTTTCTTTTAGCCTTAACTCGTATCCACTCAGTTTCTTTCGTTAGTTCTTCTTCATCCGTGATGTACTCATTGGGTTCAGAAGAACTTTGCTTAGGAGTAGCCTCGATATTGTTTTCAGGCACTTCTTTTGGCTGTGTGAGATTACTCACTTGTTTCTGCAGTTCGTCTATCTGAGTCTGCATTTTCTGAATTATATGCTTTAGATTTTCATTTTCAGACTTCTCTGCCATAAAAGCTTTATACAGAAAATGTTCTGTTTCGGTTTTTAACTGGATTGTACTTTGTGTAGCCATATTTGTAGCGAGTTGATAACTTCGCCTTAACAAATTATACGAATTTGGTCAGTCAGCACAATACGTGTGCGCCATCGCGACGAACGCTCGGCCGACGCGCGAGGTTTGCTGCGTCTGCACTTAACACTATTAATTAGAACACGCGGCGACGCGACTGATCGCAATGATAATCGATTGCGAATGAAGATATTGATAATCGAAAAATTTTGCGGATATTCAGGTTATTTTTGGCGGGAAAAGTAAACAACTGTGCACATTCCAGTAAGAGTAATTCTTATCAGATTCTTATTGGAAATGATTCTTTTGCTTGGAAATCTAATTGGTAAGAAACTTATGTAGGTTTGAATCAGATATATAACATAAAAAGGTATTTAAAAAAATTAAATACGAAAATTGGCGGCAATTAACAATCAATTCTTTGTTTTATTTTTTTTATGTTTAAAATTAAAACGTTTCTTTTAATTCACAGTCACTCGCGCGCAGTCATTAGATGCGTACGTGTTATCGTGTTTTGCGCCACAGTGTGTAATTAGCAACATGACGAGTACTATAAAATGTGTATCCTGCAATATTATTGTAACGGATGCCAGGAATCGAACCTTTGCTAGTCCGCTACAGTGCGCTGGTGGTGTGTTGCTGACGTGTTCCTACGACGATGTGTGTTCTTCTATATGTGTGGACTGTAGGTATGGCTTCGATGTATTGGGGCTTCAGAAATAAAACATCTGCATACGTTGAGAGCGATGCTGTTCAGGTGTTCGGTGCTTGATGGTTACATAGGTCACAAGATGGTGGTTGGGACGCCAACGAACTGGCCGAATACATGGTCGCTTAGGTACTTCGAAACTTTACCTTAACGACGACCATCGCACCGAACACGTGCACAGAGATTCTTTGTTTATTTTTAATTTTCTATACAGTACAAATGTCTATTTATATTAGGCACTATGATACATAAATATATGTTCTATATATCATTAGATAGGTCTCATAATTTTTTTTTTCATTTCTGCGTCCCTATCTTTATAACAAAATAAACAAAGAAACATCTATTTATGACCTAAGTTATGTAAGATCGAAACAACGCGTCTATCAGTATTTACAAACATTGAAATATGATCAGACCGAAGAACTGCTGACTGTGGTCAAATAATTATACATTTCATATTAGTTTTAAAATAATTCTAAGTACCTAGGCATATTTTTATTTAGAAACATTACGTTTATTATGTTGATGATAAATATTGTAATAACTTCATAACTCAGATCAAAATCACTTAGGTACTGTAAGTGCCTTTAATGCCTGTGGCACAGGTTTACCCTAGTACAGGCACCTCATTATTCTACCTAAATTACCTTTTAAGAACTTTATGTATATTTTTGTGATGTATGAAAATTAATAAAAATTTTCTTATTATTATTATAAAGTTCTATCTATCGGTATACAATACCTAAACCTAACTACTAGCGTCACTAAGTTATTCTATAAAAACTCCCAAAAAATGCCGTCACACAAGGGCCCGCCCACTATATTTTCTATTGAAAAACTATTATATACTAAATTTATATATGTAATTTTGGTAGGCTGTTGTGTGCAACTATATGGGGCATCTATTAAAACAAACACCATGAAAATATCTTTATTCAATTCGAACTTATTACATGATAACCTATGATGCATAAGAAAAAATACAGATTTTCTTAAGTAAACACTATCGTACATAAACAAAGTTTATGATAGACATGCAAATGTTTATTAGTATGTTTATTTTAAGTATATTAGGTAATAACTAGCAATAAGAAAGTATCTAGACATGATTTCAAGCCTATACGAAGCTAAAAACACTTATAAAAACTATAAAACGACTATGTAAACAAACAGCTGTTTTATCAAGTATTAGTTCTTATCTGTTGCAACTGATAACACTATTTATGATCGATATCTAGGTCCCTACAGTTAGCACAAGTTTTAGACTAATGTTCATGTACTATGTAGTACTTTATATTAACGACTAGAGGACGCCAGCAGCTACGCCTGCATTTTTTTTGATTTACCGGTTTTGGCCGATCCCGTGGGAATTTTGGGAAATCCCTTCTTAGTGCACCCCTACGGTCCCCAAGGAACGTACATGCCAAATTTCAGCTTCCTGCGCCCAATAGTTTCGGCTGTAGCGTGTCTGTCAGTCAGTCAGTAACGCAAGGATTTTATATATTAAGATTTAACTATTTACACTATTCTAGCTTTATTTTAACACTTTGACGCGTCTGGGAACCGAACCCGGTGTACCGCACGATTAGATAACACTGATTTTATACGATTTTCACTCGCAGTTTCGAATACACTATTCACTGTCATAGTTTTTAATGTCTGTCGCGAACATCTCTCCCGCCGTGCAGCAACGCGCGTGACCTGTCGTGTGGCGGTGCTGCAGAGCACCCGGTGAGCGACGCCTCGTCACTTGGGCAGGGGGACCAGCTTCTTAGCCGGCCGTTTGAGGACGCCTGCTGCTGTGCGCACCTCGACAGTGCGTATGGCGCCGTCGGTGCCCGGGTAGACGGCCACAACTCGACCGCGCGGCCAGGTATTGCGCGGGAGTTGGCCGTCGGCGATCAGGACGGGGTCGCCGACCTCGAGGTTGAGCCCAGACCCATGGGGCTCCCGCCGGTGTTTCAGCTCGGGTAGGTACTCGCGCACCCACCGGCGCCAGAACATGTCGGCGAGGATTTGGGCGCGCCGCCAGTGCTTGCTGCTGTTGAGGTCAGCCTCGCTGAACTCGCCCAGTGGAGGGAGGCGAGCAGAACCACCGAACAAGATGTGGTTCGGGGTGATGGCTTCGCTGTCTGCTGAGTTGACGGAGACGTGTGTGAGGGGTCGACTGTTTACTGTGTACACGACCTCACACAGTAGTGTAGCTAGGACTTCTTCGTGCGGATGGCGCTCGTGAAGGACCGTATAGAGGGCGGTCTTCACGCACCTGACGAGGCGCTCCCATGCGCCCCCCATGAATGGCGCTGAGGGGGTGATGAAGCGCCATACGATGCCACAGCGACTCGCTTCTTCAGCGACGGCGTCTCGCATCTCTCGGTCGGCACCGTGCATGTTGGTGCCGTTGTCCGAGTAGATCTCTGCGGGGCAACCTCGGCGCGCTGCGAACCTGCGCAGCGCCAAGATTGCGGAGTCGGCGCTCAGGCTGGCGGCGACCTCCAGATGTACTGCCCTGGAAGTGAGACATGTAAACAGTGCCACGTAACGTTTGTGACGCTGTCTACCGACGGTTACGGAGAGCGGCCCGAAATAATCAAGGCCCGTGTAGGTGAAGGGCCTCTGATGGTGAGCTAGGCGCGTCTTCGGATGGTCTCCGGTGGCTGGCTCAGGTGGCTGCGTTTTTCTAATGCAGCATGGTAGACATCTATGTACTATTTTCTTTGTAGTCGGCCGCAGACGAAGAATCCAATAGTGTTGGCGTATTTCATTGATTACCAATGCTTTACCGCTGTGATGTAATTTTCTATGTGTCCAATCTATGTATAGCTGCGTAATACGATGATCGCCTTCTAAGATTGGCGGTCTCTTTGTCTGTTCGGAGATTTCTTCTGTAGCTATTATACGACTGCGTAGATCATCTCCACGGGTAACGAATACAGGCGGCTGTCTCTGGCGACACCTCCTCCGCGCCGCAGCTCCCGAAGGTCGACGCCGAAGGAGTCCTCTTTTACTGCCTTCACAAGAAGGTCCTCGGCGCCGCGGGTGTGTTCTGCGGAGAGAAGCACGAAGTTTCGGGAGTCGGCGGCTGGACGAGGTGCCGCTCTGCCCGACTTGATGTTGTGCTTCGTCTTCGTCACGTGACGCCAATCTGGATCCTTCTGTCTATTTTTCTGCGTTCTTTTATATAGAACCTTCTCTGCGGTTTTCTTACACAAAGCTATAAATTGTAGAACTCTCGCTGTTGCTCGTAAGAGCCTTTCCCATTTGGAAAATCTATACGGGTCCGGTACGGCTTCTATAATTCTATGTGTTTGACGTTTCTCTACAGCTGTCATTGTGCGCTCTTCGCCTGTCGCGTCAGGGGCGATGTGCTTCTCTACGGGCCATAGTGACGGGTCTTCGTACAGGAACGACGGTCCGGTGTACTTCGTCGTTGGCTCTTGTCTGCGACGGACGCGTGCGCGTGTCTCCGCCAAAAATTGAATATTTTTATTCAATTTCGCCAACCATTTGTTCGTGTTTTACCTTAGAAACTCGGACCCTCCTTGTCTCGCCTGGGTACTTGCCCATAAGAGGCAGCGGCCATCTTTGGTTTAGTACGGCGAAGACAAGGAGCGCGAATCTCAGTGACGTTTTGTGACAGTGACACTTGTGATTTGAAGTTTTGACGCGATAGTGACGTTTGAGGTGCCACCTCACCCCGCGCTTAGTGACGCTTATCCCCCCGCGCTAGTGACGCTATACCCCCTTCCGCGACAGTGACGCTTCGCCCCCGCGACACGGACGCCTCTGGCGGCTCCCTCGTACATCGCGAGTGTAGTGAAGTTAGTGCGACAAGTGTGCGGCCACCCATCCACGCGGCGTGTGCGACCGGCGCGTTTGACCGCGTCGCCCGCCGAGACTTAGTCTCTGCTGCGTGCGAGCGTGGTGCGAACCCATCCGCGCGGTGCGCGCGACTTCGTTTCTGCACACCCATCCGTGCGGCGTGTGCGGCCCGGTGCCTTAACCTGCGGCCGCCACCCATCCACGCGGCGTGTGCAGACTAGGACTCATACCAGGGCCACTGTTCAGTGGCCCCGGGTAAGTGACTTTGTTGGTGTGTGTCGACGGCCCGTGCACCGTACTTGTTTTTCGTGTATTAACACTTAACAGTACGAGTGTGCAACGGATATACCGTCGGCGGACCTTACCGAAGATAGTGACTTTTACAATTTTTGACAATTGCGCTTCTAACGTTATTTGTGTGTGTAGTTATCTTTAGAAAGTGCCCCGGACCTGAAAAATAAGACTAACATTTTTCTTCAAGTCCTTAGGACTTAGAAAAATTTTCGATCAATCTATAAGTGAAAAATTTTCTAAGTCCCCGACACTTATAAATTACTCCAAGTGTTAGACTAGGTGGCTAGTTGGTATCAATAAAGAGGTGCCATAATGGAGAAAGAGGACGCCGATCGCCAGCGGCGCGCGGACCCTGAGTCCGCGCCCGCGAGTGAAGCTGCGGCGGTTTTTAATCCCAGAAGCTCGCTCCTGCGTACGCCCCCGGGTTTGTTTAGCACGCCCTACGCCTCGCCAGTCCAGACGCAGCCCGCCGTGCACATGCCGTCACAGGCAGGTGGTAAGCGGCTGATGACCTCGCCTCAAGAAATGCCGGAGCAGACCAGGCGCAAGGTAGCCCCTGCGCGCAAACAAACGACAACCCAGCCAGATTTGGCCGCGGAGGCTATCACCACTGCGGCGCCACCTACAACACCGGTCACCCCCGTGCCTGCATCCTCCGCCACTTCAGCGGAACTCGTCGACCTCGCCACAGAAGCTACCGGCGGGATTATGGAGGCAGTCCGCTCCAAGACCAGTAAGCTGAACAAGGATGAGATTGCGGCCATAGGGTACTACGTAAACAACGTAAGCTCCGTAGTGATGCACCTCGTCGCAAGGCTCGCGGCTGCTGAGCAGCGGGCTGCGGTAGCTGAGGAGCGCGCCGCACAGGTGCAGGCATCACATCACCTAGTTACATCGTCGCCGAACATCGCACAACACTATGGGCCGGCTCAAGTAAGCTACGCAGGCGCTTTGAAAATAGGCAGGAATACTGAGCCGGTGCCTTTGCCTACACGCCTGGGTCCAGCAGTGGCAGTCTTCCCTGCAGAGGACCAGCGAGAAACGATAAAGACCGCGGAGGAAACCAAGAAGGTACTGAGGGCAAGTGTTGATCCTGCTGCGCAAGGCTTCCGGGTGCATGGCGTCCGGAAGATGGGAGGGGCGGGGCTCATTGTGGAGACCCCGTCGGAAGAGGATGCACGCCTGTTAAGAGCGGCAGTACCGGCAACACTTAAAGTTTCGGAACCGCGAGAACGCCAGCCACTCATCTCCCTATCGGGAGTGGACGCCGACCTCAAGCCCAATGAAGTACTCGCCCACCTCCAAGAACAAAATCTTAAGGACCTAACGATCGAAGAGGTTACCAAACAGATCCGACCACTGTTTAACAGGAACCGGCGCGGGAACCGAAAAATGTGGATCTGTGAGTGCGCTCCAGCGCTGCGGGAGAAACTCGTAGAGCGTGGGCGAGTATACATCGGATGGGATGTGGTGGAGGTCAATGACCACATCGAAGTTACGTGTTGCCGCCGTTGCCAAATGTTTGGACACCCAGACAAATACTGCCGCTCCTAGACGATGACGTGCGGGAACTGCGGGGAGGACGGGCACAAAAATTCGGAGTGTCAGGCGAAGCAGTCGACGTGTGCGACGTGCAAAAAGCTGGGGCGCAAGGGCGCCGACCATAGGACGAACGCGCGGGACTGCCCGGCTAGACGCCACGCTGAGGGCCGCAAGCTAGCAACCACCGACTATGGCCAACAACATTAGTATAGGCCAGCTGAACCTGCAAGGATCGGCGGTGGCAACAGCGGAGCTGCCCTCCATAGCGGGGGGACTGGGGCTGGATGTGGTTCTTGTCCAAGAACCGCATTCCATGCCTCACCTCATCACCACCGCCGCCGGTCCCATCTGGATAACTGCCGGCGAAGAAAACAACATGGAACAACAGCACCCCAAGGCCGGACTCCTACTGCTTCGCCGCGACATTCCGTGCGTTCGACTTGCTCACCTAAGCAATAGCCACTGCACCGTGTGTCACCTAGACCTGAGCCCGCACACCTCAACAGCTCCGGACACGTCACTGTATCTTGTCAGCGCCTACTTCCAGTACTCGGATGACATCGCCATACATCTGCATCACCTAAATAAGGTACTGGACGCCCTGCGAGGTCACCGAGTGCTGATAGGCGCTGACACCAATGCGCACTCACCAATGTGGCACTGTAGCCCGCGCAACTACCAAGGCAGAGGAAGTGACGTGAATAATAGGAGACGCCAAATGGAAGACTTCATCGTTGGCCGTGGCCTCATCATCAACAACACAGAGGACCAACCCCACACCTTCTCCACGGTCAACGGTGAGTCCAACATAGACCTGACTCTGACGACAAGAGGCGTCACGATCTCGGATTGGAAAGTGCACGAGTTTGTCAGCAGCAGCGACCACAGGCTGATAACATATGGATTGGGTGGCACACGGTCTACGCCTACATCTGCAGCCGCGGAACCGCTGGGGGAGCCGAGGAGGTTCCGCGAGCGCGGCGTGGACTGGGGACGCTTTCAGACTGCGATCCACGAACGTGTGGGACGTATTGACTGGAGGATGTGTGATTAGCAAGGTTTTTACAGACATGATTGCCAGGAGTGCGACTGAGTGCTTGGGTGAATGTAGCAATAGTAAGAAAGTTAAGGGATACGAGTGGTGGTCTCCAGCACTGGAGACTGCGCGTAAGAAAGTTAACAAAGCGAGAAAAGTATGGCAGACAGCTCGAAAGAGAGGTATGGGGGTCTTTGAGGAGATTGCGCGCAAGGATTTTCACGAGCGCCGCAATAGCTACAGGGCCCTGATGGGGAAGGCGCAGACCGATTTCTTCCGGGGACTTGCTGGCGACGGCAACCAGGACCCCTGGGGACTGGCCTACCGGGTGGCTAGTGGGCGGGCGAGACCGCCCCCCAACGTCATCAACGGCACCAGGTTCTCGGAAGGATTTGCCGGGGACGCGCGGACCGCCATGGGGGTTCTTGTCAAGGCCCTCTGCCCGGACGACGACCCCAGCGCGGATAGCGCTTACCACCGCAAGGTGCGCCTACTGGCGGCCTGCGCGCCCTCGGGTCGTGACGCGCCCCCCCCATCAATGAATGTGGTGGGAAATATAGTCAGGGACTTACCCAACACGGCACCCGGTATCGATGGGATCACCGCCCGCATAGTGAAACATGTGTGGCACGTAGCTTCCTCCGAGCTAACGCGTATTTTCGGACTCTGCGTTGAGGAGGGCACCTTTCCAGATACGTGGAAGGACGGCCGGCTCATTGTCCTGCCGAAAGGCAACGGCAAACCGCTGACCGATCCTAAAGCGTATCGCCCTATCACGCTCCTTTCGGTCCTAGGTAAGATCTTGGAACGGGTCATGCTCCAATGCGCACCTTCCATCTCGCGCAACATCTCGACCTGCCAGCACGGTTTCTCTCGAGGTCGCTCCACGTTATCTGCACTACGGTCCCTTCAGGACGTGGTTGCCTCCAGCCAGGCTAAATACGTCCAGGCATTGTTCCTGGACATCTCAGGCGCATTTGACAACGCGTGGTGGCCCATGATCCTGCTGAAGGCGAAGCAAGGCGGGTGCCCGCCCAACATCTATCGGATGTTGGTCGGCTATTTTACCAACCGCCGGGCTGGTCTCTTCGTCGGCAGTGGGGTTGTGTGGAAGCCACTGACTATGGGCTGCCCGCAGGGCTCAGTTTTGGGACCCTCTCTGTGGAACCTACTCATGGACGATTTGTTTCGGTTACCATACCCAGACGGAGTTCAACTTGTCGCGTACGCCGATGATGTTACAGTCCTCATTGAGTCTAAATCTCGCGCCGGCATCGAGGCTTCAGCCTCATGCGCCATGGACCTCATTAGCCAGTGGGGCCAGCGGAACCGGCTGGGCTTCTCCCCCTCAAAGTCATACTCTATGACATTGAAGGGGAAGATGCCTGGCCGCCCGCCGACCATCAGACTCAATGGGACCTCAGTCAAGAGCGTGCAGTCGACAAAGGTTCTGGGTGTGGTAATCGACTCAAGCATGTCCTTTAGGGAACATGCAGAGTCCATAGGGGAACGTGCCGCAGCAGCGTTCGGAAAGATGTCGCGAATATCCGCCTCCTCCTGGGGTGTGCGTTATAGGGCCCTCAAGGTCCTATATCGCGGCACCTATGCCGCGATACTGACGTACGCCGCGGGGTGTTGGTGGAAACGAACGACCACGTTCATGGTCAGAAGCGTGTTGTTAAGGACGCAAAGACCTGCGCTGATTCTGTTAACTAAGGCCTACAGGTCCGTTAGCACCGCGGCTCTCCCCGTATTAGCGGGAGTGCTACCAGCTGACCTCGAGGTAAGCCGGGCAGGCAGGATCGATGATTGTCGACACCTAGCCAGAGACGACTTTAGGGCCGAGAGCAGACAAATTTCGCAGGAGGCTGTTGCCGCATGGCAACAGAGATGGGAAGGTGAGGAGAAGGGTAGGGAGCTCTATCGGTTCTTCCCGGACGTGGCGGCCCGACTCAAGTATACTTGGGTCGAGCCGGACTATCAAGTCTCGCAAGTTTTGACAGGTCACGGATGTTTTAGAAAGAGACTGTATGACATGAAGCTGAGTGAGGAAAGCGTGTGCTATTGCGGCGAAGAGAACGAATGTTTGGACCACATTTTGTGGCGATGCCCCCTTTACGAGGATATTAGAAAAGAGATGATGGATGGGATCACCAGTCCAGAGGGCCCCCCTTTTTACGCCGAGCTCGTGAACTCCGAGGCGAACTTCCGGCGGTTGAGAAACTTCGCGCACCATTGGCATAGGACGAGGAGAAGCCTCGAGGAGGAGACTTGGACCCAGGCCGACGACGAAGCTGTGAATGTATCGACAGCTGTACTAACAGCGCCTAGCCTACTCGCATAGTAGAGCCGCCCCTGAATGGGGAGAGTGGCAAAGGGACGTAATTTGTAGGGAGTCTACAACGGGCGCGCGGGAAAGAGCATACAGCAAGTACCGCGCGTCTCTCCCATGATTCGGTCCATATACCCATATGGGTGGTGGGACCATGAGGTGGAGGAGGGTCCGGTGTACCACTCGTGTTCGGAGTTAAAGCTGTTTGGCACGTCGCGTGTAGCCGCATCCGCCGCGTTCATCTTCGTAGGTACCCAGCGCCAATATTCAACTTTACTATGCTCTTCTATGGCGGCTAGGCGGTGCGCGACGAATGGTTTGTACGCCCGCACTCCTTTTCTGATCCACGTCAGTACGGTCTTGCTGTCCGTCCAGTACACGACGGCCTCGGGTTTGACGCGATGTTCTTCTATTACCGCTTGAGCGACTCGCGTACCCATGACGGCGGCTTGCAGTTCGAGTCTCGGGATTGACACCACCTTAAGCGGTGCCACTCTCGCCTTCGCCATAACGAGCGTCACGTGTACACGCCCATCTGGTGTAGTCGCTCGCCAGTACACCGCTGTTGCGTAGGCCGCTTCACTGGCGTCCGTATAGACATGTACTTGGAGTGTACAGGCGTCACTGTACCCGGGGTTACACCGCGGGATGCGTATCGACTTCAACAGTTCTAAGTGCTGTATTCATGATGCCCATTGCACTCTGAGGCTTACGTCAAACTTCTCGTCCCAATTTGTACCGAGTCGCCAGGCTTCCTGTAGTATCTGTTTGGCTCGAACAGTCACGGGCGATGCGAGGCCGAGTGGGTCGTATAGCGACATAACTATTTTCAACGCTTCTCGTTTGGTAGGCGCTTCGGTGCCGATGAGGCCGTCTGGAAGCCGTGCGAGTGTAAGGTTGTAGCTCAGCTCGTCCGCGCTCGTTTTCCACATCAAGCCGAGAATTTTCTCTTCTTGCCCCTTGCTGGCGAGGCCGACTGTCTCCTGGCGATATTGACTTGGTTCTATTGCTTCGATGACGCTTCTAGAGTTCGACACCCATTTCGTGAGGTGATAGTGCGCTTGTCTGTGTATGTCTCGCACCCGTGACGCTATGCTCGTCGCTTCCTGCTCGTCCCTGAAGCTGTCCAGATAGTCATCCATGTAATGGTTATCTATGATGGCTTCTGCTGCTTCTGGGTACTCTTCTGCGTGCTTGCGAGCGTTCCAATTCTTCGCGAATATAGCTGTACACGGTGAGCTTGCCGCGCCGAAGATAATGGACTTCATACGGTATTCCTGGGGCGGTCCCTCCCGCCGGTCACCTCTCCACAGGTAGCGCAGTGCGTCTCGGTCTTCTGGGCGTACTCTCACCTGCATAAAGATCTCCGTTATATCAGCTGAGACGGCAACGCGGTGTCGACGGAACCTCATCAACACCCCCGGCAACGATTGTAGCAAGTCCGGTCCCGTGAGCAGGAAATCGTTGAGTGACACACCTCTGGTTTTCGTGGCGGCGTCGTGAACTATACGAATCTTCTCAGGCTTCATGGGGTTGTGTACATCGAAGTGAGGCAAGTACCAAGTCTTCCCTGGCGTACCATTCGTGGGAGCTTCTTCTGCGTATCCCTTTTCTATAGCGAGTTCATCTGTTCTGTATATCTTGTTTTCAACTCTATGTTTCTATCTAATTTTTTCTCTATGTGTGCGAGCCAACTTGCCGCGTTCTCGTAACTATCTGGCATGACGATATCTTCTTGTTTCCACAGAAGATGTACGGGTTCTTGTTGTTAACCTATACACTTAATGGTAAATTGATGACTTATGAAAAATGTACAGTTTGCACTGTACAGAAGAGCCGTCTCTATATGTCTATCTTCTAACTGTTTCGTATGTTTTTCTAACATATCTGTAGCCCGCTTCTCGGGGTCCGAGTTCGGTCGACGTGGGTTCACTATGAGCGATTCCAGAGCGAAATATTCTTTCAGTTGCGCTTCTATGTTTTCATCTGTAGCGGAGAGACCGTTGACGAAGTGTACGATGTTTCCCAAGGTGCGTGAGCGCGCGCCGGCCGTGCAGCACCCATCCCAGCGATGTAAGCGACGCCACCGGTTGATCGTTGGGTCCTCTTCGTACTGCGTTCGCTATGAGCAGGTGCTAGTTGTCTTGACCTATTAGCACCTTCGGCACGCTTATGTCATACACCAACTTCCGTAAAATGGGGTGAATAGAAATCGTGGGGTGAATAGAAAAAAATCCGGAAGTTTGATATTGTTGACTCTAGTTTGTTATTTAGTTAGCCCTATAACGAATGCTTTTCTCTGTGGTTTTCTACGTGGCAACATGTTTTTTATAGGCTCACCACACACAAATTTACGTCAAGTTGAAATTTCATATAGATTTAAGCGGTTAAAGTGAAGGTGTGAAAACAAGTATTTTTTGCTCTTTATAAATTTCCTATAAACATCAAGTTATTGGTTGTGTTAACCCAGTAGATGTGTATTATTCGATACATACATTTCCCATCTTTAAGAAAAACAAAGGAAAGTGTCCGTGTTTGATTATTTTACATTATTTTTCTATTAAAATTGAGAAGCTAGCCATTTTGCTCGAATTCGAGGTGAATAGATACGGGAAGGGGGTTAATAGATACGCCGTTAGGGTCAATAGATACGCCATTGGGGGTGAATAGATACGCGTGGGAGGTTAATAGATACGAGCGGGGGGTCAATAGAAATATGTTTTTTAAGGTTGTCAATCCAGCTTAGTTCATCATACGCACCTTTTTGACAGATAACCATTGAAAATATTGTTTATATTTAGGCAGGTGCCTCTGTATGATTAAAGAGGTAAATGTTGATATCTGATTTATTAAAAAATACATAGTTGCCTGATTAATAAGAATGTTGATATATTGAATAAAAATTTAAGTTGATTTTGACAGCCCTAGCGTTTTTTCTCTATTCACCCCCTTCCCGTATCTTTTGACCCTTGTTTCGAGGTAAATAGAAAACGCTTACTTTTTCTTAACTTACTAATTAATGGCCTGTTTTTACTAATTTGTAGCACAAATATTGAGTAAATTACAACTTAACTCATGATTTCAAAATGCTTCGATAATGACTCTCATTCAAAATATCTAATAAAATCGATGTTGAAGTTGAAATCTGTGTCTATTCACCCCATTTTACGGTTCTTCTTGATGCCTTCCAGGTGTTTGCAGTCTATCAGGTCCTCTTCAGCGATCTTCTGCGGCGATAGGTGCAGGCTGGCTACGGTGCGCGCACACAAAGGCACTTGTTTGCTCTCGGCGCCGGCTCCTCGTATGTGTATGTCTACGCGTCGCGACGTTGGCATGTCGATCGACGTATCGCCTATGGCACGGATCGTAAACGGGTCCAGGTTCCCTTCCGCGCCGACTTCCTTGGCTATGTCTTCGTCTATGAGCGATACGGTGCTTCCGTCGTCGAGTAGGGCGAACGTAGACGCCTCTCCCGCCGGTCCGACTATCTGCACGGGCACTATCTTTAAGTATGCTTGAGCCTTTGCACGTATGCACGAACTGGCGACCGTTTCTTGCTTTTCGATGTTCACGTCTTCGGTTCTATGGGCTCCTCTGTCGTTGTGAAGCAACTGGTTTTGTGTAGCGCGGCATCCCTCTACACCGCACTTTTTGGGCTTGCACGAGTGTTCTATTCGGCGTATGCGTAAGCAGCGAAAACACAATCCATGCTGCTTAGCTAGCTGGCATCTCTTCTCTGCGTTGGCGTTACGAAACGTGCTGCAGGCCGACGGGTAGTGTCGTTCGTGTTCACATATTCTGCACTTCGCGTTAGACGTGTCCGTAGGGGTTCGCTTCTCCGTCACCGCCACCGTGTATGTCCTCTGCATGGTACGTCTGCTTGGCGGCCCATCGGTGATGTTCTCAGCCGGTGCGAACGCGCTACAGTAACGCGCGTACTCCGTCACGAAGTCACTGAATCGGCTGAGATCTGGCTTCGAATGGCACTTCTCGGTGTACGTCTTGTACCACTGCACACGTAGCGAGTTCGGTAGCTTCTCGGTCAACACACGCACTAGCTCCGCATTGATGAGGTAGTGTTCTTTTTTCAACGCACGAAGTGTGACGACGCCGCTTGTAATCTTGCTCGCGAACGCGCATATGTCCTTAGGTGCTTCGCTACAGCGTGGCAGGGTCCTCAGCTTGTTCGTCTCTGCCTGTGCGATCGAGTCTGGTCGTCCGAACTGCAGCTCCAACTCCTTCATGATTTCATCCGGTCGCGCATGCCCAATCAGTTCAGAGCTAACTGTTTCTAACGCTCTTCCCTTGAGACTTCTTCTCAGTCTCGCTGTATTCTCCACGTCGTTGAAGAAATTCTTGGTGGTGTCGTATATCGCCTTGAACGACAGCCACTCGGTGTGTGCGCCGCCGAACGTCGGTAGCGTCATGATGACTTTCGAAACCGCCGGGTGTGGTGCAACTATCGATGTGTCCGGTGGCTTCCTGTCGGAGAGCGCAGCGATCGCGGAGGTGAGATCCGTGATGAACGGCTTCAGCGAATCACCTCCCTGTTGATGAACGTCCATCTTCTGTGAGGGCGGTCCATCTTCTTTATCTATCTTCTGTGCCCCGTCGACGTCCCTCTTCTTAGCGGGCGCCGATATCACTATATCTATATCTTCAGGGCCGGACTGGGTTCCGGAGCCTCTTCCAACCACGAACGTACGTAATCTTGCTTCGACTGTCCATCCTCGTCGTAGTCATCGGAGTCCGCCTCCTCTTCAGCCTTCTGTAGTGCTAACTGTGCTAACTGTAGTTTTATCTTCAAAACTTCTTCGCGGGCCAACAACACATTTCTATTGGAGCGTCCCGTAGCTGCTGAGCGTTGGTCGCGTTCCCTCGTTGGCTTCTTTCTATCTCTATTTTCTATTATACTATGTTGCGCTGTACAAACGCTCGATCTATCAGATGGTTGCAACGTCCTTTCCTTGCCGTCTTCAGTTTTCGACTGCACCTCTGCTCGCTCCCTTGCGTCTTGAAGCGTGATGTTTCATTCGTCCCTCCCCGCGGGGCCGGGGGGGGCCGGCGGTGGCGCGTCGCTCCCGACGGCGGTCGCGGCGGCCCGTCGTGACGGACGACCGCGGCGGCTGGATTGCGGGCAGCGGCGACGCGGGCGGGGGTACTGGAACTCGGCCCGGCGCCGGCCGCTCCCCCGGCGACCTCGGGAGCACGACCTCTTGAACGCGTCGTAGGCATTCTTCTATCTTCGATCCGGCTTCGCAAGGACCAACAAATGTAACGGATGCCAGGAATCGAACCTTTGCTAGTCCGCTACAGTGCGCTGGTGGTGTGTTGCTGACGTGTTCCTACGACAATGTGTGTTCTTGTATATGTGTGGACTGTAGGGCTTCGATGTGTAAGGGCTTCAGAAATAAAACATCTTCATACGTTGAGAGCGATGCTGTTCAGGTGTTCGGTGCTTGATAGTTACATAGGTCACAAGATGGTGGTTGGATGCCAACGAACTGGCCGAATACATGGTCGCTTAGGTACTTCGAAACTTTACCTTAACGACGACCATCGCACCGAACACGTGCACAGAGAATCTTTGTTTATTTTTAATTTTCTATACAGTACAAATGTCTATTTATATTAGGTACTATGATACATACATATATGTTCTATATATCGTTAGATAGGTCTTATAAAGTTCTATTTATCGGTATACAATACCTAAACCTAACTACTAGCGTCACTAAGTTATTCTATAAAAACTCCCAAAAAATGCCGTCACACAAGGGCCCGCCCACTATATTTTCTATTGAAAAACTATTATATACTAAATTTATATATATAATTTTGGTAGGCCGTTGTGTGCAACTATATGGGGCATCTATTAAAACAAACACCATGAAAATATCTTTATTCAATTCGAACTTATTACATGAAAACCTATGATGCATAAGAAAAAATACAGATTTTCTTAAAAGTAAACACTATCGTACATAAACAAAGTTTATGATAAACATGCAAATGTTTATTATTATGTTTATTTTAAGTATATAAGGTAATAACTAGCAATAAGAAATTATCTAGACATGATTTCAAGCCTATACGAAGCTAAAAACACTTATAAAAACTATAAAAGGACTATGTAAACAAACAGCTGTTTTATCAAGTATTAGTTCTTATCTGTTACAACTGATAACACTATTTATGATCGATATCTAGGTCCCTACAGTTAGCACAAGTTTTAGACTAATGTTCATGTACTATGTAGTACTTTATATTAATGATTTAACTATTTACACTATTCTAGCTGTATTTTAACACTTTGACGCGTCCGGGAACCGAACCCGGTGTACCGCACGATTAGATAACACTGATTTTATACGATTTTCACTCGCGGTTTCGAATACACTATTCACTGTCATAGTTTTTAATGTCTGTCGCGAACAATTATTATTGATGAGCTGTTAGCTTACATACAAAACAAAGTGTCGCTTGCGGATGAGGCGAGTCTTGTGAAAATATGTGCGTCGGCTTTTACCACCGAACAAATTCAAAAGTCAAAAACGTTATTGTTAGAATCACTTTCGTCCGAGGTGCGTGGTATTGTGCGTAAAGGGAAAGGCAAAGAAAATCGAGTGTTAAACGACGTCATTGGAATTTTCAAAGTGGCTGATCCTGATACTCTTCCTGTGTTTGTGGCCCGTGACCTCAATAAACTACCACCCATTACTTTTGATCACCTGGATGTCTCGCAGCTACTCAAGGACCTAGTGCTAGTACAGGAAGAAATTAAGAACATTAAATCTTCCTATGTCACTCAGGATGAGCTGGAAAATCTAAGGAAGAAGTGTGAAAATAAACATTGTCAATAGACCACTTGGACACTAATGTCAACACAAGGAGAGGTGCTTGTTCGGATAGCTATATAAATCTTACTAGCCCGGGAGGCAAATATAACTCTGAGAAAGGGTTACATACAGAGGAGAAAGGGTTATATTCTGGAGAACAAAGCCGAGACTATTTAAACGATAACAAATCAGCGCTAGAGGGTAGAAACAAAATGGAATAATTAACGGCTGATCGAAGTGACGGAGCGAGAACGGAATGCGTAACAAGTGCAAGGGGCGGGGCCGCGGCCGGTGCGTCGTCGCCCCTACCAGCTGTATGTGGTGATGATTCACGCGCTGGCAGTTCGAGCGAGCCCGGTGAACCGCCGACTGATAATAATGCGATACTTGTACAGCGTCAATCCTATGCGAACGTTGCGTCATTAAAAACAAGTGATGGATTTACATTGGTGCCAAGAAAGATTCGAAATCCTAGTAATAGATTTAAAGGAAACCATGGTAGTGGTATAATTGAATCTGGGGAGAAATTTAAAGCGGCAGATAGAAAAATACCAATGTTCATTACAAATGTACTTAAGGATACTTCAGATTCGGATATAACAGACTACATATATAAGAAAACTGGGGAAAAGGTGGTCCTCGAACAAATAAACATTAAACGGCAATGTGAACACAATGCGTATAAGTTCCTTGTATCAGAAAGCAACATAAGTATGTATTTAGATGACAAGTTGTGGCCTCAAGGTGTCATATTTAGACGTTTTGTTAGTTATAAAGTAAAACGTAACGTGACTTCAACAGAAGTAGATCTCGGCACTCAGAATATAACTTATGGGCGATGATGATACATATAAATTTGTAAGCTTTAACTGCAAAAATGTCAAGCGCTCTGTAGACAGTATACGTCAATTATGTAAGAAAACGGATATCATCGCATTGCAAGAAACGTTGTTGCTGCCGGGAGACGTCTCATTCCTTAACAATATAAGTGATGAGTTCAGCTGCACAGGAGTGTCTGCGGTGGACACCTCAGCGGGTATGCTGCGCGGGAGGCCCCACGGCGGGGTTGCCCTTCTATGCAGACGTAATCTGTTTCGTGACGTCACCGTTGTGCAGTGCGGTAATCCTCGTATTTGTGCGATTAAAATTGTCTTACGAGAGAAATCCTTTTTAGTGTTCAGTGTTTATATGCCCACGGACTGTGTTGCGAATTTGACGGATTTTACAGACACCTTGAGCTCGGTGAGTGCTTTAATAGACAACTATAATATAGATTGCGTGTACGTACTCGGAGATTTTAATGCGCATCCGTCAGAGCTATTCTTTAACGAACTGAACGAGTTTTGTAATGAACAAAAATGCACGTGTATTGATACTAAAGTGTTAGGGATACAGTCCGGCACATATACTTTTTTAAGTGAGGCGAATGGGTCAAAGCGGTGGCTCGACCACTGTTTAGTGACGGAAGCAGCTCGAAGCTCTATTGGAAGGGTATATGTGTTGTATGATGTGCTATGGTCTGATCACTTTCCATTAGTTGCAAATTAAGTACAGTTGTACCAAAAAGCTACTTTAAATATTCACGCTCAAATAATAAAGTAGTGTGGGGGGAGAGAAGTCGGGACCAAATTGATTTGTATCAGAAGGAATGTCATACAAAATTAAGACTGATCGACTTCCCACGCGATCTTAATAAATGTTGTGATGCAATGTGTAATAATAACGAGCATAAAATAGTTATTGATCAATTTTACTCAGCCATCATACATGCCTTAAGTGAGGCAGCCGTGGTTGGTCGCGTAGGCTGCTGCCTGAAAAGAATGGCGACGGGCTAGAACACGCATGTGGCCGACGCACACAGGGAGGCCAAGCAAAAATTTATGCTATGGGTGTGGTATGGAAAAGCGGTTTCGGGGCTAGTTTTTAATGAGATGTGTGAGGCTAGAAAAGTCTTCAAGTCACGTTTAAAGTGGTGTCAAGATCATGAGGACCAAATCAAAATGGACATACTAGCCTCGCATCAATCTGGAAACGATTTTCGTGGTTTCTGGTAGCAGACCAGGAAGCTACAAAATAAATCTGGAACTCCTGTGAGCGTTGACGGCGTAAGTGAACCAAAAGAGATTGCCAATCTTTTCAAGCATCACTTTTTTATACAGTCGTCGTTAGGGCCCTCGCGTACGGTGCTTAATACTGAGTCTGGAACGGAGATAGGGATACGATTTAAATCTAAGGAGATCACTCAAACTATAGCACATATGTCATCTGCGATATGCCGGTCCACACTTGGCTAGAGTTCTGATGATGCTTTTTAACTTTTGTGTGAGCCATAGTTACTTGCCTAGTGAGATGATGCGAACGGTAGTAGTGCCCATTGTTAAAAATAAGACTGGCGACCTCGCGGACAGCAGTAACTATAGGCCCATCTCACTAGCTACTGTAATATCCAAAGTTTTTGACAGTATGCTTAATACACAACTAAATAAAACTGTAAAAATAAACGATAACCAGTTCGGGTTTCGACAGGGTTTATCAACAGAAAGTGCAGTGTTGTGTCTTAAGCATACTGTCAGGTACTATACGCAGCGTGGGACTCCAATTTATGCTTGCTTCCTCGACTTATCCAAGGCATTTGATCTGGTGGCTTACGACGTACTGTGGAAAAAAATGGAGAAGGATAAGTTTCCTCCGGAGTTGATTGACATCTTAAAATATTAGTACGGCACCCAGATCAACAATGTACGATGGGCTGGATCCTTTTCGGGGCCATATAGGTTGGAATGCGGGGTGAGGCAGGGAGGGTTGAGCTCACCCACGCTTTTCAACCTGTATGTGAAAGAGCTGATTGGCGAGCTCAGCAGCACCAGGGTGGGTTGCTACATGGACCGAATCTGTGTAAATAATATTAGTTATGCCGATGACATGGTGCTGCTGAGCGCGTCAATTTGTGGTCTCAGAAAGTTGGTCGCCAAATGTGAGGAGTATGCCAAATCGCATGGCTTAAGGTACTACTCCAAAAAGTCGGAGATCATGGTCTTTGAGGCTGGGAGTAGTCTGGGATATGTACCACCAGTGTTACTCAATGGGACTCCACTACAAAGAGTGTTTAAATTTAAATATCTTGGTCATATATTGACCCCAGACCTCAGTGACGGTCTCGATATTGAGCGTGAGTGGTGGGCTTTGTCGGTAAGGGCGAACATGCTAGCTCGAAGGTTTGCACGCTGCTCACTTAAAGTGAAAATTACGTTGTTTCGAGCATATTGTACGTCATTTTATACCTGCAGTCTGTGGGCTAGATGTACCCAACGATCGTACAACGCCCTCCGTGTCCAATACAACAACGCTTTCAGGGTATTGGTGGGGCTGCCTCGTTTCTGTAGCGCATCGGGGATGTTCGCGGATGCACATATAAACTGCTTTTACGCTACAATGCGAATGAGATGTGCTTCTTTGGTGCGCAGGGTGCGGGCCAGCTCCAACAGTATCCTGAAAATGATAGCTAGCAGGCTGGATTGCACGTATGTGAACCACTGCAATGCCATCTCACATAGGATGATATAAATAAAATGTAAAATTAAAAAAAAACTAACATACTACTTATTATTACTAACATATTGAGTCTGTTACTTGTCAAATAAACATTATTATTATTAATTATATTTATTTTCTCAAAAAGTAAATTAAATAACCTTTCTAACCGTGTATAATACTTGTATATCTCCCTTTATAAAAAAAACCGGCCAAGTGCGTGTCGGGCCACGCGCAATGTTGGGTTCCGTAGTTGCCCATAATGGCCATTATTGATAATAACTTATGTTTCAAATGGGACTAAAAACGGGCCCACATTGTACCCCGTAGTACATTACATACCAAAGTACGTATTTTAGATTAAGCCAGCGCTCCCAATGTAAACTCACAGAAATAGGTATTTATGAGTTAAACTAAGGTAAAGTACCCAATGCCCGACAGACCACCAATGTTCGACACTAAAAAAGTAAAAGTGAATAAATAAGAATATTATCGAGTATCCGACCGTAAAGGAAGCATAAGTCATAGACAAGGTTCATCTAGCTGTCATTGCAAGTGTCGTTTTCAAAATTCGGCCATTTTGCTAAAAATGGCGTACCTCTGAACATCGATCAGCGGAGTTCGCTATCGTAAATCCAGTTTTATTAGCGAAATCACTAAGAAGGTGAGTAAGATTTATTCCTCATAACTTTTATTCGTTTTGTTTTACCGAGAGTGCCAATTATTTCTTAGATAGGGACTCAAATTTAACACATTTTTATTAATTTCTTAACATTATATGGTTATGTTAAAATATAATAGCATGTGTGTCGATCATTGGTTATTTTTATGCGCATGTTCTAGTATTCGACTAATGTCGAGATTTTTCTTTTTTATAGTCTGTGCATTTTACTTCATGTGATGACTAGGTTTATTCTGCACTTCTAAAATAAACTTCTTACATTTAAAACTTCGAACCGTTTCCAATGATCGACAGGGGTGTCGATGATTGGGTATTTCGTATGTTCTGATAATCGACATATGGCTCTTTTTTGCAGAAATGGCACCGATAAAAAATTACACGCCTTTCCAAATGGCACAGGCGATAGAAGCAGTAAAAAAAGGTGAAAAAATTGCGACTGCAGCAAAAAAGTTTGGTGTGCCCAGGATCACATTACATGATAAAATAACGGGCAAAACTCCAGTCACATGTTCAATGGGCCCGGGCACGGTTTTATCTACAGAAGAAGAGGCTATATTAGAAAAATGGATTCTCGATATGGCTGATAAACATATTCCTATTACCAAAGATGAATTTCTCGACAGTGTCCAACGCATCATCATTGACCAGCAGGAAAATACACCTTTTACTGACACAGGCCTGGTAGAAAATGGTACAATCTGTTTCTAAATAGACATCCTGCATTGTCAGAGGGAACGGCGCAAAATTTAATCACGGCACGAGATGCCGTTACTGAAGAAAACATAAAGGGCTGGTTTAGAGAGGTGGAATCTTATTTAGAAGAGAACGGTCTTAAAGAAGCATCAGAAGATCCAGCTCGAATCTTTAACACGGATGAAAGTGCATTTTACTTGTCTCCTAAAGCTGGAAAAGTTTTGGCTAAAAGAGGTGACAAACATATCTATCAATCCTCTGGCGACGAAAAAGATAATTTAACGGTTTTAATCACCGGGAATGCCGCTGGTCAACTAGGTCCTCCCATGGTAGTGTTCGCCTATGAGCGAATTCCATCAACAATTTCAACACAGTTTCCAGAAGATTGGGCTATTGGGCGGTCTCCGAGTGGCTGGATGTGCGGCAGCACGTTCTTCGAATATATAACGAACACATTCAATCCATGGTTGGTGCAACAGAACATCCAGATACCTGTCCTCTTCTTTCTGGACCTGTAGCTTCGTGAAACGTGCCCCAGGGAAATGCCATCAATTATAACTGGGTTAGGAAATTAGGATTAAAAATGATTTATGGACCGTTGAATACTGGATGTCAATTAAAAGAACATGTCGATTAATGGATCTCGATCATTGGAACACGTCGATTACCGGTTGTCGATAAATGGATTTCGGCAGTCGATCATTAGGAAAAAAAAGACATTAATCTATATTGGTATATTTTTTCAATTATTTATATCACACTTATTTTTTATTTAAAATATTATGCAAAAAGCTCTGAACTTTTATTCAAAGCATCAAAGAACTTTACAATAATAAAAACGAACCAAATATTAAAAAAAGACCTTAAGTGCCGATGTTAAAGTGTCGATGATTGGGGGTTTTACCTTATGATGACTCGTAAACTAGTGATGTCTACTTAGCCGTGATAGTTTTCCTTTTAAATTCGTTATTCGATTATACTGGCAGTGGTACGGGGGTAGTCTTAAGACGGTATGACCCTTTTCGTGGGCTATATCATCTAAGACATATGTTGGAGTATTAGGTTTGTTGAGATCAACCAGTCTTAATAATTCATTTTTGAACATGGTTTCATTGGCCTCTATTCCTTTTTCTTGAAGCCATGCAATGATTTCTAATTTTCTGTTTGCCGAAGTTGGTGGCTTGTCTTTTTGGGCCGAGTGATATGGGGCGTTATCCATAATAATGAAATGTGACTCCTTTAAATTATCTAATAATTTTAAAAACCACTCATAAAATTTTTCAAAATTCATTTTCTCGTGGTTTTAGTTGATTTGAATGCCAATAGGCAATTAGGCACAAAACCAGATGACGTCCCAGCATGAGTAATGATTAATCTTTGACCATTGCCTTTGGGTACTTTGGTGGTTGATAGTGCAGTATCATCAGTCCAAGCTTTGGATACGGTATTATTGGCGTTTAGCCATGTCTCGTCTAGAAACACTACTTTGTCCCAAATTGTAATATTCTTTACTTTTCGGAGAAAATTCACTCGAGCAAGAGCAATGTCGGTTCTTTCCATAATAATTTTTCTTTTGTCACTTTTTTTATAGGAAAAACCAATATTTTTTAATATCTTCGCTAGAGATGGCAAGCTTCCTTTGAACAAGTCTGCGTCTTTAAGGGACGTGGCAAGATTTTCAATGTAGGCAATTCGCCCCGTGCATAGTAACCTTATAGGTACATGGTCATAGATAAATGTAATACTATACTAGTTTAAAAGTTGTTTTTATTGATACACGAAGATAGTTTGAAGTGACAAAAAAGTTTATATATTTTTAAACTATTGATTACTGATAAACTGATATAAATAATAGTTACAGGTAGCACGCCATTGCGCAATGTTGATGTTGTGCATATACTGTTAGAGAGAGATGCAACCCGGCCTTTAACCTGTAGCGTTCTCTCTCGCACCGACGGACACGACACAGTATTGAGTTAGGTACTGTTCTGCCACTCTATCCTTTATATCTCTATGGGGGTACCCATAGACGAACAAAAAGAACAAAATATAACATAAGCATAATATTTAATTGCCTAAGCCTACCAACCTTCTAATAATAAAAAAAAAGAAATGTCAAACATAATTTTCCTTCAAATTGTAATTGACCAATAGGAAGCCAGAGATTGTGTCCAGCTCATAGAGATATTAGAATAGAGTGGCAGAACAGTACCTAACTCAATACTGTGTCGTGTCCGTCGGTGCGAGAGAGAACGCAACATTAAAGGCCCCATGAAGGTATAGATAAACATGGAGGCCACAGCTGGAACAAAGCCTTGAGTCAAATACCTACATTTCTCTATCTCACTCTCTGTGGTCTGACCTCTCATTTTAGCGTGGATTTAGTATTGCTATCTTCTTATTAAAATCTCCGAGTAAGCTCTTAAAAAGAGCCGACATATTAAGCAAATCAGAAGTTTACACGGTCAATTAATGTGTATTTAAATCAAGAGTTGAAATCCAATCACTTGTTAAAACTCCCAATATTGTAGGTCTCGAACACTTATAATCATGGTTGGCGAGACAGTGAATTATAATCCCATTTTCTAAGGATTTGGTAATGTGGCAACATTGGCCACCATATGTCAAGTAAATCTTGTCAATATGGCAGTGGTTGGTTGAAAAGAGATGGTATGACCACAGTGAGCGAGATAGCGATACATCATTTGAGCTTCAAGTAGGTATTCGGAGTGCGGTCTCCCGCGTGTTTATCTATAACTTCATGAAAGGCCCCAAAGAAATATAACCAAAGCCCCCTGCATCTCTCTCTAACAATACATGCACAACATCAACATTACGCAGTGGCGTGCTACCTGTAACTATTATTTATATCAGTTTATCAGTAATCAACATTTTAAAAATAATAAAACTTTTTTGTCACTTCAAACTATCTTCGTGTATCAATAAAAACAACTTTTAAACTATTGATTACTAATAAACTGATTTAAATAATAGTTACAGGTAGTATAATAATAGTTACACATATTGTGTAAACACTACAGGTGGCGCCACAGTGTCACGTAAACATTTCGCTCCGTGTTAAAATTACTTTTAAAATCGTTAAAGTAAATAAATAGTGGCAAAATCAGTGTTAAACCGAAGTATATAACATAATTCATCGACGACAGTGTTATCTCAATGTAATAACCTATGTAAACAAAGTGAACAAAAAGTGTAAATCATTTTAGAAACGAAAATTAAAGTGCCAATATAACATTAAATTAACAACAACAGTGATCAAAATATTAAATAATACCTAAAACAGTGATTTATCAACACGATCATATAGATAAATTAACCAAAAGTGAAATAAACAATTGCATACCAAAGTGACAAGTGACTTGCAAAAATAGCAAAAGTTCAAATAAATTTTTGCAGCATGAGTCACTCTTTGGTCGTCTACTAGTACAAGACGATTAAGGCCACCAATTTAGACTTCTACACAACAAGATTCCGTGGCACGTACTGCAAAGTCTGTACCCTACGACTTAGACGTGTGCTCGGGTTCAAACCCCAGCTTCTTAGAGCGTCTTTTTGAAGATTCATCAAAATGGATTTTTCTAATGTTACATTAAGAAAAGCTTTGCGCAGTAATTCTATGACAAATATAACGATTGATAATAACGATACGGTTTACAATAATTCTACGCTAGATGGCACTACTAACAGCTTAGCGAGTTTGTCGGACGACGAAACCGATGCACAAATAAAGGAACTACGCAAACAAATAGAAAATCTTAAATCTGACTTAGACGCAGCACACTGTGAGGTTAATAATCTTTCATTGGAAAACATGGAATTAAAGAAAACCATAAAGGATATTAATTCAAAATACGAGACATTAAGGAATGCTACCAAAAAGCTTACCAGTGAGAGATGTACGCCAAGGAAAACGACTAAAAGTTCTACACCATTAAAAAATAAAAATCAAATCACAAAAACAACACAGGAAAATAACAGTACTACCCATTGCAAAACACAAAAAGAGAAACAAATGTCAAAATCGACACTTATCAATGCGAAAATAAAAATAACACAGTCACCCAAGTTGTGTATAATAAGCAGCAATAAATATAACAACATCCTTTCCATAGCGCAAAATGAGTTTCACAAGTTTCAAATATGTCATTACCTTACTCCGCACTGTGGTATAAACAAGCTTATGGAAGGCATACATTCAAGACTTGCAAATTACACCTTAGATGACTATTGTATAATTCACATCGGCGAAGAAGATTTTCGATCTACTAATAATTACTGTGATATAATTATACAACTCAGACAATACTTAAAATCTATTCAGCATACGAACATCATATTGTGTCTGCCAACTTTTAAATATAGTTATTATTCAAACATGTTTAACTGGAGAATAGAAACATTCAATAATATGCTTTACTTAGACAACCATACCCACAACTATGCAGTACTTTTCGACTCAAACAAGAATTTGACATTTGATATGTTTCATGGATACACTGGCCGATTAAAAGACAGAGGACTGAAAAGTATATACCATGAATTACAAACTTTAGTAAATGAACTTTCTCAGGAACGAAACTTTCACGACTATGAAGAAAAGGTAGAAACACAAAAAATACCTACTAACAATGAAAAATCAGCTACTTCAGAGCTTTTTCGGACATAATAATATATCATACATTCTTCATCAGAACATTGCTGGACTTTTGAATAAATCAGATATTTTGACCATTCACTTAGAAGAATTAAGAGCGAAACAGAAATCTGTAAGCGTTTTATGTATAACGGAACATTTTGTTATGATGGGGCAAGAACAACTTTTGCATATCCCAAACTATAAGCTTGCAGCGTGCTACGCGAGGCGTGATTCAAAACGAGGGGGTGCTTGTATTTTGGTCAAGAATGAGCTGGATTTCATAGAGTTAAAAGATATTCAAAATCGTTCAATAGCTGGAACTGTTGAATGCTGTGGCATTGAGCTTGTAAAGGAACAGTTAATTATAGTATGTGTGTACAGGCCACCAAGACTATCTACTTTATCTATGTTTTACGAAAATCTAGATATTATTATGAAGCCTTTGTGTGTAAAACCTAATAAGCGTATTGTTATTTGTGGTGATTTTAACATAGATATTTTAAAAAGAAACAAAGTTACTCTGGACTTTGAGCACTTTTTCTTGGGCTACAATCTTCATCTAAACTTAAGACACCCAACAAGACTATGCAGCAATAGTTGCTTAGATAACTTTGCTCTCAGTTCTAATTTAAAATGTAACGGGGAAATCATAGATCTTGCTCTATCAGACCATACCGCACAACTCTTGCCTGTGAAAGAAAATATGTCAGCCAAAATGAGCTCCTTTCGTGTACGTAGACGTGACATATCCCACGAAAATTTAATTAAATTCAATGACCATCTAAAAAATCTAACTTTTTCAGAAATATACAGTACAGAGAATGCCAATGATGCATATGATGCTTTCATAGAAGACTTTCATCTATTGTACGATTTGTGTTTTCCCTATAAGCTAATTACTATCAAACCTAAAAAAAAGTAAAATGGGTGTCTAAAGGCATACGTATTTGTAGTAGAAAACAACGAAATCTACTATGGCAGTACAGACGTAAACCTTCTTTAGAAAACAAGATAATTTTTAAAAAATATTCCAAAACGTTTCGTAAAATAATTAAACTGACCCAAAAAGCTCAAAACAACCATTTTATTAATAGTTCCAAAAATAAATCCAAAGCCTCTTGGCAACTAATAAATAATAAAACAAATTATAAAGAACCCATATCAAGCATCAAAATGCAAAATAAGATCATCACAAACCCATTAGAGATAGCCAACACCTTTAACAATCATTTTATTGATCAGATTCAAGAGTCAAAATTAATAACGCCTACAGCTTCAAAATTAACTCACAACCCCAACTCAATGTTTATGTACCCAGTGCTACCAAAAGAGGTCACTAAAGCAATTCTGTCCTTAAAAAATACACACAGTGTCGGGTACGACGGCATTGCGACAAGAGTTGTTAAGTTTGTATCAGATACCGTGGCTACTCATCTAAGCAGAATTATAAATTTATCAATTAGCTCTGGCGTATTTCCCGATAGACTAAAGACGGTTATAATAAAACCACTTTATAAGAGGAATGACAAGGAAGATATAGCTAATTATAGGCCCATTGCTCTTCTATCAGTTTTCTCGAAAGTCATAGAAAAAGTTATTTATGAAGCTATCAATAATTTTTTATCTAAATATAATATTCTCTGTGACGAACAGAAGGGCTTTAGAAAAAACAAAGGTATTAATTTAGCAATTTTTGATTTATTAACAAATTTGATGAAATCTGTAGATGAGAAGACACCAGTCTGCGCTATATTGACTGATATGTCAAAAGCATTCGACTGTGTCCGACATAGCACATTAATACATAAACTAAATGCCTACGGTATCAGAGGAAACATATTGAATTTAATAAAATCATACCTCATTAACCGTATACAGTATACTGAAATTTCCAGCATATGTCAAAAGACGAAACGCGAAAAAATATATGTTTCCGACAGTAGAATAATCAAATATGGCGTACCACAGGGTAGCGTACTCGGCCCTCTTTTATTTCTACTGTACATCAATGATCTGCCTAGACATGTTAAACATCCAATGGTTCTGTTTGCCGATGATAGCACGGCTATAATAAAATGCTCTGACATACTCTCCTATGAAAATGAAATAAATAATACACTTTCTGACATCATACAATGGCTCATAAATAATAACTTAATTATTAACCTGGACAAAACTAATTTAATGCAATTTTACCAACGCTTGACACCACATGATCTGACAATAAAATATAATGGTACCACTATAGAGCAAACACAAATGGCAAAATTCCTGGGCATAATGGTTGATAGTCAGTTGACTTGGAAATATCATGCAGAACATGTATGCAAAAAATTAAGCTCCTCAGCGTATGTCTTACATAGCCTCACCCAAAAAGTTGACATCAATACTGCACTGGTGGCATATCATGGTCTGGTGGCATCCGTATTGCGATATGGTATCATATTTTGGGGTAATTGTTGCCTTCGGGAGGAGGTGTTCAGAGCCCAGAAACGTTGCGTGCGAGCAATTTGTGGCATGAAGGTTACAGATAGTTGTGTTCCTAAATTTAAGTCCTTGCATATACTTACTTTCCCATGCTTATACATTTACGAAGTAGCTGTTTTTGTTAAATGTAATCAAGAATTGTTTACTGCAGTGTCACAAATAAGAAAAGGTCCTCTTAGAAGCCAATATAAGAATAAACTTCATAATGTACCTTATAACACAACATTACTAAAGAAAAATATTCTAGGAATGGCTGTAAACATTTATAATAAAATACCCGAAGCTCTAAAGGACGAGAGAATACATGTTTTTAAAAAAAGGCTGTCAGATCTTTTGATTACAAAATGTTATTATAAAATTACAGACTTCCTAGAAGATAATCAAATAATTTCTTGACATTCTATTATAATATTGTAATAACTAATCAGTAATCACCGTTAGATTTGACATGACTACTTCCTTTATTTTATTTATTTTTCATTATTATACTATTGACATTATTTTTAAATTATTGATTGTGACATTCGTACAATGTAATTATTCAGCAATTTAATTTATACTCATAATTTGCATGCTTACTGAAGGCAGAATATAGCAGATCACTATTAATTGTGTCATCTAATGTATGTACCTATATTCTTTGCAAATAAATGGATTATTATTATTATTATTATTATTATTATTATTATTATTATTATTATTATTACTGCATTCGCTATTCGCCTCGTGATTTGATTCGTGATTCGTGTGTTCGCGTTGAGAGCGGTTTTTCGGACGCGAATCAAAGGGCACGAATGGCGAACACGAACTTAATGTTTACACATTCGTCTGCATTCAGTTGACACTTGACAGCTAGCGCCCGACCCAACTGGACGTTTGTCAAAATGGAGTGGAGAGAAGCGCGACTTAAAGAATTCTTTGAACTATTTCAAAAAGAAGAGCTCATTTGGAACCCTAAACATCAGAAAGATAAATGATGCATGCTTGGAACCGTATGTCTGCTAGTATGGGGTTGCCATTAAGCACATTAAATATAAAAAAAACATACTTTGGCTAAAATAAAATTGATTATCAACAAATATAGTAAAAGATATGACTGCTAGTGCGCGTGAGATTGGGAGGTCTCGGGTTCGATTCCTGGGTCAGGCAAAGTGTTATTGGGTTTTTCCGTTAGGAAATTCTCAGTGGTAGCACGGAGTCTGGTAATGTCGTGGGTAATGTGCCCGGTACGGCAATAGGCTCGCCCCCTATTACGTGGGACCTAAAAATTCATGGCGTAATGTGGGTGTAATATTACACCTCTGCCTACCCCTTCGGGGATACAGGCGAGAGTCTATAAATAAAAAAAAATGAATTACTTATATGAGTAATTCTCAAAGTAATTTAATAATTTACATGCTCAAAAAAGAAATCGTCTGTGACGATGGCTTTTTTTTACTTTTTTACGCAGGATATCTAAATAATTATATAATTTCATTAAATGTAGCGCGCACGCCGCGATTAGTTTCACGTCCTCCATGATCGTGTGCGAATTTCAAAATGATTTACTCCGCGAATGTGTGAACAATAGTTCGCGACAGCATTCGTTTACGAATGTTTCGACGAATATTCGTGGAGTGTCGAGGCGAATGACGAACACGCATGTGTAAATGCGGTATAAGTAATTTTTATATTTACGGTAATTTTCGTTACTTTTGAGAACAATGAGACTATTTTATTGCAAACAGTTTACGAACGCATTTCAGTTCAATGCATCCAAATGGAACTCATCTAAAACTGACGCGTCTAGGAAAAAGTATATCACTTGTAGTAGGTACTAATCTGTCTATCGCACTCAGAGATGGTTCTGAGTGGACAGCTCCAAGACAAAATTAAACGCATCGTGGATATTTTAAAAATTGATTTTCTTGAGCGTGTGCGCGAACATTTGGTAGAACAAGTACGTTAAAAGGTATCGAATATTAGTTGTTAATATGAGATGCACTACCTCGTAGTTTTGGTTCAAACTAATAGAATAAGTTATGTAGGTGCTAGACCTGATAGCAGCAACAATGTTTTAGCCTAAGATTAAACACACCATGAGACTTCTTAGAATTCTTTATATTTCGCCATTTTTCCTTTATTTTCACCTCAAAAACAAGTAAAATATAAAAAAGAGAACAAAAATGTAACATTTGCAGCTAAAATGTAACATTTCAGGAAAATAAATGTAACTTACGGATTAAGGCCCTGGCAACACTGCCTAACTAATAGATAGAAACCATAGAAATTCTTTGTTTACAAAAAGTCTATGTTCTTGTGACACGGACTGTAATAACTATTATACAGATCAGTTTATCAGTACCTAATCAATAGTTGTTTTTATTGATACACGTCACACGAAGATAGTTTGAAATGACAAAAAAGTGTATATATTGTAAAAAGAGATCTAACCCCACCGTAAGCCGAAGTTTTCACGCGTAAGCTTTTGTTTTTGTTCTAAAGCGATTAACCTAGCTCATAAGTCATAACTTATAACACTGTCTCAAAAATGTTTATGATTTTATTTTGGTTACTGAAGCGAGCGACCTTTAAATATTGTATCTTTCCTACTAATTTTCGTGATTTCACTTTGTTTACTGAAGTTTAACCTAACTCATAAATTCAAAATTTCATAATTTTGCATCTTCCTAATGTTTGTGATCATAACAGAAAATTTCATAATATTACATCTTACTTATAGAAATAACTTTACTTTATTTTCATTTCCTTGCAAGCTAGTTTACAGTACATTTGAGGTTCTTCTGTAAAAAATACTTGTGTAAGGGGACTCCGCTCATCACTTATGTTTATGATTTGAACAGGTTTCCAAAGAATGATCAGGAAAGAGCTAAAAAATGGATCTCAGCCTTACATTTAACAAAAACGCCAAATTTCAATACATCATATGTATGCAGTGATCATTTTAAAGAGCAGGATTTTAATGATACTGGTCAGCAGAAGTATAGAAGAAGATTGAAGCTAGACGCTATTCCAAGCTGTACAAGTTCTGGGGAAGTCTGGATTGTTTCCACTACACCAAATAGTAATCCTCCAGTTGCAGTATTGATGAACAATACATATTATAACAATCATGAGATCAACTCAAGTTTAAATAGGTAAAATTAAAGCACAAAATATTTAATCTAAATGTGTCAACAATGACTAAAACTTGTGTTCTTAATCTATATAATGTTTTAGAGAAACAGATGTCGTTGATTCAAATCAAAGCAACCAAGTTACATTCAGTGATGTAAAAAAAGAAGAATGTCTTTTAAACAACAATGTTTCATCTGATGGCGCTCCAAGAAGTGTTTATAACAAAGTGCCATTGGCAAGCAGTTCTCAAAATGCTGGTCCAAATGAAGATACTACTCAGAAGTCAATCAATCATAAGAGGTATGTTTAATATTTTTATGAATATTGAGTCTTGCTTAAAAGTAGATTTTTTGTTTTGTTTTTATCAATTCAACTCATCGTCATCATCCTAGCATTTTTCCTAGTTGCATCCAAGACTTGGAGCTAGGGGTCCACTTACTATTCTAACCAGATACATACATACATACATAGACTCACGCCTGTTTCCCGGAGGGGTAGGCAGAGACTACGGAACGCCATTTGCAACGATCCTGACATACCTCACTTGCTTCACTCACTCCCATCAAGTCTAACCAGATGTGACAGAATATTCACTTTTCCATGGAGCGACTGCCGCCTGAGCAAAGGGATAGCTATATTCCGTGGTTTAGACCACTGTCAGGATATTTGAGGGTACTGACTCCCCGTAATGACTGTCAAATATCTTCATGACAGCCGGGACCCACAGCTTAACGTGCTTTCTGAAGCACGGGGCAAGCGATAACTAACTAATTAATATGAACATACATAACTTCGAAACATCCTACAGAACTTCGAAAAGTCATTAGTGCGAGCCTGGATTCGAACCCAAGACCCTGACTGACAGCGCAGTGGTTGATGCGGCCGCTGTTTAGCCCCTCACCCAATCTCTGCCCTCACCGAGTGTTGTGGGTTGGATTCTCATATCCCATTTAGGTGTATAAGGCAGCGATAGCCGAGTGGATATACCAACAGACTGCCATGCAGAGGGTATCAGGTTCGAATCCACGGCGCGCACCAATGACTTTTCGGAGTTATGTGCGTATTGAATTGTTAATTATTGCTTGTCCCGTGCCTCGGAGAGCACGTTAAGCCGTCGGTCCAGGTTGTCATGAAGATCTTTGACAGTCGTTACAGGGCGTCAGTACCTTCTAAATTAACTGACACTAGTCTAAACCATGGAATATCGCTATCCCTTCGGGTTGCGGAGGTCAGACAGGCAGTCGCTCCGTGGAAAAGCTAATATTCAGTCAAATCCGGTTAGACTAGAAAGTGGACCCCAGATTGTAAACTGGGATAACGCTAAGAGGATGATGATCCCATTTAGGTGTATGTGAGCTACTCGTGGTCATGGGAGCTACTCGTACCTACATGACCTTTTTATTGTACAGTTCTGTCCGCGTGATTACAATCCATAACCATGCCAAATTTCAGGTCTCTGGTCTCTAGTGCTTGTAGTTTTCGCGTAAAACTGCGGACAGACGGACTTGCCGAAACTTCAAGAGTTCCTAGTAATTTACTACGGAACCCTAAAAATAGGGAGCCCAAAATAAATTAAAGAAAATCGATTAACCCCTTGAGTGTCCTACGCCCGTAAGAGAAATAGGCCGGTAGTGTCCTACGGGCACGGAGTGCCCATAAGAATTTGTGTGAACTTCTCTCCGGTGTTGTGTGATTGGTTACAATAATAAAAACGTACATCGACTAGTTACAGGTTAACCAACATAATACCATAAATTTTTACCATATTTCCAAGCTTGCAACCGAGAAAAATAACAAAATTGCTGATTTCGGTGCTCAGTTTTCTCCGTGCCGCCATATTGCGCTGTGGCGATCAACTAAGTTTAATTTGTGATTTTTTTTAAATGTGTTCTCACCGCAAACATTAAATTATTGTATGTTATATGTTATGTGTCAGCCCACCTGAAAAATTTCGAATTTCTCGAGCTTTCGGCTCTTTTTTTCTCGTCCCGAGTTAGGCCAAATTTCCCGAAAATACTCGCTTCGAGAAATCTCGAACAGAAACCGTAGTAATTGAACATATTTATTATTGTATTTTTGTACAAGAACGGTCGAATTTTTTTATTCGTGGAATTTCGGTTAATATCACTTATTTTGTGTATAACTGCGAACATTTTACAAAACCGACATGAATATTGAATTTTCTTTATTTATTCTGGAGTTATCAATAATTAAGTAGGTAATTCTACTATTGTCGAACAACAATAAAAAAAGGGTACAAAGTGTAAAAAAAAATTCCCATTTTTATGAAATCCATGTTGTAAAAGATAATTATTTTATAAAAGAAATGTTGTTACAAGTAAGATACATTCTTTCCTATTTTCAGAGAAGCTTTGTTTGATAATATGTTTATTTTCAATAGTGAACAATTTAAGATAGTGCCTTTCGTGTTTTAAAGTAGTTAGTGTATTTTAGTTAGTGTGTATTCAATGCGCAAGAACCCAGCTGCGCCCACTTAGTAGCAACTCTGAAGTGATTATATCGGCCAACGATCTAGTTACTCGCCTACATCATTTGTGGAATAAAATTGTGCAATGAAACGTACACACAAGACGCGAGTGAGGCTGATTGTGCTGCTGCGGTGCTGGCGAATCAGTAGATCCTTCAACTGCAAGTTGCAACCGTGGTGAGCGTATTTTGTCTGATTTTTTTATTGCTTAAAGAAGAAAAAGACAAAAAATATGTGGGTAGTAACGATTTAATTGCGACCTTTGCCGTATTTTATGTTAGCGTATGGTTGTCCGACTTTTTTTTATTTTTTTTTAACCCGAGTTCCTCATGTACCCATGTGTCGGAGGGTAGGGTTTCACCGGAGCATTTCTCGCTACCTCCCGACGGGTATTGGCCCGCCAGATGGTCAGGAGGGCCCCGAATGAAACCCCCTTGGCGGCGGATGAAGGTGTTGAGCTCCGCCGCCAAAACACCCAGCGGCCGCAGAGGATAGGGAGCACGGCAATGCAACACCGCATCTCCTCTTCCTCTGCGGCCCCACCGCGACGCAACGATGGTGCGCCTCATTTGGTCGCGGGAGATAGGGCGCGCGGCAACGCAACACCGACACGTCTCTCCTCCCGCGACCCCACGAGACTGCGAGGGACAGACAGAACTGTCCCCCGCACCCGCACCTATGGACGCATCCTACGCAGGCCTCACGCAAGCCAACGTGGAGCGTCCCCTCCTGGGATCCCGCTTAGCTTCACCGTGGGAGAAAATCAAATCCACGGTTACTAAGCCCCCCCACCACGACAAGGTGGAGATCCCACGGGGGGGATGGTTGTCCGACTAGCACAGTGACCTAGCTATAGAGTAGACATCGAACGGAGGTTTTGAGTTTGATACGCCGGTTAAAAAGAAAGCGATTATTTTTATTTCAACATGCGAGGGTGGCTCGCACTCACGAACCTTGTGATCATATTATGCTTGCTTGCAAATAGATTATCTTGTCTCGGTCTTACTTTATGGACTGTATCAGTAACGAGAGTGAGCCGTTCAGGGGCAAAATGTCCAATTCTCAAAATGTCCAACGGTGTCAAAATGTCCAACTTCCAAAATGTCCAATCTTTGAAAATGTAGTATTGTTCAATAACTCATCAAAGCGCTTTTTTAATACTTACGACAAACAATAAATACAAAATACTGAAAGAATCAAAATATGTTTTATTTATAACTAACAAATTAAGACCAGTACAATGATCAACATCATAACTTTCATAATTATAAATTGAAACAAATGTTAAACATAGTTTTATATAATCAAGCTAAGACATAAAAAATATTTTATGCCTTACTTTGCTTTATTTAAAAGTTACAAATTAAGACCAGAAAGGACCACAACATCCCCCTTTATTATTTACTTTTTTTTATTTAATTATTTATTTTGAAAGGTAATATACAACTACATAGTCTGTGAAAATTTAAAGCGTCTACCGGTTACAGTTAGTGATTTTGAGCAAAAAATACGAAAAAAAAACACGTTTTTTTGTATGGGACCCCCCTTAATTACTAATAATTACGTTATAGCGGCAACCGAAATACATAATTTTTGAAAATGTCAGCTTTCTAGCTATCACGGTTTATGAGATATAGCCTGGTGACGGACAGACAGACAGACAGCGGAGGCTTAGTAATAGGGTCCCGTTTTTTACCTTTTAGGTACGGAACCCTAAAAGGCGCTTTGATGAGTTATTGAACAAAAATTTACTACATTTTCAAAGATTGGACATTTTGGGAGTTGGACATTTTGAGAATTGGACATTTTGAGATTTGGACATTTTGAGATTTGGACATTTTGGGAATTGGACGTTTTGAGAATTGGACATTTTAGGACTTGGACGTTTTAGGTTTTGGATATTTTGGGCTTTGGACATTTTGACACCGTTGGACATTTTGAGAATTGGACATTTTGCCCCTGAACGGAGTGAGCGTACAGGCCGACTTGCATTATACCAGACAAGTGCGGTTGGTTGGTTAGTGTAACCTGACCATAATCGAAAGGTATTACTAGCGCCATTATTTTATCGACTCGTGGTGTTGATAATACCTAACTGTTTTCGTTTGAACGTGATCAGAGCGTTAGTAAAAAGTGGCACTGTTACTCGTTGTAATTCTGGGTTGTACAGACGATCTCGGTGTTGCAATTACACCTGCTCCTTTGTGTGCATACATTTTTAACATGGCACATTAAAAGTTTTCTTACTCATGATTATTAGATGGCACCACTAGTAAAATTAAATACAATTTGAAAATTACTCATTGTGTGTTTTTCAAATTCATGTGATACGCTGGGAATTTTTATCAAGTGTCACGAGTTCTCTGGCCAATTCCAAGTTATGCTTAGGACGTTTAGAAGTGATAGTGTTTCTAGTAGAAGCTGTTAAAGTCTATTATCAGACATAGAAGAAAATGTTTGACTTATCATCGTAGGGCGTTACAATAATCAGTTTCAGAGATTTTAATTTTCATTGTAGGTAGAACTAGGTTAGTGATCGTTAGTGATGATTGTGTGCTTAACCTTCTCATTAAATGTGTACTTTGTTAGTCGTTGTTATCATAATCTTGTGGTACCCACGTTTCCGTTGGTATAGATTTGCATAAACTCGATAAGACCTTTGTGCGGCTGCATGGTTAGCCATGCGTTGCACAAACAAGACAGCCATTAGTGCATTTATCATAGTATCACAAACGTTGTGCATCGTCTTGAACGCAAAAGGTCCATTGCTGTATCGCTAATGATTAGGTTAGGTTATGCTTCGTATTTAGACTATCCATGACAAAATTATAACGTTGAAAAGACTGATTGGATACTTGGTAGTAAACTTAACATCTAGACTATCAGCCTAGTAAAGTTTTCTTATATGTGATAAGGAAAAACAAAGTAACATGTTGAACAAACCTAGTTTAAGTTTACTTTGTTAAACGCTAGAAATGATTATCCGGGTGGTGTTGTGTAACCAGATGGAGGTTGCATAGCGTGATGTTGAAGACACGATGGATGTCAGAGTATGAGCAATGCAATATTTTAATGAGTTTCTTATTATTTGAACAGAGCTGTGAATTGAGTATGCGTGTTGTTCAACATGTCCGCTTCGAGAGAAAGAGTTGGTTATGATTTTCATTAAAACCTGTGATTATTTTGATCAGAGTACCTTTTATTGCCTGTGTGGCATATAATACTAGCCTGTGTGGCAATGACTAGCCTGTGTGGCAATGACTGGCCTGTGTGGCAATGACTGGCCTGTGTGGCAATGACTGGCCTGTGTGTCATTGACTGGCCTGTGCGGCACTTACAAGTCTGTGTGACATCGCCTGGGTGGTAGACGTTAACCGACGTAAATGATTTAGTTGATATTGTCCCTTCAGTGTGTGTATTGTTTGATGATACATTCAATGAATTTAAATTTGACATGTAAAATGTATTCCGTGTGAAACGAACAGTTAATCATAATCGATTAATTGGTCAGAGAAGGCCGAGACGGCGGTGATTGCTGTAGAACTCGATGAGGATTATCCTCATAGACTCGGTAGATGCGTAACACTATCGGCAGGCTCCTATACTATTTAAGTAGCATTTGATACAAAAAGCAGGATCAGATAACCTTTGCATCAACTCAAACCATGAGCCAATTGCCCACGAAGTTCAACAAATTCACGCTGAGCAAGACAGTTCATAACTGATAGGTGATGTTAGGCTTGACGTAGCATAAGTTTAGTTTAGCTAGGCGTAGGTTTGACATCCCCTGCGGCATGCTACATTATTACTTGCTTGATCATATTGTTACGAATTGAAAATAACGCCATCTATCAGTGAATGGGAGAACTACATGAGATTAGATGTATCGGTTGTTTAAGGCTGTTTCATCTATCCTCTAATAGATGGCGTAGGTGTAAATAGAACATTTACGCAATTCTAGAAACACCTTACACGTTTCCAGAAATATCGTGAGTCGTCTCGAAAAGCCTAGTGATGTTATCCGGCCAGTATAAATAGAGCGGGAGCGAACGGACCGGACAGTAACAATTGAATACGGAAAGCGATCACCATCAAGCGAAGGAAGTAATTCGGAAGTGTTTAGTGGTGTTTTATTAGTGTTGTTCTAGTGGTGTGAATAGTGTGTTTTACTAGTGAAGTAAAAATTAAGTGTGTGTATCTAGTATTATACTTAGTGTTTGTGTTAGTGAATAAAGTTCAGTTTAAGTGGCATAGTGTATATAATTTATCACGAACCCCAGCTCGTAACAAATTGGTGTCAGAAGAAAGGGATAAATTATGCCAGTTATGCCGAAGGAAGAAACTGAAGGTGTGCGTACCAGGAACCAGCGCCAGCAAGACCTGGACCAGAGACGCTTCGGAGACGTTCCTTCTCCATCGTCTGGTGGACCAGGCGAATCCGCGGATGCAGTGGAGCCTACAAGCGCACACTCCGTGGCGGTGCCCGACATCGCGGCTCTGATGACGTTCATGCAGGAGCACGCGCGCCGCCTGGAGGAACAACTACAGCGCGACAAGGAGGAGCAGGCCCGCCGTTTGGAGGAACAGCTGGTGGTGATGAAAGTCCTCAGCGCCGCTGTAGGGAAGGACCTGAAGGTGGTAAAGGAGGAGCTCCAGCAGCACGAGGCTCGTATCAGCGACGTGGAGAAGCTCGTACACGACCAGCTTGAGACTCGCGTCGCCTCTATAGAGAAGCGTGTACACGACCATCACGAGACCTGTGTCGCTGAAGTGGAGAGGAGATTGTGTAGGCTCGGGTCCTATGACGTTACACCTGCAGCTGTGGCGCCCTCGCCTCGTTGGTTTAAGGTTCCACCATTTGATGGCTCATCATCGTGGTCTGCATACAAGGTCCAGTTTGAGGCCGTTATGCGAACGAATGGGTGGAACAAAGAACAGGCCTTCACCGCCCTAACCTTGGGCCTTCGTGATCAGGCCTTGACGGTGTTGGAGGTGCTCGGGCAAGACGTCACCTACGAGAAGCTTCTAGAGGCGCTGGAGGCGAGGTACGGAGACGCGCACCTCGAACATGTGTATCGTGCTCAGCTGAAGGACAGGACGCAACGCACCGGAGAAACTCTGCAGCAGTGGGCTCTAGAGGTAGAAAAGCTGGTCAGGAAGGCATACCAGTCGTCTCCTGCGCTTATTGATGGGAACCTCGTACAGGCGTTTACGGATGGGATCCGGGACCTGGAGGTAAGGGCAGCAGTGAGGCTTGGGCACTTCAAGGACCTCAAGGACGCCTTAGCCCACGCTCTGGAGGTGGAAGCAGTGCGACGCGACGACCGAGGTCACCGCATCAGGGAAGTTGTGTCGTCACCTCGGTGCTACAACTGCGGAGAAAGAGGCCATATCCGCTTGAGCTGCCCAAAGCGTAGGCAGCCTGGTGACACCCTGTCTCCACCAAAGGGGTCGCCTGATGTGCCTGCCAGGCAGCGAGAGCAGGGAAACGAGTAGAAGCCAGGACTGCGGGGCGGGTGCTGGCTGGTAATGGAAGAGCCCCAAGTATCTCGATCTCGCAATCATGCGACGGGAACAGCCTGATCATCGAAGGCGAAATTAACAGAACACCATGCAAGCTGACATTGGACACGGGTGCTTCTCGGACAGTCGTCGGTTTCCATCTGGCAAGACGGGTTCTTCGGGGCTGCTTCAGGAACAATGAATGTGTGAATCTGAGAACAGCTACCGGTCAGCACATAACCGTCCGAGGTGAAATGGAGGTGGATCTGAAGCTAGGCAACAAAGTTTACCGTCACAAAGTCATCGTGGCCGATATAGTGGACGACTGCATCCTGGGCCTAGACTTCATGCGGGAGTATCGCTGCGAGATCGATGTTAACCAGGGAGTGTTGAAATGTGGCTCGGAAGAAGTCTTCATGGAAGGCGCAACTTCAGGAAAAGTGTACTGCCTGAAGAATGTCACGCTTCAACCGCGGTCGGAAACGGTTGTACCGGTTTGTTTACCCGGGAGTTCTGGTCGAGGGAACCGCTGCGTACTTATCGAAGGCCTAGAGAAAGAGGCATCGTGGAAGATTGCACGAACCTTGGTAAGGGGTACCAAAGTTTCATCAGTACGCGCACTAAATGCGAGTGACAAGGAAGTGTTGCTCAAGAAAGGGACGGAATTGGGCACCTATGAAGGAGCGGCTTGGATGCGTAGATGTCAGGAGCAACCTACCAGCGCCAAGGTTCAGTCTGCACGATTCGACGTGTCTTCACTTTTGGAGGACTGCCAAAGTACCCTGTCAGAAGAAGAGAAGACCAAGGCTAAGAAGATGTTAAACCGGTTCGCCGATATTTTTTCGACCAGTGATGCCGACATAGGGAAGACAGCACTAGTCCAGCACAAAATAAACACGGGAAGTGAATCACCGATTCGCCAGCGACCAAGACGTGTGCCAGTGGCACGGGAACGTGAAGTAGAAGCTATGATCGACGGTATGGTGAAAGAAGGCGTAATCGAGCCTTCGTCCAGCCCGTGGTGCTCTCCGGTGGTGTTAGTTAAGAAGAAGGATGGCAGCATGCGCTTCTGTGTAGACTACCGCCGATTGAATGACATCACGAAGAAGGACAGCTACCCGCTGCCAAGGATCGATGACACACTGGATACGCTGACGGGGATGAAGTGGTTTTCTACCTTAGACCTAAAAAGTGGCTACTGGCAGGTGGAAATAGATCCTCGAGACAAGGAGAAGACGGCATTCTCCACAGGGAAAGGATTATGGCAATTTAACGTCATGCCCTTTGGATTGTGCAACGCTCCGGCTACTTTTGAGAGACTGATGGAGCGAGTGCTCATGGGACTGATTGGAGACGCCTGCCTGGTCTACTTGGATGACATCATCATCGTGGGGCGCACCTTCCAGGATCACCTTCGAAACTTGGAGCAAGTGCTGTCAAAGATACGAGGAGCTAATTTGAAGCTGAGTCCGAAGAAATGCGCGTTATTCAGACGGCAAGTGAACTTTCTAGGACATGTAGTCTCGGAGAACGGTATTCAAACCGACCCAGATAAGATCATTGCCGTGAAGGAATGGCCAGTTCCAGAGAACAAAACGCAGGTCAGAGCATTCCTCGGATTATGCTCCTACTATAGACGGTTTGTGAAGAACTTTGCTGACAGTGCTCGACCTCTTCATAAGCTCACCGAAGACAGAGTACAGTTCTGTTGGAATGAGAGCTGTGACGTTGCATTCCAGAAGCTCAAGGAACATCTGTGTACTGCACCTATTCTAGGCTACCCTGACAATGAGCATGAATTCATAGTTGACACAGATGCCAGTAACACCGGAATTGGCGGCGTGCTGTCACAGAAGAAGGGTGATCAAGAAGTTGTTATAGCATACTTCAGCAAGACCTTATCCAAACCCGAAAGAAACTACTGCGTCACCAGGCGGGAACTCTTGGCTGTAGTAAAGACGTTGCAGCATTTCAACAAATACTTGTTGGGCCGTAAATTCCACCTGCGAACCGACCATGCAGCGCTGAAATGGCTACTTCAATTTAAGGACCCAGAAGGACAAGTAGCTAGATGGATTGAACTACTGCAAGAGTTTGATTTTGTAATACAACATCGCAGCGGCAAGTCCCATGGTAACGCAGATGCCCTATCGCGTAGGCCGTGTCCCGACCAGTGCAAGCACTGTAGCCGACAGGAAGCAAAGCAGGCAGCGCTAGTGAGGATGTTAAAGACGGATCTAAGCGACGAATGGAGAGAAGCTTTGCAGAGTGCTCAGCAAGATGACAAGGATGTACAGCCGATTCTTGAATGGAAAAAATCAGATGCGCCTAGGCCCAAATGGAGTGATATCGCAGCAATGAGCCCCATCACCAAGAGTTATTGGGCACAGTGGGAAAGCTTGGTCGTCCAGGATGGAGTTCTGTGCCGCAAATGGGAAAACGCTCGCGGTAACCAGTGCCATTTGCAAATGGTAGTGCCCAAAACTAAGGTGCCGGAAGTCTTGCAGCTCTATCACAATGGTGCTTCGGGAGGTCACATGGGAGTTAAGAAGACCCTTACTAAGATCCGGGAGCGGTTTTATTGGCTCCACTGTCGAGATGACGTCGAGGATTGGTGCCGCAAATGCACAAGTTGTGCGGCTGTCAAGGGGCCACATACTCGAAGCAGAGGTGCATTAAAGGTGTACAATGTGGGAGCTCCATGGGAGCGCATAGCGTTGGATGTCGCTGGGCCGTTTCCTGAGAGCCAGGACGGAAACAAATACTTCTTGGTTGTGATGGATTACTTCACGAAGTGGCCTGAAGTGTTTGCAATCCCAAATCAAGAAGCTACCACAGTGGCCGATAAGCTGGTGCATGAAGTCTTTTGTCGGTTCGGGGTGCCCTTGGAAATCCACAGCGATCAAGGCCGGAACTTCGAATCTGAGGTATTCAAGGAGACTTGTCGCGTAATGGGTGCACATAAAGCCAGGACCACGGCTTATCATCCGCAATCAGATGGCATGGTTGAACGGTTTAACCAATCACTGGAAAGGTACCTGGCGAAGGTCGTGGAGAGCAAACAAAGAGATTGGGACAAGCACATCCAACCATTTCTCCTGTCATATCGCAGTGCGGTCCACGAAACTACAGGAGTAACACCAGCTTTTGCCAATTTCGGTAGAGAGCTCCGTTTACCTGCAGACCTTATCACCGGTATTCCACCAGAATCTCCACGCAATATAACGGATTACGCAACCGAGCTACGCAACAGGATGAACGACGTATACGAGCACATCAGGGAATCTGGACAACAGATGTCTGAGAAGATGAAGACTCGCTACGACCGGAAGGCAAACAACAAAGGCTTCGATGAGGGATCATTGGTGTGGCTTCATAACCCAGTACGAAGCAAAGGAAAATCGCCTAAGTTACAAGCCAGATGGGACGGGCCATATCGCATAATTACCAGGATGAACGACGTCACCTATCGAATCCAGAAGGGGTCGCGAGGTGCACCGAAGATAGTTCATGTGGACCGGTTGGCTCGTTACTATGGGTCTAACGATGTTCGAGACGAACACGTTTAAGAGGGAGGCCGTGTTACGAATTGAAAATAACGCCATCTATCAGTGAATGGGAGAACTACATGAGATTAGATGTATCGGTTGTTTAAGGCTGTTTCATCTATCCTCTAATAGATGGCGTAGGTGTAAATAGAACATTTACGCAATTCTAGAAACACCTTACACGTTTCCAGAAATATCGTGAGTCGTCTCGAAAAGCCTAGTGATGTTATCCGGCCAGTATAAATAGAGCGGGAGCGAACGGACCGGACAGTAACAATTGAATACGGAAAGCGATCAACATCAAGCGAAGGAAGTAATTCGGAAGTGTTTAGTGGTGTTTTATTAGTGTTGTTCTAGTGGTGTGAATAGTGTGTTTTACTAGTGAAGTGAAAATTAAGTGTGTGTATCTAGTGTTATACTTAGTGTTTGTGTTAGTGAATAAAGTTCAGTTTAAGTGGCATAGTGTATATAATTTATCACGAACCCCAGCTCGTAACAATATTATGACATTTAAAAGATTACTTGGTTATTTAAATTTAACTGTAGTCTGTAACTATTGCAAAGATCTGAAATAGATAAGCTGGACTGGCTGTTGTTGTTAAGTAGGTCTTAGGGCTGGTGCCATCCGGTCCATGCCTTGTTGAAGGATGGTCGAAGGGACGCACTGGACGCTGGTCGCCGGGGCAGTGCCGTCCGGTCCATGCCTTGTTGAAGGATGGTCGAAGGGACGCACTGGACGCTGGTCGCCGGGGCAGTGCCGTCCGGTCCATGCCTTGTTGAAGGATGGTCGAAGGGACGCACTGGACGCTGGTCGCCGGGGCAGTGCCGTCCGGTCCATGCCTTGTTGAAGGATGGTCGAAGGGACGCACTGGACGCTGGTCGCCGGGGCAGTGCCGTCCGGTCCATGCCTTGTTTGGAGGATGGTCGAAGGGACGCACTGGACGCTGGTCGCCGGGGCAGTGCCGTCCGGTCCATGCCTTGTTGAAGGATGGTCGAAGGGACGCACTGGACGCTGGTCGCCGGGGCAGTGCCGTCCGGTCCATGCCTTGTTGAAGGATGGTCGAAGGGACGCACTGGACGCTGGTCGCCGGGGCAGTGCCGTCCGGTCCATGCCTTGTTGAAGGATGGTCGAAGGGACGCACTGGACGCTGGTCGCCGGGGCAGTGCCGTCCGGTCCATGCCTTGTTGAAGGATGGTCGAAGGGACGCACTGGACGCTGGTCGCCGGGGCAGTGCCGTCCGGTCCATGCCTTGTTGAAGGATGGTCGAAGGGACGCACTGGACGCTGGTCGCCGGGGCAGTGCCGTCCGGTCCATGCCTTGTTGAAGGATGGTCGAAGGGACGCACTGGACGCTGGTCGCCGGGGCAGTGCCGTCCGGTCCATGCCTTGTTGAAGGATGGTCGAAGGGACGCACTGGACGCTGGTCGCCGGGGCAGTGCCGTCCGGTCCATGCCTTGTTGAAGGATGGTCGAAGGGACGCACTGGACGCTGGTCGCCGGGGCAGTGCCGTCCGGTCCATGCCTTGTTTGGAGGATGGTCGAAGGGACGCACTCGCGCCCGGTCCAGGCTTCAATCTGGGTTATGTAATTAGGTTAGTCGTAGGGCAGTGTCGTCCGGTCCTGTGAGTTTAGTGAAATGCAGTTGACAATATCGGCTATAACAGAGTGGTTAGCCTTAGGGACATACTAGTTAGTATACGGCTATATGTGGTGAGTTGATGTAAAGACGCGGTGCAACCCAAGCTTGGTCAAAGCACAGCATCGATTATTGCAGCATAAAGTTATCATCATTGCCCTGGGGTTGCCCCGGTTGCGTCCGGGATTTGTCGTCTTGGAGCCCCGTGTCTATCTGCTGGTCTGGCCAGGTTTGACAGAATAATAAGCTTGATAGTGGACTTCACTGTGCATTGTCAAAAGACTAGTACTAACGAGTAAGAATTCATGTAGTCGGCTATAGAGGTGTCAGGTTGGACGAGCGGATTGCTTGTCAAGGTTAGCTATAGATAATTGTGTGATTGATACGAAATTGCGAAATGAAGCGCCGAGGACGGTCGCAGGTCAGACTGGCCGTGTCGGCGCATTACCAGCGCCTCTTTGTTATTTCCCGTCAGAACGGAAATTGCAGATGTCATGAAACATCGTCACGTCATTAGTACAGTCTCTAAACGAGTCGAAAGTGCTGCCGGCCGGTTGTGACGTTTGCTGTCCATTGGCGGGGGCACTGACGGCGTTCGTGTGGACTTGACTGGCGGGCTCGGGCACATTCGGTCGGGTCGCCTGGTTGACAGTACACCATGAATCTGTCCTCGGTTCGTTAAAACACTTGCAAGTGAAAAGTATTAGACTATAATCGTTAAGATAGTGCCTTTCGTGTTTTAAAGTAGTTAGTGTGTATTCAATGCGCAAGAACCCACCTGCGCCCACTTAGTAGGAACTCTGAAGTGATCATATCGGCCAACGATCTAGTTACCCGTCTACATACTTATTGTATTATTTACAATAGCATCCTTTATCAGTACACATAACATACAACATTGTTATTTATTTTTATTTGCTATACCTTCTTTAAAATTACATAACATAGTACATATGAAAAAGATTTGGTTGCTAAAGTTACATAGAAATGATATAATATTAATAATCTTTATTTACAAGAACATTGTAACATAGATGGTCGTCTTAAAACTATATACATCATGTTCTGTCTAAATTGGGCATGCAAATGTTAATAGAAAATACAAGTTGATAAAGGCACATACATTTACATAATCTCTCTACTAGCCATTTTACAGATTAAGTTCAATTTTTAATATAAAATGAGTTTTTGTTGGTTCCACAAATCTTTCTATGTGAACTCTTTGGCTAGCCAACTTTTGATCTAATTTTAATAGAACACCTGGAATTTGAGACCTTCCTTAGAAGGAATATTTATCCCAATTCCTTTACAGGCAAACAAGTCTTGCATGTTGAAACCACTGTCTGCCATAATGCTATCCCCAGAAGTACAAATATCAAAATACTTGCTACATTCTCTTATTTGCCTGTCACTAACTGAACTTGCATATACACCTGAACTATACATATGTTATTAGACCACCTGGTGAGGCAGAAGCTAAAAACTGTAGAGTATTCTTGTGCTTGTAAGTACTGAATGTGGTGGTCTTTGGTTTCTGGGCAAGCTACATTTTTGTACTTATTTCTATTTCAGTTCAATCTAGTATTGGCCTTGTTGAGGGATAATATTTTTTTAACCATGTCTTACACAAATAAATTATAATTTCATTTAATTTAAACTATCAGGCATATAATAATCCACTAAATTGTGGTTAGGCCAAATGTCTATTAACCTCCAGATATCTATCTAACAAAGTTTATCCAGGTCACTATAATATTTGACACTTCGGCTTTACTTACACCAAACATTTTGCCTACTTGCCCTTCAAAATCAGTTTTATTTCTTCTAAGCTTAATTGATAGCATAAGAAACTGATTCTCTACCAACAAGGAAACAACTCTACTCCAATGGTACTCAATATCATGAGCGATAGGCAAAAGAGCCCCGAAAATTAAATGAAATTTGGCCAATGTGTCTCTATCATCATCCTAGCATTTTCCCGGTTGCATACAAGACTTGGAGCCCGAGGTCCGCTTACTAGTCTAACCAGCAGGCCGATTCAGAATGTCACGACAAGTAATCGTACGATATGTCAAATTATTGTCCTCGTCTTTTAGCCGCCTATCAGAGATATTTTGAACAAATATTCATTGAATTCGGTTTATTTATTAATTTACTTCATACTGAATGCATAAAATTGATAGGAAATGCGATAGTTTTGACAAAAAATGAAGTAGCCCGTTTGACAATTAACGGAATCGAATGTCAAATGAGGTATCGAACGATTCTGAATTGCCCCCCTGATGTGACAGAATATTCGCTATTCCACAGAGCGACTGCCGTCTGACCTCCGCAACCCTAAGGGATAGCTATATTCCATGGTTGAGACCAGTGTCAGGATATTTGAGGGTACTACCTCTCTGTAACGACTATCAAAGATCGTCATGATTCCAATGTGTCTAACGCTGTATAAAATTGCACTGTCTCATCATTAAGCAAAGCTCTGTTGAGAACTATCATGTTCCACAATTGTTCTGGTTTTTTTTATAGACTCACGCCTGTATCCCCGAAGGGGTAGGCAGAGGTGTAATATTACACCCACATTTCGCCATGAATTTTTAGGTCCCACGTGCCGTACCGGGCACATTACCAGACTCCGTGCTGCTACTGAGAATTTCCTTACGGAAACCCCAATAACACTTTGCCCGACCCGGGAATCGAACCCGAGACCTCCCAATCTCGCGCACATTTAAGCCGCGTGACCAACGAGGCAGTCTGTTCTAGCAGATTGTTCTGGTTTGGCTTACTTAATAGATTCAGGTACTGGGGAAGAACCAAATTCTATCAAAAGCTTTTGAGGTACATTGTCTTGAGACACAGTCTTATCTTTGTCTAGAGGCAATAATTATATCCTCACAATGTTGTGTGCTTGAAGGCATGTCCAGAAGCTCTTTTCTTGAGGTCGCGGTTTACCAATATATCTGCTCTAGCCTCGTCGTTTTCAGAAATTGGTTGTGTCTTCCATGGAAAACTGATGATACAGCACCTTTCTTCAAGAATCTATGTTGGTGTTTGACTCCTAGAACAGTTTGTGATTTTTTAATTTTTATCATTACAAATTAAATAAGCAGGTATGAAATATTACACTGTTTAAGAATTATTGGAAAATATTTATAATTTATTCTTATTTAGTAAATCTGTGAATTTCATAATCACTTTCTACAAAGTGTTTACCACATAACCTCGAACTTCTTGTAGGAATTAATTTTTCACGACGGATAGCTTTTAACCAAAGCCTCAAAATTTTTAGGTATATCCTTCGGTATTTTCTGCGTTTCAACTTCAGAGCATTTAGAAACAATACAGCGCGTCATTCTAACTGTTTATTATAATAATGTTTTCTGAATTTGACCATAATACAAACCTACCATAGTAAAATAAGAATAGTAGGTTAGCTAAGGCCGCTCGGCGAGTTAATTGCCTACTCTTGCGTTGACGCACGGGTTGTCACTTGTTTACGCCGCGCGCCGCGGCGCCGGCAATGAATACATATTTACATAGAAGCGCAGTTCTTAAGGATTTCGTGTGCCGATTCCAAGTGGAGACTGTCTCCAGTTTAGTTCGTATCTGGCGCCTTGGCGGCGTTGACGTCGTTCTCCGTCTCTCTTGCTCTCGCAGTTAAGTTACACTCGATGAACGTTCGTCTCTTTTGCTCGAGTAGAGACAGCTGTCACAGCGTGACTGCCACGCCGCCAAGCGGCAATTTGGGTCACAAAAAGTTTGTTCTCAGAGCGCCCATAGAAAATGCGCCTCTATGTAAATATCTGACAGCTGTCACAGCGTGACTGCCACGCCGCCAAGCGGCAATTTGGGTCACAAAAAGTTTGTCTTCAGAGCGCCCATAGAAAATGCGCCTCTATGTAAATATCTGAGCTCTTTGGTGCCAGTTTTGTCAGCGCGCGCGCTTTATCGCCGCTTTTTTAAGTGATCGCGCTGAATACATCACAATTTAAGCTTCCATATATATTTTTTCAAATACCTACTGACTACCTAAGGCTGGTTTCAGAGTGACGCGCGCGGCACGCGCCGTCGGCCAGCGCGTCTCAACAGCGCGCGCATGACACGCGGAACACTGAAACGAGTGCGCGTTTCACGTAGGAGGAGCTTGGGCGGCGCGCGCTTCGGCAGCGCTGGCCGACGGCGCGCGTCTCACACGCGGCGCGTTTGAACTGCGTGACTATGAAACGCTACTACTAATCTAGTGTAAGGCTGGTTTCAGAGTGACGCGCGCGGCACGCGCCGTCGGCCAGCGCGTCTCAACAGCGCGTTTAGCGCGCGGACCACTGTGAAACGAGTTCGCGTTTCTCATTGCAATGTATGAAGCTTCGCCAGCGCGGACGGCGCGCGCGTCTGACACGCGGCGCGTTTGAACTGCGTGATTATGAAACGCTACTACTAATCTAGTGTAATTGTAAGCGCACGCGTGTGGCCGGCGCCGGTCAAACGCGTGACTCTGAAACCAGCCTAATTGTAAGCGCGCGCGTGTGGCCGGCGCCGGTCAAACGCGTGACTCTGAAACCAGCCTAAGCGTTATATGACTATCTAAATGCCCTTTATAACGAGAAAAATGTAACAAGTTTAATTTACTGTCGTTTAACACATTGTATAATTTTAATAACGTTTATTACAAAACTGAATGTACATAAATAATTCGAGCGGGTGAGCAGTGTAGTACCTACATGAATGCGCGCGATCAGACGTGCGGCGCATCCCGTACTGAAGCCGCGCCCGCCGCGCTCATCTATCAGATTGTGTGCGTGAAAAGTGCGTGCGTACACGGCGCCGGCGACTTAAGCGTACATTCAAACCGGCGGCGGCCGATTTGTATGAAGCTATCCTACTATTCTTTTTATACTATGATAATACACAACAACAACAACACACTTTGACAGTTCCAACCCCATTGTAGAAAGTAGAAAAGAATGAACGTAGAGCATGCGTTGTTAAAGAGAGATGCAGGGGGCCTTTAACTGTTGAGTTCTCTCTCCCACCGGCGGACACGACACAGTATTGTGTTAGGTACTATTCTGCCACTCTATCCTTTATATCTCTATGCGACAGACACAGCGGAGGAAACAAGTGTGGCCTACCTACGTCCAACTTCGCCACGTTTCCAAAAGTAATACATTTTCATCCGAGCCACGTGTGCATATTTAGTTTGTGAAGCGAACTAATTAGTTTGATTAAAAACCTATTGAGTGTATACAATCTTATTTTCCTGAAATATACGATGGAGGAAGACCTGAGAGACGAAGAACGCCTACATTCTCCTACGTTACCTACGTCAAGTCATCTTCTCTTCCTCTGCGGCCCCACCGCGACGCAACAATAATGCATGCAAATTTTGGTCGCGGGAGATAGGGCGCGCGGCAACGCAACACCGACACGCTTCTCCTCCCGCGACCAAACCCGACTGCGAGGGACACACAGAACTGTCCCCCGCACCCGCACTTTGGACGCATCCTACGCAGGCCTCACCCAAGCCCACGTGGAGCGTCGCCTCTCGGGATCCCGCTCAGCTTCACCGTGGGTGTAGCTGAAATCCGGTTAGGGTTGAGCTACACCTATCAGCACCGCATCCCACTTTTCTATGTTTCTATCCTTTTCTGTCACTTAGGACCGTCATTTACTAGAGCGAGAAAGTGAGAGGGAACACGTCAGCATGCCGCGGAATCGAAAAGGCGATCGGCAACACGGAAAAAATGCGATAGCATGCTGAGAGGCGACGGAACGCTGACGCATGCGTTAGCACGCTTACGCGCGCTATAGCATTCTTTCGCCGCCGATCGCATGCGAACGCACGCTAGCGCGCGCGGCGGTGTGCTGGTGCCGATACGTATATATTTTTCGAATTCTTTTCTTTTTACTCTTGTTATTTTGCATTTCTTGCAGAATGCACGCTATTACCACAGTATATAAAGACATACAGTAGTTTGACGCCTTTGATCTCGTGGAAAAAGCCGACAACGTTATAGACAACGGTAAGGAGGCTAGGGCTGCCACATGTAAACAATACCTACTTATTCAAACACTGTCTATTTATTTTAGAAAAATATTGCAATTGTTACGCTACATGAATATTATAGTGTAAATCACTTATCTATACATATAAATACATCTATACACATAAATAAAAATTGGAGTGTCTGTTTGTAATATTAAAATAACCGCTTTTTACTAAATGCATATGGATGTAAGTATACTCGGTACATATACCGAAATTAATATTTTGCCATTTTTGTATGTCTGTCTGTTTGTTTTCACTAATCTCTGGAACGGCTGGACCGATTTTGACGAGACGTTGACTGGCGGATAGCGTGTGATGTACCAAGGAGTAACTTTGGCTACAAATTAACCGCGTACGCGAAGTAGTTCCCTCAGGACGCGGGTGAAACTGTGGGAAACAGCTAGTTTATTATATTACAATAATTAACGATAAATAATGATTATAAAATATTTATCGTGCGGTGATAGATTTGCGTACAAAGTGTCAGTCAGCACCTATTTCATCACGCAGGTGTCGTGGGAGGCGGTTAAGAATATAAAGCATTTTTCAGATATCGTTATCGTACAAACCATGTTAAAATAAAGTGATTGACATAGCGATGATTTATTGGACGGGTAACCATGGGACCAGCTTGCAGAGCCTATGTTATCGATATGAAATATTTTGAAGATATTTTTTTCGTACAAACTACGTTAAGGTAAAGCAATAGACATCACGGTCATTTTTGGATGGGTGACCGGACTATGAGATTACGGAGAACATGTGTGGGGTTTATAAAAGGGGGCCAAAAATATGGTTATTTTCGAGCTAGGATGCGCCGTTACCAAGATACATAATAATATGTGATAGGTACTTAATTATTACGAAGGTACTAGACACATTGCACACATTGCATGAAATTAAAATCACACTTAAATCGAATATTACCTTACAATGCATATTTTCTTACGTGTGCCATGTTGTTTACGTACAATGATTACTACTTTATTCTGTGATTTGGCCAGACATGTGACATGAGATATTGTAATAAGTTAAGGCCTTGCCACACGGCACAATTTTACCACTGATCAAATCTTCAATCGAATTGGCTTTGCCCGTCTACACGACACAATCAAATCACTGATTTTCATTCCGTCCACCCGATTGGTTAAAATCTGGTGGTACCGCCCACCCGATGAACTTGAGTTGGACGACTGGCGTCTACACGTCACGATTTCATCAAGTGATTTAGTCTAGTTGGACGTAAAATCGTGTCGTGTGGCAAGGCCTTTAGTAGATTAGCAGGAACGTGCACATTATTTTAAGTGGTTATAGGTACATACATTTCAAAATAATATAAATAATTATTATACTTAATGAAATTTTCATTTTTGGTATAAGTAAATTGATGAAATTGCAGATTTTTTAATCCTTATTTATTTATATCTTTAAACAGCATAAATAATTTCAATGTCTCACAGAGCCATAGCACAAGTCGTATGAACCATCTTAATTAATATTCATATGCAAGTAAATAAGTAACGAACAAAAAACAAGCACGTGCCAGCCCCCAAAAACATGTACCTAGTTACGAACTAAGGCGATGTACGTAGCTAGGTACCGCTCTTCCCGCGTCTGACCTAGTGTTGTAAAAATACCGTATAATACCAAAAGACTACGTATTAAACGGGTATTTTACTATAACTTACGGTATTATTGGTATTTTATGTATTTTATATTCTGATTCAGTTTTTAAGACCCTGTGGTATTGCGACAAGTTCTAGTTTAAATCATTAAATATGTTTTAAGTTACGATTGTATTCTTTGTTTTAGAATTACTGATTTTAAATTTTGGAATTTTAAGTTTTGGAAGAATTCATTGCAAAATCAGAAATCGCTTAGACAAATCACGTCTTTCTAAATTGGTCTCGATTTACGCGAATCTTCGTCTTCGTGATAGCACATTTGAAGTTAAAGAAAGTGGTGATGAAGATGTTTCAGCTGAAAGTACTGCGTCGTCATTTACCGATAACGTAGCAACACAAGAGGATTTTTATTTGAGGATGAAGATCCTCTAAATCTCGGGTTTTTGAACTAGGAAGACAAAAGGCGTGGGCCAACGTCTGTGCTTTTTCTTATGGATCTTGTATTAAGGTCCGGGCTGTACGTGTCTGCACGCAGCCACGCAGAGAGGAACATTATTTAATTTTGAATAAATAGAGAGATGATTCAAATAAGTTTGAGGACCCCTTTGCTCTAACGTAACTAAAAATGTTACGTGTTTTTCTTTAAATAATATTTTGATTGTTTTTAGCGTTTTTATAGGAAGTTTCGAAATACGTCGCCGTTTTTAGGGGTTGTGAGTGATTGAAGAGGGAAGAGGAGAGGTCTTGGAAGCTCCCCTCACCATTTTCACTTGCCGGAAATACTTAGTTTTCTTTAAAAAAAAAAAAAAACTCCAAACATCTGTGTGTATAGCACTGCCAACTTCCACATTCTTTACACTAGTTTAATGGAAACTGGCACGTTGGGGGCAACGCGACGGAATGCTTCAGCACGCTGACGCGTGCGTTCGCATTCCGCAGCACACAAATACGATCGCACGCTATAGAGTGCTGCAGCACGCTATAGCGTGCTGAAGCACAGGCGGAACAAATGCGATTCCGTGCTGACAGATGTAACTCAACCCTTACTGAGCCCCTCCACCACGGTAAGGTGGAGATCCCACGGGGATCTCCACCTTGTCGTGGCTACTGCTACACCTGCGTAGCGTCACAGACAATATAATACCCTGTAGTAGCGTTAATGTCAATGGCCAACTACGTGTTAATGACGCGTTATAAATATGCGTTGGAAATTAGTAATTTATTTATTTATTATTTACTTAATACTTTATTGTACACTATAAATTATGGACATTACATATTGAATCGTTTTAGAAACACAGTACAATGGGCGGCCTTATCGCTAACAGCCATTTCTACCAGGCAACCTTTGGATGGAGATTAGTGGTAGGGAAGAAATGGTTGCTGCAAGTGTAGGTAGGTACCAGTAAATTATGATTATATTTTAAATATATACATTTATATATAATAAATACTACAATAATATACCTACTCATACATAAATAACTATACATGCATAAATAATATTTTATACATACTTATATTAATGCGTTACAATGTTGGACACATCTACGTAGCGCGTAAATTAACGCGCTAATTGACGCGTTATGTTATGACGCATGTGTAGCAGGAGCATTAAACAGTTAGACTGTGTAATGCTCCTGCTACACATCCTGCTATGATGTTAGTTTTACGTTTCTCTACGGTTCCATGAACGAATGATTTTTATTTTTGAACGAGTGTTTTTTGGTGACAACTGATAGTGATTAGTGACATTTAATGTCATCGTGATACAAAGACAAAAATAAATAATATTTATTCTAAGATAAACTCTTTATAAATCTTATTTATAATAAGTGGTTTTTTAAATAATTACATTTATGTGTTGAATTAGAAATAGTTAAGTACCTATTATTGAATCGGAGGCAAACAGTCATGTGTTAAAACCAGCGCTACCTATTAATTTTATTAAATTCGTCGGGTTCGTTGTATAAAATTATTGTGTTGTGAGTATAAAAACTAACAATATGCCAAACAATTGTACAGCGTGTATGAATAATTCTAAAAATACTAGAAACGTATCATATTTTTCTCTACCAAGAGATGCGGCAAAGTAAGTACCAGCCATCCTTTATGTTGTTTTAGGTTATATTTAATTAAAGTAAGTACTTTGCAATAAGCTTAAATACAAAGCCATCGGAATGCTTATAATTTCATGAGTTCTCATAAAGTATTAAAAAAGTAATATTTACTTACTCTAAGTGCAACTAATTTTATGTTAATAAGGCAGCTAGTGGAGATTCCAACACACATGAAGATCTTTGTCAGTCGTTATAGGGCGCCTATAGGCGGTCCTTATACGCGTCAGTACGTTCTACATAAACTGTTTTTAAGGGAGGGCCTGACAAAGTCGACGAATCTTGAAAATTTCCTGTATAACAGACAAAAATAGTAAATAATCACAAAAATGAAACCCACATTTTAATGTAAAATTATAACCATAGTTTTAAGATTTTGCTATCATATTTAAGCATAATGACTCCAAATAAATCATTGTTAACCCAAAAGTAGTAAATGATCACCAAAATTAAACCAGCATTCTAATGTACAATTATAAACAAAGTTTTTTGTTAGTTGTATGTAATACCAACACATAAATTGGATTTGGTTACACCACCTACTTTAATAAAATATGTTGATGGAGCCCTGCTTCGCAGGGCTTTTTTTTAATTAAGGGTCACAATAGAACCTAACATAACCTATTTATTTGGTGGTCTCTAAATACATTTGGAGTTCGAATACAATTTGAAGTGCAGTTGTGACTAAAATAGTTAGTACTTTTGTACTTTTATACTTTATTTTTCTGGTGTTTAGTATATATTTTTGGTTAAAGAAATAAGGGTATCAAAGCATTTTATGGTGGTCATTATAGTTAACCCCATTATTTGGTTGCCATAGTACAAGCTCTGCTTAGTTTGGGATCAAATGAACATATGTGAGTTCTAGGATATTACTTATTATTATTCTGCTAATAAGTCACTAGTATAATAAAATATGTGATAAACTTATTTCAATAATGTTTCTTTTTCAATACCTTTGATTTGCATTTCAGGAGACGGAAATGGCTAGAGCTTATTGGCCGAGATGACTTAATAGAGCGACTAGGACATTTGAAAACAGCTCCCAACCATTACAAGGTGTGTGAAGAGCACTTCGAAGAACATTGTTTCAAACAGAACTTTAGATTGGATAACACTCCAAATGTCAGTTATAAATCAGTCAAGTTTCTGTCTACCGATGCTATGCCTACGTTGAAATTGAGGATAACTAAGGGAAATACTTCTAAAGGAGCATCCCAAGAAGAACAATGTAAGGTGAGTAAAGATATAAGTATTTTATCTATAATTTTTTTTATAAATGTTTCCATGGTCCAGTAGATAGCAAATGCGTCTGCTGATCAGGAGGCGCCGGGTTCAATGCACAGGTCGAGCCAAAGTGTTACTTGCTTTTTCTGAAATCTTAGTAGCAGCACAAAGTCTGGCGAAGTGTGTAAAGGTAATGTGCTCGCTCCCATGCACACCTGGGACCTAAAAATCATAAAATGTTGAAATGTGGGTGTAACACCTCTGCCTATCTATTCAGGGATGTAGGCGTGAGGTCTCTAAAACAATCTTAATTAGAAGAGCCTTGAACTAATCTATTATTTCAATATTTTGCAATTATCATATTCAGTTTCTTTTGTTGTATAACTATTCCACTAAGTGATAGGGCAGCGATAGCCTAGTGGAGATACCAACAGACAGGGTACTGGGTTGGAAAAATATAAAAATCAATAACAAAAATGTTTTATTTCAGACAAAAGTGACGCGTTGTTCATACTATGGATGCCACAACACTTCGGAGCAGTTCACAATGTTCCGCTTCCCCTGTAGGAAGTCTCAGCAAGCCAGGCTGGCTACCTGGCTGCAGAATGCTGGTGAGTTGCAGCATCAAACTTTATGCTTTGTTCAGACAATGCTTCATCATCATCTTACTAGCGTTGTATTGAGAACGTTAATACTTAATAGCATTGTATTGTTGGGAAGAGTTGGAAAAGTCAACTTTATACTTAAGCCAAATCCTTTTATTAACTAACTATGATTTTGTGACACAAAATTAAGAGAAACCTATGTCGGAAGTGAACTGGGAGAACCTGTGTGATGAGTGATGACGGATTAGAATTGTGCGCGGACCCGGGCTTTAAGGGCGTTATCATACTAGCGGTTTAAGAGTGGTTACGGGGCGGAGCGGATGCGCAGCGAATGCGTCGCTCGCACGCCGCGGCTGCGCAGCGAGGACGTCGCGGACGCGTGGCGAATACGTTACGTTTTTGTCGCATGTTTGTAGCAAATTATCGACGTACGTACAATACATCCAATAACAAAATGGATTCTGGAATGGATGGGAACACTGCTGTTGACTTTATTACTTTACTCTTTGCGCTTCCGCAACGAATTCTTTGCGCATACGCGGCGTGTTCGTTGTGACTGTTGTGAGCCCGTAACGAATTCGTTGCGCGCCCGCTCCGCTTTGAGAACGTTCGCAATCCGCTAGTATGATAAGGCCCTAGAGCTCCGTGCCTACTCACATACAGTTTAACTCGATCGAGCCTAGCTCGAAGGCTTGCTTAGAGTAAAATTACAGTGTATTTGATGTCATCGAGCTTTGAGTTTTGCAGTCCACACGTCGAGTTTTACTCGTTATCGAGTAAAACCGTGTGTCAGTACTGAGCTTAAGGGCAAAAGTGTTGCATGCAACCGGGATAACGCTAGGACGATGATGATGAAGATTATGAAATTAATATTAATTTCTACGAAAATGAATAAAACAACCGTTCATTTGGTAACGGCAGAAACACTGACTGACTACCATAGATTCATCATCAGCTTTAACAGTCCACTGCTGGGTTAGGCCTCTCCTTTGAAAGGAGGCCTTGGCCTACTATACCACGCTGGCCAAACGGGTTGGTATAGGGTTTGTATCAAGTTTTCCTTCTCTTACAGTGTTGCTGCATAATATGCTCCCTCTGTCGGCTCTTACGACACCCGTGGGATGATATGGCGTGGTAACAATCCGTATTCTTAATCCGTCATCACATGGGCAAGCCACCATACCATAGATTATAGTAATAAATATCTGGCATAGACATCATGGTTATGATTTATGAATCACACTACACACTATGGGCATACTTGTTTTATTTGATGTATAAACTATTTATTAATAACAAAAATGGCTTCAAAAATATTTAATATTTCAGGCAACAGTACTCTAACCCGTCTGTCCATCGGTCAGCTAAGGAGGAGGTTCTTATGTGAGGTTCACTTCGACAAGTCCTGCATAGAGGCAGGCTCTGACAAGCCCGTGTTGACTAAAGAGGCTGTGCCCTTAAAGACGTTACTGGTCATGAAACCCGTCAAGGTGTATACTAAGAGAGGCAGGATTGAACAGTCCCCTGAGGCCAGTCCGATTTGTGATGAGTCTGGTGATGTCAGCGGTGATGACGATTTGGATGATGAGTAAGTAATTATTACTATTATTTTTAATTAAAAAAATTATTATAATTTTTATCACACTACATAATTTGGCCCAACTAAGCAGAACTTGTACTGTGGGTTTTAGATAATGGATAAACTTTTACATATATACAAATGTATATACATACCTTCTTTTTGTAAATACAATCATATTATAACCCCCAGACATATGTGTTCACGCACACAGATGTTTGACTCGAACTGGGATAGAACCCGTGACCTTCGGCGTGGCAGTCGCTTACGCGCTGCCGTCATCTTCAAATCCGGGTCCGTAATAATCAGTATTAAACAATGAAAGACCAATGGAGGTCCAAATAGATTGCCACGAAAATGGTCTCGGGCTTAGATGCAAAGCAACCTTTCCTAATATAATTTTACTGTAAGCCCTTTAAAGGATGAAGGAGGCCGTTTTCTAGGGGATGAAAAAGGCAGACTTTCCTTTTGCCGTACCTCACTAGCTCATATACCTGGAATCTATATTATATAATATGATATAATGGAACTAATTACCTACATTTTTTAAGAGAAGATTTACCAACCCTGTTAGAGGATGTACCGCTTGCAGATCTTCCCAGTTGTGGTTTCAACAAGATGGCTGCCCAGCGCATTTCGCAGTGCAAGTAAGAGATTTCCTTGACCAGGAATATCCGGGATGGTGGATTGGACGTTCAGGCACAATCTCGTGGCCCGCCCTTTCACCAGATTTAAATCCCCTGGATTTTTTCTATTGGGGATTCTCAAAGAAAAAGTTTACTCAAAGCCCATTGAGAACGTAGCCAACCTGCGTGAACGCACGCATTTCTCAAGCAGCTGAGGAGATCAACTCTCGAAGATATGCCCAACTAATAAGTAGATCTTTTTTAAGAAGATGTAGGGCTTATATTGAGGCTGATGGTAAACAATTTAAACATTTATTGTAATAAATAATCTTATTTTTCTATCTGACTTTTATTCCAACAAACCTAAATTAAACTAGATCAAGATTTTTCATTATTTTACTACCTATTTTGCACTTTGGTAAAAGTGGCGTCACTATCTGTCTCGCTCACTCATGGCCAACATACCCACTATCTATCTCTCTCATCATTTTGCCTTAACATTACGAACCTACCTAGAGCTTGTGCGAATCAAAAACATTTTAACTGAGATAGCAAAAATCGGGTTACTTGAGGTTCTAATTTTTTTACTCTTTTTTATTGTATGGAACTAAAAAGTATTCTACCATTTAAGAATTCTGATTAAATGCGCCAAGTTTTAATGCCACTTGCGAAGGCACTCTAGTACATTTTTTTAAAGGACGACAACTTGAGGCAATTGTGTCATTATTTTTTATTGGTACCTATTCTAGAAATGTTATTTAGGATTACGTTTCCAAAGTTCAAATAAACAAAAATAAAAAAGAATAACCACAATAACCGAAAAATGGTACAGTTTGATCAAATTTATAGGCTTTTCTTAATATGCCCATAATTTTCAAACTGCATGGGATAGATTTTTTTTTCAGATTTTTCTCGTGATGGTTATGATCAATCCTGTCACCCCGTTTCGGCTTGACGTTGAGTTCTGGGACACCCTGTATGTGTATGTAATGAACAGCATCACCAAAAATGTGTGTTCTCTCCAGATTTGTGGCGTCCAATACACACAGCATCTCCTCATCGGACCAGATACACGTGGAGATTGAAAAAGAACCGACGGCAGATAGAAACCGCTTCAAGACTATGTTATGTATAGAAGTACCGCCATTGATCAGGTAATAATTTATATGTTTATCTCTTCCTTTCTATCTATCTTTCTTTATCCCTCACATTTTTCTCCCTCCCCCTTTCTCACTCTCTCCAAACATTTGCTTTTTATTATTTTTTTATTTGTTTTCTTATTATTGTTTGTTATGTATTAATTAAGCTTAAGGATTCTGTTGATGTAATAGGTACTATCACCTCGGGCTCCAAGACTTTCACGCATTGGAGCCCGAGGTTCGCTTACTAGTCTAACCAGCAGGCCGATTCAGAATGTCACGACAAGTAATCGTACGATATGTCAAATTATTGTCCTCGTCCTTTAGCCGCCTATCAGAGATATTTTGAACAAATATTCATTGAATTCGGTTTATTTATTAATTTACTTCATACTGAATGCATAAAATTGGTATGAAATGCGATAGTTTTGACAAAAAATGAGGTAGCCCGTTTGACAATTAACGGAATCGAATGTCAAATGAGATATCGAAAGATTCTGAATCGCCCCCTGATATGACAGAATATCAACTTTTCCACAGAGCGACTGCCGTCTGACCTCCGCAACCCAAAGGGATAGCGACATTCCATGGTTTAGACCAGTATCAGTTTATTTGAGGGTACTGAGTCCCCGTAACGACTGTCAAAGATCTTCATGACAGCCGGGACAGACTGTTTAACGTGCTCTCCGAGGCACGGGGCAAGCGATAATTAACAATTTAATACACACTTAACTTCGAAAAGTCATTGGTGCGTGCCGTGGATTCGAACCCGATACCCTCTGCATGGCAGGCCGTTGGTATCTCCACGAGGCTATCACTGCCTGATGTAATAGGTACCTATAGGTATAATATTGTGTGTTAACTATTCTTCTAAGTGCATGCGGTGCTTATCTATAAGTGATTCTTACATTCGAATTACTTTAATGTTCTGCTTATTTCTGTATTTTTTTAGTTTTAGTTTTTATTAGAGTACACAATTGTTGCTCCCTTAGTCGCCTCTTACGACACCCACGGGAAGATAGGGCGTGGTGACACTTGTATTCTATGCCGTCAACCACACGGCATTCATGTCAACTACACGATGCAAATACCATCTTTGCGTAGAGACGAAAAACTCGACATCAAACCCTATACGACTGCCTCGTTGGTCTCGCGGCATAAATGTCCGCGTGAGATCGGGAGGTCCCGGGTTCGATTCCTGGGTCGGGCAGTGTTATTGGGTTTTTCTGTCACGAAATTCTCAGTAGCAGCACGGAGTCTGGAAATGTGTCCGGTACGGCAATAGGCTCGCCCCTTATTACGTGGGACTAAAGTATATCTGGCGAAAAGTGGGTGTAGAAATACACCTCTGCCTACCCCTTCGGGATAAAAGGCGTGACGATATGTATGTATGTATGTATGTGTACAATTGTTGGTGAGCCACTAAAATATATAAATAAACAATAGATAACTGGTTGAGGATGTTGCTCAATATTTATCTTCTGTTATGATTTTTTTCAGTTCAAGTGCACACATTCAAATCAAGGCTGAACCTGATAACGATTCGGACCAAGAGTGAGTAAAATTTTTTTTTTTATAGATTTACGCCTGTATCCCCCAAGGGGTAGGCTGAGGTGTAATATTACACCCACATTTCGCAATGAATTTTTAATTTCCATGTAGTGGGGGGCGAGCCTATTGCCGTTAACCAGGCACATCACCATACGCCGTGCTGCTACTGAGAATTCAGAAAAACTCAGTATCACTTTTGCCCGACCCGGTAATCGAGCTCAGGATTTTTTTCTATATTTTTACAATTTTTTTACAAATTCAATCTGTTATTTACCAAAATTTCAGATCTCTGCAATGCTTAGTTTTAAATATCTCCGTGGCCGCACGGTTCGGAGCGTTTCAATGGCGCGGCGACGTTCAAACTCCTATAACTTTTTAACCATAGCTTTGACAAATTTATGGTTTTGGGAGTCTACTTTTACAAATTGTTACAAAATCGTGTCATCATTTAAAAAAAAAAAGTCATGGCCGCGCCATCGAAACGCACACTAGAATAATCAGAAGTGTCTTCACACAACTTGAGACTAGATACCTATGTGTTACCGCGAATTTAACGCGCGCGAAGCCGCGGGCAAAAGCTAGTGTATAATACTAACTGACAAGGTCAACTTCGTAGGTATCGCCATTTATTTTATTTGCTATTATTTTTTTTAATTTGTTTCTCATCGGTATAAACCTTCTCCTGGCCATAACGAACACATGAAAAAAATATTTACCTATCCATTCGGTACAGTCGTTTGGAAATTATGCACGTCCAAACATTTCAGTGAACCATTTTTATTTATAATAATTTTATTTGTTGCAGGATGGAACCGAGCCAGATACTAGGACAAGAAATAAAAATTGAGCCTTTCACGCACTGAGCTACGAGCTACAAGTTTGTTTCAAAGTTTATTATAGCTGGCCCATCGTGATATTGCGAGAGCCGACTGAAATGGCATAATTTATTCGTACGTTTGTACTTACATACCTACAATGGGCTATTTTCACTCTTGAACTGTCAGGGTAAAAGGAAGTAGGGAAATGCAATGTTTTGAAACTAAATGGATTTCTTTAGCACTGGGACTGGTCAAGGTGAAAAACTAGTGTCCTGTAGCCAAGGAGATTATACGAAATTATACGAACTATTCGAAGACAAATATGGATTATTTCAGCGGTGGATCTGGATACAATCTTCCATCAACAATGAACTATTTAAACCCTGAAGCTGTCAGTGTGAAAATGGGTAGTGCAGTGTAATACCCTGTAGCCAAGTGTGATGAATTATTCGAAACGTAATTCGAATTATTTTAAAGCAACAATGGAGTATTGCAAGTCTGAAACTGTCAATGTGAAAGACAAAAGTGTAGTGTATTAAACTGTAACTAAATGTAAATATACTAAATTTTAAACGAATTAATCGTATATCAACAACACAACAATATTCTAACTTTAGTACGGTCCGGATGAAACGGCGATGTTAAGCAATATCTTGGAGCCAAATACGATTATACTAAATACTATTCGCATTATACCAAACATCTCATCACTGGAACTGTCAGCTACAAAATATAACTAGTGTAGTAGTGTCGTGTGATTATTTTATATGTTATTCGTATTATTCGAAATCGCCCATGGACTATATTATAACTCTAGAAATACCAGGTGTAGTGTATTATCATGGAGCCAACTGTGTTTATTCGAAATGTTATATGAATTATACTAAATAATATTTCTTATGTGTGACCTGATGTCTAATTTTATGTCGACGGGCAAAATGGCTGCTATCCTAAGTTATTGTATTAATTAGATTTCTTTTTAATCAAACGTATAGGGCATTATTCTAATTGACTCAAGTTATGAAAGTGTATTTTTATTTGTTACGAAAAATCTCATTTAGTAGATATTTAAAAATGCGATTTTTACATAAAATTTGCTAATTTTTAATTTATAAAATAACAGCTGCATACTATTTACAATAATATTGTTTAATATTATTGTAAATAACATGCATAAGCACTATAGGTAGAATTAGTATATTTGTATAAAATATTTTCTTATTTATTGCCTGATTTTAGAGATCCTTTTATTTTTAAAACACTTTAAGAGCGCATTACCAAATCGTTGTATATAGCTGTTGCGAATTTAATTTAAGTAATAACTGCGCCATTTTCAGCAAATTACATGGTTTACATATTACATTCATATGTATCACATTATGTTCTAAGTGATTAAATGATTTTGCCATATTTTAAAGTATAGAATAAAAAACCAATAAAATATATCTATGTGTACGTATTTTTTCGTTTTATTTCCTACTTTTCAAGTTACTTAGCAGAGCCTTGCTGATTTCAGCATGAATGGGCCGGCTCGACCGGGGAAGTACTACCCTCTCACAGAAATTCGACGTAAAGTAACAGTACCTAAACTTTTGCGTTTCGTTCGGTGAGTGAGAGTACCGGCGGCCCTATCCCCTATTCCTTCTCCCTCATCTCACTCCTTATCCTATCCCTTTTTCTCAACCCCAAGGGGCGGCAACGCACTTGTGACTCATGTGGTGTTGCTTGTGTCTATGGGCGGCGGTAATTGCTTACCATCAGGCGATCCGTCTGCTTATTTGCCGCCTATTTACCATAAAAACAAAAAAATACTAGATGTCGCCAGCGATAAAGCTTCCTCTTGAATCATTCTATCTATTTAAAAAATAGCATTATAATCCGTTGCGTAGTTTTTAAGATTTAATCATACATAGGGACAGACAGACAGAAGACTGACTTTGTTTTATACTATGTAGTGCAGAATACCCAATATCTTGCAATTAAGTTATTTTTCAAGTTTTCTCTAACGAAACATGACGGCTATTCCATACATTCTGTCGGGCGTAAAGTTCAATTTTGTATGGAACATTATAATCCCGCGCTTTCGCCAATGTGCCAGACCAAAATCCGTCATAATAACTAGCACAATGACCCTGTAAGACAGCCATTCTCAAATTGTACTCCGCGGAGCCCCAGGGCTCCACGAAGATATACTTCAGTTAATTAAATGGTTTTAAAGTGCACGTAGGACTCTGCTTTGTATTATTTTAGGGCACCGGCAAATATTTGGTTACCCAAAAGGGTTCCATGCCTGAAAAAGTATGAGAACCACTACTGTAAGAGGACTGCGTCCGCATCCCGCTTCTAGCCGGATTTCAACTGAAGATTTGCTTTTCAACAGAGTGACTGCCGATGAGACCTCCGGAACTCAAAGCGATAGCGATATTTCTTGGTTTAGACCAGTGCTAGTTTAATCAGAGGTAGGTACGTACACCCAATAACAATTAGTAAATATCTTTGTTATAGCCGGGACCGATAATAGCTAACGTGCTCACCAGGGCACGGAGCAAGCGATAATTAACAATTAAATACGCACATAATTCCGAAAATTCAGTGGTCGCGTCGTGGATTCGAACCCGAAACCCTCTGCGTGTACACTAGTGCAACAGGCTGATGGATACAGTAAGTAATTACTAAGGTAAAGTGACAACACGACTAGACCAACTAGTCAAATCGGACGCTTGTAATAAAACGTCAGAAACATTTTAAGTCCTTTGAAAGGCTAAATTTTTTTGGGCTTAGCGTGCGTCAGGGGCCGCAAATTTTTTATAGATGTCAAGGTTAATGTAAAGTTAAATCCAAGTTTGTGGGGTCGCAACCCCTAACCTGCGGCGGCCATCTTGAAAATAGTGGTAGGTACTAATTTCTAGTTTATCTGGCAAATAAATGGCCATACAGTAAAACAAATTTCAAAACATGTTTAGTTGCAAATTACATCCTCCACAACTTTGATCACGTAGCATTTAGTCGTAAATTGAAAAATAACAAAGTTACAAACGAAAACCGAATGAAATTTTGCAACAAATTTTCTCTTCAATCGGTTATCATCTTTTTTCCTCAGGCATACATTTAATTTGTCCGTACTTCTCCTAAAACAAGACTCAGTCTTCCAACTTGAGACTGCATAAGGTCTAACCTCAAATTTTCAACTAAAAACTGGGGATGAAAAAAAAAGTCAACCTCTATCCCTGGGCATCTGAAGTTGATAGTCCACCTAGCCATAGGATAATCCAATTTCTTCTGCAGTGCCTAAAACTTAATACCTGCAGGCAAATTATTGGCGATGGCAAAATTCATTGAAGAAAATGATAAATCACCGACAAAAATACGACTTCCCTCTAAATTTCTTCATCCGGCTCTTGATCAGACCCTGAACCAAAGCCTGGCTCATCTCAAAGACTGGGGAAACATAAAATGGAAAAGCGAATAAAATTATAATTTTTAATTTTGGTTTTACGACAAAAATTTCAGAACCATAGTTGTAGAGAATTTAATTTGGAACAATGTGAATGTGGCTCCTCAATCCAAACATCTGAATTGAGGAGCCACCTGAAACACGGAAAGTATTTCATGTATATTTTTGAAAATTTTGTATCATTTAGTAGCAATTGTGTATAGTGTCTACTAAAAATCTGAGCCCAGTACAGTTTATATCCAAGAACATACAATACTTTTAATGTGGCTCCTCGATCTATATACACAAGAGCGTGAATTGCCATGAAAGTTATTGGTCAATTTATATTCCACTCTAAAGACATTTAGTAGTAAGTATGTTCGAATTTGTAGCATATGGACAAAGTAGTAGAACTGAGTGAATTTAATAAATAAACGCATTTCATTTGGCTCCTCAATCGTGACGTCTGCATAATAAATTACGCATAAAAAACATTTTTTAGTAGACACAATACACAATTGCTACTAAATGATACAAAATTTTCAAAAATATACATGAAATACTTTCCGTGTTTCAGGTGGCTCCTCAATTCAGATGTTTGGATTGAGGAGCCACATTCACATTGATATAACTTTACACATATTTTAGTACAAATTTCAGGATTAGGCCTACAAAATTATTTTTTTCCCTACTAAATAAGAGAGCGAGCTTCCTTTTTAAATCTGAAGTGGCTCCTCAATCCATACGGACATGAAGTATCCACTTAACATACCCATTATCTTCACCAAATGCAGTTTTGTTTTCCATATTGTTTGTATAGATGACAAAGTTATATTTGCGGGTTTGGACATTGGGCTATATCTCAAAAACCACTGGCTACGTATCGTTCAAACCAATTTCCGTTGGAAGTTTTCATTAAGATCTTATAGTACCGAGGGAATAATTTTTAACAAAGTAAGTTGGATTGATGAGCATAGACAGAATTAGAAACGAGAATGTTAGAGGTAGTCTAATAGTGGCGCTTTTAATCGAAAAATTTAAAGGAAATCGCTAGGTATTGTCATTTTTGTGAAGAGCCGAGGAACGAAGTGAGGAAACAAGTAATGACTATGAATGTAGCAGGAAAAAAAGAGAGAAGAAAACCAAGGAAGAGATTGCTGGACTCTGTGAGGATGGAGGATGGATATGAAAGAGAAAGAAGTAAATGATCAGATGACGGCCGATAAAATAGTAGGTATGGAAATGAAGGACAGACGGTTTAACGTGCTCTCCGATGCACGGGGCAAGCGATAATTAACAATTTAATACACATAACTTCGAAAAGTCATTGGTGCGCGCCGTGGATTCGAACCCGATACCCTCTGCATGGCAGTCCGTTGGTATCTCCACGAGGCTATCACTGCCTGATGTAATGGGTACCTATAGGTATAATATTGTGTGTCAACTATTGTTCTAAGTGCATGCGGTGCTTACCTTTAAGTGATTCTTACATTCGGATTACTTTAATGTTCTGCTTATTTCTGTATTTTTTTAGTTTTAGTTTTTATTAGAGTGCACAATTGTTGGTGAGCCACTAAAATATATAAATAAACAATAGATTACTGGTTGAGGATGTTGCTCAGCTCAGTATTTATCTTCTGTTATGATTTTTTTCAGTTCAAGCGCACACATTCAAATCAAGGCTGAACCTGATAACGATTCGGACCAAGAGTGAGTAAAAATATATATTTTTTTTATAGACTTACGCCTGTATCCCCGAAGGGCTAGGCTGAGGTGTAATATTACACCCACATTTCGCAATGAATTTTTAAGTTCCACGTAATAGGAGGCGAGCCTATTGCCGTTACCGGGCACATCACCAGACTCCGTGCTGCTACTGAGAATTCGGAAAAACTCAGTAACACTTTTGCCCGACCCGGGAATCGAACCCGGGACCTCCGATCATTAGTCGCATACGTTATCCACTGAACCACGGAGGCAGTCAGGTATTTTTAGTTATGTTAAACTATTGATGTTTTTCTATAATGTGACTGCATTTAATATAAGTAAATCATATCCTAGACCATAAAAAATACAGTCATCTGAAGTGCGGGTTGGCAGAGTTCACATGTCTTTGAGAACATTATGGAGAACTTTCAGAAATGCAGGTTTCCTCACGATTTTTCCCTTCACCGCTAAGCAAGCGATAATTGACAGTTATTTTTTTGCTTTTGTATACTCACGCCTGTATCCCCGAAGTGGTAGGCAGAGGTGTAATATTACACCCACATTTCGCCGTAAATTATGACTAGGTATAATTATGACTCCGTGCTGGTACTTAGGTACCGCCTTTCGGTTCATTTTATTTGCAATTATTTTTTTAAATTTGTTTCTCATCGGTATGAACCTTCTCCTGGCCATAACGAACACATGAAAAAAATATTTACCTATCCATTCGGTACAGTCGTTTGGAAATTATGCACGTCCAAACATTTGAGTGAACTATTTTTATTTATAATAATTTTATTTGTTGCAGGATGGAACCGAGCCAGCTACTAGGACAAGAAATAAAAATTGAGCCTTTCACGCACTGAGCTACGAGCTACAAGTTTATTTCAAAGTTTATTATAGCTGGCTCATCGTGATATTGCGAGAGCCGACTGAAATGGCATAATTTATTCGTACGTTTGTACTTACATACCTACAATGAGCTATTTTCACTCTTGAACTGTCAGGGTAAAAGGAAGTAGGGAAATGCAATGTTTTGAAACTAAATGGATTTCTTTAGCACTGGGACTGGTCAAGGTGAAAAACTAGTGTCCTGTAGCCAAGGAGATTATAGGAAATTATACGAACTATTCGATGCTAAATATGGATTATTTCAGCGGTGGATCTGGATACAATCTTCCATCAACAATGAACTATTTAAACCCTGAAGCTGTCGGTGTAAAAATGGGCGGTGTAGTGTAATATCCTGTAGCCAAGTGTGATGAATTATTCGAAACGTAATTCGAATTATTTTAAAGCAACAATGGAGTATTGCAAGTCTGAAACTGTCAATGTGAAAGACAAAAGTGTAGTGTATTAAACTGTAACTAAATGTGTATATATTATCCTAAATTTTAAACTTATTAATCGTACTTATAGTTTCCAGGGTCAAAATCATTACATTTTATTTAGTCCGTATTTTAGATTATAAAAAAATATTGGACACGTATTTTTTCTTCTTTCGATTAAATAAAAAATAACAAAGATATAGCCCATTAAAGTTACGTGTGACGTCATCTAGTGCGAAAAAATGCAGCACGGCGTGACGTTATACGTAACTTTAATGAGCTATATCTTGGTCATTTTTGGTTTAAATTACAAATAAAAAAATACGTATCGCTTATTTTTGAATAATCTAAAGGACGGACTTATAAAATGTTTTTTGTCAACTAGCCTATTTCATAACTTTAGTACGGTCCGGATGAAACGGCGATGTTAAGCAATATCTTGAAGCCAAATACGATTATACTAAATACTATTCGCATTATACCAAACATCTCATCACTGGAACTGTCAGCTACAAAATATAATTAGTGTAGTAGTGTTGTGTGATTATTTTATATGTTATTCGTATTATTCGAAATCGCCCATGGACTATATTATAACTCTAGAAATACCAGGTGTAGTGTATTATCATGGAGCCAACTGTGTTTATTCGAAATGTTATACGAATTATACTAAATAATATTTCTTATGTGTGACCTGATCTCTAATTTTATGTCGACGGGCAAAATGGCTGGTATCCGAAGTTATTGTAATAATTAGATTTCTTTTTAATCTAAAATATAGGGCATTATTCTAATTGACTCGAGTTATGAAAATGTATTTTTATTTGTTACGAAAAATCTCATTTAGTAGATATTTAAAACTGTGATTTTTACATAAAATTTGGTAATTTTGGATTTATAAAAAACAGCCGCATACTATTTACAATAATATTGTTTAATATGATTGTAAATATTATGCATAAGCACTATATAAGTAGAACTAGCCGTTTCCCCCGATTTCACCCGCGTACCCGAAAAAACCCAAATATCTTACGGACCCCTATTTGTTCGAAAATAAAATAGGGTTGTATTTAACTGTTACTCAATTTATCTCTGATTATAAATACTAAAAAATACTGAATTGCACACTAAAATACTAATTGCACCACAAAATATACTCACAAAATATTTCATAACGAACACCTGTTTATTGACCGTTGCAAATCTCTAATAATAAAAATAAACCTTTCAATTACAGAAGCATATCATTTTTTTTTTTACTTTTAACAACCAAATAAATTAATAAGCTAAGTTGACGGAGCCCTGCTTCGCAGGGCTCCTATTTTTGGGTTAAGGGTCAAAAGAGAACCTAACATAACCTATTAAGTTTTCTGAGTGGATAAGTTTCCCGAGCGGATGAGACTCTTCATATCAAATGATATTTTGTAGAAACATCGTCATATTTGGTGTACAAATAGTATTTTAGTGTGCAAGTCAGTATTTTAGTGAAACAATAAAGTTTCTTAGCGTAACGCACTTCAATGTGTTACTTAAGATATTTGATGCACTGTTAAAAATATCCCAATATAGCCTGTTACTCGCTTTCTAATGGTGAAAGAATTTTTAAAATCGGTCCAGTAGTTTTTGAGTTTATCCATTAGAAACAAACATACAAATTTTTCCTCTTTATAATATTAGTGTAGATTAATATATTTGTATAAAATATTTTTCTTATTTATTGCCTGATTTTAGAGATCCTTTTAATTTTAAAACACTTCAAGAGCGCATTACCAAATCGTTGTATATAGCTGTTGCGAATTTAATTTGTAATAACTGCGCCATTTTCAGCAAATTATATGGTTTATATATTACATCCATACCTAAGTGGCACATTATGTTCTAAGTGATAAATAGTTATTTGTGCAACAAGAGAGCAAAGTCGTTTTTTGTTTCGAGTGCTGATTTTGAGTCCCGAGCAAGCGAAGGATTCTATGATTGATTCACGAGCGTAGCGAGTGAATCAAAGTTAGAATCCTGAGCGTGGTGAGGGACTCAACAGCACGAGATACAAAAAACTTTGCTCTCGTGTAGCACACATTACTTTTCACCACAGAAGTGAGAACACATATTACTTAGGAGACATAGAAATGAACAGGAATAGATTGAATTCTGCATTAATCACTTGTTGATTTACTCTTCTGGTGTTAAAGTACAGTCATCTTCGCTAGTTTCACTCATCTTTTTAGATTATTTTATATATTAATATAATTTAACACGTAACGCTATACTTTATCAGCATCAGCGAAATACCTATTCCCGCTACTTTTTTAAATCGCGTTTTAATACCGCGTCCCTGATGTTTATTTTTCAAATCTATTATTGTTGTAATTCCAAATAAAAATGTATTGGTTAAATACTAATTTTATACTATTGATTAGACTTATTTTTATTAAAATCCAATAATAAATTAAACAAAAACAATAACATATAAAAAAGTAATTTCTTTATAACAAATATCTTTTTTTATTTGCGTTTCCAAAGGTGTTTTCTTTGAGGTCGAATTCCAAAATCAAATTTCGAATTCGAAGGGGTTTGTTTTTTCACTCACTTTTTATGTGTATGTGAAAGAGACAGAGCACAGTAAAATTCGAATGTTTCAAATTTGTGGCTGAACAATGTCAATTCGTGGCACTGAAGATTGAAAAATTAAAAAGCTACTTTGCCTCACGCTCGAATCAAAATCGCATTTTGTTCACTGTTGTCTCGCAGCAAAAGCGGCATGTTTGAGCTGCTGTGGTGAAAATTATTTTGCCATATTTTTAAGTATACTATTTATATACCAATAAAATATATCTATGTGTACGTATTTTTTCGTTTTATTTCCTACTTTTCAAGGTAGTAGAACCTTGCTGATTTCAGCATGAATGGGCCGGCTCGACCGGGGAAGTAGTAATAACTACTTCCCCGGTCGTCGAATTTCTGTAAGAGGGTAATAACCCTCTTACAGAAATTCGACGTAAAGTAACAGTACCTAAACTGTTGCGTTTATTTATTTATTTATTTAGGATAACAACAGTCATTACAAATGTTTTAACAGTAACTTATTACTAAATTCTGACCAATTACAGTTATCCACTAAATATATTAAACTTACATCCTTAAACCAGACTTCGTTACTCGTGAGGTAAAACATAAATCGTAAAATTGTACAGAAAATACAAATAAATTGTTTCCAGAATCTATCATTATCCATCAATCATTATGTATGTTTTACAATGCTACCTACCGCACAAAATAATGTATAGTGGTCGCATAGGTACCTACCTACATTAAATACTTAGTCGCGTGATGAACGCTCGATCGAGCAAGACCAGTTTACTGGTTACATAATGGTAAGTAGTTGTTTATGCGTCTCAGAAAACAAAAGAAACATTATTTTCTGGAACGCTCAAGAATTTGACAAATATTCTAGTTACACTACATAATTTAAGTTTATCTAATAACATTTGATCGATATTTAATAATACACATATCTACTCAAAAACTTAAGCTTCTCTAGTCAGCTGAAATCTTTACATTAATATCGTTATTTTAATTGTATAAACTGGATATTGTATATAAAACAAGAAAAGGTTGCTATGTTTACAAGTAATAACAGTGGATTTAGAAGTTTGTATAGGTACCTAAGTATGAGAATGTTATGCCACATAAGTGCTTAGCGTTTACATTTGTGTGAGTCCTAGCCCTACGGGTAATACCTTGCGTTTCGTTCGGTAAGTGAGAGTACCGGCGGCCCTATTCCCTATTCCTTCTCCCTCATCCCACTCCTCATCCTATCCCTTTTCCCAACCCCAAGGGGCGGCAACGCACTTGTGACTCCTGTGGCGTTGCTTGTGTCCATAGGCGGCGGTAATTGCTTACCATCAGGCGATCCGTCAGCTAGTTTGCCGCCTATTACCATAAAAACAATAAAGTACTAGACGTCGCCAGCGGCGTCGGCCGCGTCAATTATACATATATAAAGCTTCCTCTTGAATCATTCTATCTATTAAAAAAACCGCATTATAATCCGTTGCGTAGTTTTTAGGGTTCCGTACCTAAAAGGTAAAAAACGGAACCCTATTACTAAGCCTCCGCTGTCTGTCTGTCTGTCTGTCCGTCTGTCCGTCTGTCTGTCTGTCACCAGGCTGTGTCTCATAAACCATGATAGCTAGAAAGCAGAAATTTTCACAAGTTGTATTTCGGTTGCCGCTATAACAACAAATACTAAAAATAAAAAACAGGTAGAAACTTTAAAGGTATTTAAGTAAACATACAACGAACGTGATTTTCTTTTATAGATGATGGTACGGAACCCTTCGTGTGCGAGTCCGACTCGCACTTGCCCAATTTTTAAGATTTAATTATACATACGGATAGACAGACAGAAGACACTTTTGTTTTATACTATGTAGTGGAGAATACCCAATATCTTGCAATAACGTTATTTTTCAAGTTTTCTCTAATGAAAAATAACAGCTTTTTCATACATTCTGACGGGCGTACCTAAAGTTCAATTTTGTATGGAACATTGTAATCCCGCGCTTTCGCCAATGTCAGACAAACTCCGTCATAATAACTAGCACAATGACCCTGTAAGACAGCCATTCTCAAAGTGTACTCCGCGGAGCCCCAGGGCTCCACGAAAATATAGTACTTCAGTTAATTAAATGGTTTTAAAGTGCACGTAGGACTCGGTTTTGTATTATTTTAGGGCACCGCCAAATATTTGGTTAACCAAAAGGGTTCCATGCTTGAAAGATTTTGAGAACCACTATTGTAAGAGGACTGCGTCCGTATCCCGCTTCTAACCGGATTTCAACTAAAAATTTGTTTTTCAATAGAGCGACTGCCGATCAGACCCAAAGAGTAATATATACTACGGAAAATCAGACCTCCGGAACTCAAAACGATAGCGATATTTCTTGGTTTAGACCAGTGCTAGTTTATTCAGAGGTAGGTACTGACACCCCAATAACAACAAAGATCTTTGTAATAGCCGGGACCGATAGCTAACGTGCTCTCCAGGGCACGGAGCAAGCGATAATAATTTTACTAACTAAATGATGAAGAGATAACACGACTAGACCAACTAAGTAGTCAAATTGGACGCTTGTAATAAAAAGTCAGAAACATTTGTAAGTCCATTGAAAGGCTAAATTTTTTGGGCTTAGCGTGCATTTGTCAGGTGCCGCATTGTTTTATAGATATCAAGGTGGGGTAAATGTAAAGTTAAATCCAAGTTTGTGGGGTCGCAACCCTCTTATCCTGCGGCGGCCATCTTGAAAATAGTGGTACTAATTTCTAGTTTATCTGGCAAATAAATGGCCATACAGTAAAACAAATTTCAAAACATGTTTAGTTGCAAATTACATCCTCCACAACTTTGATCACGTAGCATTTAGTCGTAAATTGAAAAATAACAAAGGTACAAACGAAAAGCGAATGAAATTTGCAACAAATTTTCTCTTCAATCAGTTATCATCTTTTCGTCCTCAGTAATAAGGCATAAATTTAATTTGTCTTTACTTCTCCTAAAACAAGACTCAGTCTTCCAACTTGAGACTCTGCAAAAGGTCTAAACTCAAATTTTCAACTAAAAACTGGGGATGAAAAAAAAAGTCAACCTCTATCCCTGGGCATCTGAAGTTTATAGTCCACCTAGCCATAGGATACTCCAATTTCTTCTGCAGTGCCTAAAACTTAATACCTACAGGCAAATTATTGGCGATGGCAAAATTCGTTGAAGAAAATGATAAATCACCGACAAAAATACGACTTCCCTCTAAATTTCTTCATCCGGCTCTTGATCAGACCCTGAGCCAAAGCCTGGCTCATCTCAAAGACTGGGGAAACATAAAATGGAAAAGCGAATAAAATTATAATTTTTAATTTTGGTTTTACGACGAAAATTTCAGAACCATAGTTGTAGAGAATTTAATTTGGAACAAAAATATCTTTGACATATGCTTCATGCGGCCAATAGTTTTCTGTTCTCTAATAAATAAAACCCCAAATGTAACATTTTAATGTACAGATTTTGTATAAAATATCAAATAGTGTTGTCAATGGTCATCTATGCCGTAGAAGTGGATAGGTACACTTAACATACCCATTATCTTCACCAAATGCAATTTTGTTTTCCATATTGTTTGTATAGATGACGAGTTATACAAAGTATTAAGTATGCTTGAGTACCTATTATGATGTACAGTAAATATATACAAGTGATATAGAATGTGTAACAGTTGCAGCACCTTACAAAATGTAAATTGTGTATTATGCAAAACCTGGCGATGAAAAAGAGTGACCGTGAGTTTTATTTCCCGTTCTTTCTCATGGTTCTACCTATTGCTTTGCGAACGTGGCAGTAAATGTAAATGTAGAAGCATACAGTAATAATGTTTTAAATTTGAGTATAAGTAATTATTTTATAAATTTATTATTTTGACGTTCATAAGCGTCACATTGTGACCCAAATGAATAAAGGATTTTGAATAGTTGAATTGAATAGTATACCTATTTGCGGGTTTGGACATTGGGCTATATCTCAAAAACCACTGGCTACGTATCGTTCAAACCAATTTCCGTTGGAAGTTTTCATTAAGATCTTATAGTACTATAAGATCTATCGAGGGAATCATTTTTAACAAAGTAAGTTGGAGGGATGAGCATAGACAGAATTAGAAACGAGAATGTTACAGGTAGTCTAAAAGTGGGGCTTTTAATCGAAAAATTTAAAGGAAATCGCTAGGTACTGTCATTTTTGTGAAGAGCCGTCAGCCGAGGAACGAAGTGAGGAAACAAGTAGGTAATGAATATGAATATAGCAGGAAAAAAAGGGAGAGGAAAATCAAGGAAGAGATTGCTGGACTCTGTGAGGATGGATATGAAAGAGAAAGAAGGAAATGATCAGATGACGGGCGATAAAATAGTATGGAAATGAAGGACAGACCACTAATAAATTGGCACCAAGGTAAGAATGAGATATACCTACCTACTTTGAAATGTGATTTAATTTCACTTTAGTTAATTATACAGCATTTTAGTATACAGGTGAATAGGGAACAATAAAATACTGTTCTAGTAGGTAAACCATGATTTATTTTGAGCAACGTGAAAGTGAAGATACTTACGACTTAAGTTGACATTTCACATTTTACAGTAATTTCTTTGTAATATAAATAATGTTGAAACGTTTTCACGTTATAATTAATTTGTCGGATATTAATCGTGTTAACTAACAAAGTTGAAATATTGAAGACGATGGTACCTACCTATTTTAATCTTAAATACCTTTGCTAACGCGATCATGATCCGACAAATAAGCTTACATTGTATGATTATTATCAAATATTTGAATTTATTGCAATCTTTTTCAGTTCTTTTCTATATAGATGTATGTATATATAAAATCCTTGCGTTACTGACTGACAGACAACGCGCAGTCAAAACGATTTGGCGTAGGAAGTGAAATTTGGCACGTATGCCATAGGGGGGCACTCAGAAGGGATTTTCCGAAACTCCTACGGGATCGGACAGAAACGGTTAGATTAAAATAAAGTGTGCATGTATTCTGCATTTTTAAAGCCAAATAAATTAAAATAATGGCAAGATAACAATAAAACAAATATCCTATATTATGATCAAATATTTGAAGAGCCCTAATTCCCAGGGCACGTCCTAGGGCCACACGACACTCTCTATCCAGGGTACATAGTGCTGCACCCGGGTGTACACGCCGCTATTGCCCTGGACGCCACAGGACTTGCCGTATGAAGTCACCCCGATGATGTTGTAGATACATGAGCCAAATTTGGATGATACTTGTAACGGGCCGCCGCTGTCTCCCTGAAAGTTGATCAAAGAAACATAAGTTGATAGGAGTACTAGGTACTTAATACTTTTTGGAAACTAGCCAATTTGTTAATAATCGCCGTAGATAATCGCTTACCCCGTGCCTCAGAGAGCACGTAAAACCGTCGGTCCCGGCTGTCATGAAGATCTTTGACAGTCGTTAGGTACGAGAAGGCAGTAACCTGATATAAACTGATATTGGTCTAAGCCATGGAATATCGCTATCCCTTTGGGTTGCGGAGGTCGGACAGTCGCTCTGTGGGAAATATTGATATTCTGTCATACCTGGGTACACTAGTAAGCGAACCCCGGACTCCTAGGCGCGAAGTCAGATCGCTTAAGATGATTTCGGAAACTATACGTCAAAATTTGCGACATACTGTGAAATTCAATTGGAGCACTCAGCAACATCTAGCCAAGTGCTGGTTGCCAGACTCTAGTTCTGTTAATGTCTTTCCAAATACTACAGAGAACTCTCAGACATGGAGGTTGACTTACGAGTTCTTACTTCTCCCCTTAGCAAGCGATAATTAATAATTGAATACGCACCTATGTAGATTAGAACCTTCAAAAAGTTAGTGAACCGTCTAGATGTAGCTTTCTGCAGAGACTACCGTTAGTTAGTCGAGACAACCATGTTTTCAGATCTTATGCTGGACACTAAACTACAATGGGGTCCACATATAGAAAGGCTATCGGGCAAACTCAGTTCTGCAGCTTATGCAGTTAAGACAATTAGACGCCTCACAGATTTAGAAACAGCTAGAATGGTTTATTTCAGTTACTTTCATAGCTTAATCTCGTATGGGATTCTTCTCTGGGGGAATGCTGCAGATCTAAATACAATATTCGTTCTGCAGAAAAGAGCTGTAAGGGGAATTTATAATCTCGGTCCAAGAGTTTCTCTAAGAGAAAAGTTCAAAGAAATAAACATTCTAACTGTTGTATCACAATATATTTAGGAAAATCTGCTATATGTACTTACATAAAAATATTGACAAATTTTGTAAAAAATGTGATATACATTCTGTACCTAAATACAAGATACAGGAATAATCTCGTAGTTCATAGCACTCGTCTCCACAAAATAAGTAGGTAAGTAGCTGTTTTATGGGGCAATGTATAGCTCCCTTATAATATAAGAAACCTATCTATAAATAAGTTCATAATTATTGTAAAAGCTAAATAAAGCGTATTATAAAATATCTGAATATAAAGACGACCGAAACGCTTGGGACTGAGCTGTTCTAATTCGACACACAAAAATAATTTTATAAAATGATTTTTTTTAATGACGTTTCGTAAGTACTTGCAAAGTTTACACGAAATATTATTTGTAAATTAACGCTTGCCCCGTGCCTCGGAGAGCACGTTAAGCCGTCGGTCCCGGTTGTCATTAAGATCTTTGACAGTCGTTATAGGGAGTCAGTACCTATGAATATATATTATAGCTATCCCTTTGTGTTGCGGAGGTCAGACAGGCAGTCGCTCTGTGGAAAAGCTAATATTCAGCCATAATCCGGGTAGACTAACAAGTGGACCCAGTGGTGTAGCTAGCTTGGGTGGCACTCGGGGCGGAAGTTTTTTTTTTTGTAGTCGATACCTATCAAATTCCGGGCTAACCCTCGTAGTGCTGAGATAATGTCTTGTTTGAGTTTTGGGTGTCACCCTTTTTTTGGATGGGTGGCACTCCAAAATGGGTGGCACCCGCAGCGCTTTACCCCCCCCCCCTCCTTCCTACGCCACTGAGTGGACCCCAGGTCCTAACTGGGATAACGCTAAGGGGATGACGAGCAAAAGCATACCTCGCAAGTGTCAGTGATTTTCTTTCTGTCTCCGTAGCATGTCTGGGTTTTCTGATCGTAGCCATTGACGAGATGTCTGTGAGGAGGGAATGCTTCAGCACACTCCTCGGTTGAGTACTGTTCTAGATCCACCTGTGAACAAGATTTAGAGTGAATAGCTTGGTAGTTTCGACATGAATGGGAGAGACAGACAAGGAGACCAAATGGCTCAAGACCAAAGAGACCTGCGTACTCCCATGACTAATGACAGTAAGGTTGTTGACGTAATCTCAGCGGCCGATCTAGAGCTGAATCTCAAGGCCTTGCCTAACCAAAATAAGTCTCCCGCAAAAGAAAATCCTGGTATCACCACTGTCTACATGCAATACAGTCAAGTGGTTGGTGTAGTATATTATTTCTGACTGCTGGCGGTCGATGGTCGTCGTTAGGAAAAATCTATTGCTCTCTCTGCCTCTTTTCAGTATGAGAAGGGCTCAGACGCAGTCCACCATTCGAACCAGGCTGGTTGGTAGACTCCACATGTCATCTGAGAACATTTGCGGTATGCGCAGGATTCCTCACGGTGTTTTCTCTTTTCTCTGCCTTCCCTTCGGGGAATTGACGTGTATGTTTTCTTTCAGGTCAAGAAGCCAACTCACCACTTGTAGTGTATCTGCGAGTTGTTGTCTGTGTCCGAGCGCCCCCCAGCCAGTAGCCTTCGCATAGCTCTCCGAGTACCCGTCGTGAGAATCCACGCAAGCAGGCAACACCAGACGACTGAATTTTATTCTGGAATATACAAGGTAAGTACCTATTGAAAAAAAGCTATCAACATTTTAATGCGCTACTGAGGCCATCTATCGTCCGAAGGCGAAGACAATCATCACGGCGACATCTAACGGACACGAAGGAACTAAAGTCCTATCTATATATACAAGTTCTCAAATACCTACGTCCGTCGATTATTCTCACTAGTTCCGCCAGCAATTTGTTCCATAAAAATAGTAAGACTTTTTTTCTCAGTAGTTCCATGGACTTAATAACTACGGTGAAAAATTAGAAAATCCCGGATTGCTGTACACCAGGCACGATCACCTAGCCTGGTCAAATAAGCCTCCCTCTAGTTGGTGGAACACCACATATATAAATCTTTAGCCTGAGAAGAGCCCTGTTCAGAAGTGGGACAAATTATAATAAACAATGACAGATGGTGAACTTCAGATTGATATTAAATTTTTCGTTACTACCAGTGACAAGCTCACTTATTTATTTATTTTTTATAGACCTGTATCCCCGAAAGGGAAGGCAGAGGTGTAATATTACACCCACATTTCGCCATGAATTTTTCGGTCTCAGGTAAAAGGGGCGAGCCTATTGCCTTTATCGGTCACATCACCAGACTCTGTGCTGCTACTGAGAATTCGGAGAATCCCAGTAACACTTTTGCCCGACCAGGGAATCGATCCCGGGACCTTCGATCAACAGTCGCATACGCTATCCACTAGACCACGGAGGCAGTCACTACAAGCTCACTACACGGCAGATATAATAGTTTAGCCTTAGTGACTCACTTAGTGTCAGTTTGGAGTAGAGCGATGTCGTGGTACTTGCTGGGAGCCTTGTACTGCGGGTGAGGGATGATCTTACTGATGCTGTATCGCTGCCACTGCTCGGGAGGATCCGTGCGCTTCAGAATGCCAAGAGCCGCGAATTTTACAGGACCTCTGTGTGCAGAAATTAGGCATTAAATTGGCTGCTCAAAATATTTACTGATTTGTATTGCTTGTTAACAAAATCTGTAAAAATTCTAGATACCTAAATGTTTTTGCTGATTTAAATGCACATTAGATTACCTGTTCTCATTTATTCTAAATATATTGATGAGATTATAAATCACTGAGGTAAAAAAGAGAAGTAGCGTATTATACAAGAATTTAAAATTACGATGGAATGTCATCATCATATCAGCCAAACGACGTCCACTGCTGGACATAGGCCTCCCCCAAGGTTCTCCACACAGACCGGTCTTGAGCCGCCCGCATCCAACCGCCTCCCGAGATCTTCACGAGATCGTCGGTCCATCTTGCGGGGGGCCTACCTCTGCTGCGTCGTCCGGTACGTGGCCGCCACTCCAGAACCTTTCTGCCCCAACGGCCATCGGTTCTTCGAGCTATGTGCCCTGCCCACTGCCACTTCAGCTTGGCTATCCGGAGAGCTATGTCGGCGACTTTGGTTCTACTGCGGATCTACGATGGAATGTACTCAAACATAAATTCAGGTAAGATATAAACTTTCTTATGATCCTGGATTGACGCGACCTATTCGTGAAAAGGTAAATAAGGTGTTCTTACAAAGCGCTGGTTCCAATGCAATGTGCAGCAGTGAGGATGAACCTGTCACTGATGACGGAGCCTCCACATAACCACTGAGCAGTCGCGAGATCGTCACCGTATCCCAGCAGAGCCTGGAACATTACATTTTGCAGAAATAATAACGTGAATAGGCCAATTCGCACTTGGCCAGCATTGTAAACTACGGCGAAACCCTTCTCATACTGAGAAAAGGCTAGTACCCAACTGTGAGTCAAATTATAAACAAGAAGATGAAAATACTATAAAAATTTAAAGAATCATTATGTAAGGTGAAAAATTGATTTAAACGTTATGCACGAAATTTGAACGTTAGGAAAACTGGAGCAATGGTCACACGCAATCAGAAATGAAATGAAATATATTTTATTTGCAGAAAATTTGGTACAGATTCAGGTGTTATGATAATATAGTTTCGTCACATTTAACTTTTTAGCCATGCAAAATATATGAAATAATTAGTAGTAAGTTTTCATGCGTTAACACATACATGTAGGTATATAATGCATTATGTTACTAAAATTTCAATAATAGTAAGCCGTACTTAAAATTCAAATTATAAATGTATTGTTAAAATATTATATTACAATATGTCATAGAAAATTAGATGAGGTATGTCAAATTCATAGTATATAATAGAATGTAGAATTATTACGTCAACCTTTAAGCTCAAAGAATTCTATATTAGTGTAGATTGAATGTTGAAACAACGGTTTGTTTAATTAAGTAGAAGTATATTTTACCTTAATTAGTTGTACTAATGAAATAGGACACTAATTAAAGTTTTACGTGTATAATAAGCACACAGATATACCATGTTTTTGATGACCCGTTGGCGTAGCGGAAGTGCCATCCACTGCCACTATGAAGGTCGCCGGTTTAATGCCCGCTCAAGGCAAACATTCGCGTGCGTTATAAAGCATTTGATACTATTTAAGCGTAAATTCCGTGTGGTGACGGATTAAGAATGCAGAATGTCACCACCCCATATCATCCCATGGGTGTCGTAAAAGAGCCGACAGAGGGAGCATATTATGCAGAGAACAACACTGTAAGTGAAGGAAAACTCGATACAAACCCTATACCAACCCGTTTGACCAGCGTGGTATAGTAGGCCAATTCCTCCTTTCAAAGGAGAGGCCTAGTCCAGTAGTGGACTGTTAAAGGCTGATGATGAAGCGTAAATTTTACCGACCGTATCCTGAGCATTATTTTGGGATTTTTTTAGGGTAGTTATTTGAAAACTAGCAAAAAGAAGAATTTAGATCATAAAAACTAAGTACCTAAATTGGAGTGAGGAAATGCCTTTTAGACACGGGTTGTCCCAAGGTACTATGTTAGGGCTCGGATTATTTATTGAAATGGATGTCAATTATTATCTGGTATTTATAATAACAAGCCGTTTATTTAAATAATTATATTGTAGCAATGTGATAATTTTAATTAAAGAAAATGATAAAAGAAAATTATTGTATTTTATCAAAATAACAACGACATGACTGTTGAGACAATAAGAGAATGACATGTCTTTACGTAAGTAGTCAGCTCTAATTTTCCCAACTGTATGTTTTTGAAATTAGTGACAAGATATTTTTATTTACATTTGTAATACTTATATTTTTACATTTTGACATTTTTAATTTGACATTTGTAATTTTATTTATTTTGTTTTGACATTGTTTGATTTGACATTGTTATTTTATTTATTTTCTTTTGACATTTAAAATTACTTAAGTAATATATTATTATTTTTAAACTGACATTCAATAATATTTTCTGACATTTTAAATATACCTATGACATTTTATTGTTTAAATTTTTACTATTTTTAAAATTACTTAAGTAATATATTATTATTCCTGAATTGACATTCAATAATATTTTTTGACATTTTAAATATAATATGACATTTTATTGTTAAAATTTTATTATTTTTACATATTGTTTGCAACATGTATTTTACTATGTATTAGCTTGTAAAGTTGTGAGTATGATGTGGGCATTATTAAACATATAAACAAATAGTTGTGGCAACCTGTCTGATGGCTTAGGCTGACATGCTTATGCATACACCTTCTGATGGCGTGGAGGCATAGTGATACAGATCGTGCTGGCTCCCTCAATCAAGGTTGAGCCGTACGATTGCTGTTGAATGCGGGCCATCAGTGGGCCGAGTCAGTCAAAAGCGTCAGATGATTTCCTGCATTGTACTTGCATACTAAACCCTTTCTTTTGTCTGGACTTTAAAAGATGAAGAAAATAATAAACAAAATGAAGTGACAAAAAAAAATGACTCTGAGTTTGTTTCGGCCTTTCTTCTCAAGAAGTCATTTAGCTAGGAAAAGCCGGCATCATCTAGATTAGGGTTTTGACATGTATAAGTGTTGTAAACAACCAAAATGCAGAAATAAATATGTCTTTTATGTCTTTTATGCCTATATCTTGATACTACTTTAAAAACCTAGTGGAAAGACGATGTGAAGCACTCCGTGCTTCACATACAGAACCCACGGCTCTCACCAATGGCATTTCAGAGTTATGTGCGCATATTTATTAGTTTAGTTTATTTATTTTTCACAAATTAAAATTGTAGGTGATGACTTGCCTAATGGTGAAGGAAAAGATCGTGAGGAAACCTGCATATCTGAGAGTTCTCCATAATGTTCTCGATAAATACGTGATGTGATATGTTTGTCCACCCACATTTGACCAGCGTTAGACTTAAGGAGCATTACTTTGAGTATTAGAGGTAGAAGGAGACCCACAATTTAGATTTTCGTCGAGATACCAAAAAGAAAAAAGAAATATTAGATGGTGATGAGAAGAATTTCTAGTATAGTTTAATCACTTCGGTCAAAAGATATGCAAAAATTGACAATTGCAATGGTTAATAGGTTATCACACATCATGGAGTCTCTGATGGTAGATTTATCTTACCATATGAGGAAATTCTCCTTTTTGTGCATCATTACCACCCACTGCACCAAGAAGGCTCCGACTTTCGTAAGCGTAGCAACTACCATCGAACGACAACTCTCTTTCTAGTCCAGGATATGGTGAGCATCCGAAGTCAAGCGTCAAGGAGTATTCAAGACATTCTGAAAGGCATAACCGAAGAATACGAGTATTATCTTGTACATAAACTTCTGGCGTTATTGACTGACTGACAAACAAGCTACAGCCAAAACTATTAGGAGCTGAAAATTAGCATATGTATTCTTTGGGGACCATAGGGGAGCACTAAGAAGGGATTCCCCGAAATTCACCCGGGATCGGGTGAAATTTGGTGATTGTCTACCACACTGTTTTTAGCGCAATTCGGAGCGGTGGTCGACTTGGAGATTGCTTAATCCTTTGCGAACTTAGGTCGGGTGCTAGAGGTCGCGCACTCACAGGTCCACTATGACTGTGGAGCTCCATTTCAATCCACGGCCTATTTGCTTTCTTGCCCTCTTTACCCATATACCGCAAACGAGACCTTAAAGTGAGAAGATGCCGTCACCGTAGCCAAGTTTCGGGAACAGAAAATCTGAACCATTGACACAATGAAGAAGTACAAGAAGTGCAATTTGGAAACAAAAATGTGAAGACCGGTATTTATCATCATCATCGGTCCTGCATATAAATTATCCCACTGCAAGGCACGGGCTTCTTCTCACCAGGAAGAAGACCTCCCCCCCCTCCAGTGGGATCTCCACATTGTCGTGGTGAGGGGGCTAAGTAACCGTGGACGCATCGTGTGGACTTGGAGGGGGCCTGCGCAGGATGCGTCCAAAGGTGCGGGTGTGGGGGACCGTTCTGTCTGTCCATCGCAGTCGGGCGCGGTCGCGGGAGGAGAGGGGAGTTGGTGTTGCGTTGCCGCGCGTCCTATCTCCCGCGACCAAATGGGGGCGCACCATTGTTGCGTCGCGGTGGGGCCGCAGAGGAAGAGAAGATGCGGTATTGTCAGGTTGCTGTCCTCCCTATCCTCTGCGACTGCTGGGTGTTTTGGAGTCGGAGCCCAACACCTTCATCCGCCACCAAGGAGTTTGTGGCCTTCAGGCTATCCGCAGGGCTGTCAGGGTAGAATACTAACGCGACCCCCTGGCGCCTCCAAAATACAGTTGAAGTATGCGCTGTGGTTTTAGTGGGCATTACGGCCTTGCTAACTAACCACGCTGGAAGAGTGGCAGACTTCACATGTCTTTCGAGAACATTATGGAGGACTCTCAACCATGTGGGTTGCCCCACAATGTTTTACTCCACCGTTTAGCCAGTGGTAATTAACAATCTAATATATAACTTCGAAAAGTGATTGGTACGCTATGGATTCTAACCCGAAATTCAGAGGCGTAACAGTCTGTCAGTTATTATTTAAATAAGTCTTTGATAAGCTATAGTAATACATTCAGAAAGGATGAGTAAAATTGAGCGCAGTGCATCACTTAGGATCTTTGCTATGATTAACGCTGTTAGTACACCGACGCGGTTGCATGCGGCCGCGAACCTTTTGCGAAACTATTGCGGAAAGGAAACATTTGTGATTTGTGGAATGAAAAAAAACTGTCATTGTAGTTTTGGTGGACTGTGGGTGTAGTCCAACCATGTAATTTTGGGATGATTCCGAATGAAATTAGGCAATATTTCAATATTTCTGGCTTCCATCATACGAAAATTTGTCCATATTGCTAGAACATGCGGTGGCGTTGTAAAATATCTATGTCTGTGTTACGATGATTTTGCAGTTATCTGCGGAACAGTGGCCACAAGGATGCAACTAAAACTAACTACTAAACACAGCACTCTAAGAACGAATCGTGCTGCCGATACGATCAATTCGGCACATTCATTGACTGAGTTCTACGAAGTTCGTTAATGTAGTGACTTGACATTTTGACTTGTCGAACGCATTTTGATGAACGAAACTTTAAAACCAAAGGCGTTCGAAATAACTTTTCAAGCCACACCTAACATGCTTAGGCAAGGAATATAAAAAAATTACAGACTGCCTCCGTGGTCCAGTGGATAGCGTATGCGACTGCTGATTGAAGGTCCCGGGTTCGATTCCCGAGTCGGGCAAAACTGTTACTGGGTTTTTCCAAATACTCAGTATCATCCCGGAGTCTAGTGAATTGCCCGGTAACGCCAATAGGCCCACCCCATATTACGTGGGGCCGAAAAATTCATGGCGAAATGTGTGTGTAATATAAGTAACGCCAGCGGTGGGATACAGGCGTGAGACTAAAAATAAATAAAAAATATTCAAAAATTCTTTCTTAGGTTACCTAGGTTATAAAAATAACCATCTTTAATACCCACCATGGCGTTCCAAATGTATGCCCTGTCCTTTAAACTGTGTTAACAAGACTTTAAGACCCAGTTTTCAAAACGTATCCGATAACTTTTGATTAATCATTTATTTAAAGTATACATAGTCAATAACAAATTGCCGACCACTAACATTCAAAATTCTCTCCGTAACATTTTTATAATTACTAACTTTCTTTGGAATCTTACCACCAGTTGACACGTTACACAAACCGTAAGACATAAATTACCAGATATTTTTCATGTAGGTATACAATTAAATAAAACGAAGCAAAGTGCATGCGAACCCAAAACTCTGGAAGTGGCAAAGCACCCTAGCGGTAGTTAGACGGGTTACATCCATACAAACGAGCTTCATCATCATCAGGCCGTTACATGTACTGTCCCACTACTGGGCACAGGCCTCTCCTCCATTTGAGAAAGGCAAGACCATAGTCCACCACCGCGCTGAGCAAGCTGCATAATATCTTTCGAGAACCTTTCTTGTGGAGAACTCTCAGATATGCATATCTGAGAGTTCTCCACAAGAAAGGTTCAAGCAAAATGAGTGAACCTGCAGGTTCACTCATTTTGCTTTCCGTCACCATTTAGTAAGCTATAATTACAACTTAGACTGCCTCCGTGGTCCAGTGGAGCGTATGTGACTGCTGATCGGAGCTCCCGGATCGGGCAAAAGTGTTACTGGCTTTTTCCAAATTCTCAGTAGCAGCACGGAGTCTGGTGATGTGCCCGGTAACGGCAATAGGCTCGCCCCCTATTACGTGGGACCTAAAAAGTCATGGCGAAATGTAGGTGTAGTATTACACCTCTGCCTAGCCCTTCGGGGATACAGGCGTGAGTCTATAAAAAAAAATTACAAATTAACAAGCACACAACTTAAAAAAGTTAGTGGTGCACGTTGTAGATTTGAACCTGAAACCCTCTGCATCATCTGTCTCTCTACTAGGCTAACGCTGCTTGACTGTCCAAAAACCCGACACTGGTAAATCACCTTATGTGTAGGCATCCAGCCTCAGACGAAGCAAAAGTGTAAATAATACATTATGCTCATTCTTCAACTGAAGCTAAGATCTATGGGATCAACCTTCTGTTACTTTTAAGCATTCGTGAGGTGAGGGATTAGGTAACATTACTAAGGCACTCCCCATTATATTTTGTGACTGGGTGTAAGGAAAATCCACGCAGCAAACAGATCTTTGGCAAAGGAAGGACAGCTCCACATCAAACCTTATACCAACCCATCTGGCCATTATGGTATAGCTAGCCAAATTCAATAGGTCATCATCATCATCATCAGCCCTATATACTGTCCCACTGCTGGGCACGGGCCTCTTCTCATTATGAGAACGGTAAGGCCATAATCCACCACGCTGGCCAAGTGCGAGTTGGCAGACTTCACATGTCTTTCAAGAACATTATGGAGAACTCTCAGACATGCTGGTTTCCTCACAATGTTTGCCTTCACCGATAAGCAAGCGATAGTTGATAATTCAATAGGTATTTGCTCACAATAGTACTGATTGTGGTGCAAATTGGGAGAGGTGTCCAGCAGTGGACTACAAAAAGCTGAAGATGATAAGCATTCAACATGCGACATGCGTCTTACCATGTGAGGGTACTCTCCCTTCTGAGCATCTTGGCCTCCAACCGCCGCCGCTACGAAGGGCGATTCGTAAGAGAAACACTTCTCGGTCTTTTGCTTCTGAAGTCCGAGTCGAAGGCCACAAGAATACTCTAACTTCACCCTGTGCTCTAGACATTCTGGAAACATACATACATACATAGACTCACGCCTGTTTCTCAAGGGAGTAGGCAGAGTCTACAGAATGCGATTTGCAACGATCCTGACTTATCTCTCTTGCTTCATTCACTCCCATCAAGTTTCGCATGCATGCTCTTCTGTTTAGGGTATTTCTGATCTGTCCTTTTTTAGGATGTCTCCGATTTGGTTTCTATTCTGGAAGCATATATTTTATTCTAGCTATGGGAGTATGCCGAGTATGCCACCGTAGTTGCGGACAGAAGGACCGATGGCCGATGGAGCAAACATGTGAGTTGGGACAGCAACTCGGTAAGCGTAAGGTATGGTGGCATCCAATTAGGTGGACGACCTGAAAAAGTCGCTGATACGGAGGAACGTGTACTGTGGCGCATTTTGAGAGAGGCCTGTGTCCAGCAGTGGACTGCGGTGGACTGATTGAGATGGACGTACACACACACAAGCAGCGATATGATGAGTCCAATAGAGTACTCTTTCATGACTTTTCAAAGGTCTATATGTATGTATTCAATTGGTAATTGTCGCTTGCCCCGTACTCTGTTTTTTTTTCCACATACACACATCACCATCTAGTCCCAAACTAAGCAGAGCTTGTATTATGGGTACTAGATAATGGATACACATACATATATATATACTTTTTTTTGTAAATACATACATATTATACATAGAAACACCCAGACCAAGACAAACATCCATGTTCATGCACACAAATGTTTGACTTGAGCGGGATTCGAACCCGCGACCTTCGGCGTAGCAGTCGCTTACACTCCCGCTGCGCCAACCGGTCGTCGAATATATAGATTAAACCGTCAGCATCGGTTGTCATGGCGGTATTTGACAGGCGTTACAAAAAGTCAGCATCCTCAATTATCCTGACGCTGATCTGAATAACTACATCTTTTGGTTTTGGAGACTTTACTGACACGAGTTCCTCTATGGATAAGCTTATATACCGGTAAATCTGGTAGGAGACAAGTAGACCCAAGGTCCAAGTTTTAGTTGCTAGGATGACAGTGGAATTACTTAAAAAAAATATTTGCATAGCTCTTTTCAGCAGGATAAAGATAGATTGAGTGTAAACAGCATCTCCCCAAAATAGAAATCTGTAAGATATTACACTGTTTCAGTAAGGTGAGGTTTAAAGCTGGTGACTTTTGGGGATGATGCAGAACCCAGCCTATTTGCCAATGTACTGATGTGTATGGCACTGCAGCTTTCAATTTTGAGATATTTGGGTGTATTGTAATGTTTACATGAGTTTCTTTATTCAAATTTACGTATCCATTTAGTCGTCAGAATCTGTGTACAATATTAATTCTTGCTTGGCCTACACGAGGTCAGGTATGTCATTCATAAAAAAATTAAATAACAGTGGCCAAATGATAGAACCCTGTGGTCCTCTATTTACCACAGACACCGACTTTCAGAAACCCATTACTGAAATATAACGTAATAATATTCGTAGCACAATCATTTAAGCCTTAGAATAATGTTAGTTGCTGATCAATATTCCTCAATGTCATACAACTCAGTCAAAATCCTTGGACAATTAATAAAAAATAGACGTAAATTTAAAATTTAAGCATCATATGAATTCTACCAGGTATCAAGAATGTATTTTAGAAAGCAGCCAGTACAGGTAAGTCATTGGTTTATCTATCATCAATAAAAAAGAAATCTTTGAGCCTGATTTTCCTCTAGTAGATGACCACGACCGAGAGGGCAAGTAATGTGTAGGAATAATTTAAAATATTAGGTTCTTAACATCACATGGAACAAATTCTAACAACGGACATAAAAATACTCAGACAAATACTAGGCTCATGTGCAGGTACTTCAGTAATATTTATTTATTTATTTCACAAACAAATTACATTGTGTTCAATGATATATCTTATGTGCTAATGAAACAATATAAAAAGAAAATATTATTTAAAAGATGAATATAATATTATTTTGACTACAATTTTATTGTTGTTAAATACTTCAAGAAAAGAAGAGGCCCGTGCCCAGCAGTGGGACAGCATAAAGTGCTGATGATGATGAAATACTTCAAAGGTTGCTTAAATGCAACAACAAGTCTAAAAATCGTCTCGATTGAAAATACCAAAATGATCAAAACCGTAAAATGGTGCAGTGTTTTATATTAACCGGATGGATGGCTTTTGAAGAACCGGAAAAATAATTTCGCTTTAGTTCCGTGGAATAAGAAATAAATTTGACTTTTATGAAAGTAGGTCCCTCACTAACACATAGTGCATTATTATCCTTTTGCAGACTAAAACTAGTCTGCAAAAGGAGTAATTTCAAAAACTGTTTTGATGTAACCAGCCAATACCTATGCTAAAATCAAATGATATGCAAATTAACTCAATGGAAAATGGCATGCAACATCTTAATAAAAATAACAACAAAAAAAGTAATTAGAGCCGGCGCCGGTTGTTTAAATAAGTAACATAAAATGAATGTTAATTTAGATATCTACTAATCGAGAAAAACACGCTTGGGTTTAAATATTTAACCCATTTTTTACAATGCATACCTTTTTTTTTGATCTGCTGTAAAGTAAAATTTTTGCGAATGTTAGGTACTTTAGAGAAAAAATAACGAGAGATTTTTCGGTAAAGTAACATTAACAATGGTGTTTATGTAAAGTGTATGCTCAAGTTAAACGACTCGTCTCACGCTCAACCAAAAAATATCATCCAAATATGGCCTTTAAATACTACTCCTTAGGTATTTTTTACATTGGCACATAAATTAGCAGACAGCGTGCAAACCGCATACCTAAAGAGCAATACTTAAAGCCCATATTTGAATGGTATTCTTTTGGTTGGGTGTGAGGCGAGTCGCTTATGTGGGCTAAGACCTTTACCCTTACATAAGCAATATAATCGAAATATTTTTTCAATAGATTTTTACTTTTAGTCTCTTAACACTTTCATGGACAGTAAACGCCTATATACGTAATAACAATAAAACTTCAATTGTGTCTCGTTTACAGTCCGTGAAAGTGTTAAATAAGAAAAGGTTACTCACTGTCAGACGCCTTCCGGCCAGTTTTGAAGAAGTGCGACCCGTACTTATCTACCAGCACATCCCTGAAATTATAAACATACCCAGTTACTTACTGTCCACGTTAAGGGTTGAGCTACACCTATCAGCGCCGCATCGCACTTTCCTATGCTTCTATCCTTTTCTGTCACTTAGGAGTCTTAGGACCATCATTTACTTGAGCGAGAAAGAGAGAGGGAACGCGTCAGCACGATCGATTCCGCAGCGTGCTGACGCGTTCCCTCTCTCTTTCTCGCTCTAGTAAATGACGGTCCTAAGTGACAGAAAAGGATAGAAGCATAGGAAAGTGCGATGCAGCGCTGATAGGTGTAGCTCAACCCTAAGGCAGGTGAGCCTAGTGGAGATACCAACAGGCTGCCATGCTGAGGGTATCGGGTTCGAATCCACGGCGCGCACCAATGACATTTCAGAGTTATGTGCGTATTGAATTGTTGATTATCGCTTATTCCGTGCCTCGGAGAGCACGTTAAGCCGTCGGTCCCGGTTGTCATGAAGATCTTTGACAGTCGTTATAGGGCGCCAGAACCTCTAAATAAACTGGCACTAGTTTAAACCATGGAATATCGCTATCCCTTTGGCAGTTGCTCTGTGGAAAAGCTTCAGCCAAATCTGATTAGACTAGAAGCGGACCCCAGGTTGAAACTAGGATAGCGCTAGGAGGATGATGAGAAGGGTACCGTCGATATATCTTCCTAGCATTCTATCCCGGTTGCCATTCAAGACCTTTCTGGGCTTCAAAATTATAAGTGTTTGCCAGCGATACGCTAAGAAGAAGATTCAAGACCGTTGGCCTGGCTGTCATGAACATCTGTGATAGTCGTTATGAGGTCCGTCACCCTTAAATATAATGACACTGGTCTAGGCTATGGAATTTCGCTGTCCCTGTCCCTGTCCTAAATTTCAGAGTTCAGATGGCAGTCGCTCTGCGCTCTGCACTCTCGGAAAAGATTTTTTTTAACAGTAATAGGCGGCAAACGAGCAGACGGATCGCCTGATGGTAAGCAATTACCGCCGCCCATGGACACAAGCAACACCACAGGAGTCACAATATTAAGTGCGCTGCCGCCCCTTGGGGCTGGGAAAAGGGATAGGATGAGAAGTGGGATAAGGGAGAAGGAATACGGGATAGGGCCTCCGGCACTCTCACTCACCGAATGAAACGCAACAGCTAATATAAGATCCAAAGCGATTTTTTTGTCGATGGAACCGGGACAACACTTGGACGATGAGCTATATCATCCCTGTCTTAAATTATTGTAAAAGACTGCCTCCGTGGTCCTGCCGATAACGTATGCGACTACTGATGGGAGGCCCGGTATCAATTCCCGGGTCGGGCAAAAGTCTTACTGGATTTTTTCCGAATTCTCAGTAGCAGCACGGAGTGTGGTGATGTGCCCGGTAGCGACAATAGGCTTGCCCCCTATTACGAGGGACCTAAAAAATCATGGCGAAATATGGGTGAAATATCTGCCTCATCATGTACACCTCTGCCTACCCGTTCGGGGATACAGGCGTGAGCCTATAAAAAAAAGAAATGCTATAAATTTTCCTACTGATGGGCGCCAACTTCAAAGTGTCAAAGTATCTGTGATCTAATCAATCAACCGCTTTCCTCTCCAGACTCTTTTCTTATGTTTGTCTCTCTTTCTTATCTCCCGGAGGGATTAGCCAATGCCTCTGTATTCGTTTCCTTGCGATTGGACTATTAAAAATTGGTTTTGGGGTTTCTTTTAGGCATTATCCAATAGGAGCTCGGCGTCAGGCAATGGGTGGTATTTCACGTGTGCTCCACTACTAGTATCTTCGTCGACAATCGAACCGAACTTCGGTCGCGTAGGTATAATTTGTGCTCTACAACTAAAAAAGTTGCCGCCGAACTTACGCCATTACGCCCGACCGAAGGTACGCTGTACGCTGTAACGCAACGTAATTTCGGTATAGTGTGTCAGTCAGTAATTCAAATAGCATTGCAGGCGTAATCATGCCGAACTTCGGTCGCGTAACTTCGGCATAGTGTGTTAAGACACTAAGAGTAAGGGAACAGAGAGTGCACTTGTTTGCACGCTCACTTATGCACTATAAAATATAACAGCTAATCCACCTTGAAACTAGTTAGCGGGTGTTAGCGCTACTAGCAAGACTTGGCTTAAGCAAATCGGCAAAGTTAATCAACGTTTGCGTAGGTCGCCACTTGTTTGGGTGACCGCGTGTGGCATTTACATCAGAGCGCTACCGTGATTCGGAGGGCACGTAAAACTGTCGAACCCAGTTGTTGTCTCCGGACAAGGACATTCCCTCCACCACCTCATGGTCCAACCACCCGTATGGGTATATGGACCGAATCATGGGAGAGACGCGTGGCAGGTACTTGCTGTATGCTCTTTCCCGCGCGCCCGTTGAAGACTCCCTACAAATTTCGTCCCTTGGCCACTCTCCCCATTCAGGGACGGCTCTACTATCAGAGTAGGTTAGGCGCTGTTGTTGCTGGCGACACAATGACAGCTTCGTCGTCGGACAAGGATAGTTAGATGTCGGAGGCATTCGGGCGGTCTGAAACCTCTGACATCAGACTTGGCCACACACGCACATAAAAAGGAAAATAAAGTTGGCGTGACCAAAATTGGGTCTAGAGGATATAATATAATATAAAATATAATATTCTACCACATACTACAGGATGACATACACTAGAGGATGTTATTATCTCTTACCAAATCGTCGACCACAAGTCGAGCTAAGCTTTAAGAATTGTTGTACCTACTACATCCGTGAACATGGCCCTTGCAACAGTGCTGAAATATCGGTTACTCCAAACAAAGGTATGTGGTAATCCGAAAGATAATTTAAAATAAGTTTAAATGAACACGACAGTTTAAATTCGTTATGTTGTTTAAGTATAATATATTTTTATTAAACAGAGGCAATAGCTCAGTGGTGTACGTAACGGACAGCCGAGACAATGGTCTCGGATTCGATCTCCAGTTACCCCGGGCACACACCTCTGACTTTTCCAAGTTACTTACCTATGTGTGCATTATAAATTAATTATTGCTCGCTTAATTATGTGCCCGGTAGATAGAAATGGCTCGCCTCCTATTACATTGGGAGCGAAACATAACTGGCGAAGTGTGGGTGAAACAGTTTCTCATGTAACTAGGTGATGAGAAACAGTCTCTCATGTCACTAGTAGATGAGAAATAGTATCTTATGCAATTTGTTCAAATTGTGAAAGAGTCTCGGGTGTGTAATACACCTCTGCCCAACCCTTCGGGAATAAAAGGCGTGAAGTTATGTATGTAATGTGTATGTTTATTAAATAACGTTACCTGGTATCATCGACGAGCTCGCAGTCAGTGCAGCATACGATGGGATCGCGACCAGCAAACGAACAGATCTGTAGGTAATAAAATAAATGATTAACTCCGTGTGATGATAGATCAAGATCTCAGGAACTACTAGACCGATTTCAAAAATTCTTTCAGTGTTAGATAGCACATTTATTGAGAAAGGCTATAGGCTATATAACATCACGCTATGAGCCACGAGAGCGGAGCAGTAGCTTTACATAACGCGGGTGTAACCGCGGGCTCATTTACTTATAAAAAGGAAGAAGATCTCGACATCTAACTCTTCAACAAACCCGTGTGGTGTGGTATAGTAGGCTAAATCCTCTTATAACTTAACTTCACGCCTTTATCCTGGAAGTAGGCAGAGGTGGCATTACACACCCACACTTTGCCAGTTATGCTTGGGTCCCAATGTAATAGGGGCCGAGCCTATTTCCACCTACCGGGCACATTATTAAGCGAGCGATAACTAACATTTTTTGAATCCTCTACTATCATCAGCCTTTAACAGTCCACTGCTGGACTAGGCCTCTCCTTTGAAAGGAGGAATTGGCCTACTATAACACGCTGGCCAAACGGGTGGGTATAGGGTTTGTATCAAGTTTTCCTTCTCTTACAGCGCTGTTCTCTGCATAATATGCTCCCTCTGTCGGCTCTTACGACACCCATGGGATGATATGGGGTGGTGACATTTCGTATTCTTAATCCGTCACCACACGGACAAATCCTCTTATTCACTCAATAGGTACCTTCATGATCCAAATTAGGTGATGCATATAATGTCCAGCACTGGACTGCAAAATGCTGCATATTGATATATTATAAAATAAAACCGTTTAAAAACGCACATGCGTATGGATCGATTTGGTATTTTAAAAAGATATAATTGACCTTAATTTATTAGATTATGGCCTGTATTTTTGACAGTGTCTAGTCGTTAGTTGACGTGACTACTAAACCGGAAATTGTTGGTTCACCTCGTAATTAAGTATCGGTTTCTTAAAGAGATATAATTTATTTTTAGTGTAAAAAACCAGACCGCAGTCGCTCCGTGGTAAAGCTAGAATATTAGTAGGTTTGCTACAGAGCGGCAATTTATATTTAAAAAACAAACTGGTTAGGCTATTGGGCAGGCTCCGGGTTCCAAGGCGGACCTCTTGGACGTAGTCAGCATAATGCTAGGAAGATGATGTGTATGAAATGCCGACAGTCCCACCGCCTGACAATGCGCCGACTGACGTAGGTTCGACCCCCTCACGGAAAAACACCAACCCTCCTTCGTTTCAACTCTCAAAATTGCTGTTTCGAGACTAGGTGCTCTTTTCGTCCGTTAGTTGCATGTTTGCCAAGTCTCCAGCGACAAAGGATTTATCATGGTACAGGAGGTGCCTTTTAAAAAAATGTATTTTTGTCATGACTTGGTCTTACCTGAGGATACTCTCTGTTCTTAAGCTCTTGGACGGAGGAGAGGCATCGTCGGATGTGCGCGCACTTGCCCATCAAACCATCCTTCGGGTTGTAACATACTGAACCTGCAAACCAAATGATAAGCTATCAAAGTATTTTTAATCAGGTAGATTATAATAATGATAGGTATATTCAATTAGCTTCATACAACACCATTTAGTCCCTAAGGAGAGATTGTGCTGGCTCGTACTATCGGTAATAAACAATGGATAAACATACATTATGTATGTAGGTTATTTGTAAAACACCGTTAACCTCTCAGGACTATGATACTAAAATCATAATCAACAACTTTTGTTCTATGACTTTTAAAAATTCGTCATATTTTAGTTCATCAGATTTTCATACAAAATAAAATATTTAAATTGAACGCTCTGAATGTTGCGAAGTCTATGCGACAGAACAATAGCGAATTAGTGAGGAGTGCGGACAGCTTGCAGGCGTAGGTAGGTTAACAGTAAAATACACGAGTTGAAATGTGTTAGATAGGACAACGAAACTTTGAAGGTTTGTTTTTGGTAAATGTATTATGTTTTGTAAAAAGTAATAGAACAAAAGTTGTTGATTATGATGTTAGTAACGTAGTCCTGAGAGGTTAACGGTGTTTTACCCATAAAGCTGTATAATCTTTTTTTTTGCATTTACATACATATTAATTACATACTAGATTACAGGCCATTTGTCTACTTATATACAACTAGCCTTTGCCGGTTGCTGCGAGCGCGATTTTCGGACAAGAAACAAACTCGTAGCCTGTATTTAATACCTTATGGTAGGGAATTTGCAAAAATCCTGTCTTAGCACTCATACACTCGCCAAGTAACATACGCACAATGCTTAGCCTTACATTGCCTGTCGAGTGACAGGCAACATAAGGCTAAGCTTTCAACACCCTGTATAAAACTCTTCCATTACTGAGTAGTAATGCACCCCAAAAAATACTGGACATAATAATTATAAGTATAAATATTACTTACAATTTTATTATGTCCAGTACCTACTTTTTTTGTTTATTCTAATAAACAAAAATAGTACCCGACCGATTTTATAAATTCTTGCACCATTATAACGCTACACTATCCCTGACTAACATAGGCTATATTTCTTTCTAGAAAATATTAGAGAAAATATTGTTATTATAAATGTCCACCCGTGCGAAGCCGGGACGGGCCGCTAGTAGGTAAGTCTATATATTTAAAACGAATGCGCACAAATCTAACGAGATTTTAAAGGAATATTAGTGACTACCGTCTCACTTCTGCAACCCAAAGGAATAGCTATGTACTATGGCAGTGGCTCTCAAACTTTTTTAGATATGGATCCCTTTTGGGTAACGAAATATTTGGTGGAGCTCTAAAATAAACAGAACCACGTCCTACATGCACTTTAAAACCATTTATTTTACTGACATACATCTTCGTGGAGCCCCTAGAGATGCTTTGTGGAACCCTGGGGCTACGCGGAGCACACTATATGAGAATGGCTGTTCTATGGTATGGTACCTGAGGTTCAACAGTATCAGTTTACTCAAAGAACTCAGATTTACATAGAAGCACATTTCATATGGGCGCTCGGACAACAAACATTCTCGAGTCGTTCTCCCAGTGTTAGAGCAAGCAAAATGGACGTTCTTCCAGTGTATTTTAACTATGAGAGCAAGAGAGACGAAGAAACGACGCAAGCGCCGCCAACTACTAACTAAACTGGGGACAGACACCACTTGGAATCGGCACACGAAAACCTTTAGGTCTGTAGTTCTTTGGTATAGTCAAGGGTATCGTATCGTAATGACATTACGACAAAGGTGTCAAAAATGTTCTAGAATAACGGCACCGATGGTTCAAAGTGCTCTTTGAGGCAGTAGACAAGAGATTATTATTATTAGTAGTATCTGGCTGATTAAGCTTTGATCGGTATTTTTTTGTGGTAAATCATGTTTACTAAAAACGAATTGTAGATAGATCGGATTATCGCCCCGGAAACCTTATATTATATACAATTTCATAAAAATCATTGGAGCCATTTCCAAGATTCAGATTATAATATAAAATAACATAACATAACTTCACGCCTTTTATCCCAGAAGGGGTAGGCAGAGGTGTATTACACACCCACATTTCGCCAGTTATGTTTAGGTCCCAATGTAATAGGGGGGCGAGCCTATTGCCATCTACCGGACACATTATTAAGCGAGCGATAATTAACATTTTTAATATGATTACCTACATATGTAGGTACATGTCCGTGTGGTGACGGATTAAGAATACGAAATGTCACCACCCCATATCATCCCATGGGTGTCGTAAGAGCCGACAGAGGGAGCATATTATGCAGAGCACAACACTGCAAGAAGGAAAACTTGATACAAACCCTATACCAACCCGTTTGGCCAGCGTGGTATAGTAGGCCAATTCCTCCTTTCAAAGGAGAGGCCTAAAGGTTCATAAATTGACATTCAATAATATTTTCTGACATTTAATAATATTTTCTGACATTTTAAATATATGACATTTTATTGTTTAAATTTTTATTATTTTTACTTATTGTTTGCAACATGTATTTTACTGTGTATTAGCATGTAAAGTTGTGAGTACAATGTGGGCATTATTAAACATATAAAAACAAATAGTTGTGGCAACCTGTCTGATGGATTAGGCTGACATGCTTATACATACACCTTATGATGGCGTGGAGGCATAGTGATACAGATCGTGCTGGTTCCCTCAATTAAGGTTGAGCCGTACGATTGCTGTTGAATGCGGGCCATCAGTGGGCCGAGTCAGTCAAAAGCGTCAGATAATTTCCTGCATTGTACTTGCATACTAAACACTTTTTTGTCTGGACTTTAAAAGATGAAGAAAAGACTAAAGAAATTGAAGTGACAAAAAAAAACAATGACTCTGAGTTTGTTTCGGCTTTTCTTCTCAAGAAGTCATTTAGCTAGGAAAAGCCGGCTTCATCTAGAATAGGGTTTTGACATGTATAAGTGTTGTAAACAACCAAAATGCAGAAATAAATATGTCTTTTATGTCTAGACCAGCAGTGGACTGTTAAAGGCTGATGTGATGATATGTACATATTACATATATTATAGTATGTGTACATATAAATATACATATATACAAGAATTGTTCGTTTCAAGGTATTTGATATTGTTGTAGTTACAAGAATAGAACTACAAATGGGCACTTAAATTAATTGACACGGAAGATTTGTCACGGACAATAAAATGATAATTAGTTATTGTTTGAGGCTTGTAGGTATAACAAATTATAAGGTTGCGCCATCATCCTCCTAGCAGCCTGCGATTTATTTATTTATTTAGGACAACCAGTATTTGTTACATTGTAATAAATACCTAATAAAAAACAGAAGTAATAAGATAAAAACGAAATGTACCTACAACATTCTAAGGTGTCACAGCAAGCACCAAAACGTAACATTTACATACGTATAGATATAAAAGAAAAACAGACAATTAAATATTAGGTATGTAACTAAAAACTAAATTGGAAAACACAATGAGAGAAGAAAAGAAAAAAGACAATTAGACAATTTTAGCAATAAACTTAAATTAATCTTAATAACCTCAGAAGTCATGTTTTAATTGTGGAGAGCTTGTCCGCAAATACATACTTGCCTGCGATAGCCTAGTGGAGAGACCAACAGGTTGAATTATCACTTGCCCCGGTGTCCGTATACGCAGCAGGACCCTACGTTTAATTCGATTGAAAGTTAACTTTTTACGTGCGTGGTATTTAGTACTTTTCGAATTGTATAAGTAAAAAAATAGTACCTTCATTGCTACAGCAAAATCTTGAATTATTACCCAGCAGGACCCTCCGCTGTTTGAAGGTTTTCAGATCAATAGTATATGTCACCGTTTAGCGATACCTTTAAAATACCTTGGTTTCATTTTAATATAATTATTAGTTTATGAGAAAAGCGCTTGCAAAACTTTTATCATGCCAGCAGGACCCTTTTTTGTTTTGACGCTTTCGGCCCCGACAGTCATATTTCTTATTAGCATTTTAATAGTACTTTTCAAATAGCCTTACGTGTAATTCAAATATTTTGTATTATAGCAGAAAAAATGTTTTAAAACTTTTAAGTATTTTTTCAGCAACTTAACGTTTAGTTTGGCCAATGTAGGTATGAGTTTTCATAACTTTTAGCATGGTGGCGTTAATCAAAGAGATTTTTATTAATTTAAACCGGTCTTTTTAGATGTACTTATATATATATATATATCTTCTTCTTCATAAGCTAGATAAGTACGGAATAAGAGGAATCGCTAATGATTGGATTAGGAGCTACTTAAAGGACCGATATCAATGTGTAGAAATATCTAAAATAGAAAACAATAAAAAAATCACATGTAGTGATCGAATTACAAATTAAATAAATTTGGCGTTCCACAGGGTAGCGTGCTGGGACCATTTTTGTTTTTAATTTACATCAATGACCTACCTAATATTACCCACCACAAAACTATTTTATTTGCAGATGACACGACACTTATTATCAAATGTGACAATAAAGACACGTATGAATATGACATAAACTTGACGCTTAACAAGACAATTAATTGGCTACTTCATAATAATTTAAAAATCAATGTAGATAAAACGCAAATGATTCAATTCCAAAACTATAGAAAACAACATATTGAGTTAAATGTAAATTACAAAAATAATAAAATACAAGAAGTAAGCTCTGCTAAATTTTTAGGTCTGATAGTCGATAAACATTGCAACTGGAAGGCACATGTTGAATATGTTTGCAACAAACTAGATCGATTCGTTTTTGCTATCAAACGGTTACGACAAACAGTGTCAACGGAAGCGGCCCTAAGTGCATATCACGGATACGTGTCATCGGTGCCGTCATATGGTCTCTTGCTCTGGGGGAACTCGGTTGAGATTGAAAAAGCATTTCGGGTGCAAAAGAAATGCGTTAGAGCTATATGTGGAGCCTGGTTTACTAACAGCTGTAAGCCATTATTTAAAAAGTTCAACATCCTGCCACTGGTTTGCATGTACGTTAGAGAAATCTGTGTTTTTGTTAAACTTTATCCACAGTATTTTAATAAATTTTCTGCAACAGAAGGTAGAAACGCTAGGAATAAATTTAAACTTCTCCGACCTAGGTGTCACTTAGATATATATGAGAAAAATGTATATATAAAGGCCATAGAAGTGTATAATAAGTAACCAGATACATTTAAGGAATTACCACTTACTATATTTAAAAGGAAAATTACAACCTGGCTTGCAGAAAAATGTTTCTATACTCAAAATGACTTTATGACATATAGAGAAAATAATGTAACTAATTAATGTTAAAATTTCAACATGCGATCATAATACTATGTTTTGACTTTTACACTTATTTCAGTTGACATTTATATACAATTATTGATTTACTATTATAAATTTACAATTATACATGACATAAATTTTGACATTAATTACTTAATAAATACTAATAAGCAGAATTTAATTGGATAATATTATTGTATAAGTTTAAATATTTACGCACCATTGTTATGGTAGAATGTGAGAAGACTTTTATTTTACCTTAACACGACTATGTAACCACATTTCTTGTAAATAAATGCATTTCATTTCATTTAATTTATATGAACACAATTTAATAAAAATCCGTTACGATTTGGTTATTATTTATTTTGCATCTACCCTCAATTTTAATAATATTTAAGTGCCATAAAAATAATAGCATCATTGGAATGGTATAATCTTAACGTCATCGTGAAAAATGTTTTAAATCAAATTGCTTGTTAAACTACAAAGTATTTGATTTAAACTTAAGGTTTTTTGAAAGGTACTATTAAAATGCTAACAAGAAATATGACTGTCGGGGCCGAAAGCGTCAAAACAAAAAAGGGTCCTGCTGGCATGATAAAAGTTTTGCAGGCGCTTTCCTCATAAACTAATAATTATATTAAAATGAAACCAAGGTATTTTAAAGGTACTAATACATCGCTAAACGGTGACATATACTATTGATCTGAAAACCTTCAAACAGCGGAGGGTCCTGCTGGGTAATAATTCAAGATTTTGCTGTAGCAATGAAGGTACTATTTTTTTACTTATACAATTTGAAAAGTACTAAATACCACGCACGTAAAAAGTTAACTTTCAATCGAATTAAACGTAGGGTCCTGCTGCGTATACGGACAACTTGCCCCGTACCAAAGAGCTCAGATATTTACATACTTAGAGGCGCATTTCTTATGGGCGCTCGGAAGACAAACTTTCTGTGACCCAAATTGCCGCTTGGCGCCATGGCAGTCACGCTGTGACAGCTGTCTCTACGAGAGCAAGAGAGACGGAGAACGATTCCAGCGACGCCAACGGCGCCAACTACGAACTATACTGGACACAGTCCCCACTTGGAATCGGCACACGAAATCCTTAAGAACTGCGCTTCTATGTAAATCTATCTGTATTCATTGCCCGTACCTCGGAGAGCACGTCAAGGTCCCAACTGTCGTGTAGACCTTTGACAGTCGATATAAGGAGACTCTCTGAATAAACTGACACTACCTTAAACCATGAAAAATTCCTATCCCTTTGTGTTGCGGAGGTCAGACAGGCAAACTTTCTGTGTAAAAGCAAATTCAGCAAAATCCAGTTAGATTTTTTTTATAGTCTCACGCCTGTATCCCCGAAGGGGTAGGCAGAGGTGTAATATTACACTCACATATCGCATGAATTTTAGGTCCCACGTAATAGGGGGCGAGCCTATTGCCGTACCGGGCACATTACCAGACTCCGTGCTGCTACTGAGAATTTCATAACGGAAAAATCCAATAACACTTTGCCCCGACCCGGGAATCGAACCTGAGACCTACTAATCCCACACGCACATTTATGCCGCGAGACCAACGAGTTAGAATAAAAAGCGGAAACCCGGATGCAACTAGGATAATTCGCCAAGTAATACTTGTAATAACGACGAGTACTTACTGATTAATGAAATGCAGATTCTAGCATTGAATCAGTATAGCGGGATATTGAATAAATACGGCAAGATCTTGGACCTAGTGTTGTGTAATGAGGCGGTATCGGTTTGTGAGTGCCTTGATCCTCTTGTGCCAATAGATAATTACTATCCAGCGCTATTTATTGTTACGGAATTTGTAGAAATGACTTACGTGTCACCGGCACCGCACATTTAATATATTTTCAATAAAGGCGACTTCACCTCTATTAATAATGAGATTCGGTCAATTGACTGGAAAACTGAATTCAATATTATATCTCTTGATGACTCTGTGGATTATTTTTATACAACCGTCATAAATTTGCAAAATAAATATATTCCAACTAAACAGGTGAAGCATACTTCTTTTCCAATCTGGTACACCCCAATGCTTAAAAGATTAATTAAAGAGAAATTTAAATATTACCGTAAATTCAAACTGTATGGGAGACTTGCAGACGAAGCGACATTTAAACTTTTACGCGATAGGTTTAAAAAAGTAGAAACTGAATGCTACACGAACTATCTGGCAACCACTGAGGCTTCTATTGAAAAGAATCCAAGGTACTTTTGGAGCTTTGTTAAACAACGGTCTAAGGTTAATTCGCTACCCAGCCAGCTAAAGCACGGTAATGTTATCGTCTCAACTCCTGAATCTATTTGTAACGCATTCTCCACTCATTTTCATTCTACTTTCCTCACACCAGGTAATATAACTCCAGTTAAATCTATCCCATTAAACTCGTCCTCACTGTCGAATATACATACTATTGAGATTAACATGCATTCAGTTCAACAATTATTAACTAAACTTGACCCGTGTAAGTCAGCTGGCCCTGATCGCATTTCACCTAAATTTCTTATAGGATGCGCTGAAACCATTGCTTATCCAATAGCACTACTATTTGAGAAGTCGCTTTCTACCTGCACTGTTCCCCAAGTCTGGAAAACTGCTCTTATAACCCCAGTCCTTAAAAAGAATCCTAAAACTGAAATTGTTAATTATCGGCCAAGTTCGAAACTCTCTGTGATACCTAAAATCTTTGAGAGGCTTGTTTATGATCAGACATATGCTGCGCTACGAAATTCATTTAGTCCAGCTCAACACGGATTTCTCAAAGGCCGCTCAACTGTTACTAACCTTACGCTTTTCAACGACTTTTTTACAGAAAGAATGGATAACGGGGCTCAAGTTGATGTCATCTATACCGATTATAGTAAGGCCTTCGATCGCATTGACCATGACAACCTTAAGATTAAGCTTTCTAACATAGGTGTTCGTGGAGACTTACTTAGATGGTTTTCGTCTTACTTGGAAAATAGGTCACAGGCTGTCGTTATCAGTAACTACATATCTAGTTGGGTTTCCATACCTAGTGGAGTTTCCCAAGGCTCATTAATGGGTCCTCTTCTCTTTATTATATACGTTAATGACATCGACTCCTGCTTCCACTCCTCTAATTTGCTCTGTTTTGCCGATAGCATGAAGATATTATCTTCGATATCATCGGCAACAGATATGGAGGCCCTCAATTAGACCTGAGGCGATTAGATGACTACTGTCAAGCCAATAAATTACACCTTAATCCCCTTAAATGCTTCCTCATTTCGTTAAGTCGTAAAAGATCTACATTAATCACTTCCTACAAATTGAAAGATCAGTTACTGCCGCGATGTGAAGTTGTACGTGATTTGGGCATCCATCACGACCAAAAGCTTCTTTTTAACGTGCACATAGATGAAATAGTTGCTAGGGCCTCTAAGGCGCTCGGTTTTATCATGAGAATCTCTAAATCTTTCAAGAAAGCTAAAACATTTAAAATATTGTATTGCACATATGTAAGAAGTCAGCTGCAGTATGCGTCGCAAATTTGGAACCCTTGCTACGATAAATAAAATACAAAATATCCAAAAACGATTTATTAGATTTTTATGTTTTCGTGACACGATGCAAATACGTAGAGACGGTAAACTCGACATCAAATCCTATACGACTGCCTCGTTGGTCTCGCGGCATAAATGTGCGCGTGGGATCGGGAGGTCCCGGGTTCGATTCCTGGGTCGGGCAGTGTTATTGGGTTTTTCTGTCACGAAATTCTCAGTAGCAGCACGGAGTCTGGAAATGTGCCCGGTACGGCAATAGGCTCGCCCCTTATAACGTGGGACTAAAGTATATCTGGCGAAGGGTGGGTGTAGAAATACACCTCTGCCTACCCCTTCGGGGATGGAAGGCGTGACGATATGTATGTATGTATGTATGTTTTCGTTTATGAGTGCCTTATAAGTCAGAGAACTATTTGAGTCTATGTAAGCGATTTCACATTCAACCACTTATTGACCGACCGACGTCGTCTAGCTGATATATCATTTTTATTTAAAGTAATTAATAATGAAATCGACTGTCCTGACTTATTACGTAAATTGCACTATTCCTCATTCCTCATCCAACTATAGGCAAAACACGTTCATGGTGCGAGCAAGCAATGATATTAATAAAGTTTGTAAGCAGTTCTCGTTAGATATAATTATTTAGTACTAAATGCAGTTTGGTAAGAAGGCAGCTAAACCCTAATTTCTTTTGTTCACAATCTTAGTCACTTCATAACGTACTATATGAATACCTATTGTTATTTAAATCTATTTTTACTGTCAATGTTGTGTGCTACATAGTGTTCGCTTAAGATCTTGTAAAATATTGTACTACTATTAGTAGAAACCTGTAATTGGCTGTATGTTGCGTAGTTATAGTCACATACTCATTTGCTGTAGCTGTTGGTTTTCCTTAACTAAATAAATAAATAAACTCTAGTAGAATAAGGATGATCATATTACTTTCTGTTGCTTAGTTGTAATTTTATTTTTGTGTAGTGTGTAGTCCATTTAATAAATTATAGCCATTAAGTATACTCCTTTAGAATAAGTATTATGTTTAGCTGACTTAGCGATATGACTCTTTGGTGCAGTGGCGTAGGAAGGGCGGGGGGGCGGTGGGGGCGGACGGCCCCGTGTGCCACCCTTTTTGGGGTGCCACCCATCCAAAAAAAGGAGTGACACCCAAAACTCAACTAAGAACAATGTACAAAAACATAGGCCCTAGCTCAGCACTACGAGAGTTAGCACGGAATTTTTAGGTGTGTCGAAAAAAAAAAAAAGGTCATCCACCAGTTACCGCCCCGGGTGCCACCCAAGCTAGCTACGCCACTGCTTTGGTGCCCCAATGTATGTATCTTAATTTTATTACAATATAGAAAACCACGCTATAAACATCTTTCATTTATCCTACCCAGTTCCATCATCACACTATTTTAAACTTCGTCACGAAATGTAAACTGTGGCTCTCTTCAGGATCATATTTTTCTTCTGTCTATCTGTTTGATTTCCTATTTCTGCTTATAATGACATTTACTCTACATATACTTCCTTCTATCCCCACGAGGCAAAACTGTTCGGTGGCACTCGCGATTCCTATCCGAATATATCTTAGCCACGACTTTAGACATGTATTTTTTGACTTAGACATGTATTTTTCCGCGACGTTTGTATTCCAAAGAACAATAAATAAACAAATTAGGTTTTCTATGAGAAGCTTGTTTTTGTTATTTTTGCCACGCAAATTCTGCGTCACTGATACGACCCTGACCCTGACTATACTAAAATATATGACACCGATACTAAAATAGTAAGTATAGATCTTTGCTTTTTCAAGTTTATAATCGTTCGAAACAAGTCTTACAAGATGAGATTATAATTTGTAAACTGCATGGCGATGTTGTGACGTAAACATTTCTATATAGATACCTGTCTATATCGCTCGGGACTGTTCGTGTCGCGAACCACCATTTTGATTCCAATGTGTCTTAATTCACTATTCAGGTATGACCACAGACCGCATTCCGATTAGCGTGCAGAGGAGCTTCAAAATTGGTTTCTCCGTCGCCCTTCTACCATCGGATAACCAGGCAAAAGGACAACATAACATAACTTCACGCCTTTATCACGGAGGGAGTAGGCAGAGGTAGTAGTACACACCACACTTCGCCGGTTGTGTTTCGGTCATAATATAATAGTATAAATACCAGGCACATTATTAAGCGAGCAGTTTAATACACACATAATTTCGAAAAGTCAGAGGTGTGTGCCCGGGATACCTGGGCTTCGAACCCCAGACCATCATCTTGGCAGCCCGTTACGTAGGTACACAACTAGGCTATCGCAGATAACCAGACAAAAGAAGCGCTTTGCTTACTCCTTGCCCAGGCGTACTTTCCAGGTGTGGTACTTCTTGCCTAAAATCGTAAATCTGTGTTTCCTGATGAATACAGTCGCAAGTGAATAGGTACCTACTAGGCAATAATGCTCGTGGCAGGCTGTATCATTGCCTAAGATTAGGCGAGATCATGGTCAAACGTTAGCCTATAAACTATTTAAAAAATCACACTTAATTTTTTTTTATAGTCTTACGCCTGTATACCCGAAGGGGTACGCAGAGGCGTAATATTACACCCACATTTCGCCATGAATTTTTAGGTCCCACGTAATAGGGGGCGAGCCTATTGCCGTACCGGGCACATTACCAGATTCCGTGCTGCTCATTGACATATACTCTAACGATAGACGGAGCATTCCCTATAAATATTTTGTTCAAATTGTCTAATGTATGACGTCTAATCGTACTAGCGCAACACGCAGGCGCAAGCAGCGCCATTGACTCACAGTGTCTAGTTATTATTATAGCCAATCAACAACAACAAGTCCTGGCATCTTACCAATGAGTATCCAATAGTTCTCTAACGCTACTGGCTGCTTATTGCCATTTGCGAAGAATATTTACATCACAGAAGAGATGTTTTCTGCCTACAATATTTCATCAACATAATAAGAACAGTTTATTTATGAAAATAAAAGGAATTAATTGCTGGGGGTTTATTTAAGTAAAAAAAATGGAATCTATAATCATATTCAGATGTTTTTATTACAAAATAGAAAAATGTATTCGTGGGCGTAAGTTCAAGACTTGCCTTAGTTGCCTCACGAACTCACGAATAATTCTAATTTTTAAACTTTATATTTATCTTACTATGAGAATTGCTTAAACATATCCTAATATATAAGGCAGGATTGTTTGTCATTCTGTAAAGATGCCCTTGCTGACCACCGAGTTCTAAACCTACACATGTGGCAGATGGCACTATGTGCTACGATAAGGAAACCAACTATTAAAAAAAAATCTATGACGAAGTGGCCTGAGTAGCTTAGTCGGTACGGTATCGACGTGGTCGCGGGTTAAAGTCCCGCCTAAAAAAAATATTTTAAATTGCAGATATATTTACTCTAGCAAGAAATGCTCAAAAATATATTTTAATAACTATATATATTATTTTTATAGTTAGTTAGTATTTTTCTATAACTGCAAATGTGTACCTACTATGATGAAGTGTTGAAATATTCGTTAATACGGTTATTACGATCAATATACCAAAAAATAAGAAGAACACAGAATTAGTGTTATAAAACGTCAAATTGGTTTTATAACATTAATCAAACTAAAAAACTTTTAAAACCAATACCTTCACGAAGTCTGGTCGTAGTCATATATTTTACCTAAGTACAATCACTTGCAATGTATTTCTGCATAGTAGTTAGTCTATGATCGTAAATGACGCCACATAAAAATAAAGTAATACATTTTAATGTGGTATTATGATACATTTAACTCTTTTATTTACATAAATAATTAAAAATATTGACTAACGCTACTACAGATACTAGTTCTGATTCAAATTAATCGATATATCGTCGCCACACAGTCAATAAACGAAGCGGACCCACACCGCAGGAAAGTCAAAGTGACACTAGATTGCTTTGCCGGTATGTTCATGCAAAGTATTTGAACAAAGTAAATGTTCTGAATGCTACATCTAGTACTTTAGTACATATATATCGATGGTGCTGCTACTGAGAGAGGAAAAACTCAATAACACTTTGCCCGACCCGGGAATCGAACCCGAGACCTCCCAATCCCACGCGCACATTTATGCCGCGAGACCAACGAGGCAGTCACACGATATTTAAACTTAAATAGATCTGTGGATATGAGCTATAGGTACCACAAGAAGTTGTGATTAAAATATGAGATTGCTTGTTCGTGTATAATAGATTCGATTACCGAACGAGACAACACTTTGTTTGACCCACAAAACACTACTTCAAGTATGGTGGTTCATTGCGTCCGTTAGTTAAATGTTTGTAAAGTCTGCCGCGGCAAAGGACTTATTCCCAGTGCGAGAGATTTCTTTGTAAACTTTTTAAATAATCTACATTTAGTATCTTATAACTACAGCTTCTTGCATACTTGGCATGGAGACAAGATATGTATCAGTTTCAATAATCATATTATTTTCCTTATTTTATGTAAATACAAATTCAAGTAACTGTATACCTAATGTTTAGCGCAGACAAATAGGAACTCACCAACGTGATTTGTTTATTCATGTTTAACTAGCTGTGCCCGCGGTTTTGGCTGCAAGATTAACTTTTCTGTTAGTGGTAGTGGCCCCGAAGTGTTAAGCTAAATACCTAATTGAGCGATAAAGAAGAATGTATCCGTTTATTGAATTCGAAATATTAGCGACTAAACTCATTGTTTTGAAATTTTGCTGAATATTACTGACTGCTGATCGGAGGTTCCGGGTTCGATTCGGGTCGGGCAAAAGTGTCACTGGGTTTTTCCGAATTCTCAGTAGCGGCACGGAGTCTAGTGATGTGCCCGGTAACGGCAATAGGCTCGCCCCCTATTACGTGGGACTTAAAATTTTCATGGCGAAATGTGGGTGTAATATTACACCTTCGGGGATACAGGCGTGAGTCTATAAATAAATAAAATAAATAATTACTAGACTGTGCTTAATTTCTTATAGAGAATATAGATTTAAAGCTTCTATTTTGTTGAACAATCAATAGAATTATATTTAGTATTTATTTGAATTGAAAATTATACTATTACTAGATGACTATTTAGGTACATAAGTATAAAACCTATATGGGTGTGTAATACACCTCTGACTACCCCTTCGGGGATAAAAAGCGTGAAGTTATGTTATGTTATTTACACATAAAATTAGCTATTAAACTTAATAATATATTTACAAACCTTCTTCTAACTGGCACAGCACACTCACGAAACATATCACCACATAGACACATACATAACATGTACTTTTAGACATTTTCACAGACACGTCTTCATCACAGCTTAAATATTATACTACTAATAGATTATCCAGTTTTTATAGTCGAGTGATGGGTTTATTTTGTATAATAGGTATGTCGATATATCGATAAAGTTAAACTTATTTAAAATTCTAAAACTACACACATTCGCACGGATGGTATACAATTTACAAAAAACTTGTATGCACGTTTCTATGAGTCTAATAATAATAGCACAGCATATTTCTTAGTAAAAGTCTCACGAAAGCCGTTTAGCAAGTTTTCGATTAACACACGAAACAACATTGTGTGATACACAAATTGTTGTTTCGTGTGGGCATTATTTACCGCCTTTTAATCCACAGGCAATAAGCAGCGATAGCCGAGTGGAGAGACCGACAGACTGCTATGCAGAGGGTCTCAGGCTCGAATCCTCGTCTCGCACCAATGACTTTTCGAAGTTAAGTGCGTATTAAATTGTTAATTATCGCTTGCTAAACGGTGAAGGAAGACATCGTGAGGAAACCTGCATGTCTGAGAGTTCTCCATAATGTTCTCGAAAGACATGTGAAGTCTGCCAACCCGCACTTGGCCAGCGTGGTAGACTATGGCCTTATCCTTCTCATAGTGAGTAGAGGCCCGTGCCCAGCAGTGGGACAGCTTAAAGGGCTGATGAAGTTGAATCCAAAGGCTAATTTACAGGGTTAGTTTCATCTGCTAAACAGTTTAGCAGATGAAAATAACCCAGAAATTTACTATAAACCAGATTGTTGGCAGATGTTACTCCCATTTACCATCAGCGCAATAGTTTAATTGAATGTTTGTAAAGCCTCCAGAAATACTGATTCTATTCTTAGTAGTGTTAAATAGAAATTGAACATTCTGCGTTGATAGTAACACCAATAGCAGAAAAATGTTCGGGTACTTCGAGATAACTTTTAAATTCAAGACAAAGACAAATATCACCTCAGTCTGCCGTGACCATGGTTCCTGTAAAGAAACTGAAACGTCGGCTAGTAATAATTAAAAAATGTAGTTCTAGATCATTCAGTTTAAATTTAATTTAACTAAAACCAATATATCGCAATAGAATCCGTAAACCATAGTTTGATTTCAAAAATGAAAATGAAATCAATCGGTAAAATCAGTTGATGAAAAATCAGAAAAATTATGTCGATAAAAGGTATAATAGTTTCGCACATCACTAGCAACTAGTTTTTAGTAAGTATATGACGAATCTGCGTACGTGTGAATAATAATTACATGTATGTGTCGTTACTACTACATACGTAAAACATCGTCATTTTACGTTAGTTACCGGTTTCTGAGATGTTCTTAACCTTTACAAGTTATTAATTCCGGTTTTTATGCTTCGTTGAACTTAATGCCCAAACATGTCCTTGTGTTTAAAAACAAATAAGTAACATGGTTCAACATGAATTGTTGTGCTGGTGGCACAGTGGTTTAATGGTCACTTTGGTATTAACCCGCAGTGTAGTGTGTTCGAGTGTTTAATAATTCGATGTACTTTGAATGAAAATCATTTGAAGCACCGCATAGGTAATTTAAGTAAGCAAAATAAGTCTCATTTTTTTTGTTGATAATCTTATCGTAGAAAACGTTGGTTTTAAGATATTATTTATTGACTTTGGCATTGAACTTTTTCCTATAAAATTACTATTATCCACTTTTATGTGTTGGTTTTTGGTATTCCTATGCAACTGGAAACACGAGACTGGACACACCTGTCCCATTTGATACATCATCAATTCATCATCATCAGCCTGTTATATGGATATGCCTTTCCAATGGCACGCCACTGAGCCCGATTTTCGGCATTTCGCGATTTGATACATGCGTGTGTCCATTAACACCTAACCGTACTTTTCTTGCAAAGCTTAGGTACTAGTCTAACCGGATTTTACTAAATACTTAGTAGTTTTTCCTCAAGGCGGCATAGAGTTATATTCCATGGTTTAGACTAGTGTCAGGTTGGTTATTCATAGATACTGACTCCCTATAAAGACTTTCAACGATCTTCAAGGCACTGGACAAGCGATAATTAACTATTCAATACGCACATAACTCCGAACAGTTGGTGGTGCGCGCCGTTGATTCGTACCCACTACCCAATACCCATTGCATGGCAGTCCCTCCACTAGAGTGAGAACTGAAGGGAAATACAGAAGGGAAAGAAGCTGCTTAGACTCTTAAAAAGATCCTTGCACTGGGTCAGACATAATAATAAAAAAAATACTTAATTAGGTACAAACCCACAGAGGTACAATTTCTTAAACATAAAATTCTAGCATTACAGTGAAACTTTAAGTTACAAAATTAATTTAGACCCTCTCCTAAACTAGGCTAAGATACAGGCCGTATCTTAGGAAGCAGTGATATCAATTTAGCGTGTACATTTGTGTTAACTGTGTTAGCTGCAGACAATTTGGTTAAGATAACTCTGTGTATATAACCTGTAGGTATAAAATTAGTAAATAAGTTTAAAGATTATTTTATTATTATTTTATTTATTTATAGACTCGCGCCTGTTGGGGAGGGAAGGGGTAGGCAGAGGTGTAGTATTACACCCACATTTCGCCATGAATTTTAGGTCCCACGCAATAGGGGGCGAGCCTATTGCCGTACCGGGTCAATTACCAGACTCCGTGCTGCTACTGAGAATTTCCTAACGGAAAAGCCCAATAACACTTTACCCGACCTGGGAATCGAACCCGAGACCTCCCAATCCCACGCGCACATTTATGCCGCGAGACCAACGAGGCAGTTTAAAGTATAATGTAAATTTGTGAAAAATATAATAATGACATAGATATGAAAGCATCTGCTTGAACTCCATACTCTCCGCCAGTCTGTGGAAATCTCCACTGGGCTATGCTCCTCTATAATTATCGCACTGAGCTTGTGTAATAATAATATTGCGCATTAAATTTAGTATACAAAGACGGCACTAATTCTAACCCATAAAATTATGTTTTTATTAGTTTATTACAACGATTAATCTTGATTAGTTTCACGGTTAGTTAGCTAAAACCGCCATATTTAAGTGTCAGATCACGTTCTCATAGTCTATATACAAAGGTACTCTGTGCTCATAGTTGCTTAGCAATCAGTTAAAAGGCCTGTTTCCACCGCGGAGCAGACACATTAGGGTGCGTTTTCATTAACGCGTAGCTGGGCAGAGTGGAAAAGAGGCAAGCAATAATTAACAGAGTAGCCTCCCTTTGGCTTGCGGGGGTCAGACCGGCAGTCACTATATGGAGAAGTAAAGCTTCAGTCAAATCCGGTTTGACTAGTAAATGGAACCCGGGTTGCCACTGATTATGCTACGTTTTAGTTTGCGTTAGATTTTGTTCGCGTGGCGATCGCCGAGCAACATGAATTGTTGCCTGCAAATCGTCTCAGCCCACCGGGCGCCGCTGCTCACCCTCTTAATAGTACAGGTTACGACTCTGTGCAATAATTTAGAAGAAGAAAGATTTTGTTTGATTTTTGTTTCACAAGGACACACGCATTAAATGCAATGAAGAAGAAAAACTTGAATGATTCGTAAAGGTTACAAAACGGTAAGTAGCGTTAAATGATGGTGTATCTTTACGACATACGTACATACATTCAATGACACACAAACGCGCAGGTTTTACATATACATAATTATAATAAAAACTCGTTAATAGTGATGTGCTAAACTGTTACGTTTTTATCGACATGTTTTTTAAGAAGAGGTCTCTCGCTTATAATTGAATAATTTCTGTATTGTAAAGGACTAGATAAACATTCAATCAACCGACACAAAAAACACCCACACACGAAAGCACAATTTGTGGATCTAATAAAGTGCTGTCTCCTGTGAGGATGGAGCACATAACACTCCTTAATGGCCGCCATCTGTGCGGTGAATAATAAAAACCTTTTTTTAATATATAGCGTGAGTTCAATCCACGGTTCAATTAGTGCTTGGTAAACGATGAAAGTCAGCATCGTGTGGAAACCTGTTTGTCTGCGAGTTTCCATAATTTTTTCGAAAGATATAATATAATAACACACTTGCCCAGTGTGGTGGACTATGTAAGTCTATGGCCAAACACTTCTCACTGAAAGAGCAGCTGTGAGAGCCCGTGCCCAGCAGTAAGAATTTTTGCTTTTTTATTTAAAGACAACTCCCGCACTAAGAATAACCTGTGTGTTGTGGTACAATGAATACCCAAACTTGAAACAATAATATATATTTACGTTGTCTCGTGTGGGAATCGAACTCACAACACTCGGCGCAGTGTCAAGCGGCGAGGCGGCCGCTGAAACCACTACGCGAACCGTGTAATCTGACAGTATACATATAAACAGAGCTTTTATATTATTATGATATATTGAATGATGGTTTAAAAAAATAATTAAATGTGACTAATTTAATGACACGAAATTTTACAGATTTCGTTGAATGAAATATAGCTCAACTTAATCGACATTAATTTATCGAATATACCCAACACTAGAGTGTAAACCCAGGATATTAATTATGTTAGTACTACAACATTTAAGTTGTCTTGTAGACGTGTGTGCGAAAATGTTTAGAAATACATGTTGTGTATGTTTGTATGTGATTATAATATGTTTTATAAGTGTACTGAGTCAGTTGGAGGAAGGTCAGTCAATATTTTATTATTTTTGTATCTCTATCATATTATTGTAAAAAATATATTATATTAAATAGTTAATTATGCCTTTATCCATGGAGGTAACACAACAACTAGAGTAACAAACTCCTAGAATTGACGCTCAAAATAGCGTGGCGACCAGCCGAGTTAGCAGACGGAGCTTTGAAACCAATAAAAAACCTATGTTCATCAAGAGATGGCCACCAGTGACTGTGGTCGGTAGCCCGTTTGCGCCGACCGACCCTTACATACTGCCGGCGGCGCTGCTATTGCGTACTGTGAGAGTAATGTTGTTTATATAAAGAAATAGAAAAAACAATTTTAATATCTTACAAAAAAATAAAAAAATAAAAACTAGTTTTGTGAACAGAAAGATTATAACAAATATTAGATTTTCTTAATTTAATTTTACGCAAAATAATCAGACTAATAATGTGGAAAAATCATAACTCAAGACCCAAGTCATTAGCGGGCGTCTCCCTGAAGTAATGATTCAGAAATGTATTTCTTGATCTCCAGTTTCCTGTTTTAAGCATATTATCATCAATGTCGTATAGTCCAGTTTTCTGTTGCGACTGTAGCCCTAAAGCTGTCTGCCGACGCAGAAATTCCAGCTTCTCGAAAAAGAGTCCGAATCCATCCTGAGATCACGGAACGTGATGCATTTTTGACTGATCCTCTTGTTGTTATGAATAAACTCTTAAGGTTTTTCCCCTTTCACCGTTCATTGTAGGCTGAAATGGATTTTCTGATCCACAGAACTGTACTGAGTACATAATCTTACGACTGGAGAGTGCTTGCCCAGATTTGTTTTAAAGCTCGTGTGAAAAATGTGTTTGATTGGGTATCTGAGAAGTCTATGAGGCACCGAGAGTGGGATGCGTTCCAATAGATTAAATGTGAACATTTAACTCCACCATTCCAGCATTTATGGAGGAATATCAGATAGTGCACCTAGCGGCGTTTGCGCAAAGTTCTCATGCGATAGAATGACAGGTGTTGATGGTAGGGACATCTGTGAAATATGCCTTTGGATGAGAGTCTGGTAAAGATTCGCTGAATGTTTTCAAGCCGTTGAGAATGAGTGACATACTGAGGGTTCCAAGCAACGCTGCAATACTCAAGACTTACTTCAAGAAGCACTATTTCGAATTTGTGCATATTTAGTGGCCACATGTCCAATGTGAAATGTGAATTTTAACCGTCTGTCAATAATTACGCCAAAGTCTCTAATTTCGTCAAATTCGGTTCAGATGTTACCATCTATGTTGTACGATGGTACTATAGGATTAGACTTTCTAGTATATCTAACAAAGAAGCATTATTGAGAATTCAATACCATGCCGTTAGCATTGCATCACGTGTAAATATTATTCAAATCGCTTTGAATGAGTGCAGTGTCCGCGTTAGCCTTTACTTTCCTATAAGTTTTTAGATCATCAGCAAAGAGTTTATAATTACAGTGGTTGATGTGTTGTGTGATGTCGTTGATATAAGTTATGAAAAGCAACGGGCCCAAATGTGAACCCTGAGGTTCTCCTGAGCTTGCACTGAACTGAACAGATTGATAACCTTTGACCACAACAGATTGGGTCCGATTCATTAGGATAAAATTTAAACCATGCTAATAGTACTTCGAATAATGTGTAACAGCTCTTTTTGATTGCTGTGCCATTTCTTTTGTACCTCCGTCCAAGTTCCCCATATTTCTTGCCGTTTATTACAGCACAACCTTTGTCCGCTGCATCTGTTGTTACAAAATTCGATGGCTCTGGTATGTGTATGGCTGAATTTTGATGTATGTTCGATTTCCACCAGTGAAGTTCGTCCATAGCGTGAGGTGATATTTCGAAGCGTCGATGTGGTTGCTTTATAGGCAAATGATCCGACTCCTTCTGGAGAATGCGACTGTGAGGTGACCTAAAGGAACTACGAACGATGCGAACTTCAGTTTACCTAATATAACTTTTGCGTCGTGGCAACTCCAACGGTTTCTTTTTATTACAGTCTCCAGGTGATTAATAAGATGGTAAATGTTGTTTCCTGATAGACATTTTTGATTTGATTTGGTGTCCCACGTGACTCCGAGGTATTCAAATTTTGTTGCGGCAATCGAGGAGGACTTGTCTGGATTTTTTTGCCAGCCTAATTTCTGCAAGTATGAGATGACATATTATTATTTGGTCTGATTTTGTAGGACATTTTGGTCTTCGTGTATCAAAAAAAAATCGTCTAGGTAGACCAACACTCTTATGTCTTGGCCTCTTAAGGTGTGCGCGATCCAGTTGGTAATTTTGGCAAAAGCTGCCGGCGCTCTCGCGAGTCCAAAGTAAGTGACAAAAAGCGGCGATGATTTTGTGTTATCGGCAGATGGAAATTTATAGGCCTGAGATATATCAAGTTTCATCATATAAAGAACTGACCTTGTTTAGGAGTGTTGGGATCTTTAAATGATTGAGAAGTCGAGATTTTGGTATTAGGACGTATTGGTTCAAACCTTTGAGATTGAATATTGGTCAAAAGGAATCATCTGCCTTCTTTCGCAGGCACATTTCTGATAGAAATCCACTTTGATGCGGGCTTACTTGAATAGGACAAACAAATCTTGAAGGTTTGTAAAAAGTCATAGAATGATAAGGTTGAAGGTTTGTAAAAAGTCATATAATGATAAATGTTTTGTAAAAAGTCATAGAACAAAAGTTGTTGATTATGATGTTAGTAACGTAGTCCTGAGAGGTTAACGGTTTTTTTAAATAACCCTTTATACAGTCGTTTATAGGAATAAGACTAAATCCTCCTTGTGGGTTGTAGAGATCAGATGGCAGTGGCTCTGTGTAAAGGCTAATATTCTGACTTATCTGGTGACTGCCTCCGTGGTCCAGTTGATACATATGCTCAGTCTGCTGATTGGAGGTCCCGGGTTCGATTCCCCAAACGGGCAAAAGTGCAAAGTGTGTTTAGACACTTACACGGTTGGTTTTGCTTTGCTACTTGAATTGATATTTACTTAAAATAAGGAAAACGGTATGATTGTTGATACAGATACATAATATGTCCACGCAGCACGCTATGTTGTGTGTACAAGATGCAGTCATACTTTAAAAATATGTTAAGAATCTTTAAAATAAGAGTCATAAATTAAATACATAGTTACACAATTTTAAAAGCTTGTTGAAAAGCCGAAAATCGGGCTCAGTATCGTGCCATTGTAGAGGCCTATATCCAGCAGTGGACTACGGCAGTGAAAAGCTTGTCGTGAGATTTACGGCAGACAAACAAACTAAACAATAGCTGGGTACCTATTTGACCAGTAGATTTATTTGAATTATATTACGAAAATACCCGCGATAGCCTAGTGGAGAGACCGATGGACTGCCAGGCAAAGGGCGGCGCGCACCAATGACTTTTCGAAGTTATGTGCGTATTAAATTGTTAATTATCGCTTCGCTTGCTAAACGGTGAAGGAAAACATCGTGAGGAATCCTTCATGTCTGAGAGTTCTCCATAATGTTCTCGAAAGAAATGTGAAGTCTGCCAACCCACACTTGGCCAGCGTGGTGGACTATGGCCTTGTGATGACCTTCCGATCGATTTCGGCCACGGCGGCTTATCTATATATGACTTGCCAACTGCGCGGCACATATTATAGTGCACAAGTGTGTGCGCATACACAAACACTCTCTATTCCCTCACTCTCATAGGCCAATGGGACGCCACATGTGACACGACCGGAGAGAGATGGGCGCAGGACCAACGGCTTAACCTGCTTTCCGAGGGACGGGACCTCATGATCCGCAGTTAATTACACTACCGCAGAACCACAGAGGCAGTCGACTGCCTTGAGTATGGCCTTACCCTTCTCATAGTGAGAAGAGGCCCGTGCCCAGCAGTGGGACAGTTTATATACAGGACCGATGATTAGCATACTCCTTGTAAAGACCGCATTCTACGGCGCGTGGTTACGTACCGTGGTAAGCCCGATTTAGAAGACTCCATTGAGCCCAAATGTTTTAATATTTCTTCGTTCCCATAGCCACCTTCCATTTACGTCCCCAGAGCTTAAAAATTATTCAGTAGCAAAGGTCATGTTAGGACAATATAATCAATTATTTTATCGCCGAAATGTTTGATATGTCTGAGAACGGGTAGGATTTCCTGGCGACTTTGCGAGTGCCAAAAATCATTGTGTTCAATGGCCACTGCTACTGAATAACAGGAGATACTAGTAAGAATAAAGATGGGACAAGGCAAAATTAAATTATGTATAATTCTATATCTTCATTAGTTACTGTTGTTTAAAACAAAATTCTTCAACGAGTGCGTCCTACCCGTAATGACTAACGGTGCTGAGACGTGGACACTGACGGCGCGACTGGTCTACCAATTTAAGATCGCTCAGCAAGCTATGGAGAGGGATATCTCAGAGTTTCTCTGAAGGATCGAATCCGGAATGAAGTGATCCGACAGAGAACCAAAGTAATCGATATATGTAGTTGATAACGAATGCAAAGCTGGTAAGAAGTAGAAGTCCTTGGAACAGGGATAGTCATAAAAACCGAATGAAATGACAAGAGTGATTTCTGCGACTCTCAGTGACTGTTACTAAAGCTAAAGGTTACGCGAAATAAGTTTGACAATCACTGCATTTCCTTATGTCATTACATCGCCGGTCACCTGTAAACATGTTTATAAATTAATCATACCTCGTAAGACTTGTTTCAAACAGGTCTTTATTAACTTTAATAAGCAAGGATTTTATAAATTATACACTATAATTACATATCTCGCTCAATTGGTACAGGTGATACAAGGCCAAAACATTAACGTGGATATCGCAGAATAAAAATTGAAACATTTATTCATTCATGTTTGTAACTTCAGTTCCTCAAGACACGGACAACTTGAACATATTACACTAAGATTTGGTGTTTTTTTATGTGAGTGGGACAGTCGCGCTAGATTGACAAAACATGAACTAATAACATTTCAGGACAAAATAATATATGTTTAATTTTTCTGCTTATTTGACCCTTAACATTATCTATGAACAAAGATAGTACTGGATTTAAGTTTTTGAGAAACAAATTTCCTTCTTTGAATGAAGCTAGATTAACAAAGGGATATTTGTAGATACGGATATCAATGGATAATGGATACTAAAAGATCCAGAATTAATTCAAGCCTAAATGAAGTAGAGAAATTAGCCTGGACACTTCATTCGTCGCAGTCACTGAAAACTTTTAGGGGATCATAAATCCCTGCAATATATTGACCGTATTGCGAAAACTTTGCAAGCTTTTTATAAAATTTAACGATATGGCCTTGAAAATACTTTTTTTTGGACTCGTGTTTATATTTTTACCAGAAAATATGAATACTATGAATGAAAAACATGGACAGCGAGTTCACCAAGATGTGTCTGTGATTGAAGAACGTTATCAGCGAAAATGGAACCCTGCGATTTTGGCAGACTACTGCCGGTTGCCCATGAGGGAATTACCAACCACAGAGTACCATAGACAAACAAAAAGAAATTAAAGTTAAAATATTATGTTACAAATCACCATCGGTGTATGTCAATTAATATAAGTACCTATAGTTATATCTCTATTGTTGTTCGTGACTAGGAAGTAATTAAAATTTACAAATAATACTTAGAACTAAAATGAAGGCCCCTTTTCATCATGTCTGTCTGTATAAACGCGATAAGTAAACTCAAACACTACCGAACAGATTTTGGTACGATTGAACTAGATGAGCCCGCGGTTAAACCCGCGTTATTCAAGGATACTGCTGCGCTCCCGTGGCTCATAGCGTGATGTTATATAATTACACTGAAAGAAATTTTTGGAAAACGGTCCATTAATTCCTTAGATTAGCACGTTCAACCAAACAAAACAAACAAACAAACTCTTCAGCTTTAAATATTAGTATAAGATAGATAGTGCGGTTCCTAAGGAAGGTTTAGGCGTATAATATACGCGGGCGGCGCCGCGGGCACTGTCTAAAGGCCTATCCACACGACACGATTTTACGTCCAACTTGACTAAATCACTTGATGAAATCGTGACGTGTAGACGCCAGTCGTCCAACTCAAGTTCATCGGGTGGGCGGTACCACCAGATTTTAACCAATCGGGTGGACGGAATGCAAATCAGTGATTTCATTGTGTCGTGTAGACGTGCAAAGCCAATTCGATTGAAAACTTGTGCCGTGTGGTTGGGCCTTAATACGTATAATATAATTTCGGCAAGACAGTGATGCTGACTATTCGAAATTATATGACTGCCACCGTGGTCCAGTGGATACCGTATGCATCTGCTGATCGGAGGTACCGGGTTCGATTGCCGGGTCGGGCAAAGGTGTTACTGAGTTTCCTGAATTCTCAGTAGCAGCACAGAGTGTGGTGATGTGCCCGGTAACGGCTCGGCCCCTATTACAGTTAGGACCTAAAATACCCTTGCGGGGATAGAGGCGAGTCTATAAAACAAAAACAAAGTGAGTAATGTGCGCTGTGGCTTTGTACCCGAAATTTTCAACGTATCAAGCTGTTAGCCTTCTCTCGAGGCTATCGCCGATTATTTTTTTCATTTCTTTAATTTATACAATATATCCGCATTATTTTGATACTAAACAAATAAAAATACTTTGACTGGCGTTGACTGCACGATTGGCGTAGTGGTTTAAACGGCCATTCCAGTGATAGCCTTGTACAGAAAGTGTTTAGTCAGGCCATTACCTAGGCATAAGTTTAATGAATTCCGGAATAAAATTTTGATTGGAATGAATGCTATGAATCCTGACTTTATGGTAATGGATTTACCAAATAAAAAAAACAATAATTTATTTAATGTATTAATGAAGCAACAGGTAAGACAACACTAAGAGGTAATAGTTTTAGCTTGGCCGATTCTCATAGATACCGGATAAGCACAAAAAATTTCATCAAAATCGGTCAAGCCGTTTCGGAGGAGTATGGGAACGAAAACTGTGACACGAGAATTTTATATATTAGATAAAAATCTGAGGCCGTCGTTATCTCATCATGAGACTAACGCAATCTCAGAGGGCAGAGTAACAGCTTTCAAACATCACCTTTGTCTTGTGATATTACAGGATAGAAAGAAAGCTTACAAACCGCAGGGCAGCTTCGTGGCGAGCTGAATGTGTGTGGCGACACTGCGGTCCCGAATGCTTCAGAGAGTCGGTCAGGGCCTCGTCTCCGGCTTGCCTTTACTGACTGGTCGGAGTGGATTTCCAAAAGCTCTCGCAGGACTCTCAACTCTGGCTTGCCTTGGTCGGCCGGCCAGAGGGAAGTCGCAAGAGCTATTTGCTCAGGGGTGGAAGTGTCATTGTCAAGGGCGTAATTACGGGGAAACCCGCTCCAGATCACGAGACCCGTGATGGCGAAACCGGTGCCGCACCGCTCTACACCCCTACCCGCTTACACCGGTGTTGCCCTCTTGTTGCCTTTATGGTAGAGTTTGTTTACCTTGGCGGCTACTTAGAGAGGGCCCATCTAGTGAGTTGGCGAGTCACCGTCTGCCCCTTTTCGTCGTACTATAAGAGTACTACAAACACACTACAAAAGCAGCGATAGCTGAGTGGAGAGACCGATAGACTGCTATGCAGAGGGTCTCGGGTTCGACTCCACGGCACGCACCAATGACTTTTCGGAGTTAAATGCGTATTAAATTGTTAATCATCGCTTGCTAAACGGTGAAGGAAAACATCGTGAGGAAACCTGCATGTCTGAGAGTTCTCCATGATGTTCTCGAAAGACATGTGAAGTCTGCCAACCCGCACTAGGCCACCGTGGTGGACTATGTTCTCTTTCACTTACTTTACGTTACTTCTCATAGTGAGAAAAGGCCCGTGCCCAGCAGTGGGACAGTATAAAGGACTGATGATGATGATGATAAGAGTACTTAGGGCAGACGCCGGCATTCATATATAGGTAGTTTTCATCTAAAACAATCCATTTAACACCCATCCTAATAGCCCAGAGTAATAAGTTTCCATATAGCTGCTAGTATGCTGCGGCTAACCCGTGACTGTACTTAATAGTGCAGTTCTGGAGGCTCCTCAGTAGGTGTCCCATCACATTCTAGATTAAAACTCTCAAAGGGCCTCTGCGCGTTGGACCTATGTCTTCGTGTACGCCTGCCAAACGGCCGGGTATTGTTCTAACAAATTAGAATAATACCCGTGAAAGAGAAACAAATAATAATAACAGTTGTGTTTGGAGTCTGATAGTGACAAATTAATTCATAATGGCAAAGAAGTCGCACACACATTTAATAAATTCTTTGCTAGCATATCACTTACTACTACTAGATAATTAAAATCATCAGCTATAGTTGTAGAAAATCTATTAGAATATAGTGTAGGAAAATGACATTTTCCTACATGGAACTTAAATAATACATTACATTGTGATGTAAAAAGGACAGGTTAGAAGTACCCTTAACCGAAGTGCATGCGTGAGAAATTTGATGGTAGTGAGTGAAGCAAGAGAGATATGTCAGGATCGTTGGAAATGGCGTTCCGTAGTCTCTGCCTACCCCTCCGGGAAACAGGCGTGAGTCTATGTATGTATGTATTAAAGTTTCATTGTATCACTTCTACCGACTTAGACTCTAAAGATTGAAAAGTACTTAACTTTTCAATCTTTAGAGTCTAAGAATACAGGTGATCTCTGCGGCTTTGCTGTTAAGGTTCTGAAAAGTATAATTAATGTAGTAGCTCCTTATTTATGCAACTTATTTAATAAGTGTATTGAATCAGGTGTTTTTCCCGATCTTATAAAACATAGTAGGATAATACCTCTTTTCAAATCTGGCAGTAAGACTGATCCTAGTGATTATAGACCAATATCGTACTACCTGCCTTTAGTAAGATTTTTAAAAAGATTATACTCAAGCAACTACTTAGACATTTTAATCTAAACAGCCTCCTTCATAGTGAGCAATGGTTTTACCAAGGGACACTCGACAAAAAAATGCAGGAGTAGCAGCAGCAGAGGATACTTAAACACATATTCAGTGCATGGGAGGTGCCCAAAATGCTATTGGTGTGCTTTGCGACCTTTCGTAAGCATTCGATTGTGTCTGCAAACGCTCTTATGCAAACTTAGATATTACGGCGTACAGACTACAGACTAAGGCATTGGATGTCATTAAGTCATACTTAAGTGACAGAATCCAATGTGTTGAAATAAAGGGCTCAAAATCCAGAGGCTTACCTGTTGATTTAGGGGTGCCGCAAGGCAGTATCCTAGAGCCTTTGTTTCTTGTTTACATAAACGATTTACCTATTGACTTGAAAAACATTTCTGACGTTGTACTGTTTGCCGACCATACTTCTTTGATATTCAAAGTAGATAGAAACAAGGAACATTTTAACGAAATAAACAGTGCGCTCATTCAAGTAACTAAATGGTTTAATGTAAACAATCTAGTACTGAACGCCAAAAAAACAAAATGTATTAAGTTTGCCCTGCCTTATGTCAGAAACCTTGGTCCTAGTTTAGTTCTAAATGATGATGTAACGATGATGATCGAAGCATCTAAATCTGCATTATTTCTAGCAGGGCCGGATCTACCTAAGGGCTGCTTGGGCTGCAGCCCAGGGCCCCGAGGTTACAAGGGGCCCCCAGACCCCGCTAAAAACAATAGGCGATACTTATTTTAAATTTAAAAAAAATGGTTGTCTGTAAAGTCAGTTTACGGACGATATTTTTACGTGATAACGTTATTAGATAACATTGATGAAAAATTGCATACTTCTAAGAATTGAGTTAAGGGGGAAATACGTGTAAAAGGATGTTTTCATGCTGATTTTCATAATTTTTTTAAGGTATAAAGAATTATTATTATTTATTGAAACTATTAGGTTATTTTATACATACATTCATAAGTTTTTTTTTTCATATTTTACAAAAATATAACTTAAAAAGTAGCGGCGATATCAGCTGATACACATCGTAGGTTGTCATGCAACTTAGCAGTTGGTACACGATGGAAGCCACAATTTTTATCCAAAATCAATGGCACAGAAAAATAACTTTCTTTTATACAGAGTGTCACAAGACCCATCACCAAGCCGAAGTCTACTCGTTGTGGACATCATGCCAAGTCATACTAACCAAAAATAATACCTGGGAAACGATTTATTTTTTAAGTTTCACATTTCTTAAACCGCAATAAAAAGCGCGCGCGTGCAATGCTCGAAATACCTATGGGTTTATAGGGCATCTAAACCCCCATGGGGTTATAGGGCATCTAAAGAACATATTGGCGGGGTAAATGCATCGATTTTGTACCTAATTAGAAAAAATCTATACTAACTTTGAGCCTCAATATCTCCTGAACTATTTATTTGCCAGGTATGGTGCCGAAGTTAAAAATGTTCGTAGTGATTGGTACAACATGGGATTTCAGTTTTCGTTAAGGGTCTTTTTACACCCTGTATGTGTCTTCTATATAAACCTCAATTAAAAAAAATGCATTTTAGGGGGCTATTAAAATAAGTCATGTATATTTTTACCATTTTTTTAATATATTGTTTACTATAAAAAAGTAGTTAAAATTAAAATATCGCTTATGATTGAGGTTCATATTCAGCTCAATTGTATAAGGAAATTATAAACCAAAGGAGATCACCCAAATTGAGCTAATTTTGATTTTGCCGACTAATCAATAAAATTGTGTTATTTTAATAGAATACACTATTTTAAACATTTTTTTACTATTACAACAAACTTCTAAGTCAATTCTCTGAGACAATACTTAGGTTTGAATGCATTTATATTATATCTCAAACTACCGTAGAGCAGTTTTGTTTTGTCAAAATGATAAAGGTGTAAAGGTGGTCAACTATACCTTATGGGCTCATAAAAAGAAGCAAAAATTTTTTTTTTTATTCTACTGACCAAATATAAAAATATCGTCTAAACCTTCCGTAGGAATGTCTATGACAGGCAGTCTTGTATATAGGCATGCCAATGCCACCATAGTGGCGATAATTCCTGTTCTCGACATGTGGTTGAAGAGATGTCGCGTCGCGACGTTCTCACTTTCCATGGTTATTGCGGCTCTTACTTGGGGTGGAAAGGCCAGGTGGAAACGCCTAGATGTTACAATTGTGACAGCAGCCGCAACCTTGTCGGGAAAATGGCGCTGCAAACGTTGGTGGAATGCCCTAACTCATCATCATCTCGAGCTATTCTCGACAATTTTGGTGTAGGCCTCTTCAACAATTTCCATTCCGGTCTGTTTTAGACAGTCTTCAACCAATTACTGCAAACTCTCTTTCTGATGTCATCTTTCCATCTCATTCGCGGTCTTCCAGCTAGTCGTTTACAATCCCACGGTCTCCATTTCAATATTTGCTTGCACCATGCTTCGGGTTTTCTGGTTACATGTCCGGCCCACTGCCACTTAAGCTTCGCTACTCTTTTGACAACATCTGATACTCGACTTTCTTTTGCCTGCTCCTACTTTGAGCTACTTCAAGTTTCTGGAAAGCTGCCTTTGTAGTAACCCAAGTTTCGGCTCCGTAGGTAAGCACTGACAGAACACACTTGTTGCTTCGTAATATTCATAGCAAAAGCAAATGCCTGTTTGCCGAAAGCGGCCCAATCCAAACCGATACCTCTATCAATCCCTTTCACCTGGTTTGCTTCGACCATCTTTATCTTTTGCCCTAGGTATATATATTTATTGACAAATTCCAATGGGGTACTTCCTACGGCAATTGTTTTTCCGCTGAAGTTTCACTGGTCATGTTTCGAATTGCTCGTGAACTGGTCGCGGCAATTGTTACAGTCGTACCCTCGCTCCCTGCCACAGGGCATGGATAACCATGGACCGGTGCGTGATGGCTTGGAACATCACCGTCTCTATCTGTGAGGCAGTAATGCTGATCAAGGAGACGGCGATGCGAGAGAGGGAGACAATGCCAGCCATAGCGGCCGCTCCCCGTCCGCCAGTAGGCTGAGGCGGCGGCGCTGTGAGCACGTGCGCCTCCAGAACTAAATTTTTTAAGCCTCTACACGTATTTCCCCCCTTAATAGAATTTTTTTTTCGATAAATTAACATTATTATGTTTTTTGTGCAATAAAGAATATAATATATAATAATAATATATCATTATAGAAACAGTTTTTTGACATGGCTATTAGTTGAATACTTAGATAGGCCTCTAAGTAATTTCAGCCCAGGGCCCCACAAATTCACGATCCGCCCCTGATTTCTAGGAATAACACTTGATTCGAATTGCAGTGGGGTGCGCACGTTACATATCTCTCAGGGAAACTTAGCTCAGCTGCTTATGCCATTAAGAAGGTTCGTCGGTTGACTGATGTCGATACGGCTAGATTGGTTTATTTTAGCTATTTTCATAGTGCTATGTCATATGGAATACTATTATGGGGTAGAGCTGCTGACATCGAAAATATTTTCATATTGCAAAAACGGGCAGTTAGGGCCATTCACCAGATAGACAATAAGAGTCTCACTCAAAGAAAATTAAAAAATATTGATATTCTTACTGTAGCATCACAATATATTTATGTCAGTGTTATGCATGTACGACTACATATAAATTCTTACAAAATTAATAGTGACATACACAATATTAATACTAGGAACAGACACAAATTATGTGTACCGTATTTCCGGTTTACACAAAACACATAGCTCTTTTATTGGGCTTAGTATAAGAATGTATCATAAAATACGATCTTATATTTTAGACTTGCCGTTAAGGTCGTTTCAGACAATAGCTGAAAATAATCTTATACTAAAGGCATATTATAGTCTAAATGAGTATCTTGACGACAATTACGCTTGGAAATAAATATTCTTTTATATTAGGCCAAATTTTTGTTTATTAGGTCAATAAGCAGTTTTATAGTTTAGTTAATTACCGTTTTTTTTTCTTTTTTACTACATTTGCATTCTTACTTTTTACTGTTTCTACGGTATATATACCACGTACCTTTGTTTTGAGTAACCGATATTTCGGCACTGTTGCAAGCGCCATGTTCACGGATATGCTGAAGTATTGCGGGTGGATGAATGTTATAAACAAGTGAACCGGTCTACCCGCTTTCTTACTCGTTTATTGCGCGCACAACCACTACCACCGTTTTCACTTTCACAATGTACTCGATCGCGACACACTGTACTCACTACGTCGGCTCGTGATTTAAGTTTTTGTGGTTCACGGGTTTTGCATAGACGTACCACTGGATGCCAGGTATTCAACAGTTGAAACCCATCTACTCTATTGAAGTTTTTATACTTTTTAATTTCAATAGCTTCTTTAACCATTCTAGGTATATAGTGGCGTTCTGTCGACAGCACCTGAGGGTTATGTAACTCAATCCAATGGGTCGTACCCGAGTCTAGAAGATGTTGAGCTATTGCCGACTTGTGTGGTTCATTGTTTTTGACTGCCCTGATGTGTTCCTTGATGCGGCAGGAAATGGTGCGTTTCGTTTGTCCTACATAAGAACTCCCACAGCTGCAGTCAATTTTGTATACATCCGGCTTTTCCAAGGGGAAACTGTCCTTTGGCGTTCTTAGGTATTGTGACAGTTTCTTCAAAGGAGTGAAGATAATTTTAACAGAAACCTTCTCAAGGATATTAGAGACCTTATCTGTCACTCCTTTGACGTACGGTAAGTACGCTGGTTGTCGTTCTACCTTGTAGTCGAGGTGTTTTTGAGTGTGTCTAGGTGGTTTGACACGTCCGCTGTACCCGTTCTTTCGTAGAACGTCACTTATGTGTGCTAGTTCTTCATTTAAGTGTTCTTCGTCGCACAAGCTGTATGCCCGGTTGGTAAGTGACGTTATAACTGAGTTCAGTTGACGTGGGTGATGATGCGACTCAGCGTGTAGATAGCGGTCTGTATGCGTTGTTTTTCTGTGTACAGAGTGGCTAAGAGAACCGTCAGATCGTACACCAACCATCACGTCAAGAAACGCCATTCTTCTGTCCCTTTCTATTTCATACGTGAAACACATTTTAGCGTGGATACTATTTAAATGCGCCAAATACTGTTGTACTACCTCTTCATCGCCTTCCAATATACAAAAAATGTCGTCCACGTACCGTTTCCAAATCTTCACACTAGATGGAGCAGTAGCAATGGCTTGGTTTTCAAAATGTTCCATCCATAGGTTGGCTACCACTGGAGCTACCGCGCTGCACATTGCTACGCCATCGATTTGTAGGTAATATTCACCTCTGTATATGAAATAATTCGTGGTCAGGCAATGATGGACAAGGTCAGCGTATACTATAGCAACACGATCTTCACCGCTCTTACGTCGAATAACTTCCATGCAATCTGCTATCGGCACGTTTGTAAAGAGTGATTCTACGTCAAAACTGACCATCACATCTTTATCACTTACGTTGCTCTGGCGTACGATCTCTATGAAATGCCGGGAGTCTTTTAGATACGATGCTGTTCCACCTACTAAAGGTTGCAAGACTTTCGCAACGTGTTTAGCCAGTTCATAAGTTGGAGAATCCACTTGACTAACTATTGGCCGTAACGGAACGTTGCACTTGTGAATTTTTGGCAATCCATATAGTTTCGGGGGTGTGACATTTCTGGGTCGTAATAAATATGTCACCGTATCTTCACCTATCGCGTGTTGGCACTCCTTGATAATTTTCCGAGTAATTCGATTCAACCTAGCGGTCGGGTTGTAACTTACTTTTTTATAAGTATTAGTGTCACTTAACAAATGACGCATTTTCTCAACATACTCCGTAACGTCCATGATGACCGTCGCGTTTCTTTTGTCAGCCTTTAGGATGAGCAGGCTGTCATTCTCGCGAAGTTCACGTAAAGCGACACGTTCAGCCTTGTTTATGTTTGGTTTAGGTAGTTTTGCTCGACGTAAACAGACTGCGACATCTTGTCGCAATACTTCCGCCTCTTCAGAGGGTATTTTGTTTCGCCGAATAACCTCCTCTACCGTGCCGATTACTTTTTCATATGGAATATGACTTGGTGTTGGAGCAAAGTTTAACCCTCTCTGTAAGATGTTGAGTGCAGCTTCGGTCAACGTTTTACCAGATAAGTTAACAACTGTTCGTTGATTAGTTGAGTTTTCATGGTAGGGGTAGTTGCTTTTTGTTTACTTATCAACAATTCAAACTTACGTTCATGTTTCAAGGCACTCAGTTCTCGCGAACGCTGTGCCTGTAGATAGGTGATTCGGTCACAGTTATCAAAGTCGGCTTTGGTAAACGTTCCACTGCACTTCAGATGTAGTTTATACAACTGCGTCTGTGTTATGTCGAGTTGATATCGGGCGTTTCCGATCATCTTGCGCAACAATTTCACACTCGCGTTTCGTAGAATGCCCGCGGAACCGTAGATATCATTCCGGGGTTTTATTTTAGCACAAACGGGAATGATGTCCGCGTCCCGACACTTCACTAAAAACACCAGTGATTCACGTAAACATTCACACAGTTTCCGCGAGCGTTCAAGATGTTTGATTAATTTAGCACTTTCCGGCCCGTACCGGTGCACAATATAGGAATTTAAACTATCGTGGTCACTATAATTACTTTTTACTGTTTCTACGGGATATATACCACGTACCTTTGTTTTGAGTAACCGATATTTCGGCACTGTTGCAAGCGCCATGTTCACGGATATGCTGAAGTATTGCGGGTGGATGAATGTTATAAACAAGTGAACCGGTCTACCCGCTTTCTTACTCGTTTATTGCGCGCACAACCACTACCACCGTTTTCACTTTCACAATGTACTCGATCGCGACACACTGTACTCACTACGTCGGCTCGTGATTTAAGTTTTTGTGGTTCACGGGTTTTGCATAGACGTACCACTGGATGCCAGGTATTCGACAGTTGAAACCCATCTACTCTATTGAAGTTTTTATACTTTTTAATTTCAATAGCTTCTTTAACCATTCTAGGTATATAGTGGCGTTCTGTCGACAGCACCTGAGGGTTATGTAACTCAATCCAATGGGTCGTACCCGAGTCTAGAAGATGTTGAGCTATTGCCGACTTGTGTGGTTCATTGTTTTTGACTGCCCTGATGTGTTCCTTGATGCGTTTCGGAAATGGTGTGTTTCGTTTGTCCTATATTAGAACTCCCACAGCTGCAGTCACAGACCACCTAACCCACGAGACACGTAATCTTAACCAATTTCTAGGCGAACTATTCTGTCAAACCTTGAGGAATGAGACGTACGCGGGCGGCGGGGGTGACGTCACGTACGATGGGTAATAGGGATGTAGGCATGTCGATATTGTTTATCGATAAATCACATTTGGTATAAGAATGCCAAGAAAAAAAAAACAATAATCCAAGCAAAAGTTTTTATTTTGAAATATGAATTTATACTAATATTATAAAGAATTTGTTTGTTTTGTTTGAAAGCGCTAATCTTAGTACCTATTTATTCGATATAAATAGTATCAGATTTAAATAGTTCAAACAAAACAAACGAAGTTGAATGATGATATAACAGATAAAAATTAAAATCACAATTAAAGATTTTGTTTGATTTAACAAGATATTTTTGCATTAGATGGCCCGTTTATTGAAGGAAGACTAAAAGCTATTATAGGTATATCATCAAGCAACTATTCAAAGGAGCGTAACGTGTTTCCCAATTTGTTGACATTCATGGTTAATGCGCTCCTTTAGGTATTCAAAAATGTAAAATCTAATTTAAAACCACGGGGTACAGCTAGTTGATAAAAATTTAAAATCAACTGTTTCGAGTTTGCGCTAGCTCGACAGGAGACATACCACCTCTCACTAAATACCATTGCGAAATGGCGACTGTGTTTCGCTGGTGGTTGAGAAAACCAGAAGCCGAAATCCCTTCCCCCTCCCTAAAATACCTTCCATTCATAACGAAGGCAGCGATTTTGGGGAGAGGTAAGGGGGCGGTATACACATTAACAGCCATTTTCAATATTCGAACTATACATGGATTTTGAGATTCGAGATTCGTGTTTGACATATTTTGTATGGAGCTTACGTCAAAAACGAATCTAAAATCTACAGAATCTATCTATAGATCGAATATTGAATTCCGTAGTCAGTCAAAGAAGTATCGGGTATGGATGATTTGCTTATGGTTTTTTATTGTTCATCTTGTTTAATTGTTCTTCTTTCTTTTCCCAAAACTCAAATTACCACTTCGTGGCACCCGTTTTCAATCGGTAGAAGACATAAACCACCTTCTAGCTTCATCATCAGACCCTGGTTACCATCTATCACCAAACTACTCGTTAAGACAAAACAAACGAGCCCAAACTCTATGATGAGGTTATGTCGTTTAATTACTGAGTTCCTATAGTCATCTTTCAGCTCCATCATCAGACCCTGGTTGGCTGTTCTAGAACCGAAATACTCGTAAAGACAAATGAAACAAGCCCAAACTCGATGGGGCTGTGTCGTTTAATTACCGAGTTCCTATTCCTTCCGGTTCCATCATCAGATCAGCTCCATGTCATAATAATTTTACATTGTCATCCGATTTACACATGCATGTTAAATTTCAGCTCAATCGGTAACCGGGAAGTGCATCAAATTCAACTTGCAAGATTTGATTTCTGACAAACAGGTGAAACTACCTAAATAAAAGCTTGTAATAATAAAATACCTAACAATTCTTTTTTGTAGGCTGTAATTTTATTTAAATTCACCTGTCTAATTCATTAAATTTTTGATTTGAAATGTATTATTCAAATCAATAAAAATCTCAGTATTAGAAATCGATAAATATCAAACAGTCGGTAAGTTTTTTCGCATCTCTACTTACACGTGGCGTCTTATTGTAAGAGAGAGATAGTCTGTAATTATAGCGTGTTAGACAAGGACAACCACTGATTCAGTACTTATTAGTAACCATTATTACTAGAACTCTGGTCAGTACTGTTAAATAATTTTAAAATAAATGTTGTACGTATCGGTGAAATGTGATATTATCTTTTTTGAAGTTATTATTTCGACTGTTACTCCCACACAACTTTATAGCACAATTCGGCATTGTTTACGTATGTTATTATGTTGTTTTAATACAGTTTAAACGCAGTTTACGTATCTGTTTCCTGGTCGCTACTGAACGTGCGCGGGTTTGTGCTCAAAGATATAGGCGCATTTGTGCAAATGCGTGACAGACAACGGTGCCCTTCTATTGCAAGTCTCGTGGGGTAGGTGGTCTGTGGCTGCAGTCAATTTTGTATAGGTACACCCGGCTTTTCCAAGGGGAAACTGTCCTTTGGCGTTCTTAGGTATTGTGACAGTTTCTTCAAAGGAGTGAAGATAGTTTTAACCATAGATTTATTAACAAGAATCAGATGTAGCGTATTCGTCCAACTAAGCGTGGCACGTTGACAGCTATGTGTGCGTGACCTTTGGCGACTGGCACTGTACGGACACGCGCGTCTATGTGTGTGAAAAGTTGCCAGATTATGAATAATCTCCCAGTATTTTGCATATAGTTATGTAATATTCTTATATTCATCTGCGGTTTTGAAGAATTTACCATGGATTTAATTAATGCTTTTATAAATACATTTCTTAAATGTAGGTACCGAGTTAAGTTTTAACTACTTCGTAAATCTGTATATATAAAATCCTTGCGTTATTGACTGACTGACAGACAAGCTACAGCCGAAACTACTCGGCGCATGAAGCTGAAATTTAGCATGTATGTTTCTTGGGAACCGTAAGGGTGCACCAAGACGGGATTTCTCGAAATTCCCAGGGGATCGGGCAAAACGAGAAATAAGAAAATATGTGCGTGCGAAGCCGCTGGCGTCGATTAGTTGAGAAATAAATAGTATGTATGTACACACGGCACCAAGTCAAGCTAAACAGTTGCTGTACGATTTTGATACTTATTCCCTACGCCATAAGTATGTATGTACACACGGCGCCAAGTCAAGCTAAACAGTTGCTGTACGATTTTGATACTTATTCCCTACGCCATAAGTATGTATTTACACACGGCACCAAGTCAAGCTAAACAGTTGCTGTACGATTTTGATACTTATTCCCTACGCCATAAGTATGTATGTACACACGGCGCCAAGTCAAGCTAAACAGTTGCTGTACGATTTTGATACTTATTCCCTACGCCATAAGTATGTATGTACACACGGCACCAAGTCAAGCTAAACATTTGCTGTACGATTTTTATACTTATTCTTTACGCAATAAAAACGGTGCAAAGGTCAAAGTGTATAAGCTTGACGAGTAGCAGGGTGTACACGAATATTTGGATCGTTTGGGGATCGAACTCAAAACAATATTATGTAAGGTATATACTAATGGAAATTGAAATTCTATTACTATATTTATGAGAAAGAAGATATATCTACAATATACTTTTATAATACGGTAATGTATTTTTCATTAACATGACAATCATTATCTCATAATCAATTGACAAGTGCATTTTCCCTAATTCAGGCAGAACGGCGTCGACAAAAACTGGCAACACTTACATATTTCTTGCACAAATACGAATTTTATCGAAATTAAATTAGGAAACAGTCAAATTATCAATAGTTACCTGTGAAAAGATATTCTATTTTCCTGTTTTTGTTTTTAGGAACAACTTTTACAGTGTTTAAGAACACAAGACGGCATTTTGAGAATTTAAAAGTTGAAGTGATCGTGACGCGTGAACTGTACGATGCTTCGTAGCGCACTGAGACGAGTTTGTATTCGCTTTTCAATTTTGTATTTGCTTTAGTGGCCGCACGCAAAAGTGCCGCGCGTTCCATCTGATAATTCTCTCATCTGTGGTTTTAACAGAAACCTTCTCAAGGATATTAGAGACCTTATCTGTCACTCCTTTGACGTACGGTAAGTACGCTGGTTGTCGTTCTACCTTGTAGTCGAGGTGTTTTTGAGTGTGTATATCCGTATCCGTCAGTATATCCGTGAACATGGCGCTTGCAACAGTGCCGAAATATCGGTTACTCAAAACAAAGGTACGTGTTATATATCCCGTAGAAACAGTAAAAAGTAATTATAGTGACCACGATAGTATAAATTCCTATATTTGCAAATAAAAAGAGTAGAACAAGAATTCTACTCTTTTTATTTAATTTCGGATTTGTAAGGTGAAGATAACTCGTGGTCATGAACTATTAACTAATAGATTGTAAATTGCTGCAGGTTTATATACCATTACTTTTCGGGACATACTGTTCCACCATAGCTCTAAACACTCATGTTCGCGAGTTGCCTACATTTAAAGACGTAAGTGGATGCTGCTGTTTCACCATATTTACTGTGGGAGGCTTCCCAAATGAACATAATTTATTGCTTGAGTATGATATCAATAACTATTAACACGTTGGCTGCGGCAAGTAAAATCATTAACCTTCATCTGGTGCGGTGGCAGGTCGAAATATTTTTCAACGATTTTTCCGCCAGTGCGTGGCAGGTCTTTTTCGAGCCACCAGCACTAGGGTAGCTTAAAATGCTATAACTTTGCGAAAACATGATGTATACAATGTTTATTTTTATTCTGTTAGAATAACCTTGAACCCAGCCTTCCTTAGGTTTGATTCGCCCCGGAATCTACCAAATAGGAAATGAGATATAAACCAGGAAAAGCGGCAGGCCGATATCGACCTGAACCGCACTAGAAGGTATTTTAGCAGTGATGGGACATACCAAAATAAAGGAATATCGAAAATAAAATAGAATTATCGTACATAAAAGAAATGAATATTTTTATTTAATTGTAGATGTTTTGAAAACATGACACGCAAAGATTCATGTTGCATTGCCTGCAATATTTTTCGATTTTTTCATTCTTTTTTTGCTTCGTCGCTACTGGAGGTTCTCCGCAGTCTCTCGTAGCACCCTGCACAAATTCACACGATTGAGAAGAAACAAAATGATTTAAAAACGGTACTTTATACTTAATTAATATGTTTTTATTACATAGTAAATTCGATAAAATTTTTATAAAAGCTGAAAGTATGATACTTCACCTATTAAACACCTATTTTCATCATCATCATCAGCATCGTGAACATTTGAAATAGGTACGTCTCACTGCTAGCGTGGTCATGAAGCGGCTGAAAGTAGGTAAGCTGTGTTAAAAATTGTAATCAAGCACAGTTTGATTGGTGCCGTTTTTCGAGCTGCGATCGTGCATCTATTGTATAATATTTGATCGAAGCTTTTAAATCACCTTTCAAGCAAAAAAAAAACTAGATCGAAATCGTTTTGTTTGCATCAGGGGTTAAAAAGCGCATATCACTGCACTTTCGTAAGTAACCGTAGATTTCCAAATATTTTAAGTACTACTATAAATATACGTGTAGGTAGTTAGCAAAACATACCGCTTTTACTTTGTTTTCCATGATGTTTTGTTCCAAAATATATTTTATTTTTCTTAATTAGAAATATTTCATCACTACTGTCACTATCAGTTGTAATTGCAGGGCGAATCAATCTATCTTCCTAAATTTGTATTTTCTTTTATTGTTTTACATCGTCAATTTTATTGCCAGAACACACGTCAGATAAGCTAGATAGCACAACACTAACTGGCGATGCGTGCGCTCTGTGCGGTATCGGGTCGCTGGCAGCCTGTTGGGTTGGCGGGCTGAAATAAACTACTGCCGCACTAAGGAATATAACTAACGGATATATTTCACCGCTAGAGCGTGGTAGGCCGAAAAAGGTCTGCCGTGGTGTTTTTATGGGGAATAGATACCTACAATTTTGACTACAAGCCGAAATATATATTTGTCTCTGTCAAAACCTTAAAAACACCTAAAATAATCGTTCCGAACCAGCGATAGGGACATAGTTTTCTTCGTCCGCACCAGCTGTACGTACAGCGGCAGGCCGAAATCGGCCTGTTCCGCAGTGAACGTGTTAACTTTTGCATTAGTAGGTAACTCACAATGTGAAACAGTTGCAGCTCCTTACAAAGATAACATGTAAACCAATATACTGGCAGTTAAAAAGAGTGGCCACGAGTTTTATTGCCCGTTCTTTCTCGTGGCTCTTCCTGCATTGCGAACGTGGCAATAAAATATGTAAATGTAGAATCATCTAGTAATTGACTTAAATTTTTGACGTTCATAAGCGTCACTTTGTGGCCTAAATGAATAAATGATTTTGACTTTGGCCGCCTCGCCGCTTGACACTGCACCAAGTATTTTGGGTTCGATTTCCACACGAGACAACACTTTGTGTGATCCATAAATTGTTTCGAGTCTGGGTGTTCATTGTGACGATTGCTTGTAAGTTAGTAAAGTCCCCCGCGAAACAGGATTTATTCCTAGTGCGGGAGTTGTCTGTTTTTAAAATAGAATTATTGCTTATCATTTGGTTTGCAGGCTCTGTATGTTACAACGCGAAGGATGGTTTGATGGGCAAGTGCGCGCACATCCGACGATGCGTCTCTTCCATCCAGGACCTGAAAAGAAGGGAGTATCCACAGGTACGTCCAGCTCATGACATAGAGACAAGGACTGAGGCATCACCCTGAAAGTGGTTCAAATATTTATGGCCTAGGACCTGGGAAAGTTTCCATGGCAGCGATAGCCTAGTGGAGATACCAACAGACTGCCATGCAGAGGGTATAGGATTCGAATCCACAGCGCGCAACAATAACTTTTCGGACTTATGTACGCATTAAATTGTAAATTATCGCTTGCCCCGTGCCTCGTTGAGCACGTGAAGCCGTCGTACCTGACTGTCATGAAAATCTTTGAGAGTCGTTAAAGGGATTCAGAACCTATAAATTAACTGACTCTAGTCTAAACCATGGAATGTAGCTATCCCTTTGTATTGCGGAGGATAGACAGGCAGTCGCTTTGTGGTAAAGCTTATATTCTATCTAATCCGGTTAAACTAGAAAGCGGACCTCGTGTTCCAACTGGGATGCTAGGAGGATGACCTGCGAAAGTTTTCGTGCAGTGACTAATTAGAAATACAAAGAGTTACTACTCGATTTTACTCCGTTGGTATCTTAAGAGGCGTCTAAGGATACACGAAGCAAGCAGCATCTTTGAGATGAGACAGAAAACTCTACATCCAACCCTACACTCGTCTGGCCAGCGTGGTATCATCATCATCAGCCTTTAACAGTCCACTGCTGGACTAGGCCTCTCCATTGAAAGGAGGAATTGGCCTACTATACCACGCTGGCCAAACGGGTTGGTATAGGGTTTGCATCAAGTTTGCCTACTCTTACAGTGCTGTTTGTTCTCTGCATAATATGCTCCCACTGTCGGCTCTTACGACACCCATGGGATGATATGGGGTGGTGACATTCCGTATTCTTAATCCGTCACCACACGGATTAAGAATACGGAATATTATATTGATATACAGCGTGGTATAGTACCATAGTTTACCTAGTGTGCTCATAAACATATGTAAATATTGGTATAGAAACCGGATCAATCTTGTGCGCTGGGGAGATTCACTCTCGGAACCATTTAAACTCGACTGCGGGGTGAGACAGGGAGGTTTGAGCTCTCCAACTCTCTTTAACCTATATATGAATGAGCTGATTGAGACACTCAGCAGTGAACGCGTTGGATGCTACATAGATGGCACGTGCGTCAATAATATTAGTTACGCTGATGACATGACGCTGCTGAGAGCTTCAATTTGTGGTCTGAGGCGGTTAGTGAGAGTATGTGAAGCCTATGCAATACAGCACGGATTAGTGTATAATGTAAAAAAGAGTGAGCTCATGGTCTTTGAGGCCGGTGGTCGATGTCCAGAACATGTACCACCGCTTAAATTAAATGGGTCACCATTAGCTCGGGTCTATATGTTTAAATATTTAGGACACATTTTGACGGTCGATCTCAAAGACAAATTGAAAGGGAACGAAGGGCGCTGTCGGTTAGAGCCAATATGATAGCTCACAGGTTTGCTCGTTGCTCTAAACAAGTGAAAAATACATTATTTCGTGCGTATTGTACATCTTTCTACACGTGTAACCTGTGGGCGAATTACACTCAGAAATCTTACAGCGCTCTTCGTGTCCAATTCAATAACGCGTTTCGGGTGTTAATGGGACTGCCCCGTTTCTGCAGCGCGTCAGGGATGTTTGCTGAAACGAGAACGGATTGCTTCTTTGCGACAATGCGCAAAAGATGCGCGTCTCTGGTGCGCTGCGTGCGGGCCAGTCCCAATAACATACTAAAATGTATGGCTAATAGACTAGACTGTGAATATGTCAATCACTGTATTAATTTGTCTGCGTCTGTTACCGTGCAAATAAATAAATAATTATGCAAACTACTAACATAGATTGTAAGTAAAAATTGTTACTAACCTGTTTGAGTCAATGTTACTTGATGAATAAATAAATAATAATAATTATTATTATTATTATAGTAGGCCAAAATCTACTATTGATTCTCAATGCTATGGTCACATTTGTGACGGAAATTGGCAAAGGTCTTTGTCCAATAGTAGACTGCAAAGTGCTGTTTAATGTTCTGTGAAAGTTATACCCTAGGTATATATAAATGTCACACAACCGTAGGCCCCTTGCTCCGCCTTCCACAATGGTTTGTTACAGGAAAACTGCGGCAGACTTGCCGCTGAATTCAATATTCGATCTTTCTATGTTTTTGAGATTTTACATACATACTTGACATAAGCTCTGTACAAAATATGTCAATCATGTATCTCGATCTCCAAATCCATTGAAAGACCGAATATTGAAAACGCCCGTCAGTGAGTAAGGTCAAACGCCTGTAAGGAAGGCTCACAATTCTTCCCACCAGTGGATTTCTCCATCCATCAACCGTAACTGGTTCGGCATACAAAAAAATGGCTTGAAATGTGCGAAAGAGATACGCCAAGACGCCGATTTTGTTGTTTTTTTTTATTTCTTCTATCTCTCTCTTTCTCTTCTCATCATCATCGTTGTAGCGTTATTCCGGCAGCAATGATGGCTTAGCTTGCTGTACAGCACAGGGTAAGCCATTATCAAAGAGAGATAGAAATATATTTTTGATTTAATTACAGATTTGTTCATTTGCCGGTCGCGAGCCAATCATCTGCTGCACTGACTGCGAATTGGTCAATAATACCAGGTAACGTTGTAACATAACATAACTTCACGCCTTTATCCCCGAAGAGGTAGGCAGAGGTGTATTACACATCCACATTTCGCCAATCTAATAAATAAATTAATACACACTTCGAAAACGATGAGGTCTGTGAACCCAAGACCATAATCTCGGCAGTCCTTTACGTACACCACTAGGCTACTAGACTCCACTAGACTCCATGGCATGCAGCTACTGAGACTTCGGAAAACTCAGTAACACTTGTACGACGCGGGACCTCCAATCAGCTGACGTATAGGTACGCTATCCACTGGACCACGGAGGCAGTGTTATTTTTTATAGAATATAATTATAATTGATTGGTTAAACCAAGTTATATATAGAAGAACATTCTGTATAATAAGTAACATTCTATATTTTTATTTTCAGGAATGTGGTGGTAATAAATGACAGGTTACATTTCTTCAAGACTGGTCGGAAGGCATCTGATAGTGAGTAAATACCTAGTCTTATTTTTAAAAGCAAAGTCTTTCTTATTTATTTATTGGTTCTCCAACAAAGAATACACATTACATGATAGATGAGATGTTTCATAATCTTGTTACCTTCTGTGTCCTCATTTACAGGAGAACACAGTATGCATTTATGTTGTAAACAGGTTGTTACAGCTTTAACGGAAAGAAGACATAATGTTTTAAAAACATAGTTAACAAATATATAAAGCTAGGTACAAAACTATAAAATATTTCATGCTGGTATTTGATCTGAAAGTGTGATCATTAGTGAGCACAGACAAATAAAATTCTTATAATAAAGATGTTATCAATTTAGACACTGACATTAGTGATAATGCTCAGTACTGACACACGGTTTTACTCGATAGCTTTACTCGAAAACGAGTAAAAATCAACGTGTGGACTGCAAAACTCACACTTTGATGACAACAAATACACTGTAATTAATACTCTAACTACGGAATTCAATATTCGAGTTTTAGATCGATCTGTAGATTTTAGATTCGTTTTTGAAAGTTTTTGACATAAGCTCCATACAAAATATGTCAAACACGAATCTAAAATCTACAGATCTATCTATAGTTCGAATATTGAAAATGGCCTTTAGTGAGCCTTCAAGTCTGGCTCGATCGAGTAAAACTGTATGTGACTACGGAGCTTTAGACGCCTAAGTCACGGTAATAATATCTAAGTCATGGCATATTCCCTCCCTCCTCTGTAACGTAGTCCCTACTAAGGGTGTGGTTAAATGAGAAACGTGGTTAAAAGTTACAATTAAAAATCGATTTAATTCATCAAAGAATCCAATACCTACATCCTTTAGCAATCGATTTTACTTAAGAAAAATTACTAAAACCTGTGATTTAAAGATATATCGATACCAGAAGTATCAATTAACGTAAGGGTCATTTTGACGAAAATGAGTTATATATATCATTGGATTCAGAATTTTACGCTCTATCAAATGGTATTATTGAAAAAATTCTATCATTAAAAAAAAATCCCTTGCAGTAAAAATTTTTGGCCTGCTTAAAACGATTTATGACAAAAAAAATGATGTATCAGACGTTTACATTTCTTTTTCAATGAAAAATAAAGTAACTCGTAGTGTTAAATAATTTACTCCTTTACCTTAAACCTCAAATCAGTTGGTTTAAATAACATGTCCCTTACTTTAATTCATGTTTAGAGGTTTTTAAGAATTAGTCTCTTACATTATTATCTCACTAAACTATCTTTATTTTTAGTTCCTTACTTTAATATACCTATTACGCAACAACTAGAAATCAAATTCGTATTTTTTATCTCCCGGCGCCCGCGACTAGCGTAAGGTGTTGCGGGTGTGTGTGGGGAAAGGGTAAGACAACGAAGTTAGCGACGCGACGGCCCACTTCGTGCTTGTTCGCGCGCAGTTGAAGTTTGTTATTGTTACGATTGTGTCATACTATTACATCTACCAACGCTAATGTTTGGATTAAGTGATTTTTAATGTAATAAGGTTTCCTACAAGTAATTTAAATAAATAATGTGTGAAAACAATAGTAATATCGCTGATAAGTTAAGTTCCTTACTTGCCCGAAGAGAAAAATTATTGAACTTGAAGAGAACCTTACAAAGGTATTTATTACTTACAATTTTATGATGACAATAGTTTTTTTTTACCATTATGTAACAATCTTATTATTTTATAAGTTAGAGATTAGGTAAATTGGTTGAAGTTTTAGATAATAATTTGCGTAGACGTGTACAAACTAGGTTTTATGTTCTCGCTCTGTGCTGATACCGGGCCAAATAAAAAGAATAGGTAAGTAGAGCGCCTGCTAAACGGTTGGATGTCTTCTCGCACCTTAGTACCTATAAAATATAAAATAAAAACAATCTTAATTAAGTTTAATTATTTACTATATACTGAAATCTCGGGTTTTATGATTGTAAATATGCTTGAATTGTAGGTGCTTTCGTATTTGCTTGCAATGCTTTCTATGCAATAGTGATTTATGCATTATTTACATGTTTTAAACATTTCGTATAATACCTAGGTTAGTCTATACCAAGTACTATTTAAAGTATACAAAAAATTAACGTAAGGGACATTCATTATTTGATTGTACTTTACATTAATTTAAGTGTTCATCAAAATTAGCTTATTTTAATGTTTCTAATTAATAGCGTTAATAAAAATTTATTAAATTTTTCAAGTATAGTACTCTAGTGATAATTATATAATATTTTTAAGATTTATAAGAGTAATAATTGATCTTAACTTTATAAATAATGCGTGTCAAAAGTTGATATGTCCCTTACGTTAAAGTATTGTCAGATTTCTACTCGAGTTGACCCACACGATAAGTCTGCCTTATGCCTTAAATGTAATATTGTACTAATCATATTCATGTTTTCTTTTTAGGTCTGAAACTGAAAACCAAAGAGATTCTTCAGAAAGTTTTATAGAAAAATACCTAGGTTTGTCTAAACCAAGTATTATTTAAAGTATATAACAAATTAACGTAAGAGACATTCGTTATTTTATTGTACCTTACATTAATTTAAGTGTTCATCAAAATTAGCTTATTTTAGTCTTTCTTATTATTAGCGTTAATAAAAATTAATTACATTTTCAAGTTAAATACTCTAGTGATAATAATATAATATTTTTACGATTTATAAGAATAATAATTGATCTTTACTTTATAAACAATGCGTGTCAAAAGTTGTTATGTCCCTTACGTTAAAGTATTGTCAGATTTCTACTCGAGTTGACCCATACTATAAGTCTGCCTTAAATGTAATATTGTAGTAATCGTATTCATGTTTTCTTTTTAGGTCTGAAACTGAAAACCAAAGAGATTCTTCAGAAAGTTTTATAGAAAATAGTGATGTAGACTCAGAAACACAGCTAATAACAAGAAATTCAAATATACCTAACATTATTATTAATACCAGTAATGACTCCGTGAATTCTGTTGACAATGACATGGAAATCATAAACACATCAACTTTTTCCTTGTCTCGATCACATCCTTTTTTTAATAAACCTAATAAAAGTTCAACGAATACTGCTGTGAACAATAATAATTATCCATGTAGTCAAGTTATTGTAAATACTTTAAACGTAATTTCCGATGTCATTAATGACCAGGTTGAAGCACCTCTAAACGTTGAAACAGAAACTGTTGCATCCAATTGTGATGCCTTCATGATCGCACATTCATCACGTGAGTTAAATTATACAGGCGAAGAACTGGAGAATATACACCCACTGTCATTGTCTAATAATTACATAGTCGTGCATAAGCCAACAGAAGCAATAGAGAACGCTGCCGTTTGCACAATGTTTCTCGAAACATCATCGCAAGAGAAAAATGAAAGTCATGAAACTGTCTTATCTCCTTCAATACTCACAAATGTAATAGCAACTGATAATACAAACAAAGACACTACGATGGCTGAAGGCCTACATCATGATGATGTTTTGGACACAAATTTTAATACTTCTTGTAATGATTTGATATTAAACGAAATCGATACCAACGCACATTTTAAGGAAGTCGTAACTGAAGTTAATTCAAACAAAAGACGTCGCGCAACATCAAAATTCATGAAATCTTGCATGGATTTTCTAACGGATAGCGAGGATAAAGACTTTTCTTCAGGAAGTTCTAATCTTTGGTCAGACAAGGAAGAATATTCAGATGATTCAGAAAAACAAGGGAAAAATAGAAAACGAAAGAAAATCAAGTCAAAAAAATAATAATACAGAAACAAACCAAATAGACATCGTACCCAAGAAGAAAAAAATACCTGAAAATAAACGTAAGTCACGAAAACAGCTTAAACAAAAAGGTTTACCCTACGAGACAATATCTGGTAATGTAAAAGAAGCCCGAAAGTTACAAGAAAATCCTTGTAAAGAGGCCAAATGTAGCAGGAAATATTACGAAATTACAGAAAAAAGAAGGAAATCTATATTTGATTATTTTTGGGCACTTAATAACGATAAAAAAGGGATTGGATTGTGCAATGTTCTAGACCAATCAGTGTAAAACGTCAGAAGACTAAAAACGCAGTTAGTAGACGTTCGTTAACATATGAGTACTTTATAAACGAAAACGAAGGTCGAAGGCAGGTTTGCCAACAATTTATACTGAAGACTCTCGATATAAGCCAAACTTACGTTTTATATACATTAAACCATACAAAAGAAGGACTGTCTTGTGATGATAGTCGAACACGTACAGCACCAAATAAATATGATGAGAACACAAAACTTAATGCAAAGAAATACATAGAAGCATTATCGGCTTTACCTTCTCACTACAGTAGAAAAAAATCTACCAAATTGTATCTGCCAGAGCAATTTAAGAACTTTTCGAACTTGTATAGGTTGTACATAAAATATTGTGAGGAAAGGTCCGAAAACTATTTGAGCGAAAAAATATTTACAAGTATCTTTAAAGAGTATAACTATGCATTTCATGTTCCTAAGAAGGACAAATGTCTCTTATGTACTAAAAACGAAAATAATCCGGATATGATGACTAATGAACAGTTACAAGCTCATTTACTGGAAAAACAAGCCACGTATAAACGCTTTAATTTTCATCAAAATCAAAAACGTGAAAGCACGTTTGTTGTATCTAGTTTCGACCTTCAAAAAGTTTTAGCGACACCATATGGTGAAAGTATGCAGTTATATTATTCCAGAAAGTATGCTGTGTTCAATTTTACAGTATATGAGAGTGGAACGCAAAACGGATACTGTTACATATGGGGTGAGGCTGATGGCAAAAGGGGAAGTTGCGAAATAGCAACATGCCTCTATAACTACTTAAAAGAACTCGATAACAGAGCCGTGAACACATTATTATTATACTGTGACAACTGCACGGGGCAAAATAAGAATAAAGTAATTTTTGCAATGTTCAAACATTTCCTAGAACAATCTAAAAATCTAAAAGTTATACAAATTAATTACCTTCTAGCGGGACACACATATATGCCAGTTGACAGCATGCATGCTGTTATTGAGAGGGAAGTGAGAAAACTAATTGTTTGGGCACCTTCCCAATGGCCAAGTTTTATAGAGAGTGCTAGAAAACGGCCTCAACCATATAATATGAGTGTATTAGAGCATACAGATTTCATTAACTTCCAGAATCTGGCGGATTCTGTATTCACTCAAGCTACTCTGAAAGATCTACATTTGAAAAACTTAAGAGTATGCACATTAAAAAAAACGAAAAATTGACGAAAATTGAAGTTAAATATACAATGTTAGAGACTGGTGATACTTACAACATAGAACTATCTAAAGAACTACCTGCAAAGAATTTTAACGCAAGAGGAAAGGGTAAAGGGGTTGGGAAAAGAAGTGCTGTTAGAGGCAAGTTTACAAAAAATAAAGACAACAAAAATGAATCTGCAGCTGAAAGTACCAGTAATGACATAAGTCAAAGGAACACATTCAATTTGCCATCTCTATATAAAGAGAGGCTTCCAATTTCCATTCCTAAATACATCATCATCATCAGCCTTTATCAGTCCACTGCTGGACTAGGCCTCTCCTTTGAAAGGAGGAATTGGCCTACTATACCACGCTGGCCAAACGGGTTGGTATAGGGTTTGTATCAAGTTTTCCTTCTCTTACAGTGCTGTTTTCTGCATAATATGCTCCCTCTGTCGGCTCTTACGACACCCATGGGAAGATATGGGGTGGTGACAATCCGTATTCTTAATCCGTCACCACACGGATGACTAAATACAATGATCTGAAAAAATTGTGCGACACCGGTATTATACCGAAAAGATTTCATGCTGAATATTTGAACCTGCCAAATAAAATGCCAGTTAAAGATACCCTCAATGAAACCGATGACGATGAAGATGTGATGACGGCTGATGATGATAACTAAAATAAATATTAAATAGAAAAAGTTATTCTAACCATTTCAATTTCATCATTAAAACAGTTTAATTTACCAATAGTTATATTATCATCATAATCTGTCTGCCGATTACTATTTATTTCATCTTGTAATAATAGTATTATATTTCTTATATTAATTTCATTTAAGTATATTATTTTATTCATTCATCTTTCAGACAATTCATATTTTTTCATATGTCTTTCGTTTTCAGTACATTCATTTAATTACTTAATAAATAAGACTTCTTGAAATAAGACTGTTTGATTAAATCAGAGATTTTCTTTTACATTTAATTTGTGATTATAAAGCCAATGCAACGTTATTACTAAAACTACAGAGTTTGTAGGACTCTTGATTAAAAGAGATCATAAAGTCAATTACATAATTATTTTTAAGTAGTTAACTAAAAGACTGTTAATTTGGAACATTTATTTAAACACTGTTACTTTTAGAACATTTATTTAAACTCGAAGAAGTTTAATAGACTGATTAGTGTGTTGATTTTATAATAATTACGTAGACATAAAAGTCAAAAATAAAAAAATGTTAATAATAAATCGTTTTATTTTTGTATGCCTCAATTTCATTTACTTAGATCTGTGATAGATAGGCTGAAACTAACATTTAATCATGCAAATAATCTATTTCCATAGTATTAAAATACTATAAGTATAGCAGATAATCTGTAGTTACATCAAAAAGCAACACTGTAAAAGTCCTTTACCATTGTTTTTCGTATAATTTTCTATTTTTCTTGCTGCTTACGTTATGCTTGATAGTTTGCAGATAAAATATAAGTAACGTAAGGCATAACTAAACATATTTTTTTAATGTAAGGGACATGCTATTTTTCAAACCGCTGGTTATTCCTAAATCTTTCATTTATAGTATGAAAGAAGAGAAAATTCTAAGAAACTTTGCTCTAGACACAATTAAAAATGGAGCAGACAGAAAAAAGTTATAAAGAGATTAATAAAAAAATAATCGTTTTTTGGCTCTCCTGAAAAACAGAGTTTTGTCCCTTACATTAATTGATACTTCTGGTATCGATATAATCAGGGTCGCGTGATTCGGCGATGGTAAGGAGTCCTGTTGGGGGTCCGCTCCCGGTGGTCGTCAGAATAGCTGGTCACTTAGCTGTTGTCTGCAGGCGCCAGAAAGAGGAGGCGCGCTCCCAGCGCCTCAGTATTTATAGTAGCTCGAGGTGTGGTGTCTGAGGTGAGGGGCGAAGGTGCAGGTGGTCGGGCTCCTTATTTATCCCTTTAGGTTGCGTATGTCAAACTGAAATTCTGTCTTATCTGGTTGGACTTGAAAGTCGACACCATGGTCCAAGGCGAAAGGCTTGAATGCAATTGGTACAACACTAGGACGATATTAAAATAACAATACATTTTTAACAACCATAATAGGGAAGTGCCCTGCAAGTAAAATAAAATGTACAAGTTCATTTACCTAGTAAAACATGGCAAAATAACGGTAGTTTAATTCATCGATTATTGTTAAAACATTATTTTACATTTTTTATCGTCAATTTATTGATAATAAGTATTTTATTGACAGCAAAAAACTATGACGTCACTTTGTCATATTTCATACAAAAGCCGTAGTAAAGTTCGTTTCTCGTATATGGAAACAACCCTATTATGATAAAGTATCATGGGGAGTCTTTCGAGGAGTCGTTCGGTCTTAATACCCGCTGCGTAATTTCAAGAACATACAACTCGCCAAAAGTTAAAGTTCCTCCATCATCACCTTGATCTAATACGCACATAGGTTGTTAAAGCCACTGGTGCGCGGCGTGGGTTTGAGTCTGATGACCGTCTGCATGGCAGTCTGTTCCTAGCTCCACTAGGCTATTGCTGCCTCAATTTAATCCGCACACAACCTTAAAAATGTCCTTAATTCGCAATGTATTCAAAACCAGGACTCATTAAGTGTCAGTATTGGTTTCCCCACATTATCGCTGCTTTCAGCTGCCCGAATAATAATAATAATAATAATATAATGGGTACTAAATAATGGATAAACATAAATATATACCTTTTTTGTAAATAATATAATATATAATATTCTACAACATACACACAACACCATCTAGTCCCAAAATAAGCAGAGCTTGTACTATTGGTACTAGACAATGGATAAACATACATATATACTTTTTTTGTAAATACATCCATATTATACATAGAAACCCCCAGACCAAGGCAAACATCCATGTTCACGCAGACAAATGTTTTACTTGAGCGGGAATTGAACCCGCGACCTTCGGCGTGGCAGTCGTTTACATTCCACCAGGTCGTGATATAAAACATTTGTTTCCAGAATGTCTGGAGCACAAGCTGACCCTAGACTATCCCTGTGACCATTGGCTTGCATTTGTGAAGAACCAGATCCCTGGCAAGGACTGCTACGCTTATCTACAGCCTCCCGTGGTTGCGGCCTTCGGAGGCATAGATGCACAGAGGGGACAGTACCCTCACATGGTAAGACGCATATAGCTGACTTTATTTTCTATTCTCGTGTGAGTGTGTGGCCAAGTGTGCGGAGTTTTCAGACCGCCCGAAGGCCTCCGACATGGGCTAACGATCCTGAGACAAGAACCGGGACCGACAGCTTTACGTGCCCTCCGAAGCACGGTAGCGCTCTGATGTAAATGCCACACACGGGTACTCATCCAAGTGGCGACCTGTGCTAGCGTTGCCTAACTTTGCCGACCTATTAAGTCTCGCTATTAACGATACAAGAGGTACATGAGCGCAGTAGCAGACAGAATGCTCAAAATTCAATTTTCGAAGACATACTTGCGTTACTGACTGACTGACAGACAACGTACAGCCAAAACTATTGGTGGCATGGAGCTGAAATTTGGCAGCCATGTATGTTCCTTGGGCACCGTATGGGTGCACTAAGACTTGCCTGAACTTCTCACGGGATCGGCAAAAGCGATTGAATTAAATACAATTTGCGGATGTAGGGCGTCCTCTAGTTAAATATTCCATTCCTAATGATCTCGAAAGACATGTAAAGTATGGCTATCTACACTTGGCCGTTTGTGGACCATGTCCTCAGCTTTCTCATAGTGAGAAGAGTCCCATGTCCAGCAGTGGGACAGTTTATATAGAGAGCTGGTGCTGGTGATGATTCAAAACCATTTTTGACTCCTTTTCAAACAGAAGATATAATGCGGGGCCCAAAATAGTGCCTTGAGACACACCTTATTGAATAGAATTTCTTTACGCATTTATTTTCTTGATTTTTGTGATTTGAATGCTAGCCTTCATATAAATACCCTAATGTGTCTAAAATCTAAAGTGGATCTCGACTAAAGTGGATCTTTTCCTCGTAGTAAGATTGGCGCAGAAAAAGTCTCAAATGTTTTACTCGTATACTTAAATATAGTTACTGTTCTAATTGCATCATAATAGGCCATAAAACTGACTGAATATAAAAAGTTCGTTTGAACAAATGTCACATTCAAATAATCGCCTTCATCAAGAAGGCTTAAAAAATCCAATCAAAAAGTAATCCTTGTCTCAGATAATTAAATTTATTCCTTGTTTGCAATGAGGCCTAGAGAGTTTTTAGTTATGATAGTTTACTAAAGTTGCATTGTGCCTAACTTTCGTGTCACAGCCTGTCTCGTTAAAAGCTTTTAGTGTTTATCTAATTTCATATTTATATGGTATAATTTTATTTATGAAATATGCGGTAACGGCTATAGGCTCACCACCTTTTACGTGGGACCCATATATTCGTGGCGAAATGTGGGTGTAGTATTACACCTCTGCCATCCCCTTCGGGGATACAGGCGTGAGTCTATAAAAAATATCCATGTTCCAGGCTCTGCTGGGATACGGTGACGATCTCTCGACGGCACAGTGGTTGTGCGGAGGCTCCGTCATCAGTGACAGGTTCATCCTCACTGCTGCGCATTGCATCGGAACTGCTGCTTTGTAAGAATATGTTGTTTTCTTCTTTTGGCTTAAAAGATGATGTCCTCAGAATCAGTTCGTATTCGAATAAGTATATTGCAGTCCCCGCGAATAACATATCTACATCCAACGGACATGAAGACTCGATACAACAATTTGTTTGTCCTGTCCGAGAATCGAACCCACGATTTATTAAATGGTTCAGTAAATTGTTGTTCGAGTCTAGGGACTGTGTCCGTAACTTGAATGTTTGTATAGTCCTTCTCAACACAGGATTTAGTCCAAGTATAGGAATTGTTTAAAAAGATAATTATGTATATCTGTGAACAGAGGACCAGTAAAATTTGCAGCCCTTGGCATTCTGAAGCGCACGGATCCTCCCGAGCAATGGCAGCGATACAGCATCAGTAAGATTATCCCTCACCCGCAGTACAAGGCTCCCAGCAAGTACCACGACATCGCACTGCTCCAGACTGACACCAAGTAAGTAACAGATAAGACACATAGAAAATCGCAACGAATCTGTAAAATGTAACTCTGTTACAATACCTACTTTAAGTTTTTAAGTTCCACGTAAAATTCATCTTCCACCAACCCCGGTTAAATCTAAGCTTTTCGTCTTGGAAGCCAGGGTCCACTTACTAGCCGAACCAATTTTGCCAGAATATTAGCGTTTCCTCAGAACATCTGTCCTCCGGAATCCATTAAGAGATTGCTATGGCTTATACCAGTGTTATTACAGTCAAATAAATAGACTATCAATTACGTGGTTCACGTCGTAGGTTTGACCCTCATTGTATTATTTTTATTTGTATGAGATCACAAAGAATATAAATAAGCAGTATGCAAACGTTGCCCAATACAAAAAAAACAAAGGAAATGCACTTATAATTTATTCTCTAGGTATGTCAGCACTGTTTAAATGCAGGAAAAGAGATAGCGATGCCCTCTGCATGGTAGTCTGTTGGTGTATACTAGCCTTTATCTGACTAAGGCCGTTGTCTATTAAAAAAAACATGTATATTCCAGAATACAATTCAATCGCCTCGTGTTGCCTGCCTGCGTAGATTCTGGCGACGAGTTCACGGGGATCTGGGCGAGGGCCACCGGCTGGGGCGCGCTGGGACACAGACAACAACTCGCAGATACACTACAAGAGGTGAGTCGGGCTATTGCCCTGAGGTTATCCATCAGTCCACTACCAATTATATTCTAGAGGACTTTTTGACTTTTTTTTTACCGCAGCAATAACTGAGTGGAGAGAACGAAAGACTGATATGCAGAGGGAGATCGAATCCACGCCACGCACCAATGACTTCTCGAAGTTAAGTGCGTATTAAATTGTTAATTATGGCTTGTTTATTCAGTGAAGGAAAACATCGTGAGGAAACCTGCATGTCTGAGAGTTTTCCATAATGTTCTCGAAAGACATGTGAAGTCTGTTAACCCACACTTGGCCAGCGTGGTAGTCTATGGTCTTACCCTTCTCATAGTAAGAAGAGGCCTATGCCCAGCAGTGAGACAGTATAAAGGGCTAATGATGATAGGACTTTTGGTGGTAGGGCTTTTTTTGGTGGTAGGGCCACGCTGTTTACAGCACGAATGGGCCGGCTCGACCGGGGCAGTAAAACCCTCCCACAGAAGATCGACGTAAAGTAACAGTATGTTCTATGCTGCGTTTCGTTCGGTGAGTGGGAGAGCCGGAGGCCCAACCATACCCTCCCCATCCTCTCTTCATTGCCCATATGGGGAAGGAGGAGAGGATGAGGAGGATTAGCTGAGGAGGTTACCGCAGCATACGTGGGACCAGTAGAGTATGCGTGGAGTCATTGTGTGGGTAGTGTGGGTCGACTCGCCGGCCAGGGAGACCCGTAGAAACGGTGGTGCCGCTGGCCGCCCGCGGCTTAGTATAGGGGCCCAACTGGGACTAACCATCTCGGGAGGCTGCCCCACCAGGCCGCGCATAATCTCGGGGTGGCTCGTCGTGCCGGTTGGTGACCGGACGGTAGGACCCGGCGACCACTTCCGGGAGGGTACGGGGGCCCTTCCGTCCGGCGAGTCGGCCACCGCTATACCTCACAGTATAATGGCAATACAATGCTCTGCGCCTTGTCACGCGTTGACTGCCTCCTCTTTTCACGCCCCCTTTTCTTCTTCTATGGCAGCTTCAAGAAATGGTTCCGGTCAAACAGCGGCGTCTTCGTTCCCCACCAACTCACTTTTTGAGGTGGAGTCCGCTAACATCCGCGGACTCCATTCAAACCTCAACGCCGTCCACCATCATCTCGAGACGGCCCGACCGGCCATGCTTTTCTTGACCGAGACTCAAATACGCCGTAATGACGACACGACTTATTTGCATTATCCCGGTTATGGACTGGAGGATAACTTCCATGCAAAAGCCGGGTTATGCTTGTTCGTCAGAGCGGATATTTGCTGTCGACGTCTACGCTGCCTAGAGGACCCGTCCTTTTCTGTCCTATGGGTACACGTAAGTCTGGGTTCATTGGCCCGGATGTACGTGTGCCTTTACCGTTCCCATACCGGAGATGCCGAGACAACTCGACTGTTTGACTACTTAAGTCAGGCAGCAGATAATGCGCAGGAGCAGTTCCCGACCGCCGAGTTGGTCTTTTTGGGAGATTTCAATGCCCACCATGAGACCTGGCTGGGCTCTTCCAAAACGGACCACGCGGGACGAGCTGCTCACGCATTCGCTCTAACGCATGACCTGACTCAACTGGTACTCCAGCCCACCAGGATACCAGATATATCGGGTCAAGCGCCCTCGTTGTTAGACCTTGTGCTGACGAGTAACCCGGCCCAGTACAGTGTGACGGTACAAGCCCCTTTGGGTTCCTCCGACCACTGTCTGGTTCGCACTACAGTGCCATTCGCTTCACCTCCACAACCAGTGAAGACAAAGCGACGCTTGTGGCACTACTCATCAGCGGATTGGGATGGCCTGCGAGACTATTATGCGTCCATCCCGTGGTCTCAACGCTGCTTTGGTGGGAGGGATCTGTCGGAGAGTGCGTCTGCTGTTGCTGGAGAAATCATCTTGGGTATGGAATATTATATTCCATCCACTGAAATCTCCAGCAGCAGTGGAGTACAGCCCTGGTTCGATCGCGAGTGCGCCGCTGCTGTTAAACAAAAACAGTTGGCTTGCCGCGCTTGGATCAGGGCTCGGTCTCGTCGCGATCCGAATGTCCATCTCATCAAGGCAGCCTATAATAGAGCCACCAAGGTCTGCAAGCGGGCATACATAAGAGCGGATGCACAGCGCATTGCACGGTTTGGTCAAGAACTCTTGTCGCACCCCACGGGCAGCCGGGGATACTGGCGATTGGCCAAAGCCGTGCAATCTAATTTCTGCCAGCCTTCACTGCCGCCGTTGCGATGCCCTGATGGATCACTGGCCCATGGGCCGCAAGAGAAAGCTGACCTGCTTGTCAATCTCTTTGCGGCCAACTACCGAATCGATGATCGTAGTGCGCAGCCGCCTTCGTCCCCTATTCTCTACTGCGGCCACTCCATGCCTGATATTAAAATCAGGCAATGCGATGTTCGCGCGACACTGCGATCTCTCGATGTCCGGAAAGCTAGTGGACCTGACGGAATTCCAGCGGTTGTGCTTAGGAAATGCGCAGCCGAGTTGTCTCCAATGCTTACACGCCTGTATCGCCTATCATATGCCTCTGGCGTAGTGCCGCAGGTTTGGAAAGAGGCGAACGTACAACCGATTCCCAAGAAAGGGGATCGTTCTGATCCGGGCAACTATCGACCCATTGCTATCACCCCTATCCTCTGCAAGGTGTTTGAACGTTTAATCAACAACCAACTCGTTCGCTACCCAGAAGGTCACTCTCTCATCAGTGATCGTCAGTATGGCTTCAGACCGAAACGATCAACGGGTGATCTTCTAGCGTATGTCACTCACCTTTGGGGTGAGGCGATGGACAGGCATGGAGAGTCGTTGGCCATTAGTCTCGACATCTCCAAAGCCTTCGATAGAGTCTGGCATCGTGCGCTTCTTTCCAAGCTTCCGGCCTACGGCTTGCCGCCTCGATTGTGCAACTGGGTTGCCAGCTTCCTGCATGAGCGCCGTATACGGGTCCTTTGTGACGGTGAGTCATCGAAGTTTCTCCAGGTGAACGCTGGTGTGCCTCAGGGGTCCGTGATATCGCCCACGCTTTTTCTTCTGCATATCAATGATATGCTCACTTTTGGGGCATACATTGCTATGCAGATGACAGTACTGTACATGGTCGATATCTCGGACACCTTGCGGCTAAGCAAGCCAATACTGAGGAATATAGGCGAACACTTGTTGCTGAGCTTGACCGGGTTCTGAATTGCATCTCGCGTTGGGGTGATGAGAGCCTGGTCGAGTTCAACGCCAAGAAAACACAGGTGTGCGCATACTCAGCTAAGGTATCTCCAATCCTTCCCCATCCCTCTCTTCTGGACACTCCACTACCGATTCAAGACAGCCTCAATATCCTGGGTATGGACATACGCAGAAATCTCAACCAGAAGAACTACATCGAGGGTGTCATCAAATCTGCATCTCGGAAACTCGGAGTCCTGAACAAGGTGAGGAGGTTTTTCACGCCAGAGCAGTTGTGTCTGTTATACAAGACCCAGGTTCGCTCCTGCGTGGAATACTGCTCTCACCTTTGGAATGGCTCCGCTCAGTACTTATTGGACGCCCTCGATAGGTTGCAGCGGCGTGCTGTCCGTATCATCGGGGATCCAGAGGCCACTAAGACTCTTGAGTCACTGCAATTACGCAGAGACGTGGCCTCAATGGCTGTCTTCTACCGCATCTATCACGCTGAGTGCTCCAAAGAGCTCTTTCAACTAATCCCACCCTCTCCTTTCCTATCCCGAACGACACGTGCTGGGTTGAGGTGCCAGTCTTACACGGTAGAACAGATACCGTCACGCACCAAACGGTTCGGCGCCTCTTATCTCTGCCGTACCATTAAGATGTGGAACTCTTTACCAGTCCACGTGTTTCCCTCCAAGGCCGTCAAGGTGAGGGCTATCATGCCATAATGCCATGCTGGCTGCTGGGATGATGTCCATCACTATGGGACTTCACTGACTGCTTAACATCAAGCAGCATGGAGTCAATTTGTTCGGCAGAAATAAAAAAATAAAAAAAAGGACTTCTACCCCACCGCCCAATTAAAGAGTGTAAGCAGTCAATCGAAAGATCGCGGTCAAACTAACCAGAACTCACAGAATATGGGCGTGAAGTAACAGTATCAGTAGTATTAAGTTTCTTTCGGTGACTGAGAGTGCCCGAGGTCACATCGTCTTTTTCCTCCCGCGCCTCCTCATATCACTTTTCCAATCCAGGTAGGCAACGCACTTGTGACTCCTCTGGCGTTGCGGACTTGCGGGTATACATGAGCGGCAGTAATTGCTTACCATCAGGCGATCCGTCTACTCGTTTGCCTCCTATAACATAAAAATAAACTTGTAGAATAGTCCAAAGATGGATGGGCAGCAGCAACGGTTCCGCTACTGTGAACGTCAATCTGCCTGCCAAGCGAGTCAATTACGGCAAAATCTTACCAATCTGGAAGGTCTATGTCCAGCAGTGGATGTTCATCATCATCATAGTCTTGCCCTGGTCCCAATTTATATGCGTTCGGTGCAGTATGTCCTTAGCTTCCATACTTCTCTGTCGCCAGTCATCTGATCGTTTACTCCTTTCTCTTTCATATCCAACCACACTTTTTTTGCAGTGGATGTCTAATGAGCTGCAAATAAGACAAGATTTCGAAGACCCCACGTTGGTTTAAGTGAGTCCCTCGTTTGCTAGGGGAGAATTTGATACAATTTCACCACCTGCTCCAACAAATGGGCTGATTCCTAACATAGATCCCATCGCGGTGTTCAAATCTCTTTTGAGGTGGATCTGTTGTGGACCTCCTAGGATTTAGGCGTATATACATAGCAGGGGAGCCGGGTGGGCCGTTCTCATCCCAATACAATCTACTGGCCACCCCAGAATTTTAGGTTACCGATTCGAAAATCTGTACTGGAAGCCTAAAAAATTAAAACCCAACCTGAAAAATAAACCTAGATACACCAATGCCCGTCCGAGGGCATCCTTGGTATATAGTCCTATTCTCGCCAAAGCTACCAAGCCTACAAATCCAAATGTTGTTCACAGGTGCATCTGGAACAGTACACGAACGAGGAATGCGCTGAAGCCTTCCCTCCGCATAGACATCTAGTCAATGGCTATGATCCAAACACACAGTTGTGTTACGGAGACAAAAAGAAAATCACTGACACTTGCGAGGTATGTATGCTCCTTTACGTTCTTTTTTTTTGAAGACTCACGTTTTTTCCTCGGGGTAGGCCGAGGTGTAATTGTACACCCACATTTCGCCATGAATTTGTAGTTCCCACGTAATAGGGAGCGAGCCTATTGCCGTTACCGGGCACGTCACCAGACTCCTAGGTGCTACTGAGAATTCATAAAAACTCAGTACTACTTTTGCCCGACCTGGGTATCGAACCCGGGACCTCCGATCAGCAGACGCATTCGCTATTCACTGGACCACGGAGGCTCTTTTACGTATTTTTTCTTTGATGATAGATTTAACTAAACTGGCGAATAGCGCCAGCAAGGTTCCAGTAATGCCTGCCTTGTATTGAAAAACCAATTCTAAGGCATTTTTTGAGAAAATTGTTATGTATTCCTGACGACCCGATAGCGTAGCGGGAGTGTAAAGGACTGCTGGCTGCGGCGTGGGCTCTATTCCTGCTCAAGTCAATCATTTGTGTGCGTGAACATGTTTGTCTTGATCTGGGTGTTTCTATGATAATATATTAAATTTATGTTTATCCATTGTTTAGTACCCATAGGTAGTACAAGCATCTGCTTAGTTTGGGATTAGATGCTGCAGTGTGATTCTGTAAGACTTCATTCTAAACTTCGAATCTGAATCCGCTGTGAGTTTCTTGATGGGCTTCTAAAACTACGTTGATAATTCGAATCTACACTAGCGCTACTCTTGCGAGCGTGTTTGCGAGTTGAACTAAATTGACCTCGAGATTTTGACAGATAAAGTATGAGATGACGTAAAAAGTGGAATTCTATAAGGTAATTCCCCCGTCAGTTCGACGCGCACTTCGCACTCAAAATCAAGGTCATTTTGAACCCTATGCGAAGTGAGAGTGAATAGCGAAGTGAAATGCGAGTTGTTGTCTGAATTTTACAGAATCGACGTGCTGTTGTGTGAATGCGATAGAATATTATTTATGATTCTTCTTGATTTTTGGTTATTTTCCAGGGCGACAGCGGTGGCCCGCTGCAAACATCATCCAAATATGGCCAGTGTGCCTACAATGTCATCGGGGTGACATCATACGGGAGAGCATGCGGCTTCCAGGGCAACAGCGGCGTGTACACACGGGTGCAATACTATGTACCCTGGATAGAGAGTTTCGTGTGGCCCTAGGACAGAACCTGCGAATCCTCAAACATCAATCATACTACTGCCAGTAGCGGACCCAACCGTCATCAACCCGACTGCCTATGCTGCAAATCAAATTTGGCAGCACACCGACTTCAGCGCCACCTTTTGCGTCTGGGAAGGCATTGAAATCAATAATTGCTCCTTGATTGAAATAATATACAAACAAATTAATGTCATCTTTATTGGCAGAAATTAGGTGACAAACACGTGTAGAAGTATTATAATAAGGACACGATCAATGTTATAGTAGCCAAAATTTATTTTGGCTACCTATAAGTTTACAGAATACTTGAAAAGAAGTGTAATAAAAACAGACATTTACGACTAAAGAGTATTATTATATTTATTTATGTAAGCTATAAAATGAAAGCGTCACGTGTCCTCACTTTTCATACTAATTTATTTACAGTGCTTCTTATTGTGGTGCTCAAAATATGTATTTATACAATAATAATACTAGAGCAATATTTTATTCTCAATCGATTTTCTTTTCAATCGACTTCAAAAAGAAGAATGTTATTAATTCAATCGTTTGTTCCATCAGAACTTCGTCATTTCATAACAGACTTCTAAAATTATTTTTTATTTGAAAGTATATTATCCACTTTTGGTGCCAACAAGTTCGAGAAGTGAAATTTGCCGACGGTATTTTGAAACACACTGAAGACTTAAATAACTGCAAATAAAATATAAATCAAACACTATAACATCATCATATTTTATGTAGAGTTGTGCTTACATTTCTTTCGCCTAGCATGAGTAATGTTTCCATTTAGGATGCAGCGGATGGAAAAATTGAGAGATGGACTTATTAAAAGGATTTGACAAAGTATGTCATGTCGTTGTTTGGTGAAAAGCTTGCTTCTTACCACATCCTTGAGAATCACTTACAAGGACAATTAGTCTTACTAGCTGCAGTCAACTGATAAAGTTGAAGAAAATGAAACCTCTGTTTACCTGTACTGGTGTGTTCGGGAGTGACACAAGGCAGAATTTTGGTCCCCACGATATGTAGTTGATGCTATAATTAAACGGCTACAATATCTGTGTGACTAGTTTAGAAAAGGTATTAGTTATTTTCTAAAAACCATTATCTTTGTGTATTATGCATGCTTCCGTGTGGTGACGGATTAAGAATACGGAATGTCACCAGCCCATATCATCCCATGAGTGTCATAAGAGCCTACAGAGGGATCATATTATGCAGAGAACAGCACTGTAAGAAAAGGAAAACTTGATACAAACCCTATACCAACCCGTTTGGCCAGCGTGGTATAGTAGGCCAATTCTGCCTTTAAAAGGAGAGGCCTAGTCCAGCAGTGGACTGTTAAAGGCTGATGATGATGATTATGCATGATTGTAGCCTCGCAGACGGCGACTGGCAGCGGCACTTGGTCTATCTTATGTCTCATAAATTAGGCTTCTGCCTAAGTGTGCGTCCGTAATAATGCCGTACTGATGAGCAAGCACTGTTAAAACTGGTGGAGTTTGAAAGTAAATATACTAGAAGGCAAACATAGTTTTTGTAATATTATTTATTGAGTCTAGCAATATACCTCTGCCTACCTCTTCGGGGATATAGGCGTGAGACTATGTATGTATCTATTTATTTGAGGCTCTAAACCGTATTCCGAAAATAATTTTACTGTAGGTATACATAGTTGGTACATATATTTTTGATTTCCTTAATTTATTTTACTGACAGTACAATAGGGTAGTTTCCAGGGTCAAAATAATTACATTTTATTTAGTCCGTATTTTAGATTATAAAAAAATATTGGACACGTATTTTTTCTTTTTTCGATTAAATAAAAAATAACAAAGATATAGCCCATTAAAGTTACGTGTGACGTCATCTAGTGCGAAAAAATGCAGCACGGCGTGACGTTATACGTAACTTTAATGAGCTATATCTTGGTCATTTTTGGTTTAATTTACAAATAAAGAAATACGTATCGCTTATTTTTGAATAACCTAAGGACGGACTTATAAATTTTTTTTGTCAACTAGCCTTATATGACGTTAATCACATGAAGTTTGTTAAAAATTCAATTCCTTTCTAGATGGCTCGCACAGTATGTGTGGCCTCAGGGCCACACAATGCTCTCTATCCAGGGCACGTAGTGCTTGACTCGAGTGTACACGCCGGAGCTGCGGGTGGAGCCGCACCTTCGCCCGAACGAGGTGACACCCAGCACCATGTACACGCAGCCCTTGTAACGCCAGGACTGTAGAGGACCACCACTGTCTCCCTGTAACAGAACAGCAATGTCAGTGGTGGCATCCTAAATAGCAGCACCAAAAGGTCTAGGCCCATTAAGCGTTCAACTTTATATGCAGATGTCGACAGTTCGGATTTTCAAGGAAAATTTACTTTATGAGAGTCGCCAAAATGTCATTTTATCAATGTGCAAGTATCATAAAAGTGTAAGAGAGTGAGAGAGGCTGTGTACTTATGTCATTACACTACCGAGGTTTAAGATTGTGCTCTGAGATTCATACAGTATCATACAGTATCTTACTTCATTTATTTATTTCATATTTGGTTGTGGTCAAAATTGGAGTTCCATAGGCCTCAGTCCTAGACTCAAAATAAGGCTTCCATTAGAAGGAGCTATCCAAATTACCATAGAAAGTCAGAAGGACATTAACAAGGATGTCGCTCCTCTGATTCTAAACTAGGCAAAGCCTGTTTTAAATAGACAATTAATAGATATAGGTATTAAAATTTTGATAAACACGCAAATTTTATAGATAAATAATACCGACAGTAAAACAAAACATTGTGCTCATTATACAAAGGCGTGTTCTATGTGATTCGGCTAGGACCAGCGGCTATTAGGCAGGGTAACTAACCAAAGGGCAGTCAAAATCAAGTTTAGCCTACGATCAAAATGGCGATTCCTCTATGAAACTACACAGTGTACTTCCACATTAACATTCATTGTAAGTAGTACAAACCTCACAGGTATCCCTGAGTACGTCTTCCATTTCACCGTAGCACATCTGCGTGTCGTGGTCGAAGCCATTCTTCATGTGCCGATGCTGAGGGAACCTCTCTGAGCACTCCTCTTTGCTGAACCTGCTCAGCACCACCTACCAACAAACCAGACGCTTGAGATAATTTTATCCATCGTATAACTTGTCACGACGCACCAACCCATGGCAGTGGCCAACTGTTATGTAATTATGTACATTTTTTACTCCTCTGGTATCGTAAAAACTGATTAAAACCCTAGACCTAAATATTTATTTATTTATTTAAAAACTTTTTGCACATACAAACTGTACAATGGTGGACATAATGCCTTGTGGCATTCTCTACCTGTCGACCCTTAGGTAGTGCAGGGATAAATGTGGTAGGTGCACAAGAGATTTGTGTCTTTTTTACACGTTTTCCAGTAATTATGAAATATAATAGATAATATTGGTTATAACAATATACCTAACTAAAACATGGGATACTATACATAATATAATAATAAAATACATAGATAAGGAATAATAACATATAATAATAAATTATATAATAATATGATACATACGTATAAATATATACATACACAATACATATAAATACATACTTATAATAATGGATGAGAGGGATGTGCTGATTCCTTCAATCTCCTAAACAAGAGGTCACGTACTTTCATTTTGACGGGACGGACTTGATGCGTAACGGTTAGTGGACATTCTGACTTCAAGAGGGAGCACGTTCCAGAGTAGAACAGACTGGACAATAAAGGAAGAGTAGACAAACCCAGAAGAATGACTGGGACATGAAAGAAGTAGATTATGGGAAGAACTGAGACTTCTCTCGTGAGTAGAAGATAGATACTGGAAGTATTCAGTAAGATAAGTGGGCGAGGAAGGGGACTTAATAATCGTGAAGAGAGTAGTGAGAGCACGCAAACTACAGCGTTGACGAATTGGTAGCCAATTAAGTTCAGAACGATAAGTAGAGACATGGTCATACTTACGAAGATTATAAATGAATCGAATGCAGTTCACCATAGTCGATTATAGGATATATTAAGGTCTGCACAAGCATAGTCTTGGTCCTGGATGGGAGGAAATTTTTAAGGCGATATAGCGCTCTGAGTGATCCTGTAACCTTCTGACTAACTTTGGTCACCTGTGCCTGCCAGCCGAGAGTCGAGTCAATGAACAGGCCCAAATCTTTGACCTCAGAGCTATATGGAATAATTAGACCATTAAACAAGATGGGCGGCAGAGTATTTAAATCTAATCTGGGCATTAAACGGTGACTGCCCACAATGATGGCCTGACATTTTGCTGGATTTACGTCCAGACCGAATCTTTTGCACCAATCCATCAACGACTCGAGATCTCTATTTACGTCACCGATCGCTACTGATATATCATCCACTCTCGCCTGGGCGTACAACTGCAAGTCGTCAGCATAGAGATGATACGCACATCGAAGATTAGGTGTTAAGAAATTAATAAAAATTGAGAAAAGTAAAGGAGAGAGAATGCCGCCTTGAGGAACGCCAGAGTGAATGTCGTGCCAACTCGATGTAGTTTCGTCAACGCGTACTGACTGCTGACGTTCCTGAAGATAGGATGAGAACCATTCCAGTACAACAGACGAGGTCAAGAGATGGGAAAGGATTGATAGAAGGATATCGTGACTGGCGGTGTTAAAGGCGTTCGAAAAGTCAACCAAGGTCAGCACAGTGACCATGGTGTTCTCCATGCCCGCCCTAACATCGCCAGTCACTTTTAGGAGGGCGGAAGTCGTGCTGTGCCCAGGTCTGAATCCTGACTGTAATGGACTAAGGAGCTTGTTATGGTACACAAATTGAGACAGCTGCTTATGCACACACGCTTCCAGGGCTTTGGAGAGGAAAGGAAGAATGGAGATAGGACGGAAATGGTTAGGTAAGGTAGGATTCGATATCTTAGGAAGAGGGATTACGAAGGCTTTACGCCACAGGGAGGGAAAAGAGCCGCTTTCCAGGGAAAAATTTTCAATATGAGTAATGGGAATTAAGAGATGATCGAGGATCGGAGTAATCATGCGGCGACTAAGAGAATCGAACCCACAGCGTTAGATTTGATGGAGAGGATTATCTTCTTGACCTCACCCAATGTAACTGGAGAAAAATTAAAGGGATCTATCTTGGGACGGGGAAGAGCAGCTATGTATTCCACCGTCTGACACCTGGTCTGGTGATCTAGTGCAGAAGTAGTGGAGAAATGGAAGAATGAAATATGGTGACGTGGGAGCAGCAGTGTGATTCTGTAAGCTTTCATTGTAAACTTCGAATCTGAATCCGCGTTGTTTCTTGATTGGCATTTTAAAAACTCGTTTGATAATTAGAATCTACACTAGCGCTACTCTTAGGCTCAGCGCAGACAGAACGGAGCGCAGCGGAGAGGATTTTATTAACGCACTTGCAAATAAACTTTAAGATTATTACAATAAAGTGCATAAACGGATGCCCGCGTATCTTCGAGGACGCGCGAGCATTTTTTGTCAGGTTCAAGCATTTATGCACTTTATTGCAATAACTTTAAGGTTTATTTTCAAGTGTGTTTATAAGATCCTCTCCGCTGCGCTCCGTTCTGTCTGCGCTGAGCCCTACGAGCGTGTTTGCGAGTTGAACTAAATTTTATTGACCTCGAGATTTTGACAGATAAAGTATGAGATGACGTAAAATGTGGAATTCTATAAGGTAATTCCCCCGTCAGTTCGACGCGCACTTCGCACTCAAAATCAAGGTCATTTTGAACCCTATGCGAAGTGAGAGTAAATAGCGAAGTGAAATGCGAGTTGTTGTCTGAATTTTACAGAATCGACGTGCTGCTCATGGTGGTAATGATAATGAAAATCGATCGTTGGGCCATGGACACGAAAATAACAAAGCATAATTAAATTCTCCTTCTTCTTCTTTCCTTCGTCCTTTCCCATTATCTGGGGTCGGCTCTCCTTGTCTGCCTTCTCCATATAAAAGAGGCAGAAATAAAATAAAATAAAAATAATAATTAAAAAAGGATAATGAAAATGATCGCATTAAAACTTACAGATTGCAAGGTGTCAGCTAGACCTTTCCTGTCGCCGAGGGCGCCCCAGCCGGTGGCCTCCGCCTCTTCGTCGAACTGATCGTCCATATGAAGACATGCTGGCAGCACCCGACCAAACTCCATACTGAAATATTAACTATCGCCTTGAGTTCATTCCCGTACCACGGTAGTACAGGCTGTCACAAGGCTCATCACCAAACCAAAGTCTACCCGTTTTGGACATCATACCAGGTAAGCATACTAAGCAAAAATAATACCTGGGAAACGATTTTTTTTATTATATTGCCGGGATGAATGCATCCACTTTGTACCTAATTAGAACTGAATCAGTAATATCCCAGGCATGGTACTGAAGTAAAAAACGTTCTTAATGATTGGTACAATATTGGATTTCAGTTTTCCCGTACATGTATAAAATCGTTGCGTTACGTGTGGGTTGTCTGTCTGACTGACAGACAACGCACAGCCAAAATTATTGGGCTCAAGAAGCTGAAATTAGTCATGTATGTTCTTTGAGGACCTGGGCATCAAAATTCACCAGAGTTTGATATTAATGGTATTATGAAAGACCACAGTGATGCAAAAGAGTGTCTAATTCATATATCAACTTATAATGTTATCTGTTGATTGGTAGATGTAATAATGGATTGTTCATTTTCTCTGAGTTTCGCATATCATCCCTATTTTTATATGATTTTATAAAAAAGCATAATCTAATTAATATACCGCCCACTCCACTCAATAAGGTTAACAACCAGAATCCCAAATGTTGATAAGACCTTTGTACGTCGTTCATAAATGTAATTAATAAACGGGGGCCTATGATAGCACCCTGAGCTATCATCATAAGTGGCTGTAGCATTCTAATGGTATTCGTTGAAATAGAATCCTAAATAAATTATTTATGCCAATATATTATAAACCTAGTTGATCACATGACGGTTACTCGCTGTGGCCTATTCTATTTCCGGTGATCTTATTTGTCGAAAGCTTGTCAGAAATCATTGTACATTGCATGCAACTGTAGGCTAACAATGTTTTATGAATCAGGTTTTGAGCAGAGTAATTAAAAACATTTGGATTTGATTAGAAAGTAATAAAGAGTATTCCTTCCTGTATTTCCACCGTTATAAGGTGACATTGTCTGTGGATTTATTAAACTGCTGAATGTGTTATTAATGATAAGACAAGAAATTGAGAGCAGGGTAACATCAAAAACCGAGGCCGACAGCTTCACGTGCCCGAAGAAGCACGGTAGTGCTCTGATGTAAACACAATGTATGCTGTAAATTCAAACATCTGGGTTAATTATACTAACTCTTTGTCAGTCTCGATGAGTGCGATATCATGGTACTTGGAGGGAGGCTTGTACTCGGGGTGAGGGATGAACCTCTTCACAGTGTGCTGCCAGTACTCCGAAGGGTCTGAGCGCCTCAGGATGCCCACTGTCACGTATTTTACTGGACCACTGAATGGCACCAAGAAGAGAGAGCGCAAAATTAATATAAGTAACTGTTCTACGAAAATCACTAGATCTTATGGAGTCTTAAATTTCGCCGGATTTTTTTGTGGAAGTCTGATGTCACGCCATGTCTTACGTCGTAAGAGCGATGCTATGGTATAATTTTTGTGTTGGAGATAGTTATGAGGCTAGAGAATGACAAAAGTTACTCTTTACCGAGGTAACTGATTCGTGGGTGAAGACTGCTATTAAATATTTTTTTTTTTTATTTATTAAACTTTTTGCACAATAAAAATCATGTACATAGGCGGACTTAATGCCGATGGCATTCTCTAACAGTCAACCTAGGGTGATGCAGAGAAGTCAGTTAGTAGGTGCGTTCCGAATTTTAGTAGTAACAAATATAGTTTATTTAATTAAAAGATATCGATAGTATATAAATATAATAAAATATATAAATGTATGTATGTATATATATAATATATATAATTAGATGAATATATAAATAAATATGATAAATAAATGTAAAAATACATAAATACAATGTCTCAAAGTGTTGAAGATATTGCCAATTGACCCAAAAATAGCTCACGAACTTTTGCCTTAAATGAAATCCGATTTTTACTCATCCTGATCTCAGGAGGAAGCGAATTCCAGAGGTGAACAGACTGAACAAAAAAGGAGGTGTTCACGAAGCTGGTTGAATGGGAAGGACATAGAAGAAGTCGATTATCAGCGGAGCGAAGATCTTTGTTGTGGTTTGAGCACAGGTACTTTAGATAGGAAGATAAATAAGTGGGAGGCGTAGGAGAGTTAAGGAAAGAGAATAGAGTAGAGAGAGCACGCAAGCTACGGCGTTGACGAATGGGTAGCCACTTGAGTTCGGTACGGTAAGTAGACACATGGTCATACTTGCGAAGATTGTAAATGAATCGAATGCAGTTATTGAGAAGTCGGTATAGTTTGTTGAGAAGATCTGCATTCAGGTAAATAAATGTGTGTATGTGCATCTAGTAAGACGTAAGGCGTGACATACAGTGCGGCCGATGCGTTGCAGTGCGCGGCGGTGAGCACGAAGCGCTCACTGATGACGGAGCCGCCGCACAGCCAGTCCGCTGACTCCGCACTGGAGCCATACCCCAGCAGCGCCTGACAATACACACATGACAACATTTAATAAAATATAAAACTCCACATTCTTAGTTTCGACTGACATGTAAGATCGACGACGTAAATACACTAATACTCAACCTCAAGAATGACAGCGTCCCAGGACTGGACAGTTATGTAGCATACTGTACCAAATACATCAGAAAAGCCATCCTTGAACCTTTTACTTTCACCTGTAATCTGATTATGACCAGAAGGACACCCGATATTGCCGCAAAGCTGGAAAGCGTCTGTTTCACCTATATACAAGGCTGGAAATAAAAGCTGTCCTGATAATTGAGATCCGTGTCAGTACTAAGCGGCAGTTTGAATTCAGTCGGTTACAAAAGATGCGGTCGATCTTCTTACTAGTATAATCTCAGACCATGTGTATAAAAGAAAACGGGATTCCTCTTTTTGCATAACAATTTTAGTCATAATATTGATATTTCGGCAGAAAAGTACTTTGCCATAAGCAAACCATAATGGTAGCATTATTATGGTTTGCTCTAATTTGTTATGCCATAAGATATTGTGGCAGTACCTAATTGTTAAAGCATAATATTAATTTACTAATAATCATGAGTCATAAAGGTAAACAGTCATAATTGGAGGGAAAATTATTGGCTACTTGGCCAAAAAAATATTATTATTATTATTTTTTTTTACCACATTCACGCAACACCATCTAGTCCCAAACTAAGCAGCAGCTTGTACTATGGGTACTAGATAATGGATAAACATACATATATACTTTTTTTGTAAATACATACATATTATACATAGAAACACCCAGACCAAGACAAACATCCATGTTCATGCGGCGTAGCAGTCGCTTACACTCCCGCGGCGCCAACAGGTCGTCATTATATTGCCATGCATTTTAAATTGAGGAGAGTGCGGCGAGGGTGGCCCTTGGGCCACCCGTAAGCAGCTAGCATATCGTTTTTAAACAGTAAAAATTTAACCTTACCTTTTCTTGAGCAGCATTAGGTTCATGGTTGTAATTTGGTTATAGTTTTGAGATTAATTCGTGATTTTTCTCTTCACAATGCAATCATGAATACTGCTAAATGGTGTCTAGTATCGCTAGGAATTACTTATTAGGGCTATTATTATTTATTCCAAATAACATTACTTGTCCGTGTGGTGTGTTAACTGTCCGTGTGGTGACGGATTAAGAATACGGATTGTCACCACCCCATATCATCCCATGGGTGTCGTAAGAGCCGACAGAGGGAACATATTATGCATAGAACAGCACTGTAAGAGAAGGAAAACCTGATACAAACCCTATACCAACCCGTTTGGCCAGCGTGGTATAGTAGGCCAATTCCTCCTTTCAAAGGAGAGGCCTAGTCCAGCAGTGGACTGTTAAAGGCTGATGATGATGATGATGATGATGAATAACATTATGTGTAATTATCATTATGCCTATATATAATTATGCTTTATAAAATTAAGCTTCATTATTCTTATGCCATCAGTATTTATGGCAATACATATTAATGCAAGTCATTTATGCCTCTTATTATTATGCATAATGATCATTATGCTGAATTTCGTTATGCCGATGTAAATTATGACAATACATGTTATGCTTATCATTAGTAAACCAAAGAAAACGATGCCTTGGAGTATTTATCGACTTGGCTAAAGCCTTCGACACTGTTTCGATAGCAATTCTTCTTAAAGAAATGGCATTAATAGGCATTAAGGGAATTGCATTGAAAAAGTTCCAAAATTACCTTTACACGCGACGGCAATATGCTCAATTAGAGAAAACTTCAGTCAAGAACAAAGTGTATATTTTGGTGTATCGCAAGGTCGATTATATCGATTTACTCAAAATAGATTGAACCCCAACTATAACCAATATCTTTGCATAATACCCATATTTTAAGATAGAGAGATTCTCAACAACAAGATTTGCTGTATCACGAGAAATTCCGGGAGGTCCCGAGTTCGATTCCCGGGTCGGCCAAAGTGTTACTAAGGTTTTCCAAATTATCAGTAGCAGCAAGGAGTCTGGTGATGTGCCCGGTAACGGCAATAGGCTCGCGCCCTATAACGTGGTGCCTAAAAAATCATGGCGAAATGCGGGTGTAATATTACACCTCTGCCTACCATACAGGCGTGAGTCAATAAAAAAAAATGAACTTACCATATGTGGGAATTCGTCTCTGGTAGCGTCCCTGCCGCCCTCGGATACATACTCCAAACGAAGCGTCTCAGATCTGTATTCATAGCAGTTGTTCTTCTCGTTGAGGTGTTTCGTCGTAACCGTGACCATGTGCCCCTTACAGGGGTAGGACTCACTGTGCAAATAGTCTAGGCATTCTGTGAACAATAACTCGTTTTGATCATATTCGACCGTTTGTCACAGCGCCAAGTGAGTTCGAGTTCTACACGAAAAGACAAAAATTGTCTAATTGGTATTATCATTTTTTTTTCTTTTTCAGCAGTCCCGCATTTATTCGTATTGCGCGATTAGTATTTTAAAAGATTTTAACCCGGCAGATAGATCCTGGGATATGGCGCTTGCCGTACGTTTAGAGTAGGCCTAAATTCAGCAGTTGACTTCGGTGAGCTGATGATGATGATAGACTACTATATTGAGGGTCTCGGATATAAACCCAGAGCACCTAACGCTGATTTTCCAAAGTTAATGCCAACGAAGCCCTTGACGTAATAAAACTTAATTGATTTCATACTTACTATCTTTAGCCTTGTTTGTGCCAGTTTTGTTAAGCACGCCCAGCGCGTGGTCTATTAGCATTAACCTGAAAATATAATAATACTTTACTATACTTTAGTGGCAACATGGAATCATCATCATCAGCCTTTAATAATAATAATAATAATAAATCATTTATTTCAGGTAACAATAACCCATATAGATATATACCTTAAAGACTAACATACATAAAATAATAATAATAAAATTAAAAACAGGGTGTTGTTGCTTACGTTATGTTTTCAAGTTAGGCCGAGTGTTGTTTCGTAACCTTCCGTGAAAACGCCTATAAACCACACCTTTCGGCCAATACTCTTCCTTGAGGAAAGTGTCAAGATGATTAGTAGGCACTCGAACCACGTACGACTTGAAGTTCGTATTATGGCGAGACTCCAATCTCTCGACTCTCAAGGTCCAGTTGGTCTTGGTGCGTAGGTACTCCATGACCTCCTCGTCCTTCGTAGAGTGATGCAGCCGGGACACGTAGATCAGTGTGGTTTGTATTGCGGGACGCAGCAGCATGTTAGGTCCCGCTAACCCGGTACCACCAAGATTTCGACAAGTAGGCTTCTTCTTCTTCCTCTCAACCTTGATGAAACCGTCCTTGTCACACGTTTCCTTTTCTGGGACTCTCAGTTCCATGATCTTGTGATGGGGGTGTTCACGACGCTCTTGTATAACCCCTTTATTTTCCTGCCGATTTTCCCTCTTCTTACCTTTGGCAGTAACATCGGCATAGGCTATACCTTTAGATTTTGTCGCATCCACATTCGTCAAAACCTTGACAGGTATCGATGACTCGAGGTCAGCAATAGTACACGCGGCGCGTGCATTGCCGCCGGCAGGCGACGCAAGCAAATTCGCTGACGACAAACTGCCGATCGATGCATTTTGAGCCCCGCGTTGTGTGTTGACGTTAGCGTTGGGCGAGCTATTTATAGAAATAGCGTTACGTAATAACACTACCTCTGCACGTAGCTCGCTTATGGTGCTGTCCGACTTCTCTAACTTGGACTGCACCTCGGCCAGGCTGGAGTTTAGAGATGTTATGTCCTTCAACAGCCTGGTTACGTCGACGTGGTCGAATGTGGCGGGCGGCAGCTTATGCAGATCCTTCGCCACAAAAGTAGGCACGTCGTCAGGGTCGGTCACCTTCAATAAGGAGATGATGTCCTGGATACTTTTCTCGGTTCCATCCCTTCGCCGAGACGGCATCTGATCCAACTTGTTCAGCGTCTGATACAGTAGCTTTTTACCACCACTGATATCGTCTTCCATGAAGTTGGACTTGCAAATCTGCAGAATGTTGACCTCGTCCATGGTGTCGATGGCATGTTGAATGAATGCCAACAGCTCGTTGGCTATGAGTTGCTGTGAACAACTCATAGCTGCAGTATCGGGCGGCGTGTGTAGCCGCTAAATACATTTAAAATAATAACTATTAGCGCGCGTTGCAGCGCACGTACGTCCGCACTCGCACGCGACACCGAGCTATTTAACAGTCCACTGCTGGACTAGGCCTCTCCTTTGAAAGGAGGAATTGGCCTACTATACCACGCTGGCCAAACGGGTTGGTATAGGGTTTGTATCAAGTTTTCCTTCTCTTACAGTGCTGTTCTCTGCATAATATGCTCCCTCTGTCGGCTCTTACGACACCCATGGGATGATATGGGGTGGTGACATTCCGTATTCTTAATCCATCACCACATGGATAACATGGCAACATTGAATATTAACTAATATTTAAAGATCTCGCAATACAGCCATTACGTTCAAATGTCAGACATAAACCGCTCTTAAAATTTGCCTACAGGAAGATTTGGTCTATTAAACCACGCTGGCGATTCCATCTATGCCCCAAGATACTATTTGTTTCGTATATTTTCCTTAGTCGTCTGTTTCGACATTCACGGGATGAAAAAGCGTGGTAATATTAGTGATAGTACTATTCTTAATCCGTCACGGCCGTAGACAAATTTATTTGCAACGGGTCTCAATCGCGTCATAATTTGAAAATAATGGTGATACACCTTATATTTGATCCGACCTGACGTTTCGTCACGGGTTTGGTGCTTGAACTACATCCGTGGTCTCGGGATCACAAACGATTACCTACACGATTAAGATCCGTTACAAAAATAGTAAGATGTGTACAAAACGACAAAAAATCAAATGTCTAACGGCTTATTAATAATAATTTTCAATATTCGATCCACACAGGGAGTTTGAGATTCGAAATTCGTGTTTGACATAATGATACATTTCGTATGGAGCTTATCAGCCTGGCGCAAGTTCCTAAGAAAAAACCGAATGTATGAAACGTGCTATCTTTTTAATGGCTACTATTATATGTATAAAACGTGAAGATAGCATCCTTCACTATGTACCCTTGGAACAGTATTCTTTCAAAGTCAGACGGGTTATACGTACATCACCGCCTTGGCTGTCAATAGTGTCAAATGTCACAACTGTCACATTATTATCCAGATTGAACTTTGCCGCGTTATGTGGTTTGTTTATAAAACGTAAAAAACATACTGCAAAAGTGCTTTGTGTATACCAAATAAATGTGATTTTACACTTCTAGTGTTAGTGCTACTATATTTATTTGATTAGCATTGAAAGGAGCGCAATGAAAACAAGCAAAATAACGTGCGAAATATGGCATACAACAACATGCCGGTCAAGCAATGAAAAAGGGTAGGTATTTATGGCAAAATGTCCCTAGATAAAGATCAGTGAATATTTATAATGTTATATAATGTGATATATTTCAATGAAACATAAAAAATAAGGAAATATTCTAAAGTTTCATATCCTAGTACTTTGTAGGTAAACAATAGTGCTGCCTGTCAGTTATCGATAATCCGTTATTAGAAATTGGCACAAGAACTAAAAATTCTATTCTTTTTTCTTTTTAGATGTAAAAATGGGTAGCTGCAACTGGAAACCAAGACTTGATTTATGAGCCCATTGAAAAATTACATCAGTTGAACTATGTGTGTGGCAAGTATTTTAAGCCGAACCTTAAAAAAAAAGGGAACTCAAGTCAGAAAAACAGCTGTGCCTTGTATCTATAGACATTTTTTAAATCCTATTAGGTACAGAAGAAATGTTGAAAACCTTTCCATTACATGTACATACATATATCTTTTAGTTCTGCGTATTTTTCTTCGCTAATCTAGAATAGATTTATAGAATAGGCTAATTTGTTTGAATAAACACATAAATATTAAATACATCTTTTATTTGTGTTGGAAAAGTATAATTCTAGTCGAAACATAATTATAATTATTTTTTACCGAATATTATCGATATCGATATTTCGTAAATCACTAGAGGGTACATCCCTATATTGACAAATATGACAATGCAGACAACATAAAAACGATGTCAATTAGTATCTTTATGTTGGTACGAGTTCTCCCTGCACGTTTCATACAAAGCTGAAAGTCTCGCATGATCTATGGCACATCCGCCTCTTCTTACGTAGTATTTGTATACTCTTTGGAGCTTATGTCAAAAACGCATCTAAAATCTACAGATCTATCTATAGTTCGAATATTGACTTTCGTAGTAAAGCCAAGGTTTGTACGGATACATTTACATAATTTAATACATAGTTTTTAAATTTTGTTTGTAAAATTATAATGATATTGTACGCCTTACACGGCCGAGCAGTGTGATTCTATATCCATTATATGCTATTTAGCTGCAACAACACCCTGTAACCACTGTTTTCACAATTGATTGATTGATTACAATGCTCATATATTTTCAATGGCTACAATCATAATCACCTAGGAGAGCCTTGCCGATCTTATAATCGGGGAGCATCGTCGGTCTGTCTCGAGGAAAACTACATATTATCTCGCAGAATATCCACTTAAAGTGGCAGTTTCCATGGATGGAGGATGCTGGATGCCAGTATAACCTTACACTGTCTATGAGCATTTAGCTTTCTCCACTATTCTCCATAGTGATAAAGGTCCAATCTACCACTGGAGTCTTATAACATAAGATATCTTATTCAATACCTGGTGTCGTCAACCAGCTCGCAGTCGGTGCAGCATAGCACTGGCGTCTTACCCTCGTACGAACAGATCTGTAACATGACATTGTTTGCTTATTAAAAGCATCCTATGATCTAAGGCATTTTGGGGAAAAGTCGTCATCAGCCCTGTCACACTACTATGCGCAGCTCCTTTCTCACTGTGAGAAGGGATAAGCCATAGTCCATGCCGATGACCAAGTGCAAGTTGGCAGACTTCACATGCATTTCAAGAACTAAAAGTTATTCAATTTTGTTGCATATAATAAAGCGTTTTTCACATTTTAGGCAATACTTAAAAAAAAAACGTTATGGGCAACTCTCAGAGTTGTAGATTTTCTTATGATGGTTCCTTTACATCATTACCCAGTCCACTGCTGAACTTAAGACTCTCCTAATTTGCTTTACAGTAGCACTGTAAGTCAACAGGTGGATTGGCCTACTAGATATACCATGCTAACCGAAGAGTTCGTTTATGTACAGTCGAACAACTTCCCGCTACACCACCATATGGGTGAGAATCGCTCAGCAAGACATCGTCGCTTCCAGTGCTACTTTACACAAACATTGACATTCGTACACACAACCAGTTTCTAGTGTGCCTCGACTCTATGAGCGAGCCAAGGGATTTTTTTTTCAATCTGGTCCACCGCCGACTTGTTTGATTGTACATTCTTGAACATGGCGCTTGCAACAGTGCCGAAATATTGGTAACTCGAAACTAACGTACGTGGTAAGTATATATCCCGAAAGACAATTTTAAGACAATTTTATTTAAGAGGTTTTGTTTTACATTTGCGACTATATACATATTCTTAGCGGATTAAAATCGCAAATTCCTCAAGCTGCCAGCCGTGCCTCACTTCATACATTTAAGCGACCGTATGTTGGTCGCGCTACCTTGGTCGCTACCCAGGTTTCACCAGCAAGCAAGTGTTCACTTGAGTCTTTATGCCGCCGCCGAGCAACAAAAGCCTCAACGAAATTGTTTATTTATAATTATCTCTGCCTTCGTTACAGTTCTTGACATGTGACAGTTTGTTTTGTAAATATTGTTAACTAGCTTTCGCCCGCGGCTTCGCCCGCATGAAATTTTAATAAAGAGTAGCCTTTGTACTTCCCCAGGTTTCAGACTATCCATATCAAATTTCATCACAAACGGATCTGCACATTAGCCGTGTAGCATACATATAAACTGATAATACTTAAAATAAAGGAATGATTACGTTAGAGGTAGTATGAAAGTGGCGCCCATTGATGAAAAGATAAAAGGGAGTCGACTGGCCTGGTATGGACATGTTATGCGGAGAGATGATATGTATGTAGTTAAAACAGTGTTGAATATGCACTTAGAAGGACGAAAAGGGTGAGGACGGCCAAGGAAAAGATGGATGGACTGTGTAAGGATGGATATGAAAAAGAAAGGGGTAAACGATCGGATGACTGGTGACAGAGAAGTATTGAAGCGAAGGACATACTGCGCCGACCCCAAATAAATTGGGACCAGGGCAAGACTATGATGAGTCGTCAAACTTCAGGTAAAGATTAGTATGTAAGTATATTAATAAAGTTATTGAAGAGCTTACATACCTACTGAAGAGAATAGCAGCAAAAATAAAAACTGAAAACATTACCACAAAGTACATAATAATCAGACCGCCTCCTCCGCCCCGCTGCGCTTAAGCGCGCCAACTCATAGTAAGCGCTTTTAATAACGCTGCGCATAGGTCAATTATATCGTGATAACTTTTAAACTATTCACCCAAACTACTTACTGTAAAAGACAACGTTTATCTACATTAAATACTGAAGACAATAAATTTATCAATTTTGAAAACAATTTGATAACTACTCTAGAATGAGCATTGTAAAAAAGTATCAAATTTAATTATTTTTACGGACCACTTTTTAGTATATATTGGCTTCTACATAAAAGGTAGGTATATGCTGCCGCGGACTTTTATTTAGAACTTTTTAAGATAAACAATATCACCGTACATTATCTTCATGTAACTTCAACGGTTTAGGCAACGCACGCGAAGATAGGTTTCAGAGCTCAGGATTTTTACTGACTTAATTGATAATGTTCCTTATATTATGGCAACATTACATAAAATCTTTATAAATTGTAGCCTATGTGTTATTCTGATGTATAAACTATATTACTGTAAAGTTTCATCGAAATCCGTTCTGTAGTTTTTGCGTGAAAGAGTAACAAACATCCATACATACATCTTCACAAACTTTCGCATTTATAATATTAGTAGGATGTGAATTTACTATTGTGATTTATTTTGTAAATATTATATAGTTAGTAATTAAACGAATGCAATCTTGTGATGGCACTGGCGATGTGGACGTGAGTGCTAGTCAACCTACCACATCATTGACTGGTCTGGTGCGCTGTCCGGATTGCCCCCAGGACCGCTTCTTCAAAGGTAAGCGGGGCCTGAAAGTGCATTTTGGTAAAGTACATAAATCCCAAAATGCACTTTCTGGCTCCACAATATCTTCACAATTAGGAGACATCAAATTAGGAGACACCACACAAATTCCTTTTTGGCAAACCCTATCAAAATTAAAACATTCGATCCCGGTTGTGAAAAGAGTTCCCCGTGGGGCAAGACCATCAGTATCCAAAAAATTAGCGGAATGTATTGGTCTTGTCGTCAGGGAGAACTCGAAAACAGCCTGGGAGCAATTACTGACTTTCCCTTATAGGATTCTACATGTTGATAAAAATCAGGCAGGCCAAAATTCGTTGTCATCCCAAATTAAATATAATTGTCAAGTTTCGGCACACTCTTTAGATTCAAAATTTACGTTTATCAAGCAGAAGTCGCTGTATCAACATGTAGAATCTAAATTAAGGGAGGGCGATATACGGAGCGCTTCTAGACTCCTTTTCAGTAGCGATGTGGTGGCGCCTTGCTCTCCAGACACGCTTGCGGGTCTGAAAAGCAAGCATCCAGCGCCTATTAATGATCTCTCCTTCCCTGAAGCTCCCGACAGGGAATCAGAACATCTGATCACCACAGCCAAGGACGTGTTAGCAGCGGTTGGCTCCTTCCGGATTGGCTCGGCAGGGGGCCTCGATGCACTGACGCCCCAGCACCTGAAAGACCTTGTGTGTGCCAGTGCTGGGGTGGCTGGCGATACACTTCTGAGGGAGTTGACTGCACTAATAAATATTATGCTCTTCGGTAATGTGGACGACGCCATCGTTGACATCTTGTATGGGGCGAACTTGTGCGCCCTTAACAAGAGGGATGGTGGCATACCTACGTCCCATTGCCGTGGGTTGCACATATCGGCGTATAGCAGCCAAGATATGATGTAAATTTTACATCAGGGAGCTATCGGAAAAATTCCAACCCCTCCAACTAGGTTTTGGTTCCAAAGGGGGTTGCGAGGCTGCTATACATGCCCTTTCTACGTACCTTGGAAGTGGTGATGGAGAGGTCATTTTGAAGGATGACTTGAAAAACGCCTTCAATTCAGTGAATAGGGACACTTTGTTGGCACAAGCAAAATTAGAAAACCCTAAAATTTTTAAATTTCTTTGGCAATGTTACAGGTACCCCACAAAGTTATTATATCAGGATAAGCTTTTGGAATCAGCAGTTGGGTGTCAACAAGGTGACCCTCTTGGACCAGTCATTTTTAGTTTAGCAATAGACCCCATTATTCGGCAAGTAAATTCTAAATTTAATGTATGGTTTTTAGATGACGGGACCCTAGGAGGGGATCCAGATATTGTATTACAAGATTAAGCTCTTCTTAAAAATAAATTCGCATCTATTGGCTTGGAACTAAATTCTAGTAAATGTGAGCTGTTTATAAATACAACAGACTCTACAAAAAGACTTTCGATACTATCTAAATTTAATAATTTGGCATCAAACATCAAAATTATTGATAAGACATCTCTTCGCCTCCTAGGTTCTCCAGTATTCGAAGAATCTTTCGATTCTTTCTTAAAGGAAAAGATACAAAATTTCTGTGAAGTTGCAGATCGCCTATTCAAAATTAATATTCACTCGGCCTATACTATTATTCGATATTGTCTTTTCGTCCCAAAATTCAAACATGCCTTAAGATCTTCCCAACTTTGGAAAAAATATGCACTTTTAGAACAAGTCGACAAAATTATCCAAAGTACTTTAAAGAGAATATTAAATGTGGACTTGGACGACCGAACCTGGCTACAAGCGTCATTGCCTATACGTCTGGGTGGGCTCGGTGTACGCAAAATTTCTAGTGTCAGTTTACCGGCGTTTCTATCTTCGGTTCACAGCACGGAAGAGTTAACTAAGAAAATTTTATCACCTACACTAGTTAACTCAGAAGTGCTGTGCAAAACCAAAATTGTAAACGCCTGGAAAATGGCTTGTCCAAGCGCTGATTTGCCTACCAACCTATTCTCCCAAAGACAGTGGGACGCGCCGCTTTGTGACATTGTAAGGAAAAGTCTTTTAGATACAACTTTTAAATGTTGCAGAGCGTGCTCGCTTGCTGGCTGTGGGAGAGTGGGAATCGGGTCTGTGGCTTCAGGCACTACCATCGTCCAACACTGGAACCATGTTGGACGATGAGACGTTCCGTATCGCCACTTGTCTTCGCTTAGGTGCTCCGTGTGTTTCTCCGCATCGATGTCATTGTGGAGAAGACGTCGATAGCCTCGGACACCATGGGCTATCTTGCAGCAGAAGCGCTGGTAGAATTCCCCGTCTCGCCCATCTGAATGGCATAATTCGTCGTGCTCTTGTCGCGTCTGGCGTACCAGCTGTACTTGAACCAAATGGTTTGGTACGCGACGACGGTAAGAGACCTGATGGTATGTCATTGTTGCCTTGGAAAATGGGTAGGCCTTTGGTGTGGGACGCAAACTGCGTAGACACCCTCGCGCCATCACATATTCCAAGCACGGGAGGCCATGCTGGCGCTGCTGCTGCAACTGCGGCAACCCTCAAACGGCGCAAATACAGTAATTTAGTGAGTAATTACGTGTTTGAGCCGTTTGGGGTGGAAACGCTAGGCTCATGGGGTCCGAGCGCTCGTTCACTGTTCCGGGAAATTTCGAAACGTTTAATCGACGTCTCACGTGACCAGAAGGCTGGTTTATTCTTTGCTCAGAGAATCAGCATTGCCATCCAGCGTGGCAATGCTGCCAGCCTTCTGGGCACGTTACCCGATGACATTGATGCGGAGGCATTTTACGACGCCTAAACCGTGTAAATATTTTCAATTTTTAATTTCTTTTTACGTTCTTTTTGTACATATACTACTTAGACATTAAGATTAGATTAAGCTTCATGTAGATTATAAAATTATGTTTATTTAATGTATATCTCTAAATTCAATAAAAAAAAAATTAAAGTTAGTTTATGATTGACGAGTTTTCCGTCTTTTTGCAGAAATACTATGGTATTATACATGCTTCGTCTATTTTTATCCCTCGTGACACAGAAGTTCTTCATTATTGAAGAATGGTGCTGCCTGATCCCATTATCGACACTGTAGGCATACGTATGTATATATACTCACAGGCGGGTAATTTTTGTCCGTAATGTCTTCGATGGCCCCGTAGCACCTGTGTACCTTGACGCACTGTCCTTTCACACCGTGCCACGTACATGGCGATCCTGTACAACGACGATTTGATAAGTAAACTAAAGGATACCCGCACATTTTCTTTATATTATTGTTTCTGCCCGATCCCATGGGTATTTTGGGATATCCTTTCTTAGTGCACCTCTACGGTGCCCAAATATGCCAAATTTCAGCTTCCTGCTACTAACAGTTTTGGTTGTAGCTTGTCTGTCAGTCAGTAACGCAAGGATTTTATACATACTTACATTACTTACAGATGTTTTTTTAAGTAGCCAAAGTTGGGCTTGTTAACAACAACAAATTTTCAAACGAATCATCGATATGATTAAAAATCATATCAATGTTTCGTTTTAAAATCCTTAAGGTCAGTTTTTGAACCCGGATTTTTTCTTATTATTAATCCTACACAAATAAGACCCACTTAACATCATCATTAATCATCAATATATTGAATCCTCCACAGTTGATCAATTACTATAATTTATTATAAGACTATCGACTTCTTAATTAGTTTATAAATCATGAAATTGTCTTTACATATTAATATCTCTACATAGTTATGCAAATCTCGCTATAAATATGTAAGCATTAGAAATTAGCAATCTGTTATATTTAGCAATGTACGTGCATCATTGCGTTAGCATGTGCCGTTGCAGCAGCATTTTGGACTTATATACTATTTGTATATAAGTCCAAAATCCTTTTCGGAGTTATGTGCGTATTGAATAGTTATTTAATAGTTAATGTTTGCCCATTTCAAGTTCACTGCGATTGCCTTACAATCACTAAATCAAGTAGCGTAAAATATTTGGGAGTACACATAGACCAACACATTAATTGGCATAAACATATAGAGATCCTGTCAAGTAGAATACGCAAATTAATATACATCTTCAAAAAGTTGCGTAGCTCGGCCGACAGAGATTCTCTAATAATGGTGTACTATGCTCTATGCCAATCTCTCTTGTCATATCGTTCACCGGTCTGGGGAGGAGCCACGGAGAATGTTTTTATCCGACTAGAGCGGGCATAGAGAGCTGTCCTTAAGGTTATGTTCTGCCAACCACGAAGGTATCCCACAGTGCAACTTTATGCAGAAAGTAAGTTGCTAACAGTGGGGCAGCTCTATGTGCTCCATGGGGTCGGTAATCGGTAAAAAAGATCGCCTATGTGCTGTTCTGATGCATAAGGTATTTTACATGTGAAATCTGGTTAGATTGGTGGACCTCGGGCTCCAAAGGCTGGTATGCAATCGGGATAACGCTAGGCCGATGATGATGAAGAGTGTAGGTGTCAAATTCATAGCATCCTCTTAGCATTACCTCGATTGCAACCCACCAGATTTGATTGAATATACCTATGTTTTTCGGTACAGAGCGACTGTCTGTCTGACCTCCGCCACCCAGAGGGATAGCGATATTCCTAGTCTAAACTTTGGAATATCGCTATCCCTTTGGGTTGCGTCAGTCCGTTTATTCAGAGATACTAACTAGCTACAGCGACTGTCAAAAGTCTGCATGACATCCGCGACCGACGGCTTAACATGCTCTCCAAGGCACGGGGCAAGTGTGCCTACCCCAGACTTATATTTCATTCAAAATTCTACATTTTACAGCCGAGAAACATTATTAGTTTTTATCGCATACTTACTATTAACAATACATTTCGTTTAGATACTTTTGAATACTTAACGTAGGTACAGTAGGTACCACTTTTTTTAGGGTTCCGTAGTCCACAAGGAACCCTTATAGTTTCGTCATGTCCGTCCGTCTGTCCGTCCGCAGCCTAGCTCAAAGACGCCTGGTGCTAGAAAGCTGATATTTGACATGAATATAGACATAGGATATTGCAACAAAACTGTAGAATAAAATTTAGGAAAATATTTTTTTTAAGGGTATCTCCCCTACATATATAGTGGGGTTGAATTTTTTTTTGGTTGAGTACCCCATCATGTGGGGTATCATTGGATAGGTTTTAAAAAAATATTATTAGTTTGCTCAAATCATTTTTCGATCAAGTGATTGGTTTATCAAATATCAAGCTTTGAAGTGAAAAAAATTGTTAGACTCAAGTGTCCCCTCCCTCTGCCGGCTAAAGTATTAATTTGGAAGAGGTGAAAAAAATCACAAATGTAGTACATATAACGAATTTAAAAGGAAAACTATCACGGCTAAGTAGATATCACTAGTTTACGAGTAATCGTCGGTTAACTTATAAATACCTATTTCTGTGAGTTTACATTGGGCGCGCTGGCTTAATCTTAAAGATATATGTACGTACGGTACCTACTTTGGTATGTAATGTACTACGGTACTACGTATGTATAGTAGTAGTATATCTTGGAAACCACATTTTATGTTTACAATACATAACTGGATACATACCTACTATTTTTCTAAACAAAACTTAGGTTCTTATAATAGTGTTATTAAAATTATTTCTTCAGCAAAATAAACAGTCGGATTTGTTGTACATTAATACCCTTTGCAGCAAGTCATTATGGGCAAATACGGAACCCTACATTGCGCGTGGCCCGACACGCACTTGGCCGGTTTTTTAATAAAGTCCCACATAGAAATTAGTGAAGAATTACAAGTACAATCATCCCGTTTCTAAGAGATTTGCACTTTATACTAAAAATAATATCTATTTTATAATATGATGATCATTAATCAAACTATATAATTATAACTATTAATGTAGCCACCAGGCTACTAAACTTGACATCATACTGAAGGCCAGTGGCCAGTACCCAGTGGCTTCAAAGGAGACTAAGAAGCTAACTCCTCCTAAAAGATCTACCCCCTTCCTTTGCCAAAAAGATTTTTTTTGAAGAATTCTAACCTGCACCTCTCCAATGTGTTATGTTTCTTACAAAGTAAAATGGGTTGTTAGTATTTCCCTCGTTCAATCCCCTCCAAACCAGTATAAAAATTTCTCCCCCCTCTTCAAACAAATTCCTGTTTCCACCACTAGACGTACCTTCAGGTAGCTCCAAGATCTCGCTGATGACGTAAGACACACACAACAACACAAGCACACGACGCATCTCGAGTGACGCGGCGACTCGTTTTGAGATCTTGTTAACACTGACTAACTTATTCCATAACATAACTTGTTTAGTTGTTTACTATCAAGTTAGACGGCTTTTTAGACATCTTATTAATTATTATTTTGACCTGTTTAGTAAGTAACGATGGATGCTAAGCTAAGCCGTGGATTATGTTCATCAGACTGCCGCCGTGGTCCAGTTGATAAGGTATGCGTTTGCTCATCAGGAGTGCCAGGGTTTGATTTCCGGGTCGGGCTAAAAGTGTTACTGAGTTTTTACGAATTCTCAGTAGCAGGCTAGCAGCACGTAGTCTGGCAATGTGTCTGGTGACGGCAAAAGGCTCACTTTCTATTACGTGGGACCTAAAACTCATAAGTCGAATGTGGGCGTAATATTACACCTCTGCCTTTCCCTTTGGCGATAAAGGCGTTAAGAAGAAGAGAGATATACTGGGTGTAAGAGCCGGTGTACGGAAAACTGATACCAGTGATTCAGTACATTATACTGAGACCCTTGGCGGTCGTATTTTCCGGAAAAAATCTAAGATCTCGACAATTTTCCAAAAAAAATGCCATGTAAATAGGAACACGCAAACTCGCACTATCAGCTGTCACGGCCCTACAGCGGCGGATGGCAGTCATGGCAGTGATTACGATGTACTGGTGCGCTTACTGTGCTGCGTCCGCGTGCCGCGGCCGATGTTACGTCAGAGTAAACGCACCATTTAGTATATATTGAATTCCTAGAATTTTTCAAAAATATTAGTGCGAGTCGACTATAGTTATTATTTCATTACAATATATGGCAAAAAAGCAAAAGAAAAATTGGAAAATTCATAAAAAAAATCCGGAAAATTCGATCGCCAATGGCCTCAGTATCATGTACTGAATCAATAATATAGGTTTTCAGTACACCGTCCCTTACACCCCGTATGTTTAGTTTGGGATAAAATTACCACGTGTGAGTTTTCATAGGATAAAAAAGTTCTGTATAAAGGAATCTCTACTTATGTTAGCAATTACAGTTGCGGGTTCGAAGACAGTTTAACCTTCTCCCGGATCGCACTAGTGTCAAAACTGATTGTCACCAATCGCTGATGCTGACTGTCTTCATGGTGGAAAGCCAAGTTACGGGATGATTCTTCGTCTTTTGCAGCGGGTAGACATTCTGTCTATCTACAAGGGTATTGGAATCCTACACACTAAAAAGGTCAACGCCCCACGAAAGTTCACCGGAACAGAAGTGCTGTTTGTGAAAACAACTGTGGGAATGGATCCTGCAATATTACGCGGTGTACATCATTTTTAATCGCTCTCACTAAAATCACGTGAATATTATCAAAAAATGTAATTAACACAAAAAAGAGTCCACAAACCGCTGGGCGGCTTTGTAGCGACTGCAATTCTGAATACTTCAGAGTAAGTTAAAGCCTTAGCTTCGACTTCCAAACAAAATAAGTATCTAATTATAATCATAATCCATTAAATATTATAAAAGACAAAGTCTGTTTGTCCGGTACGCTTCTACGGCTAAACCGCTGGACCGATTTAGATGACATTCTGCATGGAGATAACGGCAAACCAAGTTTCTTTTTCTAAGATCACCACATCATCTGATATAAAGGATGAAAGTTTGTATGATATTTGGTACATGCCCATTTGTTATCTATTTCTAAAAATTGCCTTTTATCGACATACAACGCGGGCAAAAGCTAGTATTGAATAGCAAGGTTAAGCAACGATGCCAAGGTCACAAACTAGATTGAATTTTACGATCAATTTGCACTCTTGAAGTTGACCATACTGAGGTCATCTTATTGATACTTCGTAGAATAATCATAATTAAAATCTAATTTGTGTTTGTATAATATGAGGCAGCGATAGCTTACAGGAGATAATAACTGACTGCCACACAGAGGGTATCGGGTTCTAATCCACGGCACGCAACGCTGACGTTTCGAAGTTATTTGCGTATATTGATAGAATTATAGTTTGTCCCGTGCCTCAACCACGCTAAGCCGTCGGCCCAGAAGATCTCTGGCAGTCGTTATACGGCATCAGTACCACTGTGTAAACTGACACTAGTGTAAACCATGGGATATTCCCTTTGGGTTGCTGTGGTCCGACAGTCGCACTGTGGAAAAGCTAATAATCATTCAAATGTAGTCAAACTAGCTAGTGTACAGACCACAAGCTCCGAGATGAAATTCTTGGTTGAAAGACTATCTTCTTCTTCTGCCTGCCCTGTTCCCATATCATTTTGGTTCTTGCACTGGTGCAACTTTCAAACTACCCCTAATACATTTCTAACTCTATCCATCCTCGTCACCCCACACATCCATCTCAACATCCTCATCTCTGCTACATGCAATCTTCTTACATCCTTTTTCTTCACGGCCCAGCATTCTGATCCATACAGTGCGACAGGTCTTATAATGGATTTGTAAATTTTGCCCTTTTTAAGGGGCATCCGTGGGTCACACGTTCCAGTGACCTGTCGCCATTTTACATGTGACATCGCGGTCTATTTCCCCGTCCCCTTGAATGAGTGACCCGAGGTACTGGAAGTCGGAGCAGACTGATATAGGCACTCCAGCCAGAGATATTGGCACGGGACTAGAGAGACCGCCGAAGTCGCAAAACATGTATTCAGTTTTGCTTTTACTGACTTTCGGGCCTACACTCTCCAGTCTTTGCCACCATTTTGTCAGTCTGCTCTGGACCTCAAGGCCACTCTCGTCAATTAAAACAATGTCATCGGCAAACAGCATACACCAGGGAGCCTCTGCCTTCCAGTCCGCCGTGAGAGCGTCCATTATGTACAAGCAGGAAAAGGTACGGACTGAGAGCTGACCCTCGCACAGTGGTTCCGTAGTAGGTCATACCGCATACGGTACCAATCACGATGTTTGAATTACAAGACGATACCTCACTTAATTACTCACTATTTATCACACTATATGAGGGTAGGTACACAAATAATTTCATTTTTTTCCTACTTATAGTTTTGTGCATCTAAAGTGAACGCATTAGATACAAGTCCGTTCGTTAGCGTAATTAGCGCGTGATATTTAATAAATTGTTTGTGACCGGATGTTTTACAATGGATATTCAAGTTGAAGGTATGTAAAGTGTATTTTAAGCATTTTCTTTCATCTTAATTCATGTGTTATTTTTTTTAATCGGTGCTACGCCAATGAAGTTAAAAGATTCTTTTTTTAGTTTTACTTTAGGTATCTATGTCGAAGCTTTTAACTGCTTTCTGACCATAACCTACAAAAGCAGTTTTATATAAAGACATTAAAAACACTATATTTTAAATTTAAATGAAAGTTGACTGCGATATGCTGCGATAGTAGGTGGTACCTAGGATCTACGCCAGGTGCTAAAGGTGTCTACGAGATATCATTATTCTAAAATCCACACTATAGGTACTATTTTGTATTTTGATTTAGGTACAACATTTAAGTGTTCTTTTACAAGAATGCTTGTACTCGACACTTGACTGTCTAATAAGAAGACTACTCCTGAAGCAGACAGATGTAGTCAAGTTTTGAAAAGTCTGGCGCAGTTGCTGCCAGATATCGAAAATATTGACACAAAAAACTTGGAAATTAGAATTACCTACTCTGCTTTGTTATCTATCGGTGAGCTCTCGGAAAAGGCCGCTGAATCGTGTAATAAATAATTAAACGATTTGGGCGTGATTAGTGATTATGCAAGAAAAATGTCTCGACTTGTCACGAGCACCGATCTGATGCACAGACTTCTTTAATTTGTATCCATACCTTTCTAGTTTAAGGAAATAACCACGAAAGAAGAAGTCTGCTCTATCAGCTGGCCCGTTAAATTTATTGTCCTATTAAATCTGTGCCATTTTATAAGTAGTTTAGAAAACTTTAGATTGTAATTATATGATTTGCTTAGATTTGTTCAATGTGCCTATAAAACTATTTAATTGTAATTATTTGATGAATATTTGTGCGATAGCCGAGTGGATATACCAACAGACTGCCATGCAAAGGGTGCGGGTTCGAATCCACGGCGCGCACCAATGACTTTTCGGAGTTATGTGCGTATTGAATTGTTAATTATCGCTTGTCCCGTGCCTCGGAGAACACGTTAAGCTGTCGGTCCCGGTTGTCATGAAGATCTTTGACAGTCGTTACAGGGCGTCAGTACCTTCTAAATAAACTGACACTAGTCTAAACCATGGAATATCGCTATCCCTTCGGGTTGCGGAGGTCAGACAGGCAGTCGCTCTGTGGAAAAGCTAATATTCAGCCAAATCCGGTTAGACTAGTAAGCGGACCCCAGATTGCAACTGGGATAACGCTAAGAGAAAGAAGATTTGATGAATATTTGTGTTTGTCATTAGTAAGAGTCTAGTTAAGTGGTATTATTGTAAGGGATATTTTTAACAGCGTATCAAAAATGTTATGTAGGTAACACACTAAAGTGAGTTACGCAAAAAAACTCTATTAAGTATTACACTAAAATACTGACTTGCACACTAAAATACTATTTGTACACCAAATATGATGATCTTTTTACAAAATATCATTTGATATGAACAGTTTCGTCCGCTCGGGAAACTTATCCACTCAGAAATAGGTTCTCTTGTGACCCTGCTCACAAAAATAGGAGCCCTGCGAAGCAGGGCTCCGTCAACTTAGCTTAGTGGTGCAATTAGTATTTTTAGTAGAAAATTAGTGTTTTTGACTAACAGTTAAAAACAACCCTTATTGTAATAGTAATTTATGCCAATTAAGTTTCAGAGTAGCTGTAATTCACCTTTCTCAATTATTTTACTTTGTACAAGAAATAGCTGAGTTTTATATTGAATTAATTATTATTATTCTGATATAATGTTTTATTTCTACTAATCTTTACCTCAGTTAATAAAAAAATACTAGATTACCATTCATTACTATGCATTTCAATAGCCATTCGTTGCGCGAAACCTCTAGGACCGCCCTTCTTAGAGCGCGGAACCACTGTCACAGAATACATAGTTCTTACGAACAGAAGCACCACTTCGCAAACCAATTTAAAGAAATGGCGACTCTTGCTACTAAGCAAGAAAGTGCAATTCAGCTCGCATGAGCATTCAGTACCTAACGCGATATTGCCTTAACTGTTCCCGCTCTTTTCTAACACATAACGCTGTCGCTGTCTGGCGCGGAGCGGTGCGCTAGGGTTGTCGACTTGCCGCTGCTACTATAATATTTATTCATCGTCTATCTACCTACTTGACCACGTACCTAATAATAAATATTTATACTATAAGTATCCTATCCCACTATTTGAGCTCGTAGAACGAAAACCAGAAACATTCTGGTGGTTTACATTTTCACTATACTAATTCTTAGTTATTTCCTAAACGCGTAGACCGATTTTCATGACTCAAACAGATAAAATGGTTTTTGAACTAGACCTTTAATTTGACACCATAATCGTTGAGATATCTCAACAAATAAAAAGTACAATTTTCAAGTTGCTCTCGTAAATAAATAAAATCAAAATTTCAGGTTGCTTCCGACACACATCCGTTAAATGAGCAATACTTCGCACCAGACTTGTGATGTGAACATTTTTGTTGTTCACTATTAAAATTCACGTTATTAGCTAGCCCTGCGCGCGAGTGGTGACGACGCGGCGTGGAAGCCGCGCCAAAGTGTAGGCACTTATCGCTGTAGGTACGGCCGAGTGAAGGAGGCCTGCCCAAGGGCGGATCCAGCTTTGGCGCCAGGAGGGGGTCACATAGTCGTGGTCAAGTCAAGAACTTATAATTTAATTTTGATAACAATAGATACAAGTAAAAAGCGAGACTTGGCTTGCCGGTCGTAACAGATCGGCAAAGTTAAGCAACGCTTGTACAGGTTACCAGTTGGATGGGTGACCGTGTGTGGCACTTTCATCTGAGCGCTACCGTGCTTCGGAGGGCACGTAAAGCTGTCGGTCCCGGTTCTTATCTAAGGATAAGGATCGTTAGGCCATGTCGGAGGCCTTCGGGCGGTCTGAAAACTCCGACACCAGAGTTGGCCACACACTCACACGAAAAACAAAACAAAAAGTAAAAAGTTGTTATTTAATTAATGTACGTAATAGACCAGTGCAGATACGTTAGAAAACGGTAAAAAGTAAAATAAAGTTACAGTAGGATGAGACCCATTGGAAAAGAAAGAGAATATAGCAAAAATTTTAAGGAAAAATAAATTACGGGCGATCTGAGGTCGGGAAATGGATGGGGTTGCGAATTTAAGGATAAAAAAGGGTTTATCTCGATTGCCAGCAAAACTTCAAGTCTTACGGGAAAAACGTCAAAGGCAAAGTTGTAGGTAATAAAAAGATCTACAACTTTTGTATTTACACTTTATTTACACAACGTCTTAAATTATGTGAAAAATTCAAATAACCTAGTTGTATATTTCGGTTCGCAAGTTTTTTTTTATCAATGTAGCAAGGAATCTTACATTTTTCGAGTAATTAAAGTGTTAATTTGTAATAAATCGCTCAAAATTGTACATTATAATTTAAAAAATCGGTCTCGAGGTTGTTTAATTTCTTTGCATTTTCTGAGAACGTTTACCTTAGTAATGTATATTTTATTCACACCATCAGAAAGTAGAGATTTCAATGAACAAAACGCCGAACAATTTAAAAAAGAAAGCTGATGTATTGACGTGAGAATTTTCAATTGAAAGTTAAGAGTTTCATTTCGATATTAAGTCAAAATAAGGTGTAAAAATAAATATTTTAAATAAAAATCATTAACAGTGTGTTTGGAACATAAAAAGGCAAGTTTTCACCAAATTTCGTGTAAATGAAAAAAACTATTGTAAAAGTTAAAAATAAAAAACCAAAAACTTGGTTATTTGAATTTTTCACATAATTTAAGACGTTGTGTGAATAAAGTGTAAATACAAAAGTTGTAGATCTTTTTATTACCTACAACTTTGCCATTGACGTTTTTCACGTAGGACTTGAAGTTTTGCTGGCAATTGAGATAAACCCTTTTTTTCCCTTAAAATCGCAACCCCAACCACTTCCCGACCTCAGATCAGTAATTTAATTTGCCTTAATTTTTTGCTATATTCTCTTTCTTTTCCAATGGGTTTCATCCTACTTTAATTTTTTATCATTTCAAAAATTATGTACTTACCCTGGTCTAAAACCATTGCCATCATACAAAGTTACTATATTATCAACTAATTAAAAATTGAAGGTAAGTATGTAGTTACATAAAATCTGTATGGTGACAAAATATGTAGGTACCTACTTAAATAATTTTTTTATGTTTAATTAGTGGTCCACCTAAGTCCTCGAACCAGCTCAGGGGGGGGTCATGACCCCCATGATCCCCATGGATCCGCCCTTGGGCCTGCCACTGTGCCTTGGTGTAATGGCCGGCGCGCACTGACGTCGCGGCATGGGAAAGGATTTTATTACTGATCAAGTCATTTTTATTCTTATTTCAATGAGTTTAGAATTCATATTACCTTGTTTCGATACAATCGTACCACAGCCCGCCGCGGTACGTCGCGGCATGCCGCAGGACGTCCCGCAGTGTGCCACGACGTAATCAGTAGGTGAATACGTTCCTGAATTCTCTGTTAGTAAATCTTGTTCTCATAAATAATGTATCCAGAATTGTTTTCTCATCGACATATCAGTTTGTATTTGTCGTACTTCATCTTCAGCAAGAAGTGCTACTGATACTAAATTCCAGTCAAATGGACGCCTCGGTATGACGCGGCATGCCGCGGCACGTCGCGGCATGCCGAAGCGTCCTTCGGGCTGCCGATACATGCCGTGCCGTGCCGCGACGTCAGTGCGCGCCAGCCTTAAGGACGCGTTTACAAAATTAGTAGGTACAAAATCGCGTCACTACAGCGACACGGCGGCAACAGTACGTACTACGTACGGTAACTTGCGGAAATGTAGTTCAACTAAATAACTTTGAGACTTAGAATTTTTTGTGATATGTATCTATGTGTTATAGGCCTGGCTGTGCGAATTACGTACAAATAAGTTTCTTATTTTTATATACCTAAATGGACATTATTACTTTATTTTTTCCATTATGTTGATTCAGGGTATATTTCGGTATTTAGCTATTATTTTGTTTCTTGCGTTGAAATCTGGTAAGATTATGTGGACTGATGGTATACCATCCCATTCAAGTGTTGCGACTGGAACTCATAAAAGAATAGACCTAGTTATGCCAGGTTGGGGCTCATTTTATTTGTTTTAGTGAGTCCCTACCACTGGTACTAGTGAAGTAACCTTCCAAGGTTATTCGATGAGTCTTACTGGTACTCTTATGTGAGTAGAGCTAGGCATGCCGAGTTTGGGCTTATTTTGTTTGTACATAAGAAACCCTACCACTGGAAGTTATGAAGTAACCTTCCAGGGTTATTAGATGACTCTTGCTGGTACTCATATGTGAGTAGAGCTAGGCATGCCGAGTTTGGGCTCATTTTGTTTGTACATAAGAGACCCTACCACTGGAACTTATGAAGTAACCTTCCAGGGTTATTCAATGACTCTTGCAAGTACTCATGTGTGAGTAGAGCTAGGCATGCCGAGTTTGGGCTCATTTTGTTTGTACATAAGAGACCCTACCACTGGAACTTATGAAGTAACCTTCCAGGGTTATTCGATGACTCTTGCTGGTACTCATATGTGCGTAAAGCAAGGCATGCCGAGTTTGGGCTCATTTTGATTGTACATGAGAGACCCTACCACTGAAACTTATGAAGTAACCTTCCAGGGTTATTCGATGACTCTTGCTGGTACTCATATGGAAGTAAAGCTAGGCATGCCGAGTTTGGGCTCATTTTGTATGAACATCAGAGACTCTACCACTGGAACATACCTAGCTCTACTCACATATGAGTACTACTAAGAGTCTTCGAATAGACCTGAAAAAGCTGAAAGGTTACTTCATAAGTTCCAGTGGTAGGGTCTCTTATGTACAAACAAAATGAGCCCAAACTCGGCATGCCTAGCTCTACTCACACATGAGTACCAGCAAGAGTCATTAAATAACCCTGGAAGGTTACTTCATAAGTTCCAGTGGTAGGATCTCTTATGTACAAACAAAATGAGCCCAAACTCGGCATGCCTAGCTCTACTCACATATGAGTACCAGCAAGAGTCATCGAATAACCCTGGAAGGTTACTTCATAAGTTCCAGTGGTAGGGTCTCTTATGTACAAACAAAATGAGCCCAAACTCGGCATGCCTAGCTCTACTCACATATGAGTACCAGCAAGAGTCATCGAATAACCCTGGAAGGTTACTTCATAAGTTCCAGTGGTATGGTCACTTATGTACAAACAAAATGAACCCAAACTCGGCATGCCTAGCTGTACTGACATATGAGTACCAGTAAGAGTCATTGAATAACCCTGGAAGGTTACTTCATAAAATGCAGTGGTAGGGTCTCTTATGTACAAACAAAATGAGCCCAAACTCGGCATGCCTAGCTCTACTCACACATGTGTACCAGCAAGAGTCATTGAATAACCCTGGAAGGTTACTTCATAAGTTCCAGTGGTAGGGTCTCTTATGTACAAACAAAATGAGCCCAAACTCGGCATGCCTAGCTCTATTCACACATGAGTACCAGCAAGAGTCATTGAATAACCCTGGAAGGTTACTTCATAAGTTCCAGTGGTAGGGTCTCTTATGTCTAAACAAAATGAGCCCAAACTCGGCATGCCTAGCTCTACTCACATATGAGTACCAGTAAGAGTCATCGAATAACCCTGGAAGGTTACTTCATAAGTTCCAGTGGTAGGGTCCCTTATGTACAAACAAAATGAGCCCAAACTCGGCATGCGTAGCTTTACTCACATATGAGTACCAGCAAGACTCATCGAATAACCTTGGAAGGTTACTTCACTAGTACCCGTGGTAGGGTCTCACCAAAACAAATAAAATGAGCCCCAACCTGGCATAACTAGGTCTACTCTTTTATGAGTTCCAGTCGCAACACTTGAACGGGATGGTATACCATCAGTCCAGATAATCTTACCAGATTTCAACGCAAGAAACAAAATAATATCAAAATACCGAAATATATCCTGACTCAACATAACGGAGAAAATAAAGTAATAATGTCCATTTATACATAAGAAATTTACTTGTACGTAATTCGCATAGAATACGAGAAGTATCAAATTGATTTTAGCGAATATTTTGTATTCGTATATTGCTTTTTTCGTCTTCGGGCTGCAGCGACAAGCGACATAGAGTCCACTCCCGACGGCGCTCAAGCGCAGACTGAGATCTCATTGCAGAATTTGGATATATAAATCAAGAAAGTGGCTAAATAAAACGAACCTTATTGCCACATATTAAGACACACGTATGCGAGCAAAATAGAAGAAAAATGTAAGATGATTTTTTGCTTTTTTTGAGTCAATTTACAATATTTTGAAAAAAAAAACATCTAATTGTTTTTGAGTTGACTATATTTACTACCCTATTCTATCTTTGAAAATCTAAATAAATGTAAAAATAGAGAGAAAATTGTACCCAAAAATAGCAGTATATGCCTATTTTTTATTTAAGAGGCCGTTTCGAATCGATTTTACATTAATATTAATTAAATATTTTTTATTTATTTTCAAATTGATTTATAGATAAAAAAGTAATCAATTTATCGTAATCATTAGTTTTATTAGTTATTATCTAAAATTGTCGTAAAATGTACCGGAAATATGTGGTTTTTTGATACAAGCGTAAACGCGTCCTTAAGCCTACAGCCACATTAAAGTTGCCGGTGTTGCCCACTGTGGACCGGACATGGGCTGAACATCTATTGTACATCGCTCGGATCAACGGAACATACTTCCCAGGCACACTTTTCTTCTTAAGGGCCCACCACAAAACCTCACGGGGTACCCGATCGTATGCCTTTTCGAGATCCACAAAAACCATGTGCAAGATTTTATGTGATTTATGTATTTTTCGCATAGTTGGATAATCGCGAAAATGGCATCTGTTGTGCCTCGGCCAGGCATAAAACCGAATTGGTTTTGTGAAATTACACTCTCTTCTTTCAATCTTCGTTCAATCACTTACTCCCAAGCTTTCATACTATGTGAAATTAGCTTTATTCCTCTTCACTTGTTACATTCCAGCACATCGCCTTTGTTTTTATAGATGGGTATCAGCGAACTGCTACTCCATTCATCAGGTATGGCTTCTTCCACCAACAACTTATTGAAGAATAAAGCTAACCACTTCCATCCGTCTACCTGCAGTATCTTCCACACTTCAACTGGTATTCCATCCGGTCCTGCTGCATTTCCATTCTTCATTCCATTTACTGCTACTCTCACTTCTTCCTCACTTACCTTTCTTATTAGCCCCTCATTTACGGGTATATTCTCAAGCACACCACTCCAATCATTCTCTTCATTCATCAGTCTCGCAAAGTAATTCCTCCATCTATCCTTAATTTTTTCATCCGCGGCAAGCACCACTCCAGTTTCATCTCTTATACACTTTATGTGACATGCATCCCTTGCTTTTCTCGCTCTAGCTTTAGCGAGCCAGTATAGTTGTTTTTGACCCGCCGGGCTCTCTAAGTTATTGTATAAGTAAGTTTTGTTTTTTTTTTATAGTAATAGGCGGCAAACGAGCAGACGGATTGCCTGATGGTAAGCAATTACCGCCGCCCGTGGACACAAGCAACACCACAGGAGTCACAAGTGCGTTGCCGCCCCTTGGGATTGGGAAAAGGGATAGGATAAGGAGTTGGATGAGGGAGAAGAAATAGGTGATAGGGCCTCCGGAACTCTCACTCACCGAACGAAACGCAACAGTTTAAGTACTGTTACTTTACGTCGAGCCGGCCCATTCATGCTGAAATCAGCAAGGCTCTACTACCTGTAAAAAGTCCTCCTGGGCTGCTGCTTTTGCTGGAGCAACGGCTTTCTTTGCTTTTTTCTTAAGCTCATCATACTCTTTCTTCTTTTCTTGCTTCAAACTGACATTCATTTCCTCCACGCATTTCCTCCACGCACTGCCATTCCTTAAATTTCATCTTCTTTTCTTTCAAAACCTTTTGTTCTTCTGTCGACCACCACCATGTATCTCTATCTATCGTAAGACTATGTCGATTACAAATAAAATAATAAAGCGGGCGCTGCCGCAGGAGCATCTAATGAGGAAATAAAACAGCTTGCGTTGGTAGACACGTTTATTACATAAATCTTATAAATACTAAGTTAAACCTAAGCCGCCACGCCGTCGTGCGTCTCCTCTTCTGTAACAAAACACAAGTTAGTCAACAACATATTATTATGTGAGGCGAGTGCGGAGGGGGCGAGTGAAGTACGGGTCGTCGGTGTCCATGGGCTCGGGCGTGTCGGTGTAGGCGAGTGTGAAGAAGGCGGGGGCGAGTGAAGTGTGGGGGCGAGTGGGCTCATCCTTGTCGTCGGTGTCTATGGGCTCGGACGTGTCGGTGTAGGCGAGTGTTGATTGGGGGGGTGAGTGAGGTAAGTGAGTGGGCGACTGGGCTCACCCTTGTCGTCGGTGTCCATGGGCTCGTGCGTGTCGGTGTAGGCGAGTGTGTAGTGGGGGGTGAGTGAGGTAAGTGAGTGGGCGACTGGGCTCACCCTTGTCGTCGGCGTCCATGGGCTCGTGCGTGTCGGTGTAGGCGAGTGTGAAGAAGGCGGGGGCGAGTGGGCTCATCCTTGTCGTCGGTGTCTATGGGCTCGGACGTGTCGGTGTAGGCGAGTGTTGATTGGAGGGGTGAGTGAGGTAAGTGAGTAGGCGACTGGGCTCACCCTTGTCGTCGGTGTACATGGGCTCGTGCGTGTCGGTATAGGCGAGTGTGAAGAAGGCGGGGGCGAGTGAAGTGTGGGGGTGAGTGGGCTCATCCTTGTCGTCGGTGTCTATGGGCTCGGACGTGTCGGTGTAGGCGAGTGTTGATTGGGGGGGTGAGTGAGGTAAGTGAGTGGGCGACTGGGCTCACCCTTGTCGTCGGTGTCCATGGGCTCGTGCGTGTCGGTGTAGGCGAGTGTGTAGTGGGGGGGTGAGTGAGGTAAGTGAGTGGGCGACTGGGCTCACCCTTGTCGTCGGCGTCCATGGGCTCGTGCGTGTCGGTGTAGGCGAGTGTGAAGAAGGCGGGGGCGAGTGAAGTGTGGGGGCGAGTGGGCTCATCCTTGTCGTCGGTGTCTATGGGCTCGGACGTGTCGGTGTAGGCGAGTGTTGATTGGGGGGGTGAGTGAGGTAAGTGAGTAGGCGACTGGGCTCACCCTTGTCGTCGGTGTCCATGGGCTCGTGCGTGTCGGTATAGGCGAGTGTGAAGAAGGCGGGGGCGAGTGAAGTGTGGGGGCGAGTGGGCTCATCCTAGTCGTCGGTGTCTATGGGCTCGGACGTGTCAGTGTAGGCGAGTGTTGATTGGGGGGATGAGTGAGGTAAGTGAGTGGGCGACTGGGCTCACCCTTGTCGTCGGTGTCCATGGGCTCGTGCGTGTCGGTGTAGGCGAGTGTGTAGTGGGGGGGTGAGTGAGGTAAGTGAAGGGGCGAGTGGGCTCACCCTTGTCGTCGGTGTTCATGGGCTCGTGCGTGTCGGTGTAGGCGAGTGTGTAGTGGGGGGGTGAGTGAGGTAAGTGAAGGGGCGAGTGGGCTCACCCTTGTCGTCGGTGTTCATGGGCTCGTGCGTGTCGGTGTAGGCGAGTGTGTAGTGGGGGGGTGAGTGAGGTAAGTGAAGGGGCGAGTGGGCTCACCCTTGTCGTCGGTGTTCATGGGCTCGTGCGTGTCGGTGTAGGCGAGTGTGTAGTGGGGGGGTGAGTGAGGTAAGTGAAGGGGCGAGTGGGCTCACCCTTGTCGTCGGTGTTCATGGGCTCGTGCGTGTCGGTGTAGGCGAGTGTGTAGTGGGGGGGTGAGTGAGGTAAGTGAAGGGGCGAGTGGGCTCACCCTTGTCGTCGGTGTTCATGGGCTCGTGCGTGTCGGTGTAGGCGAGTGTGTAGTGGGGGGGTGAGTGAGGTAAGTGAAGGGGCGAGTGGGCTCACCCTTTTCGTCGGTGTCCATGGGCTCGTGCGTGTCGGTGTAGGCGAGTGTGTAGTGGGGGGGTGAGTGAGGTAAGTGAAGGGGCAAGTGGGCTCACCCTTGTAGTTGGTGTCCATGGGCTCGTGCGTGTCGGTGTAGGCGAGTGTGTAGTGGGGGGGTGAGTGAGGTAAGTGAAGGGGCGAGTGGGCTCACCCTTGTCGTCGGTGTCCATGGGCTCGGGCGTGTCGGTGTAGGCGGGCGCGAGCGGCGACACCACCACGCCGTCCCACACGGTGATCTCGGTGGAGATGTCCTTGCCGCCCTCGAACTGCTGCAGGCCCAGCACGTAGCGGTGCCCGCCGCGAGCCACCACGCGCAGCAGACTGACACAAAAACACATAATTATCACTATCACACACACCATACACCATATCTAATATGTACAAACAAACACCTCGTCCTTAGCAATAAGCTTTTGGTATAATGGCACGACAGATTGCCTGAGGTGTACGTAGGTATGATTGCTCACGTTTGCGCGGTAGCGGCGGCCAGGTCCTGCTTGGCGAGGTCGAGCGCGGTGTGGGCCCGGGCATGCGCCGCCTCGCACGGGTCTGCCAGCCCGGCGCAGCCCGGCAGGAACAGCCCGCCCGCCAGCAGCGAAAGCGCGCGCCGGAACGCCACGTTGATGGGCAGCGCCTGCCGCGCGGGGTTGTTCATGATGCAGTGGTGCGCCAGCAGGTCGATCATCCACGGAGTCAACGGCTCGAGCCCCGCGTGTCGCGCGCACAGGTCGCGGAGCAGCCGGATCAGTACCTGCACACGCACATACACGCTACACACCATGTACACGCTACACACGCACTATATACACGGAGTCAACGGCTCGAGCCCCGCGTGTCGCGCGCACAGGTCGCGGAGCAGCCGGATCAGTACCTGCACACGCACATACACGCTACACACCATGTACACGCTACACACGCACTATATACACGGAGTCAACGGCTCGAGCCCCGCGTGTCGCGCGCACAGGTCGCGGAGCAGCCGGATCAGTACCTGCACACGCACATACACGCTACACACCATGTACACGCTACACACGCACTATATACACGGAGTCAACGGCTCGAGCCCCGCGTGTCGCGCGCACAGGTCGCGGAGCAGCCGGATCAGTACCTGCACACGCACATACACGCTACACACCATGTACACGCTACACACGCACTATATACACGGAGTCAGTGGCTCGAGCCCCGCGTGTCGCGCGCACAGGTCGCGGAGCAGCCGGATCAGTACCTGCACACGCACATACACGCTACACACCATGTACACGCTACACACGCACTATATACACGGAGTCAACGGCTCGAGCCCCGCGTGTCGCGCGCACAGGTCGCGGAGCAGCCGGATCAGTACCTGCACACGCACATACACGCTACACACCATGTACATGCTACACACGCACTATATACACGGAGTCAACGGCTCGAGCCCCGCGTGTCGCGCGCACAGGTCGCGGAGCAGCCGGATCAGTACCTGCACACGCACATACACGCTACACACCATGTACACGCTACACACGCACTATACACCACTATTTTTTTATTAGTACAGGAAATTTCATGGGGCACTAAGTATCTTAAACTGATCATATTTATGTAGTTAAAAAATAAAAACACTAAGTCCCAAACCTGTCTCAAAACTGTCCTCAAAAATTCGTAATAATTGGTTAATGTATAACTAATACGTCTATGACCGACCCGCGTACTATGAGTAGTAACAGGTAGTAAACTGCTCCATTGATAAATTCCCCCTCTCCCTCTGCGCCCGCGCCGCGCTCCGATGCGACAAACACTGCTAAATTGCTAGCGGTAGTGAGCGCATCCATTGTTTGTCTACGATTGCCGATGCGATGGCTTATCAGTTCACATCACGGGAGTATGTAGTAATACTTCGTGCGTACTTTTTAAGTGGAGGAATCGCGAGTGCAGCTGTGTGTACATCAACGAGCACTTAACCTATAGAGACGTAATATAAGGCGACCCGATTCTGTCAACGAGTCAGTGACTTTTCACTGATATAATTAGCCTCGTGGTGCCAATAACTAGTGCGGTGCGGTGCATTTATTTAGCATTGTCGATAATTTCCCACAAAATGATTATTGTTTTAACATATAGTTTTTTTAGCATTCTTATTTAGATATAGACACAATAAAGAGTTTGTTATTTACTAGTATTAGTAATACTTTGTAATGTTATCTATATAAATAAAAATGAATCGCCAAATGTGTTGCTAAGCGCAAAAACTCTTGAACGGCTGAACCGATTTAGCTGATTTTTTTTGTTGTGTTTGATGAAGTCTGAGGAAGGTTCTTATGGAGAGAAAAGACGTAAAATTATTTGTTTTAGAGAAATAAAGCAGAAGAAGGTCTGCCGGGACAGCTAGTTTATAATAATTATTCTTTTCGTGTATGATTTTATGGTCGACGTAATCAAAAGCTCGAGTCATGTCCATGTACATTGCAGCAACTGGTTTTTTGTTGTCCATGTTATGGTGGATTTTTCTAAGAAAATGGTACACTGCCATATTAATTGTTTTATTTTGTCTGAACCCCATTTGTTCGTTACAAAATATGTTTTTTTTTTTTCAAAATAATTGTTAAGTCTATTATAAATTACCTTATCGAGAATTTTTGAAAATATCGGAATTAATGCCACCGGTCTATAATTACACATTTTTGTTTTATCTCCTTTTTTGTGTAATGGCTTAATTATTGATATTCTTTTCGTGTATGATTTTTGGATAACTATGATAACAATGCTGTTTTATATAAAGTGAATGTTTTTTTCCTACAGTTTTCCAAAAGACGGTAGTATAAAAAACATATGGATAGACCTAACTAACAGAGAAAATTGGGTTCCTTCAAAATAAAGCGTCATGTACTCAAAACATTTCACTGAGGATTGTTATTTGATGAAAAACAAGCGGCGACTAATGAGTAGTGCAGTACGTACGCTGTTTTTGCCTTGAATGGTTAGTAACAATATGCATATTATGTAACTGCCTAATATTATTTTGTTACTATCATTATCACAGTAGTCTGGTTTAAGTTTTAACATGAAAGATGTTCAAACGAATACACATTTAATATTAAGAATCAATCTATTATGATGAGAAAAATTCTATTGTTTAACAGTGTAGTTCCATTAAAATTATTTTTGGAGATACATACAGATATAGTTTGGTGGAATTCACGTAACCGACATAAACTCTTAAGATTAGAATTTATCGTATTTTCTACCTTTCAGATGGATACACCATACAAAGCAGCTTCAAATTTACTTCAAGAAAATGCATCAGAAGTTGCTTCAAACTCACTTAAAGAAACTCAGCCACCGGAAGTTCATACGAAATTAATTCATTTTAAAAATCAATAATATCACTTTGTAAAATAAATAAATTTAATGTAATAATCTTTTTTATTCCCATTTCAATCTACCGGTACTGCTATTTAGTGCCTGGACTTGACCTCAAGCCGAACTATCTTGCGTATTTCCTACTTGCGGGGCGTTCTAATATCATCATCATCATCACAATATTACAGTCCACTGCTGGACATAGGCCTCCCCCAAGATGCACCACAAAGCACGATCTCCTTTTTTTTTTGCATCGAGTCACTGCTAACTACCTTCCATGGGTCAACAGTCCTGCTTGAATATATTAGATTATTTAAAACTAGCTGTTTCCCGCGGTTTCACCCGCGTCCTGAGGGAACTACTTCGCTTACCCGGTTAATTTATAGCCTAAGTTACTCCTTAATACATAAGCTATCTGCCAATGAAAGTCCCGTCAAAATCAGTCCAGCCGTTCCAGAGATTATCGAGAACAAACAGACAGACCGACAGACAAAAAATGTAAAAAAAGTCATTTCGGTATATGTACCGTGTATACATCCAAATGCATTTAGAAAAAAGCGGTTATTTTAATATTACAAACGGACACACCAATTTTATTTATTTGTATAGATTGCATTTCTCAGTTGCACAAGAATATTAAAGTCACAATCAAAAGCTTATTGATACCATTAAACCATACAACTATGGTTCTGGTGTACAAATAATAGTTCATGGGAAAATAATCCTAAATGACCAAACGGAAAACATGAATTGACGTTTTTATTAACTGTTAATGATCTATCATTTTCGCTTCTCATGCTCTGAAAGTGCTTATTTTGGCAGGATATAGGCTGCACAAAATCAAATTTTGTGCACAAGTGCATTACGTATCTACTCATAAATGTATCTCATAAATGTATGTATATCATAAATGTATTAATGTATATTAAGGCAAAGAAAATGAGCCATACAGCCTAACAATAAGAAGTTCATTGATAGAATTTGTTATTTTATAATATTTACTTTAATTTATTTTCCTTGTGTTTTTAAGACATAAAATATATTAAATTTTAAATTCAAGTATGGTAGGTTTTTTAATTAATTTAAGAAAATTATTATTACAAGAAATGTTATGTTATACTACTGTTTTATTTCCTCGCAATCGAAGTGAAAAGCAGAGTTTATAACTCGTCCACAAAACCATTTTATCCTCGACATTACTATCATGCTAAGAGTTTCGGATAAAAATGATTCGTTTTGTGCACTTGTTGTAAAATCTACTATTAATGAACTTTTTATTTTGACACTTGATTTTGGTCCATAGTTTTTTTTTTTTTGTAAAGTTACCTGCGGACTATAGTTGTATGATTTTACGGTATTGAAAGCAAGTACCTATTGAAAAACGAATTTTTTTTATCGATATCGATAGAAAGCAATAAGTCATTGCAATGCAAGCCCTAGCGATCGTGTTCGGAAACTCATCTGAATACTTCGGAGTAGTTCGGAGCGATCACACCTCCCCCCGCACCTCGGCTAGTTGACAGAATAGTTTTCTTTTAAATTCACATGTATTACTTCTCTATAGGGTTAAGTGCTCGTAGGTGTACATGGACATCTTTTTGTGAGTGTACAAAAGTGAGCCGGTTAGTGTCGAACAATTAAAACAGCGTATATTGGACGCTTTTGACGAAGTCCAAAGTCAAGTCCAGTCAATAAGAAGTGTCTGTGTATTGAAAATGGTGGTGGACGTTTCGAAGGACAATGGAAATAAAGTTTTGTAAATAATACCTACTTAAGTAAATAATAATTTGATGCGGGGAGCTCAATATAGGCCTGTGTGGAGAACCTTGAGGGAGGCCTATGCCCAGCAGTGGACGTCTCTAGGCTGACATGGTCGTGATAAAATAATATTTGTAAATAACAGATGATTCTAACTTCATAAATACGCCAAAATTACTCTTTTCTTTTATTACAGAACCTTATTTTATTTTGAAATGTGTTTGCTTTCTAATTACATACCTCCGTATTTAATTACTTGTAAAACAGTAAAGAGCAATGGCCACTTCTCATACATTGAATGACTTGATAATAAATTATTGCGTATATAGATAAAATTTACGAAAACAAGTAGCTCTATGATCAAGAAATTATACTGTAAAGACAGTTTTTCTTATAAAGGTCTAGGAATTACATAATACACCGAAATTAGTTCGTATTTATTTGACAGATTCTCCCATGTCCAATGTCACCGGCGGCGTCTTTACGTCAAAACCTTCCGTTGCATCCTTACCCAATGTTTTCAACGGCAGAAATACATTTATATTTATCTTTTGTGACGTGGTAGCGGTCGCGCTGCCCCCACTATTACTGATTGGCCGCCTCGCTGACCAGCGGCACATAAATACCGCGGCGAGACAGCGATCGCCCTCTCTCTTGGATCCTGGACGCCGCCAAGTGCTTTTTTTTTTATAGTAATAGGCGGCAAACGAGCAGACGGATTGCCTGATGGTAAGCAATTACCGCCGCCCATGGACACAAGCAACACCACAGGAGACACAAGTGCGTTGCCGCCCCTTGGGATTAGGAAAAGGGATAGGATGAGGAGTGGGATGAGGGAGAAGGAATAGGGGATAGGGCCGCCGGTGTCCTTCTCTGCTGGAGCATCGAAGCCTCGTCAGCCTGCCTGCATACCCTGCCCTGAGTCTTAGTTCTTGCCTCTTGCTACCGGGTTTATACTTGTGTAACGCTTGCCGATTAAACAATATTTTGTAACGAACAATATGCATATTTGATTTATCTCTCCACACACCAATAAACGTTACACTTTTTATATCTTTTTTCATAAAAAATACATTAATTTATTATCAGCTTGATTCAATTTATATATAATATTAATGCAGCGTATGCTGTCAGAAAAGTTAGACAACTTACTGATGTCGACACAGCTCGTCTAGTTTATTTTAGCTATTTTCATAGTGGCATGTCCACAGATATAGATCTACATAGATAACGCAATTATCACGATTTGTATTGAAACCAAGCGTGCCGACTTTTTAATACCTACTGTGACGTTGCCTGTATCACGAAGTCGAAGCGATGCGCGACAGTATCGCTTGTGCGATATTCATCGTCTCCTAATACACAACGTCAGATCAAACGTCCGAAGCAAACGCGGCAACGTAATGTAAATAAAGTTTACTTAACGGTAAAACGGACGCGCGGGGACTGACGTTAGTGGCGACCAAGCTCGACGCTTGGTCGGAGTTCAGACACGCGCAGTGCATGCATTTGCGTTATCTATGTAAATCTATGTCTGTGGTCATGTCCTACGGCATTTTGTTCTGGGGCAAAGCTGCGGATATTCAGAATATCTTTGTTCTACAGAAACGAGCGGTACGAGCAATATACATGTTAGGTGCTAAAGATACTCTTAGGGAACGCTTTAAATCTATAGGAATTCTATCAGTAGCCTCGCAGTTCTTATTTGCTAATATATTGTATATTAGGCAAAATATAGGTTTATTTACTACTAAAAGTGACATACATAATATAAATACTAGGAACAGGCATAAGTTATATCCCCTTTATCATCGTTTACATAAAGTTAACAATTCTTTTGTAGGGCTAGGTATTCGTATTTACAATAAAATACCTATTAGTCTTTTAGAATTACCATTTAATACGTTTAAAAGTAAAATAAAAGACTGCCTTATTAGGAAAGGTTATTATACTGTTAATGATGATTTCAGTGATAAGGATAGATGGTCACTTACACTAGACAACTCAGCATTAGCATTTTTCAGTTTATCATTATATAACATTTCTAGTTCTTTTAAATTATTATTCGTTTATTATAATTAGGTCATTCCACTTACTACATTTACATTTGCATTGTTGTTCCACTAATTTTATTAAAATTTACTGTACTGTAAGATGAAGATAACTCCTTATCATGGTCTGTGTACAAACGTTTTTGTAATTTTGTGTATTCATATACCGTCACTTCTGTAACATACATTTCCACCATAGTTCTGAACATGGTCACGAGTTGTATACATTATAAGTCGTAAGTGGATGCTCCTGTTACACAATATTCGCATTGGAAGGCTAACTAAAACACATAATTGAGTAACTGCATTAACTGCTTAAGTATTATGTCTGTAACTAATTACTATTTACAAGTAATTTAGTACAATTTGTAACAGTTGCACCTCCTTACAAAAATAAAAATATGTACCATAATATTGGCGATTTAAAAGAGTGGCCTCGAATTTTATTGCCCGTTCTTTCTCGTGGCTCTACCTATTGCTTTGCGAACGAGGCAGTAAATGTAACAGTATTAAGTAATTTAATTTTAAAGTTGACGTTCATAAGCGTCACCTTGTGACCTAGATGAATAAATGATTTTGACTTTAAGTTTTCCCGAGGTTTTGACAAAACCAGTTGCTAAAGATGTGGTATAAGTGAAATGGAACGTAGCTAAACAAGGAAGTATTATCGGGCACAGATAATATAACAATGCAGCGAATAAAAAATATTTTGATAAGGATGCGTTCTCAAGTTCTAGAACATCTTTACAACCCAAAACTTTTCTTTTTACCTAGACTTCTATAAAATATAATTGTTAGTGAAATCATAACACTAAAAATAACCTTAATTTTAAAATAAGTTTTATCTCTATACATGTTTAGGTCAAAAATGGCCATTCTTCTTTTGCCGGTACTAAGCCCGGATGAAGTATGAAGGAGAGGATAGAATTTAGAAAATTAAAAAGTAACTAACTACACTTATTATTTTGCTTTTGGCATCATTTATTGTCTAAGGCTACCTACATTATAAGTGCAACGGCAAGAATGCGTAAGAGTAGGACGGAAAGTAAGTACTATCAATGAAGTAGTGAATGGATTGTAAAATATGTCTATGATTTAGGTGAGATTTTCTACAAAAAACAAATGGTATAACCATTTGTTTGCTTTGCTATTTATAGATATTATCAAATTCTTACGTCACATATATGATAATAATGTCTTCGCTAATCTGTCCATAAAGTTTTTGTACTAATAAAAAAATAGTGGTGTATACACGTACCTTGATGGAGGAGTGGTGTGCATTCTCCTCGAACCAGCGGCTGTGCCGGATGGCGGCCAGGTGGCTGCTGATCACCTTGTACTCCAAGTGCACCTGCAACACAACATAATTATTTACAGAACTACTTTTACTTATATTTTTTTTTTTATAGTGTAAGGCGGCAAACAAGCAGACGGATTGCCTGATGGTAAGCAATTACAGCCGCCCATGGACACAAGCAACACGACAGGAGTCACAAGTGCGTTGCCGCCCCTTGGGGTTGGGAAAAGGGATAGGATAAGGAGTGGGATGAGGGAGAAGGAATAGGGGATAGGGCCTCTGGTACTCTCACTCACCGAACGAAACGCAACAGTTTAGGTACTGTTACTTTACGTCGATTTTCTGTGAGAGGGTAGTACTTCCCCGGTCAGGCCAGCCCATTCATGCTGAAATCAGCAAGGCTCTACTACCTAGAAAAATGTAATTATATGAAGAAGGTGCACAAAACGCTTGCAAATGACTGCACGGTTGGCTAAACCACTGCGCTGAGTGTGTATCAAGTGTGGGTGATCATTGTGTCTGTTGGTTATATGTTTGTTGTATAGCCCTTTTGTCAAGGGCGAACAACCGGGTGGCGTAACGGGAGTGTAAATGACTGCCATGTCAAAGGTGGCAGGGCCGATTCCCACTTAAGTCAAACAACTTTAGTGTACGTGACCCTGGATGTTTGTCTTGGTGTAGGTGTTGCTATGTTCAACGTACGTCGGGCTCCAGTTTCCTGAGGTTCTGGTGCAGCGTGGTGACGAGCACTCTGACGGCGGCGGTGGGCGCGCTCACCGTGAACCCTCGCTCGTGCGACGCGCTCGTCACCGGCCCGCCCGCGCCGCCCGCGCCGCCGCCCTCCGCGCTCAGCAGCTTGTTCAGCTCCTCGCACACCTGCACAACAATGTAGGATCATCATGTCAGCATAGACGTCCACTTCTGGACATAGCCCTCCCCCAAGGTTCTCCACACAGACCGATTTTAGCCACCCTCATCCAACCGCTTCCCGTGATCTTAACCAGATCGTCGGCACACCTTGCGGGAGGCCTACAGGGGGCCTACCCCTGCTGCGTCGTCCGGTACGTGGTCGCCACTCCAGAACCCGCCTGCCCCAACGGCCATCGGTTCTTTGAGCTATGTGCCCTGCCTATTGCCACTTAAGCCTAGCTATTCGGAGAGCTATGTCGGGGACTTTGGTTGTCCTGCGGATATCCTCATTTCTGATTCGATCTCGCACGGAAACTCCGAGCATAGCTCTCTCCATCACTCTCTGAGTGACCTGAGCTTTCAGTTAAGGCACCTAGTTAGCGACCACGTCTCAGCTGGAAGGATAATACAGAATGAAGAAAATACATTCATTCGGCACAATACACAAGATAGAACATACCGTCTGAATATATAAAATCCTTGCATTACTGAATGTTAAATACACAATACACAAGATAGAAGTAACCATCTGTATATATGACAAAATTAGCTTTTCCCAGAGAGTGACTGCCATCTTGCCTGCGCAATCCAGGAACCTAGTCGCTATACCTTTGGATTGCGAAGCTCAGACGACAATAAACTTACTCTGTGTAAAAGCTAATTTTGTCAAATCCAAGGGTCAAATCTTGTTAGACTAGAGTGCGGGCCCCGGGCTCTTGGATGCAACTGGAATAATGCTAGGATGATTATGATGCTATACACGGTGTCAAAAGACCAATCACCAAACCATAGTATACTGGGTTTTCTACATTATGCCAAGTCTAAGCAAAAATTATATCTATAGATGCATAGGACATGAATAGGACAAATTGGTCTCTCTCTCTCTCTCTAGTCAGAGTTTAACACGCGATTGTAACAGTGACTAGTCGAAAGGAACATTTTTTTAAAGCGCTCTGACAGATAGTAGAGGAAGCTGCGAGTTGAATGTCTCCTTTCAGTCACAATGCCTGAAAACACAAGCTAAACCTAGAAAGGTAGTAATGTAAAACAATAGTATGTGAAGCAGTAGAAATCAAGAAACATGACAATTTCAACCAGGAGAATGGATATAGAATCTATATCCATTCCCCTAGTTTATCTATAGATTATCGGCTACTTGGAATCATCAGCAAATATAAACACCGCCGCAGTGACAAAAGCTCACCAGTGTATAGACGTCATTAGTGTGGTGTGTCGAAGTACCGACATTGCAAACATAAATAAAAACCAAGTGAGGATAGGTGGCGAAACCCGCACTTTCACAAGACGGCACTAAGCTCTCATCAGTCTCTCCGAGACCACGATCGGTGCAAGACAATCGAAACGTCAGAAACAAATAGGTATGCCTTAAATAAGTAAATTTTACACAATAAAGACCCGCTTCATTATTTTTATGAAAAACCCAGAAAATACATACCTTATTAGACAGTCCCTCGACAGCCTCCTTAGTGGGCAATGTCTTCATAATAACGACAATATCTGCAACATTCTTGCCGGCCATCATTGTGCCCTTCTTGTAAGAACCCACCTGGCGCACCTCCTCTAACTGCTGGAAGGTGGTAAATGTTAATTTAATAAAAAAGAAAAACAAAATAAATCAACTTATAATAAAAAATCAAAAAGGACAAAAATAATAAAAGTAAGACGAAGTTACAATTCTTTATGATCTTCAATCTGTTCTTGTCTGGCCATGAGAAAAGTTTAAAACATTTTTCAACTATTGGCAACTTTATACTCTATTCACATTACGAAAAAATAAAATTTAAACAAAGAAACCAATGATTCTCAAACTTAAGATAGCAGGATAACCAATCGGGATAACCCAACCTAATCAAAAAAGACGCCCTGTCATGCGAAATGGTTAATTTAGGTGTAATACTTAAGTGGCCAGGATAATAAATATAATAAAATTTTAGAATCAATGGCATTTTAGGTTCTATATCATGTAAAATACTTTATTAGCATAATCAGTAACAAAAACATGTTATTGTAATTATGAATAATATAGAAAAAAATATATAAATATTATGCTGTATCTGTAGGTATATATAAATGTAATGGACAGAGGTTTTTTTAAAAAACTATCTACTTTATTGAGTCTTTCGCTAGGAGTATTTAACAAGAACCATTTTTATGGTTTGTTAACATATTTATTTTTTCATATCTTGAACAGACTATAGAAGTATGGATTGTTGCAACTAGCTAAGTTGTGTCTTGTTTTGTCTTTTTTATACATGTTCATAAACGGAATAAATGAGTTTTTCTTTCTTTCTTGGATATGGATGACAATGTCTGGTGCTCCGACAGTATTTATACTAGCAGATTGTTCATGTTGTAAAAATAACTGTAATTTTATGTAAATTAAGAAGCAGAGATGTTATGGATTACAATTACTATCTCAGAAAAATAAGAGAATGCAGAACTTTATAAAATTTGTAGAGATTTCGATTTTCGATAGTTTCCATTGCTAATAATAGATTTTAAATAAACCACTGTGTCAGCTTAGCCAGGCAGAAATAAAACTGACAGAGTTTTGTCTAATGTACACAACACAGTTATCTGAAACTTTTATATCAGATTTAGTCAAGGTTATAGTCAGATATTTACTTCGCATATCCAATAGTTTCAGTTATGGTTACATTTATACTATACTGATTATGTTAAACAATTTAATTGAATATAATATGAATATGTATGTTAAAGAAATCAAAAATACAAATGAAAATTAACAAAGCATAATTAAAAAATTAAAGATGAGAAATGACATGTTTACTGTACACAACAGGCAAATTCTTAAGCATAGAATTGGACTTTTATATTAATTGAATATCAAAGATAAACAATATCAGTGAAATTGCACAAAATTCTTAAAACAATGTCAATATGTGAGCCCAGTATATGAACTGTCCCACTTCTAGGCATGGCCCTCTTCTCACTAGAAAGGGAGGGTCACATTTCATCATGCCTGTAGGTAGCAGACATCTCATGTATTTCGAGAACATAGTGAAGAATTCTCCAATTGTAAACATAGCAAAAGATGTTTTCAAACTTTAAAAAGACTCTTAATGCAGCTAAATGCAGTGGGTTGGAACTAGAAATCCTAACCTTGTCTCATTAGTAATATTAAAAACTTGAAAGATTGTCATTCCAGATAAACTTTTCATAAGTTAAAATATTAACACTGATGAAGTTTTATTAAGGTACACTAGATGAGCCCACAGTTATAACCGCGCTATTTAAAGCTACTACTCCACTCCTGCGGCACATAGCATGATGTTATATAGCCTATAGCCTTCCTAGATAAATGGGCTAACTAACACAGAAATAAGTAATTTTTCTTTAAATCTAAAGTTCCTGAGATTAGCACATTCAAGCAAACAAACAAACTCTTCAGCGTTATATATTAGTATTAGATATACTGTCCGTCAAAGTGTTAAATAACATGTACACTCACACAAGCGGCAAAGTCTCCTGGGGCTACCACGAGGTTGTCGAGAACAGTTTGTAACTTCGTCACTAGACTGAGCACGGCAGACTGCTCTGCGGGTGTTGGGCATAGTTCTGCATGTCGCTTGAGTAGTGCCTGCAAGGTTTAAGGTTAATATAAGTAATAACTGTAGTGTTATAGAGCATTGCTTACTTTGGTATGAATAAACAAGATCAACTGTGGATGTAGTATGTACTATTTTCTTTATTTTAAAGTGAATATGTGGCCCACTCAGGTGAAAGAGTTTGATCTATAGATCAATCTCCCTACTTATTAATATAAATCAGACGTAATACCTTTAACCCAAAACCACAAAGGCCTGTATTCTATCAGCATCATGACATCAAATAATAAAATTATTTTATGGCACTAGTCTATCTGCAGTAGGACATACAAAACATAATATAAAATAACAACATTTGGATGAAACATACATACTTGGCTGAATATCACAGAAACAAGAATGTGTGATGAGGGGTGGATTTGGAAGTATAATAATTATCTATTGTAACTTTTCACAACCGCGCGTGTATGCTTCAGCTGTATGTTTTGTAAGGCCTGTAACCTTGATCGATAATCAAACAATATTTAGATATTTTGCATATCAGCAGTCCTCAGAAAACCATGTACAGCTAAGAAATCGAGCTCGTCATCAGTATATTATTAATTTACACAAATAAAAAAGCGTAATATTTACCTGTGTGAGAGCAGAATCATCGGGCGCGGGCTTGCATCTTGGAAAAGCCGGGTCGGCCAATATCAAATCAAAGGGAGGCCGTAGCATCAAAACTCGGGGTCTGTTGAACGGTGGCCGGCCCATACCACCCCTGCCGGGCATGCCGCGGCCTCCACGACCTCCAGCACCACGCACCATTGTAAACTAACACGGAAATAAACCACTCAACCAACACTATTTTCTTAGGTTATATTAGCAAACTACACTTACAAACCGAACAGTACCTAAATTAAATGTACGTAAATTTATACGCTGTTAATACGCTTCGCAAGTGTAAAATATATATTAAGCAGTCTCACGTACACAGAACACCATATATGCTCACGTATTTCCACAAATACCAAATACAAAAAACAAATCGCGAACCAAAATGGCAGCAGACGCGGCTTGCAATTAAGCTAGTATTGCCAATGAAAAAATTGTTTGTCAAAATCTAGCAAAAAGCATAAAAAAGTTACTATTATGTAGACAATGGCTTATTTCAAGTAAAAAAAAAGGTAATACTGGTGAAGCCAGAAAAGGAGATCTTTTCTATTGAGTTGGATCTTTTATATAAAACCCTCTGATAAAACCACAGACATTTAATTAAAAAATGACAGTGTCATCTGAGCCCTACAATGTTAGAATCAGTTAGAATCACAGTTAGAATAAAAACACACCTTTGAATAAAAATAACACTCGAGAAAGTGCTCGGGTTTAGCTGTTTCTTTTTTAAACGAACACTTTATGTGCTGGTTTAAATGGAAATCTCAGCGTCGTTCTTTTGTAAAAACATAAACTTTAAAAGCTAATTTTCACTACTCTTAGATTATATGTAGTTTTTGGTTTTCAATGATTATCTAGTAGAAGAGTGACCCATAGTTTACCACGATGACAGCCAGAGCCGAGCCACCCCTGTGTACGGTGTGCTATCCAGTACACATTATTTAGTAGTGATCTGAGGTACACTTGATACATATCGCATCTCGGCACAATGATCGCGCGACTCTCTCGAAATATTTCAAATCTTAACCTGAAGCATAGTATAAAAAGAATAGTAGGATAGCTTCATACAAATCGGCCGCCGCCGGTTTGAATGTACGCGTGAGTCACCGGCGCCGTGTATGCACGCACTTTTCACGCACACAATCTCATAAACGAGCGCGCCGAGCGCGGATTCAGTACGGGATGCGCCGCGCGTCTGATCGCGCGCATTCATGCAGGTAGGTACTTCAGTGCTCGCCCGCTCGAATTGTTTATGTACATTCAGTTTTGTAATAAACGTTATTAATATTATACAATGTGTTAAACGACAGTAAATTAAACTTGTTAAATTTTTCTCGTTATAAAGGGCATTTAGATACTTAGTTAAATAACGCTTAGTAAGTAGGTATTTGAAAAAAATATATATGCAAGCTTAAATTGCGAAGTATTCAGCGCGATCTCTTAAAAATGCGGCGAAAACGCGCGCGCGCCGATAAAGCCGGCGACGCCGTGTAAACAAGTGACAACGTGCGTCAACGCAAGAGTAGGCAATTAACTCGCCGAGCGGCCTTAGCTAACCTACTATTCTTTTTTTACTATGCCTGAAGCGCCAAGCCAATCAAGGCTCCTGTTTCCATTTATTGATACCTACTTGTTTACAAATTAAACAACTTTTATTTATTTCATGGCAGTAACATCAACTAAATACCTACCATTTAATATATTAGTAAGTAAAGGCACTTCTAACTTTAAAGGCCAGGAACAATATTATTATTTCTGGTAATTGTACCTAATGGGTGGAAAACAGGTAATATAAAAGACATGGTTCTTTTTTTTATAAAAATTATATTTATTAAAAAAAATGGTTTCAAATCGGTCAATCAATCGATCATAGTCCTGGATCTACCAGGAGGATCTGGATGAGTTACACGGAGGCCTCAAGGCCACACAATGTTTTCGATCCAGTCCACGTAAGCCGAGACCTTGGCGAAGACGCTGGGAGCCCCCTCTCCTCCAAAGACTTTGATTCCGACGACAGTGTTCATGCAACGGTCGAGATGTGTGTTCACCACCAAAGGGGTACCCAGCACCGTCTGAAAATAACATACATTTGATAATAAATAATAACTCTAGCCCAGTGGAGGCAACAGAATGCTATACAGAGGGTAGCGGCTTTTCGAAGTGCGGATTTAAATGTCAATTATCGCTTGCGCCGAGCCTTGAACAGCGCGTTTTACAATAACTATCCTAGTGGAGCCAATAGACTGCTATGTAGAAGGAAGTGGCTATTCGATTTGTGTATTAAATTGCTATTTATCGCATGCGCCGTGCCTCGGATAGCACGTTAAGCCGTTGGTAATGGCTATCATAAAGATCTTTGCCAGTCGTTATAAAGAGTCATCACTCTCCAATAAACTAACACTTATCTAAGCCAGGAATTATCGCTATACTTTCATCCATTGGGTTGCGGAGGTCAGGCGGCAGTCATTTTGAGGTAAAATTGATACCTAGACTACTAAGCGGACTCCTGCAGGCTCTAAGGTGCAAATTTTGGATGCAACCGGGTATAACATAGAAAAACCGGCCAAGTGCGTGTCGGGCCACGCGCAATGTAGGGTTCCGTAGTTGTCCATAATGGCCATTATTGATAATAACTTCTGTTTCACATGGGACTAAAAACGGGCCCACATTGTACCCCGTAGTACATTACATACCAAAGTACGTATACATATATTTAAGATTAAGCCAGCGCTCCCAATGTAAACTCGCAGAAATAGGTATTTATAAGTTAAACGACGATTACTCGTAAACTAGTGATGTCTACTTAGCCGTGATAGCTTTCCTTTTAAATTCGGTATATGTACTTACTTACTTACTCACTTACTCCAATGGCTCATCGACCCAAAGTGTGCCTTGGCCTCCAATACGAGAGAACGCCACTTCACCCGATCTTTGGCCACTTCTCGCCAATCGCCAGCTTGAAGCGCCCCAAGATCTTGCTCCAAAACGTCTTTCCATCGGTATCTGGGGCGACCGACAGGACGACGTCCTGTCGGTCGACCCACATACGCTCTCTTAACCCCACGTTCCTCTCCCATTCTCTCGACGTGACCGAGCCATCGGAGTCTGTGGGCTTTTATTTCCCCAATTATGTTAGGATATACTACATACGTTACGTTACTACTACGTTATATGTACTACATTTGTGATTTTTTTCACCTCTTCCATATTAATAGTTTAGCCGGCAGAGGAGGGGGGACACTTGAGTATAAATTTTTTTTCACTTCTAAGCTTGATATTTGACAAACCAATCACTTGATCGAAAAATGATTTGAGCAAGCTAATAATATTTTTTTTAAAACCTATCCAATGATACCCCACATAATGGGGTACTCAACCAAAAAGAAATTCAACTCCACTATATATGTAGGGGTGATACCTACCCTTAAAAAAAATATTTTCCTAAGTTTTATTCTACAGTTTTGTTGCAATATCTTATGTCTATATTCATGTCAAATATCAGCTTTCTGGCACCAGACGTTTTTGAGCTAGGCTGCGGACGGACAGACGGACGGACATGACGAAACTTTAAGGGTTCCTTGTGGACTACGGAACCCTGTTCCTTGTGGACTACGGAACTCTAAAAAAGATGCGGAATAACGCTGAAGTTTACGCACAATGACGTTTGTTTGTTTTTCGTGTGAGTGTGTGGCCAACTCTGGTGTCGGAGTTTTCAGAACGCCCGAAGGCCTCCGATAAGCCCTAACGATCCTTGTAAGTCCTGAGATAAGAACCGGGACCAACAGTTTAACGTGCCCTCCGAAGCACGGTAGCGCTCTGATGTAAATGCCAGATGTGTTTGACCCATCCAAGTGGCGACCTGTGCAAGCGTTGCTTAAATTTGCCGATCTACTAGGAACGACAAGCCAAGTCTCGCTAGGAGCTCCACCACAATGATGATGATGTGTTTGACAGTCGAAATTGCAAAAGTGAAGGAAGAAAGAAGAGCACTGCCTTACCGTAGCCTCGCCTGTGTAGCAGACTTGCGTGGCGTCGTCCACTCCTCGCGGCAGAGCCTCCGCCAAGTCTCGGGACTCCTTAGACGTGAGCTGTGCCGAGCAGTTAGCTGCCGCCAACTCTGATAACTTCACCTGCAATAAGACATAAAATACTTTCATGACGCCTAACCTAATGGCGAGACCGACGGACTGTTACGCAGAGGGTCTCGGGTTCGAATCCACGGCGCGCACCTATGAATTTTCGAAATTATGAGCGTATTAAATTATTAATTTTATTATCGCATGCTAAACGCGGTGAAGGAAAACATCGTGTTTCGAGTTCTCCATAATGTTGTCGAAAGACATGTGAAATCTGCCAACCCGCACCTGGCCAGCGTGGTGGACTATGGCCTTACCCTTTTCTTAGTGAGAAGAGGCCCGTGCCCAGCAATGGGACAAATTATATACAGGGCCGATGATAACGTTGAAATCAAACTACGGTATACAGATTCCATTGCGGTACTTGCTTTTTTTAAATCGAATGATCTAGACATAGATAATCTAGACTACATTATTTATTATCACCCGACGTTTCAATTTCTTTACGGGAATCGTTGACACGGAAGACAATCCTGAAGAATCCGTAAACGAATCCGTATGATTTCAAGACCCAGTAGCTCTAAATAACGTGAATATAACTACGGGCTCAGTAGATTCGGTTATGCTATATCTTTGTCATATACTTACGGTGCGACACAAGTCGGCGTAGAGCTTGTCCCGCTTGGTAAGGTCGACATACTCCATCAGCTCTGCTGTGGACGCATCGAAGGTCGCGAGGGGGTCCGGCAGACACGCCGGGAACACGTCACGGTTGAAAAAGATCCTGGACAGTACACATTAAACAACGTTATTCTTAGCATGGTGCAAACCTTTCAGTGGTAGGTGGGGAGAGTGGAACTCCACTCTCCCCAAAACGACGAAGCCTTACTAGAGTTTGTAAGGGGTCTGTCTGTATGATTGTTAAATTTTACAGTTGGCCCATGGTATTCTTCGTTCTTTTTTTTCGTGTGAATGTGTGCCCAGCTTTCGTGTCGGAGTTTTTAGACCACCCAAAGGCGTCGTCGTAAAGTTTTTGTGCTAATACAAGAACCAGGACCCACAGCTTTACCTGCCCTACTAAGCACAGGTAGCGCTCTGATGTAAATGCCAGAAATTGTGTTTTTTTTTCTTTTTTTCGTGTTAGTGTGTGGCCAACTCTAGTGTCGGAGTTTTCAGACCGCCCTAAGGCCTCCGACATGGCCTAACGATCCTTATCCTTAGACAAGAACCGGGACCGACAGCTTTACGTGCCCTCCGAAGCACGGTAGCGCTCAGATGTAAATGCCAGAAATTGTGTTTTTTTTTCTTTTTTTCGTGTTAGTGTGTGGCCAACTCTAGTGTCGGAGTTTTCAGACCGCCCTAAGGCCTCCGACATGGCCTAACGATCCTTATCCTTAGACAAGAACCGAGACCGACAGCTTTACGTGCCCTCCGAAGCACGGTAGCGCTCAGATGTAAATGCCACACCCGGTCAACCATCCAAGTGGCGACTTGTGCTAGCGTTGCTTAACTTTGCCCAGGGCCGAACCTTCCCTATGTGCAATGTGCGCTGCGCACACAGGCGCCAGGGTGACAGGGGCGCCGCGCGCCGAGATATGCGTTAATTATAACACTTATTTTCGAAAAAGGTTGCCAAAAAAGGCGCTTCACAGATTTCGCACACAGGCGCAGTGGCGTAGGAAGGGCAAATATAAAATTAAATTTAGGCCGGAATCGTTAGGTAAAAAAAGGTCATCCGCCCTACGCCACTGCACAGGCGCTTCATAGATTTCGCACACAGGCGCTGCATTGGGTCGGAACGGCCCTGACTTTGCCGATCTGTTACGAATGACAAGTCAAGTCTCGCTATGAGCGCTGCAGAAATGGTGATATCACCCATACATGTGGCGACATAAATGTTAAAACGCCTGCTCCAGTTAGCGGAATACTCCGTTTCTTCCAAACTGCATAATTGTAACTCTAAAAATAAAGATGATACGTACGGCGCCTTGAGCTCGACGAGAGCGAGGTAGTTGTACCGCTGTCCGGGGACATACTGCGGGTGCACGTGAACCCTCTCCACTCCGACCTTCTGCCACTGGAGACCGCCACTGCGGAGAAGAGTGACTCCCACCGCCACGAACTTTAGTGGGAGACCCTCACTGGAAGGAAATTTGGTTTTTTATTGATTAAGCTGGCTGGGATTCAGCTTTCGTGTTTCAAAAGCACATCAAGACTAAGTAATTACAACTACTACAGCAAGCTCCAGGTTCACCACCTGTGGATAGGCATTATCTGCCAGATAAACTCAAATATTGAGCGTTATGTGTGTGCTATCTGACAAATAAATACAGGGAGTTATTAGACCACCGTGAAACTGGCCGCAAGTATTAAAACATGATGAAACAATGTCTTATGATTCTTAAGATATAGTTTTAAGATATATTATTTTGTAAGCGCGGTGACTTTTGCAACCACAGTTGGTACTGATAAACTTTTGATGTTTATTCGAAGGCCTAGTCCACAGATAAGGCAGACTTACGTGTTAACAGCATCGAAGACAGAAGTGAGGATGAATTTCTCGCTGATGATCGCGCCAGTTGTCTTCCACTTGGCCGTCGACAGCTCCTTGCCGAAGCCGAGGTAAGCCTGGACAAAAGAAACTGATTAGGTTAGCTGTCCACTGGAGCGAAGAGAGCTGGCTCACAACTGGGTGAAAATCATTTAAAATGACCATTTTGATTGCAAAATTTGTCCACATCCGATATTTTATGATACAGTTATTTTTACTATGTAAAAGCTACCTATTGGTACTCTGATGTATATCATCTAACTATATAACACACACATCTATATCTGTTGCGCATAATTAATTCATTATATTTCTTCGTTCTCATCAAAGTCGGCTAATATCCGTACAAAATAATGTGTCCTCATCACGGGCTGCGTGACAAAAGTTATCTGAATAAATTTAATAGTAACAGTATTTACTTATTGATGAACTTTTTGTCAAAACGTTGTTGATGGCCCTTGATTACGGTAAAAAATAATTTATATTTATTATTTAAAATATTAAAATTTTGGTTCGAAAATAATGTCCATTTTTTGTTCATTTTTGTTATTTATTTTTGTAACGTCCAATTTAGTATTATTTAGATTTTGTAAAATGGCATCACTCAAACTATAACGAGCCAATCACATGCCTGAATCTAATATGAGTCGGCCATTTTGTCCTCGAGTGAAAAAAAAGAATGACGCGTGTTTTTTTGTCAGCGAGCAAAGTTCCAATTTTAATTTGTCAGTTTTGTTTTATTTCCAACAGCGTGAATGAATGAATCCTTATAATATTAAATTAATCAATTAAGTACTTTATTGTTAACATTTATTAAAATGCAAAGTGGTTGTAACTCATTGCAATTTCTGTTTGGCTTAACGTATTTGAAGTTACTATCAAAGTACAGCAGCTTTTCATTTTTGTTATGATATTAGTTACGTTACAAAAATGAAATAACAAAAATGAAATAAAGTCGCAATCACATTGCTGATAAAATTTTATTAATAGAGCGTGATTCTAATGTTGCATAAAATATGTGAGTGTATTTTTGTTGTATAAAATATGGTCTTTCTGTTTGTTCATATTTAATTAATAAAACAAATGATAAAATAATAAAGTGTTTTATTGCGAAACACCATAAATTATACTAAATCAATAAAATAAATAAAATTCAGATAGTAATGTGTGTTGTAACCGAGCCCTAATATTTCATTTTTGTTATTTTTTTGTTACGCGTTTCATCTTTGTTACATTTTCATTTTTGATTCATTTTTGTCACAATGGTCATTTTAAATGATTTTCACCCAACTACATTATTGTAACCGGACTCTGTCGCGTAATTAAGATAATGACCAGTCATCTCGTGAACACGCTTGTGGAACCGATACCAAAACGACGCGTCGCGGGACATATATTTTCTAATAATTTCATCAGTTACATACCTACCTACTATGTTTGTAAGTCGCGAATAGAAACTCCGCAGTTGCGTTTTTAATAAGTAGGTACGTATTTTAATAGGTTGTATTAGACCAGCTTCGATCCTCTCCGCTGCAGTGTGCAGTGGATAGGCAACTGTAAACTTTATTAGCACCCAGGAAATTTCCAAAAACCCTCTCTTGAGGCTCCAGTACTCAGTGGCCCATTATGGGCCACTTCAGGCCATCGCCATTGTGTACACGAGGGTAATGGTATATAGTGGCGGGCAATTGTCAATCGTGGCGCGCAATCGGGATGTTGTCGGGTTTTTGGGCACATTTCAAAGGAATCGTGGCGTAGCGTGGCCAGTGGTCACATAATGGCCCATTATTCGTCACTGACCGCAGACCGCGATAGTGCACTTTTTGTTTTATGTTATATAGAATATAATAATATTATATTATGTATGTAATGTATAATACTTTTTTGCAGTATATAAATAAACTAGATGAGCCCGCGGTTACACCCGCCCGGTTAGTCAAGGATTTCTCCGCTCCCGTCGCTCATAGCGTGATGTTATATAGGTAGTCTATAGCCTTCCTCGATAAATGGGCTATCTAACAGTGAAAGAATTTTTCAAATCGGAACAGTAGTTCTTGAGATGATTTCTCTTTAAATTAGTATTAGATAGCGGCGGCATACCTAATTAGTTCCACGTCCATCGCAAGTGTTGCACCAGGCAACAATGAGCCATGCGCCATTGTGTGGACATCGTGGCCTACAGTGGTGCATTGCAAAGCATGGCCCATCATGGGTCATTATGTACTGGGGCCTGTAGAGCTGTCTAACTACCCAAGGAACAAACACGCCAAATTATTGCTTTTTGCGCCTTATAGTTTCGGCTGTAGGTACCTACGTTATCCGTCGGTCAGTAGGTAAGCCATGAATGTGTATTTAAAAAAATCTAATTAAATATGGCTTGTATTTTCCACTAATAAGGGATTGCCCGAAATTCCCACATGATCGAGATGAATGGGTAAAATTAATGGAAATGTGCGGGCGTTGCTGCGGGCATAGGCTGCGGGTATATATCCTCTAGTTTATATTTACATCACACATTTTGTCGCAATAGCCGGCACCTACGCTGGCGAATCTTCGGGCTAAGTCCAGTAAACATTAAAGCTTAATATTCTGAAGGGTCTCACCTCATAAGGGTTTACAGTCGGTGGCTCTTGGCCGAGGGGTGGATCTCCTCCCACCGCCCAGCGGCTGTAGGAGTGGCACGTCTTGCCTGTCTCCAGGTACCTGGCGACTCCGCCGTAGAAGCCGGGGCACTTGTTAGGTCTTTCGTCCATGTATTGTAGACAGTCTGTTGGGAAATACAAGCCATCATCATAGAGCCTTTCGTTGTGCAATGCGGGACATAGGCCTCTACTACTTCGCTTCGCTATAGAACTGCGAGTTAATAGACAGATTTGGCCTACTCTACCACAATTGCCAGACGGGTTCGTGTAAGGTTTGATGGAGAGCTTTCCGTCTCCTTAAAGATATGATAAAAGATTCCTGTAAGATTTGCTAACTGTATTATCTCAGTGGCTCAGTGACCATTGGAGAGGCATATATCCGATGGTGGAATATGAAAAGCTGATGATGATGACAATTATAATGAAGAGGGTAAAACAAATGCTGAAAGTATAGGGCAGGCTACGCCACGGGCGATTGCTAGTAGTTTAATAAGTATAACGAACTCACGGTCTCTAAACTTGCGTCCATCTTTCCACAGCAAGAGGCCTCCAGGACTGATGATGACGTTGCTGGAACAAATTTAATTATTTTCATTACTTTGTATGGTATTGCCACATTTGGCAGACTTACTACGTGCTGGTATCGGAGGAGTACCTAGTGAACCTGCCATTAGTGGAGGCTCCAGGAGTTTGTTTTGGTGAAAGAACCTGATGAAGGAAGGCACAAAGCAATCACTAAAAGTAATTTCTCTTTGGAAGAAAACATATACTTTTGCGTTTGACTCGTTGTTCCCCCTACTATAGATCCGCTGAGCCTGGTGTAGGCAGGTACTATCCAGCGAAAACTAAGAATCCATTTCTCTTTGGAATAAAACAGATGATTTTGCGGAAGACTGAGCTCCTTAACCCCACCTCCTACCTATATCCACTTATGGTGTGGATAGACCTTTAATAGGTCACTGTCTCAATACCATAGTGTGATACTTTGTATTACCAGAGACGAGTAAGAATATAGACTGCCAAAGTCGAACAAAAAAATGTGCTTCGGAAAAAGCTCAAATCGCGAGCTATATCCAGAGGGCGCTGATCAAATAGCACGCGACGTTAATTACAGCCAGACAAGTCATAAAAATATCATTATTTTTTCATTAACGGCCATTGAAATTGTTTAAGTATTTTTTAGAATTGGTAATATTGCTCATAATAAGCTAATTTATCTGTCATTTTACGTGCATATTTTATCACTTATGAACGTGTACTAATAGATGGCGTAGTAAAAACACGAAAGGTAATGTACAACGGTTTACATTGAATTTTCACTAGATGACGCTTAAACCAAAATAAAATTACCTATTTAGATGGGATGGGTACGTTACGGGTTTTATAGGTAGATACACTTATTTAGTAACAATTCGTAAACAACCATCTACGAACTACTTCTATGTATGCCTCAAGAACGCACGCACGAACTCATACCATGAGTGAGACCATATTATTTATTAACTAGGTACTTTGTATGAGAAAATGCAAAAAGCAACTATACCTAGAATCGAACCCGGTACCGCTATAGGTAGTATCGTAGTATCATAATTATTATCACCTAGGTGTAAAGTGTTCCTCAAGAAAATTCAATCGAGCCCAAACTATAGTTATATAATATAATATTCTACCATATTCACACAACACCATCTAGTCCCAAATTAATTAATTAATTTATTTATTTATTAGCACAACCACATCATATATATTTATACAGTTAAGGTAAACACTTAAAAGGCATCGTATCTGATTGAGTGTAATATGACAATTACGGTATGCATAGCACTGACAATAATAATGTATGTAGTAAAACTATTTTAAATGTACCTAGTTATTTTACAGTTAACAAAATAGCAGAAAACAAAAAAATAAAACAATTCAATAAAAGTATGCTTAATAGTCTTTGAGTAACTAAGCAGAGCTTTGAGCTTGTAGGGTCATTTCGCCTGTTCGCGTCCATCGCCCAATTCGCGTCCATATACGGACCTCCCTTTAAAAATGCTCGAAAAAGAGTATACTAACACACTAATAAAATGAAAAGTCAGTACCGCCAATACCTCAACGTATAAGAGCATAGAGATATTAAGAATAGAGTGGCAGAGTGGGGCCTATTCGTGTCCGCCGGTGGGAGAGAGAACGCAACATTAAAGGCCACCTGCATCTCTCTCTAACAATACATGCACAACATCAACATTACGCAGTGGCGTGCTACCTGTAACTATTATTTAAATCAGTTTATTAGTAATCAATAGTTTAAAAGTTGTTTTTATTGATACACGAAGATAGTAAAGACAAAGAAGATATATCAGGCTAGTGTGAATGGGACAGGACAAAGGGGAAGACCTAGGAGAACGTTCTCTGACCAGATTGGAGACATCCTGAAAAAAGGACAAGTCAGAAGTACCCTTAACAGAAGAGCATGCATGAGAAACTTGATGGGAGTGAGTGAAGCAAGTGAGGTATGTCAGGATCGTTGCAAATGGCGTTCTGTAGTCTCTGCCTACCCCTCCGGGAAACAGGCGTGAGTCTATGTATGTATGTATGTACGAAGATAGTTTGAAGTGACAAAAATGTTTATATATTTTTAAACTATTTCAAACTTTAATCGTTTTACTTACTACCCTGGCTAACGAAAGTGTTAAAGAAAGTGAAACAACTTATTTAGATTGTCATTTTATAATATATCACATATTATTGTATCAAATTGTATGGTAACTGTGCTTACTAATGTAAGCACAGTTTATTTATTTATTTTATTTAATCATTTATGCACAAACATAGTGTACATCGGTGGACATAATGCCATATGGCATTCTCTACCTGTCAACCTTAAGGTGGTGCAGAGATGAAAGTGGTAGGTGCATTTTACTATTTAGATGTAAGTAATGTTAAATATATATTATTTAATACAGTTACCATACAATTTGTTATAAACATAAAATCTTTATTTGGTTATAAGGGTACAGAGTGTCACAAGACCCATCACCAAGCCGAAGTCTACTCGTTTGTGAACATCATGCCAAGTGATACTAACCAAAAATAATAGCTGGGAAACGATTTTTTTTTGAGTTTTCACATTTTTTTAACTGCAATTAAAAGCGCGCGCGTGCAATTCTCGAAATATCTACATATTCATGGGGTTATAGGGCATCTAAAGAAAATATGAGGAGGTTAATGCATCGATTTTGTACCTAATTAGAAAAATTCCATATTAACTTTGAGCCTCAATATCTCCTGAACCAGTAATTTCCCAGGTATAGTGCCCAAGCAAAAAATGTTCGTACTGATTGGTACAACATAGGATTTCAGTTTTCGTTAAGGGTCTTGTTACACCCTGTATATAACTAACATAATATCATCAATAAATAATAAGCTATTATAATGCATAATTAATTATTGTATGTAGATAAAGTTATGAAAGAACATAATGGTTTAAAAAAAGAATTAAGTATGATTTTAAGCCTTGTGTAGCCTAGTTCCTCTCATTCATCCTCTATAATCCCAGTTAATTCTGCTGCTGCTAATCGCAACTCTTCGGGTTGATTTCTTACCCAGCCATGTAAGTATATAATATACCATACTACGCACATAATAATTATGTGCGCAGCATTTGACCGTGCGCCTATAACTCGGAATAATCTATGAATAATAAGTCCCAGATCTTACTTACGTATTAAATAGTTAATTATCGCTTGCCCCATGCCTCGGAGAGCAGGATATACCGTCGGTCTTGGCTGTAATGAAGATCTTTGAAAGTCAATACGGTTGCCTCAAATAAACTGATACTGGTCTAAGCTATGGAAATATCGCTATACCTTTGGGTTACGGAAGTCAGACGGCAGTGATCCTTCTGTGGAAAAGCCGATATTCTGTCATGTCTGTTTGGACTAGTAAGCGGACGTCGAGCTTCAAGGCGTAAGTCTCGGATGCAACCGGGATAACGCTAGGACGATGATAAATAAGTCCTAGGTCTTACGTGCCTTGACTGTATTCGAACGGGTAACAACCACACTTCTTCCTCTTCAATATATTCGCTAAGACGTCTTATTTGTTGCTCTCGGTATACTTCAATATTTTACACGCCCTGTACTAGGTGCTCAGCCTTATAACGCCGAGCTATCTTCACACGAAAGATCACGTGCGATACTTTATTATATAATTAGGTATATTGATGATGTGTTACCGTGTCACAAAACTTTTATCTATACAATTAGGTTATATTGACATTCAAATATTTCTTTTCCTAAATGGAATACAGCGTAACGCCCATAGTAAAAGATGTTCCTAATTATTAGTACTTTCATTTGATATTAAATTCATTGATGGCCGCCGACCGCCCAAAACCGCCCATTGTCCTTTGTCAACTGCACTAAATGGATGCGAACAGGCGAAATGACCCTACTACGGGTACTAGATAATGGATAAACATACATATCTATAGTTATACTTTTTTTTGTAAATACATACTTATATGTTATACATAGAAACACCCAGATCAAGACAAATATCCATATTCATGCACACAAATGTTTGACTTGAGCGGGAATCGATCCCGCGACCTTTGACGTAGCCGTGCGTCGCTTACACTCCCGCTACGCCAACCGGCCGTCTAGGGTAAACTCGGTAGGGTTACATCGTTTTATTACAAAGATGCCGTAGCCACCTCCAGCTTCATCATCAGACCCCGAATATCATCTAGGTGTACCCAAAGAGCTCCCCAAGACAAATTAATCCACCCCAAACTTGGTGGGCTTAAGTATGTCGTTTTATAACAGAGATGCTGTGGCCACCTTCAGCTTCATCATCAGACCCTGGATATCATCTAGGTGTAAAGTGCTCCTCAAGACAAATCAATCAAGCCCAAACTCGGTCGGGTTTTGTCGTTTTATTACAGAGATGCCGTGGCCACCTCCCAGCTTCATCATCAGACCCTGGATATTATCTAGGTGTAAAGTGTTCCTCAAGACAAATCAATCAAGCCCAAACTCGGTCGGGTTATGTCGTTTTATTACAGAGATGCCGTGGCCACCTCCCAGCTTCATCATCAGACCCTGGATATCATCTAGGTGTAAAGTGCTCCTCAAGACAAATCAATCAAGCCCAAACTCGGTCGGGTTTTGTCGTTTTATTACAGAGATGCCGTGGCCACCTCCCAGCTTCATCATCAGACCCTGGATATCATCTAGGTGTAAAGTGCTCCTCAAGATAAATCAATCAAACCCAAACTCGGTCGGGTTATGTCGTTTTATCACAGAGATACCGTGGCCACCTTCCAGCTTCATCATCAGACCCTGGATATCATCTAGGTGTAAAGTGCTCCTCAAGACAAATTAATCGAGGCCAAATTCGGTCGGTTTATGTCGTTTTATCACAGAGATACCGTGGCCACCTTCCAGCTTCATCATCAGACCCTGGATATCATCTAAGTGTGAAGTGCTCCTCAAAACAAATCAATCGACCCCAAGCTCGGTGGGCTTACGAGGCCATCTGCCAGCTTTGTTATCAGACCAGCAAAATATAGTGCAACATTTCATTGCAAATTTAGACCTTAAAGTACTTAAACCACGCACATAATTGGAAAATTAAAATTGATTAAAGAGTTGAACGGTAGCATTATTGATAGTACCGTAGTAGGTAGGTTGAGCACCCTTGAGGGCCTCAACTCTCGAAGGACCTTGCACATTGCACAAGGGCTACCTATGTTGTCGTTTTTCGACCACGTTAATAAATTTAAGACAACTAAATTGAATATAACGCCATCTAGTGATGTTATGTACCATTAAGCGGGGGTACAAGTGACGTCACGCGTCATCTGGCCCTGATTATTTTTCGATTCGATACGCGTAGCGACATCTTTCGTCATTTATGTTAACGAATTATCGAGTCACATTTTTTTGTTCGACTTTGTAAGTCTATATTCTTACTCGTCTCTGGTATTACAAAGCAAAGGCTGTTGGCAAGGGAACCATCGCCTTTGTTACACACGTCTACCCGTCAAGCTAGTCACATTGTGTAGATTTTATGCGTAAGGAAATAAGACATATTGACATTTCGCTGTGTGTACTGACCTGAGGCCTAATTCTCGTATTTTTATATGACATTGAAATTATAGTAAAAAAATCCTTTATTCATTTGGGTCACAATGTGACGCTTATGAACGTCAAAATAATGAATTCATAAAATAATTACTTAAAGACTCTACATTTACATTTACTGCCACGTTCGCAAAGCAAGGGCGTAGAACCATGAGAAAAACGGGCAATAAAACTCACGGTCACTCTTTTTCAACGCCAGGTTTTGCATAATACACATAATTTACATTTTGTAAGGTGCTGTAACTGTTACACCTTCTATATCACTTGTATATATTTACTGTACATAATAATAGTCAAGCATAATTCTTAATTTTAATTTTGATGTTCATTTAGTTAGCCTCCTCAGAATAGACAGGGTGAATAAAACGAAAATGAAAACTTAAAAATGGCAACGAAAATGTTAACTAAGTACGTATTTAGTTTCTTTTTTAAAAAAAGAGAACCGCCTTCAAAAAATCGACCCACTGAAAAGTGCGAAATAATTTTTACATACGCTACCCCTAATCCTCTCAAATTTCCTTTCGAATTTCTCCCAAAAACTAATTACTAAATTAAACTAAATACTTAGTTTTTGAAGTCGGTGCCAAACCAACAAAAACAAAAAGAATAAAGGCTTGATGCTGCAAGAGAGACAGAGGACGCCCTCCGTAAATGCTGCTCCGGCTGATCCAAACAAATGCGGCGGACTTGTACATATTATTGAATTGGCTGTGAGCTCTCGTATTATGCTCCGGTGAAATATGTCAATAACGGATGGCTTAGCGAATGGGGCAATGAGTGTTCCTAATGGATTTAAATGTCCGGCACTAAGAAGAGATCAACTCGAGCCAGGTGAACTGCCTGATGCCATTTTGATATTATTTGATGATTCATCAATAGCATTGCGTCTTAAAGATGATGATGGATACATTTCCATAGCTCCAGTGACAGCGACCTATCAAGGCAATCGCGGTGATGGTGATATCGAGAGGCGGATGTTGCCAGTCATATTGAGTTGGGCTGTGACGGTACACAAGTTGCTAGGATGTACACCAGGGCCGTGAAAGCTCCATACATGGGTAAATTTAACTGTATATATGTATGTAACTACCGAAGATTGCAAGAAAAAAATTACATATATACCTAGAAATATCTGTAGCGATAACTGAACGGTAATTACGCCAACATCGATAAGATCTGTGTGGCGCAGTGGAAGAGTGCTAAGCTCATAACTCAAATGTCCGTGGGTCGAATCCACGCTAATCTAGAACTACTTTTTGTGATTTTTATATTTTTAGGGTTCCGTACCTCAAGGTAAAAAAGGAACCCTTATAAGATCACTTTCTTGTCCGTCTGTCTGTCTGTCTGTCTGTCTGTCCGTGTGTCACCACCGATTTTCTCAGGAACGGGTGGACCTAGCAAATTGAAATTTATACCAGATACTGAGGTCTATGGTTGCTATTAGGTGTATGAAAATCAGGGTCCTAGGTCAACCCAATAAAAAGATATGGTCAAAATTAGATTTTTGCGAAAACTTGTAAGTACCAAAATTAACCTTAATTTTCAATTTTTTTTAATTTTCGGAATTTTTCCTTTACTTGTGCTGTAAGACCTTGGTTTTGACCAAAATTCTAGGTCAACCGTAAGTACCCTATAGGTTTTGGGTCGAAAACCTATATGGTAGTTCCCGTTGAACTAGAATCACGAAATTTGGCCAAAAGCAGGGTCTTACAGCACAAATAAAGGAAAAATTACAAAAAATAAAAAAAGTGGAAAATTTAAGGGTGTCCCCATACATACGTAGTAGGCTCCATTTAAGATAGTCCTCTAAGTTGTATGGGCGCTCATACAGATTTAGAGGACTAGCGTAATTCAACCTCAAATGAGGTAAAATGCGTACGGAACCCTCGGTGCGCGAGTCAGACTCGCACTTGCCCGATTTTTTTTACTTTTAAATTGCATATTTTACAATATAATAGTTGTCATTTACTTATTTATTAACACCGAAATTAAACATTTATTTTATTTTGAAAAATGAATCCACTACTAACGCCATCTATACGATCGGAATAAAAATTAAATTGTTTGTACGCCATCTAGAGTAGAGGATGCATATTGAACTTTTCCTTAGAGAGAGTTGCGCATCTATACCAGTATATCTGTATAATCTATGATGTACACTTAGTGCCACGGTAATCGACCTAGGGCCTAAAATCTTTGCTAAAGGCCAATGCTATGTTGCCTTGAGTCGGGTTAAATCCCTAAAAGGCATGGCTTTAAGTGATATTGTCTAGAACAAATTACTCAACCATCCCCACGACAACAGAGCCTTAATTCTTTCACCGACTTTCTTTGTTTTTAATCGCAAAGACATAGACACGTAAACACATACACACACACACACACTCGTACATACACACAAACACACGCACGTACACATACAAATACACAAACGCGCGCGCGCGCACACACGTACACATGTACAAACACACACACATAATACATACAAACATACTAAGAACCAATATACCTATGTAGGTATACGGGTCAAACTGAAAACCTTCTTTTTGGAAGTCGGTTAAAATACTAAAACTTTCTCCTAAGTGTAACAAATACTTTTCAGACAAACTCGAGTTAATCGTGGGCAAACTTACATATATACGGGTCAAACTCAGAACCTTCTTTTTTTGAAGTCGGTTAAGGTAACAAATACTTTTCTGAAAACCGCATCAAAATCGGTTCAGCCAAACGCGAGATAATCGCGGACAAACATACATACATACGGGTCAAACTGAGAACCTCCTTTTTTTGAAGTCGGTTAAAAACAGAAGCATCCACTTACATGATTTATACCTAATAATGCAGGCAATCCGCGAAAGTGATCAGAACCATAATGGAAAGGATGCAGTTACATATTAAAATGTAATACCAGCCCGCAAGACCGTCATCGACCAGTCATCGCAAGTAGCACCCGTTCACGAGTATGACGCATGTGCCAGCCATCATCCCTCTCGCCATATTAGAGGGACAGCGATGACCCGACACACGACGCCACCACAAGAAATGACAATTTAGGTATACGAACCGGCAGTAAGAAACAATCTATTGGTATACTGACCATGACCGCCAATTACCTTCATTTTCCAGATCGTTATTATTAACATAAATTAGTGGAACGCGTGAAGGAATGCAAATGTAGAAAGAATTTTGTGAAGGTGACAAGTGAACAATGATATGATCAGGGATAAATAATGATAAATTACATTCAACAAATCCTAAAAATATCCAAATCCTGCAAAAATCATGTGTTCACGAGGCACCTCCACTTAACATGTCACTTATCAAAACGAGAATTTAACAAATCTATATAACAATTATATTAAACTGTCAGAAAAGAAAATTTAGCCTAAGCCCGTCCCCATGGCGTCTAAATTTAAAAATTCCTTAATAGTGTAATAATAACTCCTTTGTAAAAGAAAGTTCCTAATTGTCCGTTTGTATTTGTGCATGTGTAAATTCATTATTTCAAGAGGCAATTTGTTGAAAAATCGTATACCAATCCCCGCAAATGAGTTCTGAAGTTTATGTAGACGGTAATTAGTTCCCACCAGTTTATGCTTATTGCTTGTGTTCACTTTGTGCAAATCACAATATTTGCGGTATAGAATTAAGTTTTTGTTAATGTACATTAAGTTAACCTATATATATATACATATATATATATTGCGATGCAACTGTCAATATATATAGATACTTCTTTAAATTTATCACGTAAAGAATCTCTAGCACCTAACTTATAAATTGCACGTATGGCCCTCTTTTGAATGACAAAAATAGTCTGTATATCAGCAGCTGTACCCCATAACATTATACCGTAAGACATATACGCTGTGAAAATAACTAAAGTAAACTAGTCTAGCAGTATCTATATCTGTGAATTCCCTAACTTTTCTAACTACAAACGCTGCAGAACTAAGTTTTACTGCGAGACAGGATATTTGGGCGCCCCACTGATGCTTACAATCTAAAGTTACACTAAGGTGTAACTTTAGATTGCATCTCTAATACCATAAAGTTTCAATTTACGTAAAAGTATATTATGTTCCACACAATCAAACGCCTTTGATAGGTCACAAAAAACACCAATGGCATCCTTCGAGTTTTCCCAAGCATTAAAAATATGCTTTAACAAAGTTACACCGCCATCAACGGTGGAGCGACCCTTAGTGAAGCCATTGTTCACTGTGAAATAAATTATTTGTGTGAAAGTGGCTCTCTAATTCATGCAAAATAATCTTTTCAAAAATTTTACTAATAGCAGGCAAGATAGAAATTAGCCGAAAATTACTAGGGTCGCTCTTGGATCCCTTTTTGAATAATGGTATCACTTTACTGTGTTTCATTAGATCAGGAAATACCCCTGTATCTACGCATCTGTTGAATATTGCAGCTAAATATGGAGCTAAACTAGAAATAATTTGTTGAACAAGTTTAACAGAAATTCCCCATAAGTCAACAGTAAGGACTCCAAGAGTTTTTGGCGTTATGTAAAGGCGCAGCAATCAGGTGCAGAATTCGAGTACAATGGGAATAAAGTCTCCGGTTTAGATGCCGTGAATGCTTTCGCGGCATTTTCGCGGAGTATTTTAAATCTGCATTTTTAACAGTACCACCGACACAATTTGGCCATGTTGAAAGTACCATTGGTAGTAATAACCCATAAGGCGAGGGAGATTGGTGAGTGATACAAGTTTTACTACAGTGGAAGCGATGGAAAAAGAAATGGTGTGGGAATTGTTTTAGATGGTAATTTAAAAGAAAGTGTGATGGAAGTTAATAGAGTGAATGATAGGCTTATGGTGGTGAAAGTTATGTTAGAAAATGTGATGCTGAATGTTATAAGTGCGTATGCCCCACAGGCAGGGAGTGATGAAAGGGTGAAAGAGAAGTTTTGGGAGGACTTTGACTCTGTTTTAATGAGTATTCCAGTGAACGAGGAAATGTATGTAGGTGGTGATTTTAATGGACATGTAGGAAGAATGAATAGTGGATATGAAAGAGTGCATGGAGGATGGGGAATTGGTACTCGTAATAATGAGGGCGAAGTCCTGCTACAATCGGCGATTGCGTTTGACCTGGCGGTGGCCAACACATGGTTTCAAAAAAAGAGAGGCCACTTAATTACGTATAAAAGTGGCAACCACACCACTCAAATTGACTACTTCCTCGTCAGACGCAACAAACTCAAACAGGTCAAAGACTGCAAAATAATACCAGGAGAAAGTGTAGTATCGCAGCACAGGCTCCTAATTATGGAAGTTGCTATAGCAGTTATTCGCAACAGAAACAAAGAGCGACCACCCCCTAAAATTAAATGGCACCTTTTGGAAATGCCAGAATATGAAAAGGAATTTAGAAAGCGAGTGGTGGATAAAATGATAGCGATGGATAACATGGCTTAAAGAAGTGTGAATGAATGTTGGAGTGAAATGGCAGTATGTATCAGGAGTGCAGCGAAAGATATTTTGGGAGAATCAAAAGGAAAAGGTACGATAGATAGAGATACATAGTGGTGGTCGGCAGAAGTACAAAAGGTTTTAAAGGAAAAGAAGAGGAAATTTAAAGAATGGCAGGGTGTGGAAGATATTAATTTGAAACAAGAAAAGAAGGTAGAGTATGATGAGTTAAGAAAGAATGCTAAGAAAGTCGTTGCTCTGACAAAAGCGGCAGCTCAGGAGGGCTTATACAATAACCTAGAGAGTCCGGCGGGTCAAAAACAACTGTACCGCCTCGCTAAAGCTAGAGCGAGGAAAGCAAGGGATGTATGTCAGATAAAGTGTATAAAAGATGAGACTGGCGCGGTACTTTCCACGGTTGACAAAATTAAGGATAGATGGAGAAATTACTTTGCGAGACTGATGAATGAAGAGAATGATTGGAGTGGTTTGCTTGAGAATGTACCTGTGAATGAGGGGCTGATAAGAAAGGTAAGTGAGGAGGAAGTGAGAGTAGCAGTAAATGAAATGAAGAATGGAAAAGCTGTGGGGCCGGATGGAATACCAGTTGAAGTATGGAAGACACTCCAGGTAGATGGATGGAAGTGGTTAACTTTATTCTTCGATAAGTTGTTGGTGAAAGAGGCCATACCTGATGAATGGTGTAACAGCTCGCTGGTTCCCATCTATAAAAACAAAGGTGATGTGCTGGAGTGTAACAACTATAGAGGAATAAAGCTAATAATAGTATGAAAGTTTGGGAGAAAGTGGTTGAACGAAGATTGAGAGAAGAGAGTGTCATTTCACAAAACCAATTCGGTTTTATGCTTGGTCGAGGAACAACAGATGCCATTTTTGCGATCCGCCAACTCTGTGAAAAATACCGAAGTGCTCACAAAAACTTGCACATGGTTTTTGTGGATCTCGAAAAGGCATATGATCGGGTACCTCGTGAGGTTTTGTGGTGGGCCCTTAAGAAGAAAGGTGTGCCTGGGCAGTATGTACAGTTGATCCGAGCAATGTACAGTAGATGTAAACCTACGTCCGGTCTACAGCTGGCAATACCGGCAACTTCAAAGTGGCTGTAGGCTTGCACCAAGGGTCGGCTCTTAGGCCTTACCTCTTCCTGCTTATAATGGACGCTCTCACGATGGACATACAGGGAGAGGCTCCCTGGTGTATGCTGTTTGCCGACGACATTGTGTTGATTGCCGAGAGTGCTCCTGAGGTCCAGGGCAGACTGACAAAGTGGTGGCAAAGGCTGGAGAGTGTTGGCCTGAAAGTCAGTATACGCAAAACTGAGTACATGTTTTGCGACTTCGGCGGTCTCTCCAGACCCGCGCCCATATCCGTTGGTGGAGAGCCCATATCGGTCTGCTCCGACTTCCGGTACCTCGGGTCACTTATTCAAGGGGACGGGGAAATAGACCGCGACGTCACGAACCGGATCAACTCAGGTTGGATGAAATGGCGACAGGTCACAGGAACAACTTGTGACCCACGGATGCCCCTTAGGTTAAAGGGGAAAATCTACAAATCCGTAATAAGGCCTGTCGCACTGTATGGATCGGAATGCTGGGCCTTGAAGAAGACGGATGAAAGAAGATTGCATGTAGCAGAGATGAGGATGTTGAGATGGATGTGTGGGGTGACAAGGATGGATAAAATTAGAAATGAGTTTATTAGGGGAAGTCTGAAAGTTGCACCGGTGCAAGAAAAGCTGAAAGGAAATCGTCTATCGTGGTATGGGCATGTGATGAGGAGGGATGAAAATCATGTGACTAGAAAGGTGATGAAGATAAGAGATGAGGGATATAAGGCAAGAGGAAGACCAAAGAAAAGATGGATGGATTGTGTGAAGGGTGACATGAATGAAAAGGGAGTGAATGATAAGATGACGTCTGAAAGGAGAGAATGAAAGAGAAAGACATTGTGCGCCGACCCCAAGTAATATGGGAACAGGGCAGGCAGAAGAAGAACCTACACTCTTCGCACATTAGCCTTGATAGCATTACCAAGACAGATATATCGCGGGCAGTTAAACGCTTAAAGGCTCAATCTTCTATTGGGCCAGATGGCATACCTGCCTATATTATCAAAGATTGCGTTTGTGTTTTAGAGGAGCCCCTCTTGCACATTTTTAATTTGGCGGTAAGTACATACTGCTGTCTATCCTGCCGCATGGAAAGTGTCTAGAGTTACACCTGTACCCAAGGACGGCTTCAGGTCTCAGAACACAAACTACAGGCCTATTGCCGTGCTCTCAGCATTCGGCAAGGTGTTTGAATATATTCTAATTAGTCACATCACTAGACAGGTTAAACAGCAAATAAGCGAGTGTCAGCATGGGTTTAAAGCTGGTAAACCTACAGCCACCAATTTAATTAACTTTGTCGATTATTGTGTGACGAAAATGGACAAGAGTAGACAAGTGGACACGGTCTATTTTGACTTTAAAAAAGCATTTGACCGTGTCCAAATTAACGTGCTGTTGCAGAAATTTGCTGATATGGGCTTCATACCTAATCTCTTGAACTTTTTCTCCAGTTATTTTGTACGTAAAAACAACCGTACGCAATATGTCCTGTTAGATAACTTCCAGTCTGACCCATATAACGCTCGCTCCGGTGTAAACCAGGGAAGTGTTTTGGGTCCGACTTTCTTTTTAATAATGATCAACGACTTGCCGAGTGTCGTCAGTACGGCAAAGTGTCTTATGTTTGCTGATGATCTGAAGCTGTTCTTGGGCATAGATAGCCTAGACGACTGCGAAGCCCTTCAACGGGACATCAACAGCGTTGTAGCTTGAGGGAGCACGCAATCATTTAGAATTTAACGCCTCAAAATGCAAAACCATAACGTTTACTCTACTCTACACTTACGTCATATCAAGTGTCCCGTTTGAACGAGTCACTCAAATACGAGACTTAGGCTTGATTCTAGACTCAAGTCTTACTTTTAATACACACATCACAGCAATGTGTAAGAGGAGCTTTAAATCTCTAGGCTTTGTGATGAGACAAGCGTCTCCGTTTCGGCGCAGGAGCGCTATTGTCGTGTTGTACTTCTCCTTTGTTCGGAGTACTTTGGAATATAACTCCGTCATCTGGGACCCTCACGAAGACAAGTATCGCATGATGATAGAGCGAGTGCAGCGGAAATTCTGCCGGTTTCTGTATAAAAAGCTTTATGGGTACTATCCTTATCTATACCCGTCTCTGTTTGTGTCTGGCATGGTAGGTCTTGACACGCTAGCATTACAACGCAAGTGTGCCCTTATGTTGCATTATTATATGTTATTTAGTTAATCATAAAATTGACGATTCGGTAACACTCTCACACTGTTCATTATCAGTGCCGAACCAGTACACTCGGCTACGCTCGCGCCGCTTGCTTGCCGCACCACATGTGTGAACATGTACGGCGCAATACGCACCCACATGCCATGCAATTTCACTGCTCTTTCTTTGATTGCTCAGTATCCTGATTTGGACATATTTTTCACGAACCAAACCATATTTTTGAAAATGGCTGCATTCTTTTTGTCATGTACCTAATTACATTATTCTAAATGTATGCATGTTAATAAAACACTGTATGTACTAGGGCTTGGATCCCGGAATTCCGAAATTTCGTAATTCCGGCATTTCGGCCGTTTTTTTCCGATATTATAATATCGGAATTGAGGGCCCAAATATCGTAATTCCGGTATTCATAAATAATACAATGTGATTTTTCTAGGAAACATTTTTTTGTAAACGTGGCCAATAAAACACACTGTTAGGTCACCATTCCTTCCCCAGCGACACCGCGCCCCCTCTTGAGTGTTTCCCCGATATTTTGTTAATTCCGCGAACGAGCCGAGACCATAGTTGACAATGAAAAGTTAAATGTGATCATGGAAGCAGATCTAATGCAAATCACACCAGAGTTAGCTTCGGTGTTAGTACTTAACGATTTATGAAACAATAATTCTAATTATCTTAAAAAGAATTAGAAAGGAAACAATAATTGTAGAAATAATAAAGCAAACATGCATTGAGTGCTATATGAGTTTACTCAACCGTCACAATATAGAGGCAATATTGAAATCTATCGTTTCGTCTGATGAAAAAATGGGACCGATCCGAGAATAGGAATCGCTCGTCAATGCACTTGAACCAAGGAGAACCTGCCAACTCCTGCACAAGTGAAAACTCATTCAGAAAAAGTACTGGTTGTTGTCTGAGGGACCAGTACTAGTATCGTGCACTTTAGCTTTCCAAGATATAGGTAGATAGATATGACAGCATATTACAGTATCAAATTTCACTGTCAACAATTGCAAACAATGATGAAAAGATGCCTATTAACCCGCCATTTGTGACGTCACTTTGACTTACGTGGTTTGTGACACCGGTCTTATAGACCGGGTTTTTCAAATTGAGATTTCCTAAATGGTTTTACTGCATGGAGTTTTTACTTATTAAAATATTGAAAAGCTATGATTTTTTTATAACAATACAATGTTATATCTTAAATTAATGATCATTTATTTATCTATATCTGGCGAAAAGTGGGTGTAGAAATACACCTCTGCCTACCTCTTTGGGGTTATAGGCGTGAGACTATGTATGTATGTATGTATGTATGTTTATTTATCTTTAAGCTTACATCTATAAAACATTAAAAATAGCCAAGTTATTTCTGTAACTTGCTCCAATAAATCATCACTTTTTTGGAAAATGAACAATTTCATAAGACAAAAAATCGATTTCAAAGATGTTATTGAATCTCGCCCCCACGATTTTTTCAACAATTGAATCAATCAACTATCCATAAAATAAGGAAAGTGCATAAACTCTCTTTAAAGTTTAGTAATATATGTTTTTATTTTAACAGTTATGTTCCCACTGCTGGGCTAAGGTCTCCCGCACACTCTTCCATAAATGCCGATCTTTTAGCTTTATCTTGTCAGTCAGCTAGAAAAGTAATAATCGTTTTTCCGGCCTGCCCCTGTCAACACTTCTCTTTCCTCCAGTTCTACTTCTCCTTCAGGGTTGCATTGTTTGGTGATGTATGTCCACTTTTCGAGATGTATCCTACAGATATATCCTACCCAATCCTATTTTAACTTCGCTGCTTTGACGCGGACTTCGCTGCTTTGACGGTTAGTCTTACACGGTACCTACACCTAACACGCTACATTATATGGCACATTGGCAAACCATGAGCTAGAAATTTCGAGAATCAGTCTGGTTATTATTTTTAATGTTAAATTGCCTGGTTTTGTAACAATGTTTAATTATACTATTTTTCTTCTTAACTTTTTTCTACTTAGGCTTGAACGTTCATGGCATGTTAATTAATAAAAACTAGAAAATGTTGAGGTGTGCAAGTTCAATGGTAAAATTTATATTTATTCAATGTATAACGAATTGTAAACTGATGAAAAGTATATAACTTGTTTAATTTCTGCATTATACACGTTTATTTTATACTAGCTGACCCAGCGAACTCCGTATCGCCTTTTTAGGAGATTTATTTGATTCCCTTTTTTCCAAACCCCTTTTCCAAAGTTACCATTGACTTAGCGCTTAATCTCTTATCATTTCAGAGTCTATAAATGATGAACAATCAAACATAGATTTTTATGTAATATTGAATTCTACATTCCTTAAAATATCGGAGACGATACCCATATCGACTTAAAAAAGAAATCCCGTCCGCCATCTTTGATTTCCTATCCGCCATCTTTGATCACGAAATAGATGTTGTATTTGGATTTAACATCCCTTAAATCATCAGAGACGATACCCATATTGATTTTTTAAATATTTCTCATCCGACATCTTTGATTTCCCATCCGCCATCTTAAATCACGAAATAGATGTTGTATTTGGATTCCCCTTTCCTTTAAACATCGGAGACGATAACCATATTGATTTGAAAAAAAAAATCCCGTCCGCCATCATTGATCACAAAATAGACGGTGCTTTTGAATTCCCCATTCCTTAAAATATCGGAGACGTTACCCATATCGACTTAAAAAAAAAAACCCGTTCGCCATCTTTGATTTCCTATCCGCCATCTTTGATCACGAAATAGATGTTGTATTTGGATTCTCCATCCCTTAAATCATCAGAGACGATACCCATATTGATTTTTTAAATTTTTCCCATCCGCCATCTTTAATTTCCCATACACCATCTTGAATCACTGAACAGATGTTGTATTTGGATTCCGCATCCCTTTTAACATCGCAGACGATACGAATATTGATTTTTTAAATTTTCGCATCCGCCATCTTTGATTTCCCATCTGCCATCTTTGATCACGAAATAGATGTGGTATTTCGATTCCTCACCCCTTAAAATATCGAAGGCGATACCCATATTGATTTTTAAAATTTTCTCATCAGCCATCTTTGATTTCCCGTCCACCATCTTGGATCACTAAATAAATTTCATATCGAGGGTTCACGGGCAAAATGTATTAAGCGACATCCTGGCCGATATTGAGTTATATACATATTCGGAATCGCCGGATTTTTCTGCGTCGTTTGCACTCGGTTTCGTGCTGATCTGAGCACTTTTTTGGCGCTTAAAACAATAGTAAATTTAGGGGCAGTTCGGAGTACCTTTGATTGAAGCGACAACATTTTTTTACAATTTAAGAAAAAATGGACTTCATACAGGCGAAATATTTAGTGTTTTTGACTTGAGCTATTTTCCCCGGCATAAGTTTGGTAAGATAAGGTGTTTGAATCGTCTTGCCTGCGCCTAAAATATATACATACTGTCGCTTACAGCATTTTGCTTGCACCTGAAATTCATACTTGATGTCGCTTAAAACATTTAGCCTGCTGCTGAAATCCATACCTTATGTCGCTTAAACCATTTACCATGCGTCTGATATTAATACACACAGGCACTTAAATCATATTCATATTTAAGGCGAGGTTGCAGTACAGTGCGTAGCTCGACCTCACCCCCCGCAAAAACAAAAACACGGCGGTGGCGTCAGCGAGTGAGCGGGGGGAGGGGGGGGGGTTTCGTGTGTGCGTGTGCCACAGCGCAGCGTAAAAAAACCGTAGATGAGTTATGCGAACTTCAAAAGTGGCACATTAAAAACTGACAAATTGATGACAAACTTTTTTTTTCTAAATGTCTCATTTGGCTTTAGTCGCGTACGCGCTGCGGTCGGAAGCGCTCGCTCTTTTACTCGCGTGTGTGTACGTTACATTTGAAAATGCCGTCGTGTGTAATGAGATTTTGCTAAAGTAGTTAAACTTTAGTAGGAAAATGACTAAAAGTTATGGAATCACTTCTCATTCATGAGTATTACAATATTACAACGTTTTATTTTCAATTTATAATAAATTCAGTATCACAAATAATAGAGTGAATAATAAATTGGCATTTAGCGAGTGTAAAAGAGAAGTAGTATTGTGCGTGTTCAAAGACTAAAAAACAAAGTATCCAGATGGGACATTCGTAATAATAAAATACTGATGTGTGTTTTTGTCAAGTAATAAAAGTGATTTGAGGCTGAATCAACACAATATATTATTATTATAGAAATACAAAATCATACGTAAGTTACAAACATTGACGGATGATCAAAGTCCATTCACTTGTTCTTGTTTTTCTCCTTTTAGTATTAAACAACTGAGTAGATTGTACTGCACAGTTTTCGCTGCCGACCCACCGTACCCCTGGCAGTACCTCTGGGGGTATGGTGGGACTTTCAAAGCTTAACCCGTACTCCCAGATAATATTGTTGTGTGATTAGTTTATTAATTTCAGTTCGTTAATTTCAAATTCTACTATTTTGTGGGATCATTCCCAGTATAGTAGTAGCATTGAACAATTCTATGATAGAACTGTCCTAATTCTATTAGCACAACTTGATGAGGAGAACAGAACTAATGGGATAAGTAATAGGAAATGTCCCAGTCTAGTTCTATGTATGTTTTTACAAGGGTATTCAATAGAACTACTGGGAATGATCCGTAGTGTCACGACATCGCGCTCATACATCCGAATAAATATGTTTTGTAGACGTTCATTTGTTTAATGTGTAAAACAAATGAACGTTTACAAAACAAATGAACGCCTACAAAACAAATGAACGTCTACAAAACAAATGACTTACAGAAAGTGATCAGCTATCGATAGTGATTGCAGAAAACAGGTGCATGCGATTTTCAACCTAATTGACATTAGTCAGAATTTATAATTTTATTACCCTAATATTGCCAGAAAGCGAGAAAAAACAAAAAAAAAGTTTGTCATGAATTGTCAATAAGGTCGAAAATCGCATGCACCTGTTTTTTGCAATCACTATCGATAGCTGATCCTTTCTGGTAGTCATTTGTTTTGTAGACGTTCATTTGTTTCGTAGACGTTCATTTGTTTTGTAGACGTTCAATTGTTTTGTAGACGTTTATTCGTTTAACACATTTTTATAAATACATATTTATTCGGATTTGTGAGCGCGATGTTTTGACACTACCCTTGTAAAACATACATAGAACTAGTGGTAAATTTCCTATAACAGTATGCTTAGTGCGAGTTTTTTTAACTTCTCGAACGCGTTAATGTTAACTCTAATTTGTATGGCATTGGATCAGCGCCGTCTGGCGGGTAACTCGTGAACCATATTTAGCGAGTACGAGTTTGTTAAATTAACTTCTTACTTTGTGACTATCGAATCACTTAGTGAAGTGAGCGTGTAAACATGCTTAATCTACATTTTTGTGAGTGTGAGTTGTCATAACAACAATTTTGACACTTCGTTCGTTAACTTTTTCACTTGCGAGTATGTTAACGCTGTCACTAAGCTTTTAGTAGTGAGAGAAAGATTTTTCTGTAATTTCGTTGTTTATGAGTTACAAAAAAATGGCATCACGACACTGTTTTGCGTGGAAAATGTTATCGACTGATAGAGAGAGAAAACAACGTAGGTAATATGATAAAAGTACGGGCAGAAGCTCGCAGTGTGTGTGCGATTTCACAGACGCGGAATTTAAAAGAAATTATCGCCTTTCTGTGGAAGCTTTTAAATTCTTGTGTGACGAACTAGGTACGAGAGTTAACAGATTTGAGAAATTCGCAAGGGGTCACATTAGAAGCAAAGGTAAAATCTTTAAACAAAACACCAAATATTTCACAAACTCACATCAACAAGAAACTAAGAATTTTGTAACTTCGTTCACATCAACAAGAATGATCTTCTTTACTTACTGTTCCATAAATGTTATCAATAAATCGAATTGATGCCAGCTTGTCTTAATTTTTATTTAAAGCGTTATATTATTATCAACAACTAATAAAGTAAAACAGTTGACATAAGATAAACGTAAATAGCAATATGCGTAAACAAACTACAACAAGTATGTTATCCTACTAAATTGGATACATACTACGTCTCCTTGCTCATAACGTTACAAAAGCGCATATGACATTTGGTTGGTTTATATCCGTGCTGCCAACATACGAAAAAAAAAGAACGCGGCCCACGGTGAACAAACGTCGCGCGAGTAGAATAGTTAGCCCAAGTTAGCCGCTCACTCGCACTCTGTACTTTTCACTTTACGCCGTGAAAAAGTATATTCACTTACAACGTTGTTAAGTTATTCGGTTTATTTTGTTGCAACTCGCACTACGCTTTCTGTTTCTATTCTTCTCATCAAGTTGTGCTAATAGAACTAGTGGGAAAAAAAGTATCACTAGTTCTATCATAGAACTGTTCAATAGAACCAGTGGGAATGATTCGACAGCGCAAGGATGATGATGATGACGGGTCTTCAACAGTACCACAGATTATACCTATAATATACAAAGCATTATAACCATTAGCAGTAATACCTAAACGTTTTATTCTCTAATTTATCTCCTTGTTGCACTATATCATCGTACTAGCGCTTGTCTTCGCTTGTCTAAAAATATAAAAACGTAAGTAGTAAGTCATTATCATACGAGAGATAACACTGTTCAGTTTAATGTCCACGTAGCACGTTGGTATAACACTACGAGCATTTCAGCCAGGAGTACGGTTAAGCTTTAAAAGATCCACCATACCCCCAGGGGTATTGCCAGGGCTACGGTGGGTCCGCAGCGCACAGTTTTTATATTAACGTACTGTTTTAGGTTTCCATTGAATGAAATGTACTTTTTTAATAAATGTTATAAATAAATCACATCGACTTTTTATTTCCCTACCTTAAATGAATTAATCAAATTTACTTTGAGGCGAATTGAATTTACTCAAGACAGACAAAGTGATCATGACGCATCTGAGTCAAATTATTGTTTGTGAAACGGTCAGCATGATGTCACAATGCGCTTCGGTCTAGAGAGTATATGTTTATCTCTATTTCGCGCTTGTGATTAGATGTGCTATCTCACTTACACTTCTTATCTAATTCTTAGTGTGTCGTTTTGACATATTTATATTAGTGTGCGTACGCTTTTCGCGATGCGTGCCACTCGTAAGCTCCGTCATGTTACCTTGTCAGTAACCTGTCTACGGTTTCTTACTAGTATGTCTATGGTTTGAACGATTGAGTTTGGAACACGAATTACTTTGTACTTTTGCGAAAACGTACATGCGGGGGTGGAGGGGGATTTTGCGGAGCAACGACGTACGTCCGCCCTCAATCACGCCTAGACAGGCACTGATGAACGGCCGGCGAGCGATATAATGCCAACATTTTGACTATTTTTTTCTTGGAGAAAAATGATAACGAAATTACGAAATCTGTCTTTACCAATTTTTTTTTAATAAAGAGCTGTTTCTATTGATAATACTTTCATATAAATTCATTATGGAATCTCTAAGCAGTACACGTTTAAAATTGTGATTTAGTGCCATGTTTGACATTTTTTTTTATCGAACCAATCATTCCAAAACGTGTTTCTATCTTTACGATTTACTAGAAGATATGTTCAACTTTTATACTTTAATTTTTATTCAGTAAAAATATGATAGTTCATGGGACTTTCAGACGTTCAAAAATCTTAAAAAGTACTGCAACCTCGCCTGGCGGTTAAATCCTTCTTCTTGAACTGAATTAATAAAGACTCGTCTCATCAGACATATTGTATTCTAAGTGGTGGAAGTTAAAACATTTTTACTCTACTGGAATTAGGAAATCCATATTCGTTAAGATAGTAAAAATTTTGTATAAATCGTTTATCCGTTGTCGGGTAAGACATATCGTTTCGGCGCCAGAGTCTTTGATTTACGTCACTGTGAGTAACGTGCGTGCCCCCGCGGTGCTTCAGTCGCCGTGAACCGTGTACGAGTATGGACATGTTATGTGTTATTTGGACAAAATCATCACCTGGTTATTGAAATATTGCGTTGTTGTGGCGTAAAATAGTGCATAATCCATATCTACACTATATAATTATAAATTATTTATTATTATTATTATTTATTTATAATATTATAAAGAGGAAAAATTTGTATTTTTGTTTGTTTGTTTGTAATGGATAAACTCAATATAATACTATAAATGTCCTGTTATATGGCAGTGAGACGTGGCCTGTGCTTGAGCGACACAAGCAGAATCTGCGTGTCACGGAGATGATCATGCTGCGCTGGATGTGTGGTGTCACGCGGAAGGACCGCATTAGGAACTCCCGCATCCGGGGTAGCCTTCATGTCCGTGACATTGCTGACAAACTGCAAGAGTGTCGTCTACGCTGGTGTGGCCACGTCTTACGTCAACCGGCATCTTACGTGGGTAACAAATGTCTTGCCATGCTACCTCCGCCGGGCCCCGGTAAACGGGGAAGGCCAAAAAAATGCTGGCTTGACGTCGTTAGGGATGATATGCGTGCCAACCAACTAACCACCAGGGATGCTGAAGACCGTGCGAAGTGGATGAGATACCGAGATATAGCCGGAAAGCGGACCCCGGGCTCCAAGGCGTGGGTTTTGGAACGCAAACGGGACAGCGCTAGGATGATGATGATGATGAAACTCAAAAACTACTGGACCGATTTAAAAAAATCTTACACCATTAGGAAGCTACATTATCTGCGAGTAACATAGGCTTTATTTTATTTTAGAAAAAATAGGGGTCCGTAAGATATTTGGGTTTTTCGGGTACGCGAAGTAGTTTCCTCAGAACGCGGGTGAAACTGCGGGAAACGGCTAGTCTAATTATAATTTGAAGAAATTCATAAAGAAATGATCAATACATTAAAAAGGTGAACTTTTAGGGACCTAAAAGTTCATGGCGAAATGTGGGTGTAATATTACACCTCTGCCTACCCCTTCGGGGATACAGGCGTGAGTCTATAAAATAAAAAATAAAAAAGGTGATTAATTTATTGTATTATTAACTTACTGTAAAATGTATTCGAAATATAAACAGTCTACACGGCGTGTCTCTTACACTCGATCAGACAGTATTAATTATTGTGAATTAGAATGTTCACATTGAATAAACATAATTTTATTATAGTACTATTTTGAGAGCGTAAATCTGAATTGAAAGTATTATTTGCCATATACATTTCGATGCTTAAACAAAAAAATATTATAGATAAGTACTTACTTACATAATTGTTTCCTAAATGTTTCCTTAATAAATAGTAGGTAGTTGTTTGTGTTTATTAAAATCTATAATTAGTGTTACTATCAGCAGAACTATTACTGGAAGGCAGCGATAACCGAGTGGATATACTAACAGACTGCCATGCAGAGGGTATCGGGTTTGAATCCACAATGAATTTTCGGAGTTATGTGCGTATTGAATTGTTAATTATCGCTTGTCCTTTGCCTCGGGGAGCACGTTAAGCCGTCGGTCCCGGTTGTCATGAAGATCTTTGACAGTTCTTACAGGGCGTCAGTACCTTCTAAATAAACTGACACTAGTATAAACCATGGAATATCGCTATCCCTTCGGGTTGCGGAGGTCAGACAGGCAGTCGCTCTGTGGAAAAGCTAATATTCAGCCAAATCCGGTTAGACTAGAAAGTGGACCCCAGATTGAAACTGGGATGACGCTAAGAGGATGATGATCAGCAGAACTATTACTGACTGCCTCGTTGGTCTTGCGGCAAAAATGTGCGCGTAGGATCGGGAAGTCTCATGTTCGATTCCCGGGTCGGACAATATGTTATTGGGTTTTTCTATTAGGAAATTCACAGTAACAGCACGGATTCTGGAATGTGCCCGGTACGGCAATAGGCTCGCCAATTATTACGTGGGAATAAAATAAATCTGGCGAAAAGTAGGTACCACTGCCTACCTCTTCGGGGTTACAGGCGTGAGACTATGTAAGTGTATGTATGCGCTATCAACTGAATTGAACACAGATAGTGCGATAGTCTAGGGGTGAGACCAACAGACTGCAATGCAGAGGGTCTCAGATTCGAAATCTGGCTCACACCAATAACTTTGAACCACTTGTAGTCTTATTAACATTATGTGCGTATTTACCTGAAAATTATTGCTTGTATAGTACTTTGGAGGGCGCGTTAAGCCGTCGGTCCCGACTGTCATAAAGATGTTTGACAGTCGGTACGGAGAGTCAGCACCCTCAAATATCCTGACACTAGTCTAACCAAAGAACATAGTTATCCCATAGAATCCCGTAGGTACATATTGCACCTTATCAGGTTCGACAAGATATCGAGCCCTGGGCTCCTAAGTAAATAGCAGAGGATGCAACCATGAATAATGCTAGGATAATGATGAGTGTTATTACACATAATCTAAAGTCCTAAACTAAGTAATTGACATAACATAAATTTATAATTCATAATTCATAATTCATAATACTTTATTTGTGGAAAGTAGGTTAGTTACAGATCTTAACGTTATGTTATAGTACCACTACATCCTACCACATTTGCGGTGTACAAATAATATGAGATAAAAAGAAAATAGTTACAATCAAATTAATATTAAGGAAATAATTAAAAAAATATATTATTAAACAAAACAATGTCACCAATTCAAATAATAATTCAAAGTGATAATACAATATAATGTCATCAATTTAAATAAAACTTAATTAAAATAGTTTTTAAAAAATTTCAAATAATAATAGGAATGTCACAAGTAATAATTGAATGTGAATAGGAATTAATTATGTCATATTACAATTACAATTATATTACATTATTTTGTCATTAAAATATTCATCAACAGAATAATAGGCTTTATTTATAAGAAACTCTTTCAATTTGTTTTTAAATAATTTTAAACTTTCAGCAGTTTGTATACATTTAGGTAACTTATTGTATATCTTGGGGGCCATCACAAATATGCTGTTGTGATATAAGGTAGTTTTAGCTTGAACTAGATGTAGTTTACCAAGTCTACGGTTACTAGTTATCTTTGAGAATGTGGACCGGTTTTTCTTAACAAATAACGCCGTTTCAAAGATATACATGGATGGCATTGTCAATATTTTTAACTGGATGAAGTGCGGTTTACATGAGTCAGTATAACAGATATTACATATTGCTCTTATGCAGCGCTTTTGAGACTTAAAAACTAGTTCTTTACCAGTTGCATTGCCCCAAAATATAATTCCATATTTCATTGTTGATGCAACCAATCCGTGATAAGCAGCAACAATTGTGTCTTGGTTAACAGTTTTACTCAGCATGTGTAGCGCATATGCATATTGATTTAATTTGCCACACACCTGTTCTATTTGTTTATTCCATTTCAGAGTACTTTCAATTTGCAAGCCTAAGAATTTTGATACTTTAATGTCACTAATACGGTTATTGTTGTATTTGATATCTATATCCTTTGTTTTGTCCTCTTTTTTACCAAAATTCATAACAGTAGTTTTACTTAGATTGATTTTCAGATTTTGCGATTCCAACCAATCTACCAATGACACAATATTGCTTTCAATAATTGAGTTAGTGGTAAGAGGATTATCATGATTAAATACGACGGTGCTATCGTCAGCAAACATTACCATCGGAAATTTTGTAGCGGATGGAAAGTCATTAATATAGATAATGAATAGCAAAGGGCCGAGTGTACTTCCCTGTGGAACTCCGTATTTTATAGTTCTAGCATTTGACTTGTAAGAAGTTTTTGTTTTGGTTTTAAGGCATATTTTATCAATAACTGTAATCTGCTGGCGATTGCTAAGGTATGACTCTATTAGTGTAGATATATTGCCTCGGACACCATAGGCATTTAATTTATCAATTAATATTTTGTGGTTCACATAATCAAATGCCTTTGTCATGTCCATGTATAGTGCTTGTACTGGCATTCTTTTGTCCATTCTAGAAATAATAATATTTAAAAACTCATAAATAGCTTCATCAATGGATTTATTTTTTCTAAATCCTTTCTGGTTTTTTGTGAACAGATTATTTTTTTCAAAGTAGTTATTTAAGCTGTTATAAATGACTTTCTCAAAAATCTTTGAAAATATGGGTACTAAGGCAATCGGCCGATAGGATTGCATGTTTTCTTTATCTTCTTTTTTAAAGAGCGGCTTTACCAGGGATATTTTCAGCTTTTCGGGGTATACACCTTGGGCGATACAGTTATTTATCATGTGGCTCAATATAGGTGAAATTGGCACCGACACCAGTTTAACTATTTTCGTACTAATGCCGTCGTATCCTGTGCTTGTTGTATTTTTTAATTCCTTTATTATATGGTATATGTCTTGGGGTATTGTAGGCTGCATAAACATAGATGTAGGTTTATTACTAAGAGACGCGTTATGAAATTGGGTTTGTTTTGGGATGTTATCTGTTTTTACTAAATCTACATAGAAATCATTAAAAGCTTGTGCTATTGCGGAGGGGTTCGTTAATGTTAGGTTATTAATTTTTATTTGATCTATATTATTCTCAGGTAATCTATTTTTGTTTCTGTTAATTATTTTCCAAGTTGCTTTACTTTTATTCTTTGCAGAGTTTATATAGTTTATATTTTGTGACCTTTGTGTAAATTGTATTATTTTCTTGAGTCTGTTTGCTAATAGTTTAAAATTTAATTTATTTTCTATGGTAGGCCGTCGTCTATAATTCCACAATAGCTCACGCTTTCTTTTTGAACATAATTTAATGCCACGAGTAATCCATTTTGATTTAGCTTTGGTAGCAATTTTTACCCTAATATTAGGAAAACATAAGTCATAGAAAAGCAAAAATGTATCATGAAATATGTCAAAAGCTGTATTTGCATCCGTTGCTTCGTATACTTCAGTAAAGCTGAGATTATTTATGCAGTCAATAAATTTATTTACGTTTTCTTTAGAGAAATCACGCCTATTTGTAAACCAGTAGTTAAACTTGCATGTTTTTGAAACCGGGCATTGTAATAATTGGGCTGTATGATCGGAAACCGCTAGTTCTAATATTTCGCTTTTACACCCTCGTATATTATGTAAGAAATTGTCAATACACGTGCCGCTGATCAAACGAGTAGGCAATTTAAATTCAAATTTCATATTAAAACCATTTATAAATTGCTTAAATTGTTGTGAATAGGTTGTAGATCTTATCATATCAATATTAAAATCGCCACATACTATATATTTCTGTCTTACTTTAAAAGCAAAAAAATTTAGAATATTTTCTAAACTGTTAAGAAATATAGCAAATTTATTTTTTACATCCTTATTTTGTGGAATCCTATAAACACATATTATTATTATATTATGCTCCGTTAGCTCTATCCCACAGCATTCAATAATATTTGGTACACTGTAACTTACGATACGGTCAATAACTTTATACTTTATATCTGTTCTTATCATTATACAAGAACCCCCATGTCTGGAAGTTCTCGAGTAACAGGTAGCTAATTTAAAATTGGGAATCTTCAATACATTTATGTCAGAGGCTATCATATTATGCTCGCAAATACAGAGTACATCAACAGTTTTGCCTTTAAGGCTTAATTCTTGCAAACACACAGCAAACATATCTGACTTATTTATTAGGCCATTTATATTTTGGTGCAATACAATGATATTATTATACACGAAATAACTGGTCTGAATTTGAGTGAACAATATTGCTTAAACTATTTAGCGGCTGCATTTCAACTGTTGGTAATGGTTGAGGCGTAGTTATATTGAGATCAATTAATATGTTTTCAAGAATCCTCTTATATATATTTCGCATTCCACTTCTATTAATTTTACCAGTACTGTTTGAAAACGTATCAAATGACAAGGTGAGGTTACTGTCGAAGAAATATCCGTATTCATTATTTTGTATATCCTGATTCAAAAGGTAGTTAAATGCTTCTACTCTGTAATTGTGTATCATTGCTCTTCTTATATACGTAGGCGTACAGATGATTATGTTTGTATGTGTAACTTTTTGTAATGATTCTTTTATGATATTCAACAATTATATAAATATTCAACAAATTTACGCCTGTATTTCTCTGGAGAGGTAGAAGTGTAGAGGGCAGAGATATTTGACACACTTTTTTACCAGTTATATTATCACATGAAACATGGGATGTCCCTGTTGCCACTTACTAGGCACAATTCCAAACTGCGGTGCTACTGAGAATTTCTATATGGAAAACTTGAGAACACTGTTCTCGACCTGGGAATCAAACCCCGGGCTTCATGCTTAGCAATGACATTGGCATGCGTAAACTAAATTATTTTTTGGAAATTTCTGCTTACAGTGACATCCACGGATATGGAAATGAACATACAAAAATACTTTAAACAAAAAAAATATCTTATCAGAATCAAATCATCCAGGAATAATTGTGGTGTGATGAGTACGATGATTTTTCTGGGTGTAATTTATCTAAAAAAATATGTATTTCTTGTAGCTGAATATTTTTCGAAAAATAGCGAAAGATGTTAATCCTTGGCCACTATTATAATAAAAACGATCACTTGTCTGATTTTAATCACGCATTTTTTTATTTTAAAATTTCTTTAGATTTTTCATTGGTAGGAAATAAACCATAGTCCAAATTAATGTTTATCTAACCGCCAATCCTAATTATACTAACAAATTAATTGTTATTTCAAACAATTTACTTTTAGAGAAAAGTGCTACATAAATCATTTTAATCTGCAAAGAACTACTTTATGATATTTCGATTGCTTAAACCGATTAGCCTGATTTTATTTTAGTATTCCAATGGTTGTTATTGGTTGTTTAGTTCGCTTGTCAAGATCGCGGGAGGAGGTTGGATGCGGGCGGCTCAAGACCGGCTCAAGATTGTGTGGAGAACCTTGGGGGAGGCCTATGTCCAGCAGTGGACGTCGTTTGGCTGATATGATGATGATGATGATTCCAATGGTTGTTCATATATTTAGCCTTACACACAATAATGCCAGAGTGTCGCTTAAATCGTTTTTCCTATAACTGTATTGTGAAATTTATGGCACTTATATCATTTAGCCTGTTTCTAAATAAAAGTAAACTGGGGTAATATTGTATCAAGCGACTTTTATTTCCATTAATAGTAGCTTAAAAGAAATGAAAACTATACTCAATTATGCAGCTTTTGTCATGGAAATCAACTTCGGTCACTTTTTCGTTAATAACCTTATACTTTTTTTATACCGATTTTTTTTCGTAAAATTGAAACTTTAAAACGCTCTCCTGTAAAGTTTAAAAAATGTTGCTTAATACATTTTGCCCGTGAACCCTCGATATTATTAATCAGCGTCCCGAAAATCTCGAAAACGATACCCATATAGATTGTATCCTATTCGTTTAGCCTTTTTTTGCCTTTGACCCAACCCTCCCCCTTCTCGTTTGACCATTTTATTATTTTTGTCTGGCCCCTAAAAGATGTGGCGTAATTTTATATAGCCTAGCCTTTCGGAATAATTGGGCTATCATAGGCAATAACAATTTTTAAAATCCGACTGCTAGTTCCTGAGATTAGCCGACATTATCTTTTAGACTTTTTAGCCTTTAGCCCGGCCCTAAAAGGTCGAAGCGTTATGTTATATAGCCTATAGCCTTCCGGAATAACTGGGCTATCGCATACAAAAAGAATTTTCCAGATCCGACCGGTAGTTCCTAAGATTAGCGCGTTCAAACAAACAAACAAACAAACAAACTCTTCCGGTTTATTATATTAGTATAGATTAGAAATATAAATATTTCAAGAACATACCGATTCCGGAACCAGTACCGGAATTCCGGAATTGACACTCCAATATCGTAACTCAGTTCCGGAATTCAATATTCTCCGATATTACAAGCCCTAGTATGTACCTACTTTAGATTTTGCTGTAGAAAATTGTATTCTAATGGCTCACTGCACGCGTTGGGCAACTGTAAGTGCAGTGAGCAGTTGTAAATATAAATAAATAAATAAACAGATTTTTTAATATTGAGCGTCTTGAATACCTTCAGTATGTCATTGGTGTCAATATATTTAAAATTAAAAAGCACATCACACTCATTCACATTGCCCCTAACCAACACTTCTGCTTTGCTAGGACATGAATCTAGACAGCTGGTTGTGTTCACTGGTATGTTTATGAAGAAATTGTTAAATGTCTGAGCAACATCAGTTTTCCTAGTAATAATTTCACCATTAAATTTTAATTCATAATTGTTATCTACTAATTTTGCTCGACCAGTCTCATTGTTAATAATGCTCCAAGTAGTTTTAATTTTGTTCTTGGATTCTTTGATTTGATTGCTTAAATATAAGGATTTGGCTTAAGTACATGTCCTCTTGAAAACCTTTGAATAATTTCTAACATATTGAATAAATTCAGGATTAAAATTGTATTTCTTCATACCATATAGATCATAAAACCTAGCTCTACTTTTGTATATATATATATATATATATTTTGAATTGACTCAGAAGCGGTATTCTGATAACCTAATGTCATTATCGTATAGTTTGAAATAAACAGTGCGTCGTTGACACATACGATCTCGTTACAATTTCATTCAAATATCATTTCATTTAGAAGAATACGCTTTTTGTGACATAAGTATGACCTGACATCATGTGATCATGTCGAAACTGTATTTATTTAAGTAGGAGAATTGGGCCCCTCTGTAGGGTAAAGGATGGGTAAAGGTACTTTCTTAGTAATTTCCAAGCCTGCTGAGAAAACTATAACACTCGGCTATGCCCCAGGGTGAGCTTCCGTCATAATGTGTGCCCTTGCCTAATGTTATTCTTATTCTGTGTGTCATCCAGCTTACCTGGTGTCATTGATGAGTTGGCAGTCAGTGCAACATACGATGGTCACTGCGCCATCAGTAGAACACACCTAATAACAAATAATAGTACCTAAGTATGTTATTTTGATACGTATAAGGACCGCGAAGTGCAGCACAGAACACACTGCCAAACTTTACGTCGATATTTTGCGGGAGGTCCTACCTACTTCCCCGGTCAGGCCGGCAGCAGCTGATTTGTTGAAATCTTGCTATTTAATTTTGCACAACACTTACAATGTGTTGATCTGCATTTGCAAAATATTTTACATACATACATACATAGTCTCACGCCTATAACCCCGAAGAGGTAGGCAGAGGTGTATTTCTACACCCACTTTTCGCCAGATATACTTTAGTCCCACGTAATAAGGGGCGAGCCTATTGCCGTACCGGGCACATTTCCAGACTCCGTGCTGCTACTGAGAATTTCGTGACAGAAAAACCTAATAACACTGCCCGACCCAGGAATCGAACCCGGGACCTCCCGATCCCACGCGCATATTTATGCCGCGAGACCAACGAGGCAGTCGTATAGGGTTTGATGTCGAGTTTTCCGTCTCTACGCAAAGATGGTATTTGCATCGTGTTATCCCTTAGTCGCCTCTTACGACACCCACGGGATGATAGGGGGTGGTGACACTTGTATTCTGTGCCGTCAACCACACGGCTTAGCAAAATATTTTAATAATACAATGTAGACAAATTCAAACTCAAATATGTTTATTTCCATAAAAATGTTAACATTTTTTGGACACGTCAGCAGGTCATACAAAAAAAGTAACTTTAAATGCATATTAACATAATTAATTCAGCATTGAAAAAAATGCCTGTTCAGAAAGTAGAGCCTCGTGAGAAGAATCAGGCAAGAAGCTCCGGGGCACTATTTTCTTCGTCTTAATTAATTTATTAAGATTCGTAGACGGCCTTTTGCTATGCGGCCTCGGGCGTGCCCAGCCTCTCGTGCTTAACAGCACGCAACGCGCGTGCAGGTCGAGCGTGTGTATGTGCTGACGCGACCATAGAGATATAAAGGATAGAGTGGCAGAGAGGGGCCAATGAGTGTCCGCCGGTGCGAGAGAGAACGCTACAGTTAAAGGCAGGGGGCCTTTCATCAACTCTCTCTAACAGTACATGCACAACATCAACATTGCGCAATGGCGTGCTACCTGCAACTATTATTTATATCAGTTTATCAGTAATCAATAGTTTAAACGTTGTTTTTATTGATACACGAAGATAGTTTGAAATGACAAAAAAGTGTATATACCTATTGTAAAAATTTGACCATAATACTCAATGTTTGGGGACACAACGACAACACACTTTGACAGTTGCCAACCCCATTGTAGAATGTAGAGCATGCGTTGTTAAAGAGAGATGCAGGGGGCCTCTTACTGTTGCGTTCTCTCTCCCACCGGCGGACACGACCACATGAGTAGAGACACGACACAGTATTGAGTTAGGTACTATTCTGCCACTCTATCCTTTATATCTCCATGCTCGCAGTACTTCAGTACATCCACGTTCATGGAGCTTGCAGCACTGCCGAAATATGGGATACTCGAAGGACAATCGTGCTATGTTATGCCGAGTTAAAACGTAATGAGTGTTACTCACAGGAGGTTTATCCCCTCGCTGGTCCAGCGTGGTGAGGCATCGTCTCTCGTTCACGCACTTTCCTTGGAACTCTCCCTTGTCAGGTATACTCCACACACAGTCATCGCCTGCAAGCATTATAACATTACTAGATGAGCCCGCGGTTACACCCACGTTATTTAGGGCTACTGCTCCGCTCCCGTGGCTCATAGCGAGATGTTATATAGCCTAATAGCCTTCCTCGATAAATAGGCTATCTAACACTGAAAGAATTTTTCAAATCGGACCAGTAGTTCCTGAGATTAGCGCGTTCAACCAAACAAACAAACTCTTAAGCTTTATATATTAGTATAAGATTAGAGAAGGATAAGTACATAAGTATAGATGAGCCACGAGATCTCCAAGTTAGGTATTCAGCTATTCAGAAGGTATTCCCTTATCTAACACAGTTTAGAGTTCCGTAGCCAAAAATGGCAAAGAAACGGCACCCTTATCAATTCGCCATGTATGTCTGTCTGTATAACTTTATCGATTATACAAACACTATGGAAAACAAAGTAATCTCTGCTGGCAAAAAAGTGTAAGTTATATTTGGTTGGGTAAAGAAAATGGGTATGTTAAGTGGATACCTCTATTACGGATCCCTTCATGCCGGTATTTAGGTAGGTATATAATATAAAGAGACTACGCTGTTTTCTTGAGAGTTTGAAGGTCGTAATAAGAACTTCACGCCTTTATCCCGGAAAGGGTAGGCAGAGGTGTATTACACAGTTACACACCTACACTTCACCAGTTATGTTTCGTCCAGGCTTCGGTCCCAACCAATGTAGTAAGGCGCGAGCCTATTGCCATCCACCGGGCACATTATTAAGCGAGCGATAATTAACATTTTGAATGCACACATAACATTCGAAAAGTCAGTGGTGTGTGGCCTGGGTACTTGGGGATCGAACTCAAGACCATCATCTCGGCAGTCCGCTACGTACGTCACTGGGCTATCGCCATTTTTAAAGGTCGTATTGGACCCAAAATACGACAGAAATGAAACTTGCTACCTATGAATAGGTAACAGTTTGTACCTACCACAGCCATTGACGCAATTTGTTATCTATAATTCACAAACAATAAAAAATGTTCATACCTATGCAAGTAATGCAACGTTGTTTTGAGGTTTGAAAATCCCAATTAAATAAAATGTTAAATATCTTATCTTTAGGTCACAAGTTGCAGGATAAAAAAGTAAAAAAATATCATCGATATTTCAAAACGTGTTGTTGTTATCTTATATATACAAAAAGAGAATAGGTAAACAGGCAGATAATAGATATAATATTCTACCTATGACCTATAGAGGGTAAACATACGGACATATAGGTTTTTATATTAAAGACTTGCTGAGTTTGCGGTTACAGCCGCGTTATTTGGGGTACTACTTAGTAGCCGTAGTTAATGGCGAAATGTTATAATAATGACAACAGCCTTCCTCGATAAATAGGTGCCTGTAAAGTGGTGATAGTAGTTCCTGAGATTAGCGCGTTCAACCAGACTTTTCAGCTCATTTATATTTCATACGGGGTGCAAGGGACGGTGTACCGAAAACCGATACCAGTGATTTAGTACATGATTCTGAGGCCATCGGCGGCCGAAGTTTCCGGAAAATTTTCATGAATTTTCCGATTTTACTTATGCACTTTTTGCCATATAATGTAATGAAATAGTAACTATAGTCGACCCGCATTAATATTTTTGGAAAATTATGTGACATGGGCCGCGGCGCGGCTACAGCACAGTAAGGGCACAGTACATCGTAATCACTGCCGCTACCACCCGCCGCTGTAGGGCCGTAACAGCTGATAGTGCGAGTTTGCGTGTTCCTATTTACATCGCAATTTTTTGGAAAATTGTCGAGTTCTTAGATTTTTTCAGCAAATTCGACCGCCAAGGGTCCCAGTATAATGTACCGAATCACTGGTATCAGTTTTCGGTACATCGTCCCTTACACCCAGTATAAGTATAGATAGGTACAAGCATTGTCAGCCAGATGAGTTTCAGTATCGCACTCCGATTCTGGCAGACATAGTCGCGGATCGAGTACGTACTAATTTTGAGGGAAGGGACATACACATAGTCTCACGCCTATAACCCCACAGAGGTAAGCAGAGGTGTATTTCTACACCCACTTTTCGCCAGATATAGGTACTTTAGTCCCACGTAATAAGGGGCGAGCCTATTGCCGTACCGGGCACATTTCCAGACTCCGTGCTGCTACTGAGAATTTCGTGACAGAAAAACCCAATAACACTGCCCGACCCAGGAATCGAACCCGGGACCCACGATCCCACGCGCACATTTATGCCGCGAGACCAACGAGGCAGTCAGTAGGGACAGAAATTTAATTTAGGGAGACTTGACAGATGGAGGAAGGTTTCATAAAGAAAATAGCTGACCCGGCGAACTTCATATCGTCTTTTCAAGCTTTTTTAATTTTCCCTTTTTCCAAACAATTCTGCGAAAAATTTTCAAAGACATCAGTGCTTAATCTCTTGCCATTTGAGTCTACAAAAAAAAACTAACATTGATTTTCATACAATTATATAACCCAGCAGGTGACCCAGCCAAAGTTGTTTTGCCATATAAATTATTTCTAAGATAAAAAAAAATAATGAACTCATTGTAAGTAAGTGAGGATGCGGTATATCAGTGATAGAGACAGATGACTGATTTAGTGATAAGACAAAAATGGAGTTTGAGAATTGATGTATGGAAGTGAGAGCTGGGTTTGGCAGAAAAAGCATGAAAGTAGAATAGACGCAGTTGAGATGCGATAACTACGTAGTATGTGTGGGGTAAGACTGATTGATAGAATTCCGAATGCAACTATACGAAAGAGCAGTGGACTAAAAGAAGATGTGGTGACAAGGATTGAGAAAGGAATGCTTAGGTGGTTTGGACACGTGGAGCGAATGAGAGAAGAAAGAATGACGAATCAGATATATAAGGCAAATGTGTGTGGGCAAGTCGGTCGCGGCAGACCTCGGCGGACATTCGTCGACCAAATTGGAGACATCCTAAGAAACGGAAAGGTCCGAAGTACCCGAAACCGGCGAGCATGTATGAAAAGAGTAATGAGTGTAGAGGAAGCGCGTGAGGTTTGTAAGGATAGGAGCAAGTGGCGTTCTGTTGTCTCTGCCTACCCCGACGGGAAAAAGGCTTGAGTATATGTATGTATGTACAAAAATGGAGTACGTAACGTAACGGTCTGCTGAGACGACGGTCACGGGTTTGATCCCCAGGCATCCCGGACACACCTCTGACTTTTCGAAGTTATGTGTGCATTAAAATTGTTAATTAGCGCTCGCTTAACAATGTGCCCGGTAGATGGCAATGGGCTCGCCCCCTATAATATTGAGACCGAAAAATAACTGGCGAAGTGTGTTATGTAATATGTTACAAAATTACTAATATGGTTATTAAATAAAAAACCGGCCAAGTGCGTGTCGGGCCACGCGCAATGTAGGGTTCCGTAGTTGCCCATACCTAATGACTTGCTGCAAAAGGTATTAATGTACAACAAATCCGACTGTGCCGTGTGGTTGACGGCATAGAATACAAGTGTCACCACCCCCTATCTTCCCGTGGGTGTCGTAAGAGGCGACTAAGGGATAACACGATTCAAATACCATCTTTGCGTAGAGACGGAAAACTCGACATCAAACCCTATACGACTGCCTCGTTGGTCGCGCGGCATAAATGTGCGCGTGGGATCGGGAGGTCCCGGGTTCGATTCCTGGGTCGGGCAGTGTTATTGGGTTTTTCTGTCATGAAATTCTCAGTAGCAGCACGGAGTCTGGAAATGTGCCCGGTGCGGCAATAGGCTCGCCCCTTATTACGTGGGACTTAAGTATATCTGGCGAAAAGTGGGTGTAGAAATACACCTCTGCCTACCCCTTCGGGGATAAAAGGCGTGACGATATGTATGTATGTAAATCCGACTGTTTATTTTGCTGAAAAAATAATTTTAATAACACTATTATAAGAACCTAAGGTTTGTTTGGAAAAATAATAGGTATGTATCCAGTTATGTATTGTAAACATAAAATGTGGTTTCTAATACTACTATACATACGTAGTACCGTAGTACATTACATACCAAAGTACGCATATCTTTAAGATCAAGCCAACGCGCCCAATGTAAACTCACAGAAATAGGTATTTATAAGTTAACCGACGATTACTCGTAAACTAGTGATATCTTCTTAGCCGTGATAGTTTTCCTTTAAAATTCGTTATATGTACTACATTTGTGATTTTTTTCACCTCTTCCAAATTAATAGTTTAGCTGGCAGAGGGGGGGACACTTGAGTCTAACAATTTTTTTCACTTCAAAGCTTGATATTTGACAAACCAATCACTTGATCGAAAAATGATTTCAGCAAACTAATCATATTTTTTAAAACCTATCCAATGATACCCCACATGATGGGGTACTCAACCAAAAAAAAAATCAACCCCACTATATATGTAGGGGAGATACCCTTAAAAAATATATTTTCCTAAATTTTATTCTACAGTTTTGTTGCAATATCTTATGTCTATATTCTAGTCAAATATCAGCTTTCTAGCACCAGGCGTCTTTGAGCTAGGCTGCGGACGGACAGACGGACGGACATGACGAAACTATAAGGGTTCCTTGTGGACTACGGAACCCTAAAAAGGGGTTGGTGATAAAAGGGTTGTGTCTTAAAATTTGTTTAACTAAATTAAATAACAACCGGTTTTCAGACATATAAAATTTCATCCAAATAAGTCTAGTCATTTGTAGGAGGAGTATTGTGTATTAATATCTGGCACATGCCAGATAGGTATTACTTAATATTTTTACATGAACCGAGTTTCATAAGAAATGCAAGAAAAATCAATCTTTACAATTGAAACCCAGAATAGCTTTAAATTTTAAATTTGTATTTTGTGTTTTGAAGGGTTTGCTCGTTTTAGACGCCTACATTAATCACCTAGCATAGTTGTGTCCCAACAGCCTTGAAATCGTTTTTCAAGCTCTTTTACATCTTGGTGGTACCTCCCACCCTGCTAATCACTGACAGCACCAAGATTAGATGGAAATTGAGAATGAGGAAAGTGATTTTTTAACGAAATTCAACAACCAACTTTTCGTATGCTTTTAAAATGTTGTTAACTAGCTGTGTCGCATTTTCGGTTCTATGGTTTCCAAAAAATCCCTTTACAACTGCTTTCAGTGATAACCAGGCATAGAGTTGGTTGTCAGTAAGCGTTTTGTCAAAATGCCGGTCGTTCATCTATGTTCGTATTTGTGGTCCCACGAATATCCTTTCTTTAAGTTTTGCGTCACATAACTTTGAAAATACTGTCTTCAAATAAAAAAGTCATCTCCCTCCAACCCTCCTTATTCATAGACTTAACAAAATTTTTCATCAGACCGAGTTTTGTGTGGAGTCATAGTAAAATTATATTTTAGGGTCTACTAATGGTGCATGTTCCACATTAGCTTTTCCGCTAACAAAGTCTGACCATAATTTTGTAGTATAGCGCTTTTCCATGGTATCCATGGTTTATCTTGGTTAATAGCGTGTCCAGAATAAACTAAATATACACTTCTCACTTTTTCGGAAACATTTTGTTCGTGATTTCACAATGTTCTGTCCACAAACCAAACAAAACATATTTAGTGCAGTTTTGCAGTTGCGAGACAGTCACTTAGTTCAGAACTCATGGTGGATTTTCAAATAAATATGTTCAGAGATTCGAGGTTATCGAATAGAAACGATTTACAGATAAAACAAAACAATAAAAACATTAAATATATCGAAAACCTCAACTAAGTATTCCTTATACGCCTAAAGTGAGTGTAGTTAAAACTAGCTGACCCAGCGAACTCCGTTTCGCCTTTTTAAGAGTTTTTATTTAATTCCCTTTTTCCAAGCACCTTTCCCAAAGTTACCATTGACTTAGCGCGTAATCTCTTATCATTACACAGTCTATAAATGATGAACAAACAATATTGAATTCGCCATTCCTTAAAATATCGGAGACGATACCCATATCGACTTTAAAAAAATCCCGTCCGCCATCTTTGATTTTCTATCCACCATCTTTGATTATATTTAGATTCACCATCCCTTAAATCATCAGAGACGATACCTATATTGATAGAAAAAGAAATTCCCATCCGCCATCTTTGATTTCCCATCCGCCATCTTGAATCACGAAATAGATGTTGTATTTGGATTCCCCATTCCTTTAAGCATCGGAGACGATACCCATATTGATTTTAAAAAAAATTTCCATCCGCCATCTTTGATCACGGAAAAGATGGTGTTTTTGAATCCCCCATTCCTTAAAATATCGGAGATGATACCGATATCGACTTAAAAAAAATCCCGTTCGCCATCTTTGATTTCCCATCCGCCATCTTTGATCACGAAATATATGGTGTTTTTGAATTCCCCATTCCATAAAATATCGGAGAAGATACCCATATCGACTTAAAAAAAGATCCCGTCCGCCATCTTTGATTTCCTATCCGCCATCTTTGATCACGAAATAGATGTTGTATTTTGATTCACCATCCCTTTAATCATCAGAGACGATACCCATATTGATTTTTTAAATTTTTCCCCTCCACCATCTTTGATTTCCCATCCGCCATCTTGAATCACGAAATAGATGTTGTATTTGGATTCCCCATCCCTTCAAACATAGGAGATGATACCCATATTGACTTTTAAAAGAAATCCCATCCGCCATCTTTGATCACGAAATAGATGGTGTTTTTGAATTCCCCATTCCTTAAAATATCGGAGACGATACCCATATCGACTTTAAAAAAATCCTGTCCACCATCGTTGATTTCCTATCTGCCATCTTTGATCACGAAATAGATCTTGTATTTAGATTCGCCATCCCTTTATAACATCAGAGACGATAACCATATTGAGTTTTTAAAGCTTTCTCTCCGCCATCTTTGATTTCTCATCCGCCATCTTTGATCACGAAATAGATGTTGGATTTGGATTCCCCATCCTTTAAATATCGGCGACGATACCCATATCGACTTTTAAAAAAAACCCGTCCGCCATCTTTGATTTCCTATCCGCCATTTTTGATCACGAAATAGATGTTGTATTTGGATTCACCATCCCTTAAATCATCAGAGACGATACCCATATTGATTTTTTTTTTAAATTCCCATCCGCCATTTTTGATTTCCCATCCGCTATCTTGAATCACGTAACAGATGTTGTATTTGGATTCCCCATCCCTTTAAACATCGGAGACGATACCAATATAGATTTTTTTTAATTTTCCCATCCGCCATCTTTGATTGCCCATCCGCCATCTTTGATCACGAATTAGATGTTGTATTTCGATTCTCCACCCCTTAAAATATCGAAGGCGATACCCATATTGATATTTAATATTTTTGGCTCCAAAGGGTCGGAGCGTTATGTTATATAGCCTATAGCCTTCCGGAATAACTGGGCTATCGTATACAAAAAGAATTTTTCAGATCCGACCGACCGAGTAGTTCCTGAGATTAGCGCGTTCAAACAAACAAACAAACAAACAAACAAACTCTTCCGCTTTATTATATTAGTATAGATTTTTTTTTTTTTCTACCACATTCACACAACACCATCTAGTCCCAAACTAAGCAGAGCTTGTACTATGGGTACTAGACAATGGATAAACATACATATATACTTTTTTTTTTTTGTAAATACATACGTCATATTATACATAGAAACACCCAGACCAAGACAAACACCCATGTTCATGCACACAAATGTTTGACTTGAGCGGGAATCGAACCCGCGACCTTCGGCGTAGCAGTCGCTTACTCTCCCGCTACACCAACCGGTCGTCAAAAAGATTGACATGTACCTCGAAAACTAGACGTGATGGATACCACATATGTTTGGAACTTTTTATCTATGATTCAAGTCATTACCTATTCATTCCAGCTATCAGTTTAACGAACGAACAATTTACACGATTTTGGTACCCGTACCGGGTACCAAAATCGTGTAACGCAGTGTTATTATATAATTTCTTACCAAGTAGGTAATACCTATGTAAACTTTTTTGATCTAGAGGACATACGGCTGGTTGTAAAAATAATTCGAGTTACCTATTTGTTTTTTTGCATAAATTCAAAAGCGAATGCATTTGTTAGAATTATATAGCGTTTTCTTTGCTTATTAAAATTAGTACATATTCTGTATCAATTCTGTACAAATTTTATGATTTAAACAATAATTTGAAAAAGTTTTAAACAAATTTGGATTTTGAGACATTTTTTACGTCATGGAGCGACGTCATTTGAACGCAGATGAAATGCAAAGTGCTGTAGGGATGTTGCAAGCGGGAAAAAGCTAATCTCAGGTTTCTCGGTATTTTGGTATCAACAGAAGCGTTATTTGCCGTCTTCATCAGCGTTACACTAACACGGGAGATCCTGCTGAGCAGCACCCATGTCGAGGTAGGTGTACAACCACACGGCAAGATCGATACATACATGATACAACTGACTGCAATACGCCAGCCGATGTTAACCGCCCGAGAGATAGGTTGAACCCATTGAAGCCCGGCCGTCCGAATGAGATAAACATCTGATACGCCGGACAATTTACGCCATCGCACGCCGCAGTTTATTGCGAAATATTATTTGCGATTATAACGAAACCCTTCAAATTAGAATACAACTAAAGGTATTGCTGAAAAGCTTATGAGACAAGCTATTTTTTAGCGTAATATAACACATCTGATATAATCTTAATATATAAAATCCTTGCGTTACTGACTGACTGTCAGACACGCTACAGCCGAAACTATTGGGCGTAGGAAGCTGAAATTTGGCATGTATGTTCCTTGGGGACCGTAGGGGTGAACTAAGAAGGGATTTTCCGAAATTCCCACGGGATCGGCCAAAACGGGTTAATTTAAAAAAAATGCAGGCGTAGCTGCTGGCGTCCTCTAGTTATAATATAAGTATATTGTATACGACGGTATTGAATTTGGTGTGCTGTTAGCCCATCAATAACCACCCGTTTTTACGACCATAACCTTTTTCTGTTTTGTTGTATTATGTTGGCAATGGTTTCTTTCGAAAGCCGGGTTCATTTCGCGAATTTTAGTATGCGGTTGAAGCGAATCGCGACTATATTTCCAAAGTAATAAGGAAAAATATCGAGTGAGTCGAGAGGACGCTATATGGGGTCCTTGGACGTTAACGGTAACAATTTTGACGACCTCATATGACGCCCTTGGGCTTTGATGAGTTAAGGCTACAAAATTCAAGGGGTGTTGTTGTTAGCTGCCAAACTGTGCGAAATCGACAGCATGAGTATCGCCAACGAGCGCGACGGCCAATTAGGTGCCCACCGATAAGTCACGGAAATCGCGCTCGTCGAAATGAATGGTGTAGGGAACACATTACATGGACCCGGGAACAATGGGATAAAATTTTATTTTGCGATGAGTCTCGATTTGGGTTTAAGCTTGATACTAGTAGGGTAAGAGTGTATCGTCGTCCTGGAAATACTGAAAGACAGGTGTGTTCAGGAAGTGCATCTATACAACGGCTCAACAGTTATGGTATGGGCGGGTATTATGAAGAACAGACGAACTGAGCTCGTTTTTGTAAATGGTAACATGAACGCTGTAAATTACGTTGAGGATGTTCTAAGGCCTTATGTCCATCTATTCGCACAAACGCTTGGCTCCGATTTCATGTTGATGCATGACAATGCGCATTCGCATACAGCTTTGCAGTTTGCACACACGGAAGTACTTGGCAAGGGAAAACATCCTGGTATTGCCTTGGCCTGCACAATCGCCAGACCTCAACCCCATCGAGCATGAATGGGACATGCTCCAGAGACGTGTTTTAAAGGACTTGGATGGAGTGATGACAACCCAACAACTGATGGACTTACTAAAATGTCATTGGGAGCGATTGCCGCAGGATAACATTAACAATCTCATCGATTCTATGAATAATCGGTGCCAGCAAGTTCTCAATAGCAAAGGAGGCCACACTTTGTATTACCTAAATTATGCAATTTTTGTACAACCATTTAATTTTAGTTTAAGTTTAGTTGATTAGGCACCTTACTTTATACTACGTACATACAGTACTTACTCGTAATTAGTAGTGTGAATATCTGCGATTTTATTATAGCGCGCGAATTGCTATATGCAAATTTTTTTTCGCGTGCTATAAAAGTTGCTATAATTTTAACCTCTCGCAAAATTGAAAATAACGTAGACATTGCGAATTTGTAATTGAGAACGCGAATTATTAGTTAGCACTTTAAAATGTTAGCGTGTTGCGCGGTTTGATAATATAATCAAAAGTAGCTACCTATTTTAAGTTTATGTTTTATTTCCATCACTAGATCGTTCGAAATAGTTCCAAATTAAATTATTTGAACTTTTTGACGACATTTTGTAGAGTATTTACAACATAACAACTAAATTTTATTGTAACTAAAGTTTGTTTATGAAAAGTTCAAAATATGACAACTTTTTACAGATACGACTTATTAGTACACCAAATTAAATCTGGTTTATTACACCTGCTAACTTTTTTACACAACGGAATTACGAATTACGTACTCACGAAAACGATACTCGCGAAATGTAAACAAAACGAATAACGATCAGGTAGCTACCACAAAATTAGCTAATTAGCAATTATTAACATTGCAATCATTCATCATTGCTATATTTCGCAGATTCGCAGAAATTATATTTACCAACGAAAAACGAAAAAAAATGTTTAGCAATAAATAATTACCAATGACATAAATCGTAGATCGCAGATTCTAGCTACATTATTTATAATAGGCCAATCGTGTTTGTTTATTTCTATGCGTTATAACGACAATCTAATTGACCAATAGGGATACACTTTCAAAACACTGTGTTGTTTTTGGTTACAAAATAATCGATGTGAGCCGTACCATTTCTACCAATCAACAGCCACGACTGCATAAAAGGATTTATTTACGAACCAATGACAGCCATCAATAATGGTTTTCATTTGCACGATTATCATGATATTATAATTATCAATCATACACTAATAATAAAATTGTAATGTTAATACGAAAAAAGTATATTAATTTATATATTTTCTAGTTAGACTATTTTTATAATAGAATAGAAATCTCGTGTGTATAGATAATGAAATTATATCAATCATCGTAAAAAAATATAAAAGGTTCAACTGCCATCTGTTAGCATCGCAATTAACTACGTACGTAGCTTGTACTTCACGTATTGATTGATTGACCACACGAAGTTGACAAATTTAAAGATAGATGGCACTTTTCCTAGTTACCTTTAGAAAAAAAATATTATAATTATAGCAACTTTGTTTCTTCTTAATTATAATGACTATAATTATTTAAGAAAATAACGTTATAATTATTGCTAAATAATATATTAGCCATCACTACTCGTAATTATTGTTAATTAAGATTATTAAAAAAGAAACTAATTGTTGTTTAATATCAAAAAAAGCATTAAACAATAATATAAATAAGAAAATACTAAGGATTTAATGCGATAACACATTGTAGAATTGAAATGTGTATGTGTTGCTTAGACTTTTTGGATGTGTGTATTATAGGTACGCTTTATTGAACACCAACCCATGGCATTATACAGTACATATTTTGTAAAGAGACTTAAAATTACAATAATGTACAATCGGTGGCCTTATCGCCTAGGGCGATCTCTTCCAGGCAAGGCAACCTTGCGCGGTTTTTTTTAATAGATAGAATTATTCAAGAGGAAGGTTTATATGTATTGTATAATTGTCGCGGGCAAAGACGCTGGCGACGTCTAGTAAAAGTATAAGAGACAGTCAAGACAGACAATACAGAATTTAAACTTTCGTGGTCACTATAATTACTTTTAACTAGAGTACATCCGGGAACATCAGAACATGGCGCTTGCAATAGTGCCGAAATATCGTTACTTAAAACAAAGGTACGTGGTATTATATATCCCGAAGGAACAGTAAAAAGTAAGACAATACAGATGCAGTAAATAAGGGTAATGTAACAAGAAAATCATTACCTAAATGAAATCAAATAGTGTTACATACCTTCGTTCTTGTTGAGAATGTTGAGATCACACTTTACAAGTGATAAGCTTGCAGATAAAAACGCTAATATTATAAATAACTTGTACATTGCGACGACCGGCTGGGAAGAGCGTAACTCACTTACTAACCCTGGAATCTGGACATAGCTGATTACGCAATTTAAGAAATTGAAATTCTAGTGCTGTATTCCGCAAACTAAGGGTCGCGACCCACTGGGGAGTCGCGAGCGATTATTGAGTGAGTTCTGTGTTCAGCGATGCCGATTCTAATTAGATACAGGATAAATAACACAGCTTTTAAGGTTTTTGGTGGCGCTACTTGCCACAACAGAAACTGAGCATTTGACCGATATTTGAGAAGATAGCTAAGAATTTTTAATTAAATTATTAATTAAATAGCCATGTGGAGATACCAACAGACTGCCATGCAGAGGGTATTGGGTTCGAATCCACGACGCGCACCAATGAGTTTTTGGAGTTATGTGCGTATTGAATTGTTAATTATCGCTTGTCCCGTGCCTCGAGAGCACTTTAAGCCGTCGGTCCCGGTTGTCATGAAGATCTTTGACAGTCGTTACAGGGCGTCAGTAGGTACCTTCTAAATAAATTGACACTAGTCTAAACCATGGAATATCGCTATCCCTTCGGGTTGCGTAGGTCAGAAGGCAGTCGCTCTGTAGAAAAAACGAATATTCAGCCAAATCTTGTTAGACTAGTAAGTGGACCCCAGATTTAAACTGGGATCACGCTAAGAGGATGAGGATGAGCTACGAATTTTAGTGTAGAAGGCCGGAGCATGTATCATATTTTGTAAACGTTAGCATAAGACTGCGGCACGCGAGTCCGCACCTAACTTTGTAGTCTATGATTGTATGCCAATAAATAAACTGTACAAGTGAAATATTTATCTTGATTTCATTTCTTATCCTCGAATATACACCCATATATAACATTGGTGACTGGTGACCCCGGACGGTGAATAAAGTGAACATTTTTACAAATATTGGTGTCATATCTTCTTAATATATTTCAATTTCAATTTATTTAAATAAGTAAATACACAATACATTATATTATACATGAATCACCATCTAGTCCCAAACTAAGCAGAGCTTGAGCTATGGGTACTAGACAATGGTTTGACATACATATTTTTGTTATTTAAATACATACCTTACATACTAACATACATATAATATACAATTTTTGTCAGTAAATAAAATAAATATACTTATAAACTATGTTAAAATTGCTTCACTTGCGGCCACGATAATGTTGTGCGTTCTGGTGGCACTTGCCCGCGGAAGCGACGGAACACCACACCTTTCGGCCAAAAGTCCTCCTTCATAACAACAGGCAGAAAGCACGTCGGGATCCGCACCACAAACGCCTTGAAGTTGACGTTGCGTCGCGACTCCAGCAGCTGTACTCTCGGCATGTAGTTCGACTTTTGGCGCACGTACTCCGCGATGTCCTCCGCCTTAGTGGTGTAGTGCAGGCGGGAGATGTACACGGGTGTGTTCGGCGCGGCAGCGCGCAGAGTTGCACCAGGTTCCACAGGAGCCGTGCCGCAACAGTTCTTGACGGTCTTCTGACGACGCTTCCTCCTCTCTCTATAAAATCCTTGCGTTACTGACTGACTGACAGACACGCTACAGTCGAAACTATTGGGCGCAGGAAGCTGAAATTTGGCATGTATGTTTATTGGGGACGGTAGGGGTGCACTAAGAAGGGATTTCCCGAAATTCCCACGGGATCGGCCAAAACGGGTAAATTAAAATAAAATGCAGGCGTAGCTGCTAGCGTTCTCTAGTTATGGATATGAATAAAATTGGACAATTGAACAGTGGTGATATACGAACCTTGTGTATTTATCGTATCGTGCTGACTCCTTCCGCGAGTGCCGCGACGTGCACGGCTGAGGTAAAAACGGCGTTTTGTAAGCATTACGACATCTGCTAGCGAAGGAAAATCCGAAGAAAGTTCTACTCTGATGTATGACGAATATGGCACAAATTACAGTGGCGTCAAGGACCCCGGAATTTTGGACTGACAAACATCGATTGTGGTTCGTCCAGATGGATGCGATATTGGCACCTTAGAAGTTATCAGACTAAGCTTGATATAACTTAGCCATAACGAAATTGGGTAAAGGCGTTACAGCCCAACTTACCGATTACCTTTTGAAACCGCCGGATACGAAAAATTCTGAAGGTCTGAAGGAACGCCTACTTACAATAGATTACAGAAATGATTCGGTGAAATGAAGTTAGGTGACCAAAGGCCTTCACAAATCACAATTACTCACAAAAATAACCGACTTAGCTCGTGGCAAAATCACTAGTGAAACGTTGAGAATACTTCGGCAAGGGTAGTAGATACCACGGACCTCGAGAAATTAGCGAAGATGACAGACAAGGTGGTCGAGAATATTCGGCCATTGCAAATTAGCGAAGTAACTCAGAGTACTGTATCGGTACCGATACAGTTGCACCTTTATGGCTGTAATCGCGCGTATTAACACGAGACTAGATGAAATGCAAGGAAACACGTTACTTTCAAGATCACGATACCTACCACAAGTATAATAGGAATTCGCAACGGAACAGATCCAGCTCCAGAGGAAGGTGCACTCCCAATAGCCCCAACTGGCTATGCTATTACAACCATCGTTACCGCACAAAGGCTCATAAGTGCGTGGCTCCTTGCAACTGGAAAAGTTCGACCGTGACAGCTGCCGGAACGCAACCGGAAAACAAGTAGAGGTACAGTCGGCGACGGGCGATTGTACACAATAGGCTAGTGGACAAAAAAAAATTAAAAGTCCGTCCTTTAGATTATTCAAAAATAAGCGATACGTATTTTTTTATATTTATTGTAAATTAAACCAAAAATGACCAAGATATAGCTCATTAAAGTTACGTATAACGTCACACCGTGCTGCATTTTTTCGCACTAGATGACGTCACACGTAACTTTAATGGGCTATATCTTTGTTATTTTTTATTTAATCGAAAAAAGAAAAAATACGTGTCCAATATTTTTTTATAATCTAAAATACGGACTAAATAAAATGTAATTATTTTGACCCTGGAAACTACCCTATTTATTAATAACCGTCTCATTGTTACAGACCAGGCGAAAGGTTTAGGATTTTTAATGAATAGAGGCGCTAATGAATGTGTCAGTTTTGCTGCATAAAAACAGGTTAGTTAAAAAATTTAATTTACCAGTGTCTAAATATAAACTTTTGGCCTATGGCTCTCAAATAAATACTTATGGTGTTAATGCTCATGTTAAATTTAAAAAAGAGCATACAAATTGACTTTTGTGATAGCAGATGTAAAACAACCTATTATCGGTGCGGATTTCATTATGTACCTATCACAAGTTATTAGTAGGTACCTAGATTTATCGGGTCGTAAACAGGGCCGTTCCGACCCAATGCAGCGCCTGTGTGCGAAATCTATGAAGCGCCTGTGCAGTGGCGTAGGTCGGATGACATATTTTTTTTTTTTAGTCGTTACCTAACAATTCCGGCCTAAATTATTTGCCCCTCCTTCGCCACTGCGCCTGTGTGCGAAATCTGTGAAGCGCCTTTTTTGGCATCCTTTTTCGAAAATAAGTGTTATAATTAACGCATATCTCGGCGCGCGGCGCCCCTGTCACCCTGGCGCCTGTGTGCGCCGCACACATTGCACATAGGGAAGGTTCGGCCCTGGTCGTAAACTAATTGATCAAGTTACAAACATAATATTGTGTGTCATAGGATCTATAGTGAATTGGAATTGAACCATCGTTAAGGACTATCGAGTCAAATCACCCTTATATAGTGACTTATTGGTGAAATATCCTGACATAACTAAAAGCGTTAATTTAAAGAACAACCCTCCTCATTCCGTTATGCATTTTATTGAAACTACTGGCCGACCGGTGTCTACGCGCGCTCGACTGGTACCACCGGACCGGTATTGAAAAGTTGAAGAGGACTAGCAAGAGATGGGTATCTGTCGTCCATCTAAGGGAGCCTGGTCTAGTGCTTTACACGTAGTGCTTAAGGCTGGAGGGCAATTAAGACCTTGCGGAGATTATAGGGCGCTTAACGACATAACAAAACCGGATTGATATCCGATACCGAGAGTCCATGATGTAACGTATATGTTAGCCAATAAAGAAATATTTAGTAGACTAGACCTGTGAAGTGTGAAGAGCTTACCATACTATTCCTATGAATCCCGAAGACATAGAAAAGACTGCTGTAGTTTTACCATGGTCTTTAATGGAATTTACACGCATGTCATGAGCTTCGTAATAGTGCATAAACATTTCAACGATTTAGGGCCTTATCATACAAGCGGTTTGGGAGTGGTTGCGGGGCGGAGCGGACGCGCAGCGAATGCGTCGCGAACACGCCGCGGCTGCGCAGCGAGGACCCCGCAGACGCGTGGCGAATACGTTACGTTTTCGTCGCGTATTTGTAGCAAATTATCGAAGTACAGTACATCCAGTAACTAAATGGATTCCGACGAGGAAACACTGCTGTTGGCTTTATTACTTTTAGTCGTTGCACGACGCTTTTTACTCGTGGCGCGACGCTTTTACTCGTTGTGCGTCCGCAACGAATTCGTTGCGCATGCGCGGCGTGTTCGCTGCGAGCCCGTAACGAATTCGTTGCGCGTCCGCTCCGCCCCGCAACCGCTCCCAAACCGCTAGTGTGATAAGGCCCTTATGGTCAACTCTGTATTGTATGACATAAAAGTTATCGATTCTAATGGACAGGTTACATACGTAACAATTTTTTTTATTGACTACATTTGTATAGCTAGTAAAACGGAAATACTACAAAAAATGCACTTAGAAATAGTTTTAAAAAGACTAAACGAATTTGTTGTCACTATTAATTATTTATCTTTTAATCTATTCTGCCTACCCCTACGGAAAAAAGGGCGTGACTATATGTATGTATGTATTAATTTGTCAAATTGTGTGTTTGATCAATTTAGGATTCGAAATTTCTAAGGGCGGAATTTTACCTTTACAGAATAAAGTTAAAGCGATTGTAGACTATCCGAAACCGGAAACAGTCGATAAATTACGTAAATTTCTTGATATGCTTAATTTTTATAGGGCACTTTTACCGAGAGCCGTTCAACATCACACATCATCAGCCTTTAACAGGCCACTGCTGGACTAGGTCTCTCCTTTAAAAGGAGGTATTGGCCTACTATACCACGCTGGCCAAACAGGTTGGTGGTATAGGGTTTGTATCAAGTTTTCCTTCTCTTACAGTGCTGTTCTCTGCATAATACCTATGCTCACTTTGTCGGCTCTAACGACACCCATGGGATAATATGGGGTGGTGACATTCCGTATTCGTAATCCGTCACCACACGGACCATGGTCCGTTCAACAGCAAGCAGAATTAAATAAGTTTTTGCACGGTTCTAAGAAAAAAGATCGATCACCAATAATTGGGGACGATTGTTCAGAGAATGCATTTCTCCAATGTAAAACAAGTTTAGAAGAAGCAGCGTTGTTAACGTATCCAAGTGAGAACGGTCCTTTATGTTTAATGAGTGACGCGTCGAATGATTGCGTCGGCGCAGTGCTACAGAATAAAGTCCAAAGTTCGTGGAAAGCTTTACCTTATTTTTCGAATCGAATGTCTGAAACGGTACGTAAATATATAGTACCTACTTATGATCGCGAGCTGCTTACTATAGCTATCAGGCTGTCCAGCATTTTAGGTACCTGTTATGGTGAACGCACACTTATCCGAGCCGAACGCGTCGAACGAGTCGAATGAAATATTCTGTATAAGTATGAAATATCATGAAACCTCGCACACTTGCCCGCGTCGAATCGTCTGAATCGATAGTGTGCATTGCATACAGAAGTCTAAAATTCGTTTCGTTCGACTTGTTCGGCTCGGACACCTTTAGAAAGACGTAGTTTTATAATACAGGGTGGCGCAAAAGTAATGATCCTATAGAAATACCTTTAATTTTTTTATGACATCTGTCATTCTGATATTGAACATTTTGTAGTAATCAAATGTAAAATTCACTTATAATAATCATTGACCGACCAAGAATGTGTAATAATCGCGTCATAAACCTCAACCTTGAAGAGGAAAATTTTTCTTAGAAATTGATTATGAGTGACGAAGCGTATTTCCATCTCTCGGGGCATGACAATAAGCAGAATACTCGCTTCTGGGGCACTGAAAATCCGCGCATTATTCGACAAACACCTTTACATCCACTAAAAGTAACTGTATGGTGTGGCGTCCAGACTTCTTTCTTTGGGGTTATTTGAAATCTTGGTTGTATGTGAACAAACCACAGACTCTCTCAGCTTTAAAAGAAAACATACACGAAGACATAAGAAACATATCGCAGGAAGGCTACTTATGGCAAATGTCATAAATAGGGCTCAAATGTGCTTCAACTCTGGAGGTCAACATTTAATAGACATCATAATTATTTAAATCATAATGCAACTAAATTTAATGGCACAAATATATATATTTAAAAAACTAATTCTAGTTTTCTAATTTAGAAACGAAGTTGCAGCTGAACCAAATAGGGTCATTACTTTTGCGCCACCCGGTATTTACAGATCATAAGATAAGCCATTAGTTTATGCATTTAGTAAAAAGCCGAGCGAAAAAGATACGCCGCGACGAATAAGACATTTAAGGCGCTACCTCGAAAATGTATGCCCTTTTTTATTACAGATTTTGAAGCAGTGAGACACACCAGCAAAATGAAAATTTTGTATAGGTATTATTAAATTTATCACTATCAGGTCTTTATCTAGGGACTGCTCGGACAGATACTTACACGATTGGAAGATTTTCGCTCGATAGAATTTTAATTTGAAAAACATGCTTTCTCTAAATATTTTTACGAATATTTAAAAAAATACTTAACTTTTGCTAGGTACTCACCGAAAGAAGAGCTAGTTTATTAGGGACTGGTCGAACGAATTTTTCTAAATCGATTATTAAGGTAACGACTTGAGTTATGAACGAAATAAGATTTCAGACAGTTTCGTGATGGCATGCCATGTCAAAAACCGTGCGACATTCAACTTTATAGCTAACACTTAGCGATGACCTCTGCACGACTTTTTGACCTTCGAGGTAGCCTTTTAATGTTTATTAGCGAATTTTCAACGGATATAAGGTACGTAGAAGGTAGCAAGAATAGCATTGCATAGGTACGGCTTATCTCAAATAGAGACGGAGACATTCCCAACCGTTATAGATTACTCGGAAATCGCTTCAGAACAACAACATGATAAGGAGTTATTAGAATTAATAAAGTCAACTTTGAATAATGGGAACATTGAATTATTCAATGAATGGGAAGCTTAGAAAAGTTTGTTTACCAGTTGTGTTGTCTACCAGGTTGCGAAGATATGATTTATTGTGAAACGTCTTTGGACCGATTGAGACCATATTTACCTACCTACCCGAAAAAATTAAAATAACTGTTTTTGATATTTTGCATACCTAATCCAGTGTATTGGCGATCGATGCAAAGATTATCCGCACGCCTCTAGAGGCGAATTTGGAAGTTGTCCTGGTACGATACTTTTGACAGCTTTCAATACAACTTTGTTTCGAGCTTAAGTTTAGTGGTAATTGCATGGTAATTGTATCGAGAGCAAAAGTGTCGTATCCGGGCAAGTTCCAAATTCGCCGCTAGAGTCGCTACTAGTCGACCAAGCCAACTAGACGAATGTCAACGTGACAAAATTAAACATAATTCAATAATTAAAATCCAGAAATTCCTAGTACCGATTGCAGGCGCATTGTACGTTCACACGCCGCGTTCGCACGTTACGATAAATAATTTCTGGATTATAATTGTTGAATTATGTTGAATTTTGTCACGTTGACATTCGTCTAGTTGGCTTGGTCGACTAGTAGTTAGAACATAGTATTTACTATGGTTAAAATCTTAGCATCGCCATAGCGAAGGATATTTTTGGACGAATATGAATAGAATTGTAGGTCTATGGGCTAAAACCTGTATACATTGTCAGAAAACTAAAATTACGCAACATACCTACTAATAATATAGGTAGTAATAATAATTCTTTATTGACATAAAATACACTTTTACAAAATTTTAGAATTCCCTGACTCCTGCACTAGTAAGTAGTAACTGTGTTGCAGGAGAGAGTGTATCTTAGTTTGTCGATTTCTTAGATCATTATGTCTCAAGAAGAAACGAAAAACACAAAAGAAAATACAACAATAAAAGCAATAAAGGGAACTGAAAGTTACAAATTTTTTATCAATTTAAGTAGATACAATTTGAGATTGCTGATGTAATGAGCTGTGAATGTGTAATTTTTGTGTGTGTGTGTTTGTGTGTATGCGCGTGTGTCTAATGTGTTCTTTAACCTTTTGAGCGCCATGGTTACATATATGTGACAAGCGAAAACTGTCCCTGGACGCCAACGTCACAAATACGTGACAGAAAAAGCGGTATACAAAAACAAGCAATAAACAATTTGAACATTACTTGAATGCCTGTTTATTTATATTACCTTAAAATAGAAGTTCTAATGCTTGTTTATTTCTGTTAAACGAGTTAAATAGCATTATAGATATTGAGACATTTTACGTTAAAAAGTAAGAAATCAAATCTTAAAAAAGTATGTTCTCACACGCCACAGTCACAAATATGTGACCGCTAGTGATGTAGCGCAAGTTAGATAATATCAAAAATTTACATCAAAGATCGTTTTAAAACTTCCTTCTACAATGTATAATTTTAGATATAATTTAGTACGAGGATAAAACAGCATTAGTTTTATAGAATCAGACTTAAAAAATCATTTTAATAGCTACATAGTCGAAGATAAAATTGGCTGGGTCGAATTTCGATATTCGCTAATCTTGACTCAGGCGCATCCCTAATACAACCCGAATTATCAGTGCCTTGTACGCCATGGTCACAAATAGACGACAGCATCGTGACGTCACAAGCGCAGGCGATCAGAAATAGTGAAGAAAGTAAACATTATGAAAATATTTATTATTTATTTTATACTGACTGTTATAATGAGTGCGAATTTAATGACTACGGAGGAACTTCTTCGCATATTAGAAGGAGTTCCTGAATCCTGATGACGAAGGCTTTTCGAAAACAAAATCTTTGGACGACTATGATTTAAAGGTACCTAAGGAAGTACCTACTGTAATTTTTTTCTGCTTTTATTTTAAACAAAAATTAATCTTATTAAAAACCGAGATAATATCAGTAGGTATGTGGCCCAGTATTGGTGCTAGTAGACCGAATGTAACTTACTTTTGTTAAAAATAAGTTAGATAGGTACATTTGGGAATGTTCTTTTTTCGTGAAACAACTACCTATAGATATTTTTTATGTTTATACGTACCTATACCACATGAGTAAATAAACCGAACAGAGAAACAGCTTCTTAAGAGCTTGTAAATTTGTTACCTATTTTGGTAGGGTTGTCACAATAGGTTAAGACAAATCACTTGTTCGGTATACGACAGATTCTGGATTGGACAGATTCGTGATTTGGCAGATTCCCAACTCGACAGATTCGTGGATTGGGCAGATTCTTGGACTCGACGGATTCGCTATACGGCAGAAGTACAGTTGTAAATAAAATAGCGAGTGCAACCATGGGCAGGCATGCACCTGAAACTTTTAAAAGCACGGAATAAAAATATACATTTGTTACCAAGGACACGATATGACGACGTGCTTTATTTGACATTGCCAACGATACCACTAATAGTATTGAATATTTTCTGGTAATATGATCAATTTTTCAAATAAACATGGGAATCTCCTTTAGCTATTATGGCCACTAGTTTTACCACGGGGATAGGTATCTAAAATAAGTTTAAAAAGAAATTGTGTAAGACAAATGAACGTCTACAAAACAAATGACTATAAAATAATCAACCATCGATAGGGCTTACAAAAAACAGGTGCATGCGATTTTCAATCTTATTGACAATTCATGACAGACTTTTTTAGGTATTTTCGTGCTTTCTGACATTGATACGTTATTAAAATTATAAATTCTGAGTTACGTCAATAAGGTTGAAAATCGCATGCACCTGTTTTTTGTAATCACCATCGATGCCTGATCACTTTCTGATAGTCATTGGTTTTGTAAACATTAATTGCTTTTACACAATTTCACAACTAATGAGTTGTTAAGTATTTCGTTGCCAACATTGACAATATTCATTTCAAGATCGAAATATTCACGAAACTTTTGCTCGAGCAATTCAACAAATGCGACAAAATTATCAGGAGTTATACCTAATTAAAAAACCCAATTGTACGTCACCATTGTTAAAATCTTTATAATGACTAAATTATTTCATCTAGTAGTATTCATACACACAGAACAATAAACAACCATTATTAATAATAAAACACCACTTTTTTACATTAAAATATTAAAACTTGCAACGTACAAAACAAACAACGTGCGTCGTAATAACCCTAAGATTGTCAACTGCCTGTGCCTACGTAAACCGGTTCTTTCCACTCTCGCCGCGTACACGACAAGCGGCCAGTGGTCACGCACACATAAGCCGCGTGCTCTTAGTAGTGCAACTGATTCGCGCTGTTGTATGAAGCTGTGTCTCTGTTCCGTTTATCTACTCATGTGCCTATACTGATACATAATTATTATACTTAAACTGTTCGAACATTCGGAATTATATAGATTATAAATATACCTAATTAAAAAAAAGCCGTTTTATTTATTTTAAAATTATATTGTACGGGCACACATCGATAAGCGAGATTTACGTTGCTACATCCTTATTTCGGAAGCGAAATAGTCATACAAATGGCGGGCCGTCCACGCCATGGTCACAAATAGAAGACAGCAGATAAAGACTAGTGCTGTGCCTATAGTTATGACATTTAATTATATTGTCGTCTCATAACTGTTATTACGGTGTTATACAACTCTGTAAATTATGTATAACTATAGTAGGAGGAAGTGTAATTAGGAATTAAATTTAAATGTTACAAGGACATTATATTCTGAAATCGGAGACGAAAATAAAAATACAATTAAATATCGATGTAGTATTGGAATCCCTATTTTTCCCGTAGGTATTTGCGCGAAATTTGTGGCTTGGCGTTGAGAGCAGGTTTATGTGTTTTTGCTCTGGCGTTCAAAAGGTTAAATTAGTCTGAGGGGCCTTACCGGGCCTTACTCTCCAAATTAATTCCAATTTCAATAATAGCAATTTAATGATCACGTGATTTCATACTCTTGAATGCAATGTTGTCAACATTGGATTGAAATTGGGATCGCCTTGCGATTGGGAGGACTAGTGTTGTTCAATATGTTACTTTAAACCAACATTATGACTTTGAATGTCTGTATATTATAAATAACAAGGCAAATAAATAAATAGAATGCGGATAATGGTTTAACTCAACAATTTTATCGTTTTTAAGTCAAATGAGCCCGAAAAATTGCTAATATCATAAATATGCCATTTTTGGCTGTACGTGGTAGTGTTGTTGTCACCACAAAAAAAGTTAACCAAACATACATAAACACAGAGTACCTTAACGTAAACAAAGTTCTCCAATTTTAAATTTTATTACGCTCGATTAAAGTGAAAAAAGTTTTATTTTAAGTTTGCCAGTAAGAACACGACTATATTCATTGATAATTTTAGTTCCGTTGTACATATTTATTGTTACGTTACGAAGTTTATAGAAGCGGTAAGTAAAAAATATCTTGATATTTACCTACATTATCTCGATCAATGTTTCCTAAACTGGGTGTAGTAGTATATACTAAAAAACTTATGCAATTTCAGTTATAATGTCTAATCGTCCTAGCTATGCCCAGTTAGAAGCTTTGGTGGAGTTTCTTGAAGAAAATCCAGGCATAGCCAAGGGTTTGCTTCGCACCACCCAAGCGAAGCAAGAAACGAAGAGGAAATGGGTGAATTTGGCTACCTCTTTAAATGCTCTTGGAGGAGTTAATAAGGATGGTCAAGGTTGGGCTAAGGTAAGATTTTTCACAATAAGTACCTATAAATTATTATGTAATTTATTCTGTAGGTATGTATAGTTATTTTTTATTAAAATAAATTTGTTTCTAGTACTGGGCAGAGAAGAAATGTGCCTTAAAACGGCAATATTCTCAAATAGCCATTTCAATGAGGCAAACTGGTGGTGGCACATCTCGTCACTTGCCGATACTGTGTAATTTAGACAATCGGCTAGTGGCAGTGATGGGTGGGCAAGAGTTTGCCATTGGTGATCCAACGCTGCAAGTTAATCCATTTCCTGACATGGTATGTAACAAGAATTTAATTAAGACAATTTTATCTACAGGGTGTAGCCTTAACGAAAACTGAAATCCCATGTTGTACCAATCACTACGAACATTTTTTACTTCGGCACCATACCTGGGAAATTACTGGTTCAGGAGATATTGAGGCTCAAATTTAGTATAGAATTATTCTAATTATGTACAAAATCGATGCATTTACCCTGCCAATATGTTCTATAAAAAATTTGAAAACTTAAAAAAAATTGTAACCTGGGTATTATTTTTGGTTAGTATGATTTGGCATGATGTCCACAACGAGTAATTCATGATAAATATTAAAATAGGTATAGTAAAAAACTTAAATAGGTACTTAATCACTTTATTTTTACAGACTGCACCAGATGTGTCACCTAAAGTAGATTCTGTGCCAGTATTAGCAGAGGCAGAGGTTATAGACCAAATGGACGCATCCTCCATTCCTAGCACCTCCCATTATCAAGCAACTCCTATTGGTAAGTGTTCATTCAAATTGTTTACCACTAATTTAAATGGTTGTTAAAATTAGTTTAGGGAAAAATAAACTCATCACAAATCTTATTTTTTTTATCAAAGGAGCTATATTTGGTAAGAACGTAACTTAAATGAATATTACAAGCAGCATTGCAACTTGCAAGCCTAACCCAATGGTTAAGCTATGGGACTTGTGACCGAGAATTTGTGGATTAAAATCCTACCTTTCTATTACATTACTGACCTAAATTATTATTAATCTTGAGAGCACAGGCAATAAACTGAGTTAATAGAAAAGAATGAAAGGCCTTTAAAAGAAATAATAATTTGTGACTGAAATCCCTGGTACTTTTTTCCTCATAGGGCTCTGAATCTTATCGTTGTATATCTAATTTCAGTGCCACCATCAGCCCCTCTGTCTTCAGTGCCACTGCAAACTACACCATCTTCAGAGCCGCCACCAGCCACACCGTCTTCTGTGCCACCACCAGCTACTGCGGCGCCACGTCAGGATATTACATCCAGACGGCGGCGACTTCGTTCTTCAATCATCAAGAGACCAATTAATCCAGAAATGGAGCGGTTTGCGAAGATTGAGGAACGACGTGTAGAAGCGGAGACAACTACAGCCCAAGCATTGGCTCAATTTGCAAACATAATGAGTTCGTTTGTGGCAATTGAAGAGCGCAGAGTTCAAGCAGAAGAGGCAATAGCTCACGGCATTGCTGAAATAGCTAGAAAAATGCCAACAACAGTTCCGAAATATCAGTTACTGAAAACAAAGGTAAGTGACATATATCCCGTAGGAACAGTATAAAGTAATGTTAGCGACCACGAAAGTTTAAATTACTATATTGACGGTAGGTTGGATACACCTACGTTATTTATTAGGATATTTTTCTGCTAGCTGCTGCTTTATTTAGCTAATCCAATCCCCAAAGCGTCAGCTACACGTTGCCGCACTTGAGACATTGGCAATAATGGTCCCCCATTTTGTGACTAACGCTCAAAATAATCGCGTAAGCGAATCACAAACTCACGCGTTTCGCTGTTGAGTACAGTTTTTTTTCACCCTTTTAGGCATGTGTAACAAAAGTTCAAAACAAAAACTTAAATTCAACAGTAATAATGTTACGGGCAGGTAGTCTAGCTTCCTCTTAACTTCTTCCTTTAAGCTCTTCTTTCCTCTTGACTTTACTCCACACTACCTACTGACCCCGAGTGTTCCCGACGTACGGCTTTATGGCCAGTCGATGGAACGATGGAATGCGTAATTCAAATTAAGTAGAATTCAATATTTTTTTTACTTTATTTTTGTAAAAAGTGTTATACCAGCTAAAGAGACCCCAACCACTAGCCAAAGAGACCCCAACCAAAAGGACAATGTTCTTAACAATAACTTAACAATGATCTTTATTAATGATTTTTTGCAATCGATATTTGTGACGGTTATTGCCTGTTTTTCACAGAGTACTTCATGTAATTATCATTGACATAATTATAATCATTGATTGTAGGTGTAATATTACACCTCTGCTTACCCCTTCGGGGAAACAGGCGTGAGTCTATAAAAAAAAAATTGAAATGTTTGACTATAGAAAATACAGGTATACAAATATGAGGCATATCGACACCGAAATCATAAAAATACTGTTCAACTTATATAATTTTGCTTAAGTGAAAAGGGATAACATGCTTTTTGACAGTTACTATTGGCAGTTACTAATGGCAATACCTAGGCCGGGTCGCCATTTTATCAGCTTGCTGTTTGTCAACAAGTTGGGGTACGTCAACTGTCAAATGCTTTTGAGCTATTCATTTATTTTGCGAATTTTGGAGTAATTTTGCTGTGTTATTGGGTTTTAACGCACTAGCGGTAGTGCAAACCTTCAATTGCAAGATGCCCAATTGCAACATAATCGGTTGTGGCATGAAAAGAAGCAGAAATCACCCGAATTTAACCATGCACCAGTAAGTACTTAATTTCAGCTGCAATATCTTTGGATTTAGATAATAAACAAAAGATACTGCATTTTTCAACATCATCAACAGTTACGCATTCATAATTTCCCTTTTTGCCTTTATTATCTTAATATATAAAATACTTGCGTTACCTACTGACTGACAGGCACGCTACAGCCGAAACTATTGGGTGCAGGAAGCTGAAATTTGGCATGTATTTTCCTTGGGGACTGTAGGGGTGCACTAAGAAGGGATTTCCCGAAATATCCACGGGATCGGCCAAAACGGGTAAATCTAAAAAATTGCAGGCTTAGCTGCTGGCGTCCTCTAGTCCACAATAAACATCATAAAATTATTTTGTTGTTATTGTAGGGATATAGTAGTGCATGTATGATATTTTATATTAATCAATAATACTATATTATGGTAACTTATTGATGTTTTTTCTTTCAAGTCTGCCTGCCAACAAAAGAAAAAAGAAAATTTGGCTGGAAACAATCGGTGTTGAAAATTTAAGGATGACAACAAAAACAATTCACATTTGTTCTCTTCACTTTGAAGAATCCTGTTTCAACCGGACTCTAACTAAAGTAACATTGCGAGATCATGCTTTACCTTCACGAAACTTATTGGTAAGTAACATTGTTATTTTGTTCAACATGATTGAGTATTGGCTGACGTGATGGTGATATCCTCATTGCAACTTTTGTCTAATGGGCACAAAGAGTGATAAAAAACAGAATGGGTTTGAGTGTGGTCAATAGCGACTCGAGTACCTCATTAGCAGACACAACAGAATGTGCTTAATTGGTTACAAAAAAGAAATGTTTATGGTAGTACATTTATGGTATTCCTTTTATAAGGAACTTATTAATGTTTTGCATTTATACTTTTCCAAGTGAATCAAACAGTGGTTGCCATTCATTTACTAATATTATAAACATAACATTACAGCAACTCATTAGAATATTGACCCACTAACATAAAACTAAAATCATCTAGTTCGATAAAATGTGTGCGCATTCTAGTTATGTAAGTAAAAGTTAATAATAAAGGCTAAATGCAACTATCAATAACATTGACATCATTCGCGATTCTGCTGACCCACAGTTTTTGTTACTTCAGTAAAATGCTCGACATGCATTTATATTGTAAAATACATGACCATCTTAATTATACATAGCTATCATTTAATTTTAAGTTTTATACTGACCATTTTGTTTATTGCTAAATATGTAATATTATTGGTGTATTTTAAAATACAAATTTCAAATTTGTAAAGAGAGACCCAACCGCCTGTTATACAGTTTATAACTAGTACGTGGTGTTCTTCCCAATTGATTGAAATTCATAGCATTAAGAGTAATATTATATTGGAAAACTATTGTTTGACTTTATGCTTTCTGTAATTCTGCAAATAAAAATTGTATTATTTATTATTATTAATATATTGTTCCACAGGTAAGCTAAAAATAATATTACTGTAAATATAATAACTATTATACTATGGTGACCATAAATTCTTGTAACATGTCAATTGTGTGGTTGAGTAAGGTCCTAACTTGTGTACTATTATTAAAGTTTCCTAAAAAATGAAGAAATTAGACAAAAATGGCTCGGCAGTATATACGTGAATCTAAAAATTACAAAAATTCTGTCGTCTGCAGTCCACACTTCGAACTTACTGCTCTCTGTCATAAAAATTGTTACATTATGACAGTAAAAATTTATAATAATCTGCATAGAAGTGTAAGAGAGTTACCGTTAAGATAGTTTAAGACAAAACTTTATAAGTGGCTGGTAGATAAGTGTTTTTATAATATGAATGAATTCTTTATGACATGAATGTATTCTTTATGACATTAATGTATTCTTTATGACATGAATGTATAATTATTGGTAATGTTTGGTAAAATTAATTATGAAAATTCTATAAATTAAGCATGAATTGTCTTCAATATTACATGTAATAAATATTTTGCATGTCGGACACCTTTTCCGACGCAGTATGTGATGTGCTAACCGTAATACATAACAACTGTAATCTACCATACAGCAAGCGAAATAAACATTTCATTTCATTTCATATTGCTAATTCCCGTCAATTATAAAAAAATAGGTGCTGGTGCTATACCAACGATAACACGGGAGAAACGTGTGGTAAGAATAATATTACGTGATTATAACCATTCATTACTGGATTTTGGCGTAATTTTTTTAACACGTTTTTGTCCTTTCACCTGTATGTTTGCATGCTTGTATGTTTGTAACCAACTCCTTTCAATTCGATTTTGACGTATTGTAAGCGGTAAGATTTAATTTAAGTTTGGTAGACTTATCAAGGACATTAGGACAACTGACAAAGCATGGGGAAAAACACGCTTTGTATATATACACACATCAACAAAGTCTAGGGATATCTTAATCCTAAATTATTTACGAGTTTATAGTTTAGAACCTTGTTAGTTTCCACAAAAAGTTTATATACAGATTAAAACCTCTTTTATTCTATTTTCAAAATTTGAACATGGAAAGAAAAAAAACAAAACAATAAACAAAATATGGCGGCAAATTTGCTAGTAATTCGTTACATTAAAGAAAGTTAAAACTGTTTTATTATAATTATTAATGAAAAGGGTTTTTAATTGTTTTTCTTTTTTAATTTAACGTGACGTACGAACTTTAAAAGTCATGTCACGTCGTCATTTGAGTCGAGATGAAATGTTACGAGCCGTGGGCATGTTAGAAAATGGTGCAATTCAACGCGTCGTTGCTGAGGCCCTACTTACCAGTCAAAATGTGATATCAAGGTTGTGGTCACGTTATCGCAGTACTGGAGATGTGGCCGAACAGCACACAGGTAGATATCGTGTTACTACGCAGAGACAGGATCGATTTCTCCAAATGACCGCCAGAAGACAACCCAATATCACAGCGCTGCAACTAGTGCAAAGGCTCCAGGAGGACCACCAGCTGCTGGTAAGCGACCAAACCGTGCGAAGAAGGTTACATGAAGTTGATCTTCATGCTCGAAGACCATTGCGTGTTCCAGCATTGCGACGTGGCAATCGCGGTCGGCGGCTTTCGTGGGCTCGGGAGCATTTACCATGGAGTGACCGAACAATGGTCTTTGGTGCTGTTCACCGATGAGTCCCGGTTTGGGTTTCACCCGGATTCACGAAGAACACGCGTTTGGAGAGCTCCAGGGAGAGTTAGCCGTCTACGGCACCCTCAGGAGGTCCACCCATACCAAGGCGGGACAATCATGGTGTGGGCAGGAATTCGTCTTGGCGGACGAACCCAACTCGTTTGGATCCAAGGCAGCATGACTGCACAAAAATACCACGAGGAGGTAGTAGAGCCCGTTATTGTCCCACACAGAACTCAAATAGGCCATGAATTTCTACTCATGCACGATAATGCTCCTTGCCATACGGCGCGGCTGGTATCGACCGCTCTCCGAGAGCACGATATTCAAGTTTTGGATTGGCCTGCACAGTCGCCCGACTTCAATCCTATCGAGCATGCCTGGGACATGTTACAACGAAAAGCTTTGAGAGATTTTCCACCAAATTTGACGACTGAACAACAACTTTACGAACACTTGCAAAGGACATGGGACCTCATACCGCAGCAAGACATTGACAATTTAATTTTAAGTATTAACAATCGATGTCGATGTGTAATCAATGTAAGAGGTGGCAACACTGATTATTAATGATTAGATTTTACAAGATTTTTTCCATTTTTATTAAAATTAATAGTTTTTTAAGAAGAAATGTTTGTTGTTATCATACTAATTTTCCATGATGATTAAAAAAAATATTTTTTTTATTTAAAACAAAAAAAACACGAAATGTTTTTTATTTTTATTAAAGACCTTAAAATAATCTATGATTCTTCTATTTACTGTATCAGAAAATTCTTCATAGATTTTTAGATATTTGATGAAATATAAAATATCCCTAGACTTTGTTGATGTGTGTATGTATGTATAGTACATAGATACATACATATCGTCACGCCTTTTATCCCCGAAGGGGTAGGCAAAGGTGTATTTCTACACCCACTTTTCGCCAGATATATTTTAGTCCCACGTAATAAGGGGCGAGCCTATTGCCGTACCGGGCACATTTCCAGACTCCGTGCTGCTACTGAGAATTTCGTGACAGAAAAAACCAATAACACTGCCCGACCCAGAAATCGAACCCGGGACCTCGCGATCCCACGCGCACATTTATGCCGCGAGACCAACGAGGCAGTCGTATAGGGTTTGATCGAGTTTTCCGTCTCTACGCAAAGATGGTATTTGCATCGTGTTATCCCTTAGTCGCCTTTTACGACACCCACGGGAAGATAGGGTGAGGTGACACTTGTATTCTATGCCGTCAACCACACGGCCAGTATAGTATAATTATTTTATAATTATATATTATATTAGTATATTACGTCCATGGGCTTTCCTAAGTGAGCGTTCCAGAACCTACCTATTGCATTTCTATATACGACATGCGACATAGCGAACGCTAGCACATTGTAGATTACGAAACGCTACAAAATGGCGGATCTCTGAGCGATCAGCTGTTCAGTTTGTTTGTTGTGTAGCCGTTGTGTTGTGGATTGGTGGTGTTTGTGTGATTTTGTGAAATGCATAAACTTAATTTATTGTGGGCTGCGCATAATGAAGAATTGTGGCTACGCAAGCGACACAAAAGAAATATTGCTCGCCGGCGTTTAAAGCAAGTAAGTTGACAGAGTTCTTGTTTATATTTTTAGGCCGAAAATTTACATCTGTACGCGAATTACAACATAATATTTGAAATTTTGGATTTTGTTTTGCGCGCCTAAAACAACATTAATACAAAACCCGGCGACAACAAAAAGTATAGTGATGAAAAACGTACGGAGCGTGATTTTAATGTGAATCTCTCAATCTAAAATAAATAATTGGTCCCGCTACGCTCGACTAGGCGACCTCCGGTGAACTTGTCTAACAAAAATGTGGTATGGCAACTTGCAAGTGGCAACAAACAAATACTATGCCAAAGTCGGCGTACCCAAGCCATGTCTCTATAATCTATGATCTGTGACGAGTGCGACGTGGCCACTCACACTGACAGCCGTGTGTCAGGTGTGGATGTTTATCGAATGCTCGAATGTGTAATTAAATATTAAATTTTGGGCATAAATCAAAGAAGAATGCCAGCTTGCGCAGTGAGGCTGTGTAAAAACAATACTACAAGACATAAGAAGAAAAATGGGATAACATACCATCTGTAAGTATCGTATAATTTAGACATTTCAGAAAAATTACGTGAACCATAAACGCCATTCAGTGTTGCCGTGTATACAAGTATAAATTTCCCCGCAGTTGTGATTTTTATAATGTTAATGTATTGTTATTGTAGTTATCTAACCTTGTAATAATATATCAAACCTATTTATATATTATTTAATATTTACACCTTTGTAATCTCAAATCTGTACTCTTATGTTGAAAAATATTAGCTAACGCTCGAGCGATGATTGATATTCATAACAATATTTGAGTTGTGAAAAGTTACGAGTTACTTTTATAGTGAATAGGTTTAATTTATAATGCAGTAATTCTTATTTACGTATTATTTTTGCTTGGTACAGATTCCCAGTTGATCCTGATATTTGTAACCGTTGGATTGCTGTAGTACGATCCGGCCGAGAAAGTTGGTGGAAACCAGGAAAACGAAGTGTTATATGTTCCGCTCATTTTAATCCGAGTGATTTTTACTTAACACCAAGTGGTTTGATAAGATTGTATAAGGGGGCTGTACCAGAGAACGCATTGTTTGTATCATCAGTACGAGACGTTTCTGAATTAAACACATCAGCTTCATTTGACAATTCTAACATCGCGGTTGCTGCAGTTGTCGATCCAAACCGTAGTAAGGTAAGGCTGGTTTTACAGTGACGGCTATTCGCGTGAGTGGTAAGCGCTGCTCCTACGCATGCAGGTGAAACGCTCGCAACAATAAAGGCTGATTTAACAGTGACGTTTAACTTCTGCGCGGTTGGTAAGTGGGCCCCGTACGCGCTCGGATGAACAGCTCGAAACGAAAAAACGAGTTTTAGTGGCGCGCAGTTTTCTTCAATGTAATACTTGAGGGACCTTTACGTATACAATTCATGCAGAGCCACAGATAAGTCAAGTAATTAATCAAAATAACGAATTTTCCTATATTTCATTTGATTTGTTTATCAAAACAACTTCCTCGTATATATTTTTTCTCCAAGTGACTTCAGACGCAAATAATTAAACCACTCTATATGGGACACAAAACCAGATATGGTTCAGACTTTGAAGGAGACTTGTTGATGGAGCGTCGCACTTTCATCGCAATAACAACGACAGGTGAAGTTTGAAATCGTTGTCTGCGTATTTACACACGTGCATGCGTTTTTTGTGTGCGTAACTACGATGATTCGCGCAAGCGCACTGCGTCAGTGGTGATACCAGTTCTTGAATATTTTCCCTAAGATGAGGGTAAAAATTACGTGCTGAATTTTCAGCTATGTTTTTTATATTTATATCTTTTCAAAAATTGGAAACTAACAGTTTTTTTTGTACGGCCCCCGTACTATATTACTCATTATCGCTACTAATAATATACATTCGAAACTGTCATGTATGTATGGCTGAATCGATTTTGTTGAAATGTAATATAGAGATATATTGGACAATGGAGACGGACATAGGCCAACATAAGTTGCACAAATTAAACTGGGAGGGATTGTAGGGAGGATAGAAGTTTGTAAGGCAGAAATTTTCCTCTTGGAAGTAAGAACGCATGCGCGAATAATTGAGTGCTGCGCATCTGCTATCTGTCAGTACTGTCACATCTAACATATTGTCATATTGTGATCGATGATTACATTGTTTATGCATACCTATCTAACATAGACTAATGATTGGTCTCGCTCTGCTCTACTAGACGGAGCCCTCATACTTGTAAAATGAGGCACAAAAACCATGCCAGCTGGCATGGTTGAGCTTGTCACAATGCCAGCCGTGTGTCAGGTGCAAATTAATTACGGAAATAATTCGCTGTACAATGCCAAGTTGCGCTTTTATCCTGAGTAAAAATAACTCTGCAAAAAATAATAAGGTCTCTGGTATCGCATACTATCTGTAAAATAAGAATAATTTTGAAATTTCAACATAAAAAATTACAGAAAACCGAAAACGCCATTCAGTGTTGCTGCTAGTACAAGAATCAACTTCCCCACAGATGTGAGAAAGATTTTAATTTTCAGAGATTTTTATTATGTGAATCTATAGTTATTGTATTTCGTTATATTTTACTATTTCTTTTATCTAACCTATTTATTATATATTTTACCTTTTTCTATATTATTTTATGTTTATACCTTTACAAATAAGGTGAAAAATGTTAGTTGTTGGAAACTGAACACCTTTCCCAAGAAACACGATTTACCTAATTATATGTGTAATTAAGTGTGTAAGATTATTATTTTATTCAAAGTAGTTTTCACGACTATTCATGTTAAATTAATAATGCGTAACTTAATTTATATGTACAGCATGGAAATAGAAAGCACTGTTTTGAAAACACCTTATTTTCTCTATGGTTATTTCTCTTGATGATTTAATGAAAACGGTCGTCGTACCAATTATAAAAAACAAAACTATCGACTTCTCTGATGGATCCAATTACAGGCCTATCTCCATGGTTGGCTTGACATTTTTCATGGATACTGTCCGAGTTACTTTCTTTTAGAGTTAGATTATATTACTGTGTCTATGTACTCTATGGGGAACATAGACACAGTAATATAATCTAACTTGAGATTAGATACCTATGTGTTACCGCGAATTTAACGCGCGCGAAGCCGCGGGCAAAGGCTAGTCTTTTATAAGTTCACTCACTATCTCGGATTGAATGAATAAAAAAGAGGGTCTAAAAAGAAAGAAACGACAAAATAGCTTATTTAGATATAAATCCAGAAAAGTATAAGTACAGAAATGCTCAAGGTAGAGCAGTGTTCGCACCTATTGTATACTAGTATAGGTACATGTAGTTACCTGTCATGTTTATTTAATGCAGGAAGGTGTTCCTGGCACCTAAATTAGGTTAGGTTAATTATTTGAGGTTGGAATCTGAGCTATTACTTAATTCCGTAATTAATAGATTTGGATAAAATTTATATAGCCTATGTCACCCGCGCCATTAATACAAATCCATTGACATCCCATTTCTTAAAATCGTTTCAATAGTTTAGGCGCTACGGTGGAACATACAAATATTTTACATACTTACATAAATACTTCCATACATACATACATAGACTGCCAAAAACATTACTCTTCGTTTTGGCTACGCCGTAGTCGGGTAAAAAGAACGTTGAATGCATAGCATTCAACTTTCCGAAAACATTGGTTTTCGCAGGTGACATACTCTTATAATGATATATTCTATAGCACGACTTTCTTTTCAGGTACTCCATACTGCAGACAAGAAGGCTAAAGCAGCCGCAGAGAAACGGCCTGCCGAACAGGTACGTATTAGGTACAAGATTTGCATTGTCGTTCGGGATGTATAACACGTATATCGTATCGTATAGGTGTGGCCTACTTGATTAGAGCTAGGTTCCAATTTTTACCGACGAAACAGTGTGGAAAAAAATAAAAATTCGGGTAAGTGCAAGTCTGACCCGCGCACCGAGGGTTCCGTACGCATTTTATCTTATTTGAGGTTGGTTCTAATTACGCTAGTCCTCTAAATCTGTATGAGCGCCCATACAACTTAGAGGACTATCTTAAATGGAGTCTACTATGTATGGGGACACCCTTAAATTTTCCACTTTTTTATTTTTTGTAATTTATCCTTTATTTGTGCTGTAAGACCCTGCTTTTGGCCTATATCGTGATTCTTGTTCAAGGGGAACTACCTTATAGGTTTTCGACTCAAAACCTATAGGGTGCTTACGGTTGACCTAGAATTGTCAGTTTTGGTTAAAACCAAGGTCTTACAGCACAAGTAAAGGAAAAATTCCGAAAATAAAAAAAGTTGAAATTTAAGGTTAATTTTGGTAGGTACTTACAAGTTTTCGCAAAAATCTAATTTTGACCATATGTTTTTATAGTGTTGACCCATGACCCTGATACATCTAATAGGAACCATAGACCTCAGTATTTGGTATAAATTTCAATTTGCTAGGTCCTGTTCATGAGAAAATCGGTGGTGACACAAGGACAGACAGACAGACAAGAAAGTGATCTTATAAGGGTTCCTTTTTTTACCTTGTGAGGTACGGGAGTTACGGGACCCTAAAAACTATAAACTTTAAATTCAACTGTACGTTATTAACCTACATAATATATTATTGTTAGGTATCGATTTCGTATTTTTATTAAAACGTTTGAGAAGAACCATATTCTAATGAACAGTAATTAAATAAATTATACAAGGGGATAGGTTTCAGCAGTTGATAAAACTCTTATTGTCTTGTCGCGATCGACTATGATTGTGACTCGGTAAAAGTGGGTTTTTTCCTAATTCTCAGTAGCAGCACGAAGTCTAGTACCTACCTCGGGATCGACCGCGTGTGGGTCTATTACCGGGACAAAGGGTATTAGGCCCATGTTTAAACAAGCTGTGCTTATTACTGCAAAGTCTCATCAAAATCCGTTTAGTATTTTATATTACTATGTCATTCACACAATCATACATCTTCACAAATTATGGGGATAGTAAGAAAATTAAGACAACATTAAATAATAATTTTTACTTATCTACCAAAAATATACATGAAAACTGTAATCCCATACTGTACCAATCATTTACATATTTTTATTTCAGGTGTTCGTTAACAGTATTATATTACCTAATAGGCTAATTGACTCTTAAAGTATGTTTTAAATAATAGATATTTCTTCTACAATCGCAAAAATATATTACAATATTTTTTTAAACTAAGAAAACCGAAAAAGTTTAATTTTAAATTTTAGTGTTCCTAAACGAATGAAAAAGCTGTCCGCCATGTTAGTCTGTGTTCTGTTCTGACGTCATACGTATTATAAACAAGCATTTGACAGCAACACGAGATAATAACCTTACAAAGTTAGGAATAGGTAAATAAAATATGACTTCTACTAGTCTACATGAGAAATATAGTAATTATCATTATTGCATTGTCCGTGAATGCAAAAACACGTCAATAAAAACACCAGGAAAGTTGTGGATTAAAGTGCCCAGTGACACAAATATACGTAACACCTGGTTAAGACTTGCTCAAAGGGATCCTGAATCTTTATCGACTGTGAGTCAGATTTATTTTTGCGAAGATCACTTTGATGTAAGTACCTAGTCAACAATATATTAAAGAAACTATAGTAATAAATTTTTTTGGTTAAGTCATCAAGTCGATTAACAAAATAAAATTTAATTTAAATTGTCTTTCGGGATATATACCACGTACCTTTGTTTGGAGTAACCGATATTGTAAATGTGTTGTTGTAAATGTGTTGTTGTAAATTTGTAAGGTACGTGGGATATAACCTGAAAGACAATTTAAATTAAGTTTAATGACCACGAAAGTTTAAATTATAAAATAAAATTCTTGTGTTATTTACCTTTTAGTTAGAAAATGACATGGAAAATTACATACGATACAAAATAATGGGCTCCGTGAAAAGAATTCGTATGAAACTAGGCTGTGTACCATCCATATTTGAGAGTCAGAGTAATAAAAACGCAAATATAGCCCAACTTCGAATCAGCCAGAAGATGACAAGAAAGGAGGAATGGAAGAAAAGAGGAAGTTCGCTGTCTGCCCTATGGAAATATCAACATCATCATTTCATAAAGGTAATGATAAAATGATTATAAGTCTCAATTATTATGACGCTGTCCTTGCAAGTGCATTGCAGAAATATGAAAAAAAATATATATTTTCTTTTTCAGAGTTACTCAATAAGGTAGGTGTCTTACCTTCATGGTCCTCTCTTCTTGGGAACGTCCATGAGAAAGCAGTGCAAGTAATACAGCATAATACTCAGTTCCATGATCAAGCAGTACAAGTAACATGAACATGTTTCTCGTCAAATAACACTATGCTATGCTCACAAGGTGATCCAAACTAGTAGGTATATTAAAACATTATAGAAGTAAACTGGTACAGTTCAGGGCATTTGATTTCAATAAGACTTTTTTGCTTATTTATAATATATAATCACCATCTGGTGATCCAGCAATCATGGGATCCTCATTGGAAATGAAGAGGCCACATTTTGTAAATTTTATACTTATGTTTAAGTGCTTAATGTGTTAGAGAAGTAGTAATCAATATAACAAGTGGGAACTGTTCTTTATTAATTTTTTAACTGCAGCTTTTGAAATATTTGCCAGTACCATGACTTTATAGCAATAGGCTAGTTGACACGTTTTGTGAACAAGTCCCAATTCATTCAAAATCGTTTCACGATGTCAAAAAAAAATATACTTGTTTTTTTTTTGCCAGATAGAGCCGTATCATTTCCGGGACAATTACACCCCCCCCCCTGCAATGGCTAGTGTTTTAAAACTAACTTAGAAATAGATCTTTTATACATAGATAATAATGCGAGTCTGGATACAAGTTTCAAAAATAATTAGAGCGGGTACCATATATAATGGAATTGAATACTTGGAAATATACGGGATGACTCTGCTTAATTGCATCGAGTGCCTGCTGCGTCGGTGTTGCTAGTATGACTCTGTCGAATACTAGCAACTGGTCATTTAAATAGGTGTTCAGAATCCGGGACAGCAAGGTCTTATTACTGGACACGGGACAAGACGCAGAATTCCGGGACAATCCCGGATTTTCCGGCCATCTGGCAACCCTAATGGCATTGCCAACTTCCACATTCTTCACACTAGTTTAATAAACTAAGGTTGGAGGAGCCCTGCTCCGCAGGGCTCCTATTTTCGGATTAAGGGTCAAAAGAGAACCTAACACAACCTATTTAGTTACTTATTACCGTAAGTGGTAATAAGTAACTAAATAGAAAAGTCGCGCCTAACCCTAGGTACTCGAAAGCAATGAGGCACAAATTTGACATTAGCTGTCAATATAATTCATACAAGATGGCGGTAGCGTTTCGTTTCACGTTTTTCACATAAAACCTAAATATCGCTTTTATTGATTCCACTAGTTTAATAAACTGAGTTTGACGATCGAACCGAGCGTACGAGCCCGCGTTTCGAACACACGACAGACATACAATACACCAAGGGTTTGGTTTAGATTTTGACAAAAGACAAAATATAAATGTTATTATATTTTATTCGGTAAGTATATTAATTAACCTACAGACAGACACACGAACGATGCTTTAGACAAACAACAACATTGTACGTACCTACCTAATTGTAACCCAGAAAATATTATAATTAATATATTAGGTTCTAATGTAAAAAAAAAGTAATATTAGGTTCTACTTTGACCCTTAACCCGAAAATATCCTATTTTCGGGTTAAGGGTCAAAGTAGAACCTAACACAACCTATTTAGTTACTTTCACATAAAACCTAAAATTACGTTCCGTTTTTCATATCTGAATGAAGAGTTTTTGGAAATTGTTTAAAAATATTTAGACGCAACTCCGGCAGCCAAAATTACTTTTAGGGGATTAAAACTAACTCCCTTAAGCCCCCTACACCACCAATACCCTCAAATTCGGGCGACGCGTTTCGAAACCCGACCCATAATTACTATTAGCTACAACAATATTACCATAAAAACAAGGTCAAAATATGATTTAAAGAAAAACACGTAAAATTTTAAGGTACGTTAGAGCAAAGGGGTCCTTAAAGTTATTTGAATCATCTCTCTATTTATTCTAAATTACATTATGTTCCTCTCTGCGTGGAGACACGTACAGCCCGAACCTTAATACAAGATCCATAAGAAAAGCACAGACGTGGCCCACGCCTTTTGTCTTCCTAGTTCGAAAACCCGAGATTTAGAGGATCTTCTACCTCCATATCTAAATCCTCTTGTGTTGCTACGTTCTCGGTAGATGACGACGCAGTAATGCATTCTAGCAACATACTTTCAGCTAAATCATCTTCATCACCACTTTCTTTAACTTCGAATGTGCTGTCAGGAACACCAAGATTTGTGTAAATCGAGACCAATTTAGAAACACGTGATTTATCTACGTGTTTCGACGATACGAATTTCGGGCTTTGCAATGAATTTTTCCAAAAGTTAAAATTCCAAAATTATTAGATAATTAGTAATTCTAAAACAAAGAATACAATCGAAACTTAAAATATGTTTAATGTTTTAAACTAGAACTCGTCGCAATATCGCAGGGTCTTATAAACTGAATCAGAATATAAAATACATAAAATACCATTAATACCGTAAGTTATAATAAAATACCGGTTTAATACATAGCCTTTTGGTATTATACGGTATTTTTACAACACTACACCTAACCCTAGGTACTCGAAAGCAATGAGGCACAAATTTGACATTAGCTGTCAATATAATTCATACAAGATGGCAGTTGCCTTTCGTTTCACGTTTTTCACATAAAACCTAAATATCGCTTTTATTGATTCCACTAGTTTAATAAACTGAGTTTGACGGCGCCCTGCTTCGCAGGGCTCCTATATTCGGGTTAAGGGTCAAAATAGAACCTAACACAACCTATTTAGTTACTTTCACATAAAACCTAAAATGACGTTCCATTTTTCATATTTGAATGAAGAGTTTTTGGAAATTGTTTAAAAATATTTAGACGCAACTCCGGCAGCCAAAATTACTTTTAGGGGATTAAAACTAACTCCCTTAAGCCCCCTACACCACCAATACCCTCAAATTCGGGCGACGCGTTTCGAAACCCGACCCATAATTACTATTAGCTACAACAATATTACCTAACCAAAATACCGGTTTAATACATAGCCTTTTGGTATTATACGGTATTTTTACATGTCACGTCATCGACATCGCGACACCAGTCAGCTTGCGTCTATATTTATATATTCTTAAACATGCAACGCGAGTGTTTAAAAGTTTCTATAACAAGTTTTTTAAATTTATCTTTATAATCTCTATTTGAAGAGTCCCAGAGTACATGATGCTGTTGATAAAGCTCTATGAGCATCGAAACTTGGTTGTTGGACCACACTACTTCCATGTTAATAAACTCGTGCAACACACGTCCACAACTGTTGACTTTTGCTTATAAACAAAATGTTTCGGCTTGTTCTCCGTTTGATTGGGGAACACGGCAACATGTTTCAGAAACAATGTTTCATCACATTTGTTTATGAACTGTTTATAAACTGTATCCAAAGATGATGCAACACTGTTTATAAACTGTTTATTAACAGTGTTTATCAACAAATGTTGCCTAATGAATACGAGGCTTAATATTGAGCATGATGTGATGTCACAATCATAGATTTATTATGTACTAACCTTAGGCAAATGATTGGTATCGCTTCGTAGAGCAGAGCGAGACCAATCATTAGTCTATGGTACTAACGTATAGATCGATGATGCGAACGAGAAAGAATATAGAAACTAGTATGTTAGAGCGAGATAGACAGGCGAGACCATTCACGTACACGATATTGGCCTGTATTGGCCCAACGTTAATTGTGAACGGTACAAAACTCGCTTATTTTACCAAAATAACGTGTTCATTAGTGAAGGTGTTATACATACATATACAATATGGTAACGTGTGCAGTACCATGAAGGTATAGATAAACATGGAGGCCACAGCTGGAACAAAGTCTTGAGTCAAATACCTACATTTCTCTATCTCACTCTCTGTGGTCTGACCTCTCATTTTAGCGTGGATTTAGTATTGCTATCTTCTTATTAAAATCTCCGAGTAAGCTCTTAAAAAGAGCCGACATATTAAGCAAATCAGAAGTTTACACGGTCAATTAATGTGTATTTAAATCAAGAGTTGAAATCCAATCACTTGTTAAAACTCCCAATATTGTAGGTCTCGAACGCTTATAATCATGGTTGGCGAGACAGTGAATTATAATCCCATTTCCTAGGGATTTGGTAATGTGGCAACATTGGCCACCATATGTCAAGTAAATCTTGTCAATATGGCAGTGGTTGGTTGAAAAGAGATGGTATGACCACAGTGAGCGAGATAGCGATACATCATTTGAGCTTCAAGTAGGTATTCGGAGTGCGGTCTCCATGTTTATCTTTAACTTCATGTGCAGTACCCGGATGTAACTCGTGTAAGAGAGAAAATCCCCAGAATTACTCATTTCATACGTAAGTACCGTTGAATGTTCTTATTGCAATATTTTACAACTCTGAAAAGAAATATAGGTACGCACAAACGGGTACGTTATAATATAATATCACATTTTATTATATTTATATTCTTAATGCAAAAGAAATAGATTGAAGATAAAATAAAATTCGTGAATTTTTACTATTTCCATTTCTAATCTAAATTTCATAGTGACTGACGTATGTCAATTCATATCGATAAGAAAATATTGATTTGTAACTTGACTGACAAAGGGTGCATAGGTACCTTTTCATACTGTTTTAACAAATAAATATTAGGTACCTATTTACTTTTATGTTCTCTATCCAAATGTCGTTGTTATGAATATAATAAAAATAAATTAAATACTTATTTCAGATTTCCTCAAAATAATGAGGTCCGATTAAAATGGCTAAAAATGATAAACAGAGAAGATTGGGTTCCCAAAAAATATTCATCCATATGCAGCAGTCACTTTGAAGAAAAATGTTTTTCTAAAAGGGGCTCTCAAAGAGTAAAGCTGCGCTCTGGTTCAGTACCCACATTATATTTGCCCGTAAGTTATTTCCTTATTATAAATGTCATGGTTTTGATATAAAACTACATTATTCTTTAGTTGTAATATAAATAGCCAATTAAACTGCGAGGAAAACTAAGGAATGTACAGAAGTACGCATACTTTGGTAAATGATTACCTTTTGTCTTGCAAAAACCTTTTCAAAGTTCTTAACAATCTTATGTATGACTCACCAGCATTATTTACCTAATCACAAATACTTGCTAATAAAAGCAATAATTGAAAATTATTTAACAATAAGAATAAAATAGGAAGCAAAACTACAGAATACTTCCAAGGAAAGTTTGCGACATTTTTATAATAAATTTGTTTTATTTGGTGGAAATAAAAAAACGTTTTTATCTGTAGTTTTATTATTATCATCTCTCAGTTATTGACACTACTTCAATCATGCTTTAAATCGGGCAATATTATCGATAAACATAGTTTAGGTTTAATATTCCGACTGAAGGACGCTGTGTCCAGGTCATGAAATAAATTAATAAAAAAAAAACATATAGTCGTATTTTTAATTAGACGAAGCCAACTGACAGTAGCTAATGTCACTTTGTAAAATAATGTTGTCATATTTAAAGTAATAGTGATGCGTTTAGTTCTCGTTCAATCAGATGAACGAACATTGAGTGTGAATAGTTAATCATTTCAAACTATAAAAGAATATTATGTCTATATTACAATAAAAGTGCTCTGATATAAGTTACTAGTAGTTATATAAGTAGTATAAATTGTTATATTTTATACATCTACAGGATGTAAAAAGACCCTTAACGAAAACTGAAATCCCATGTTGTACCAATCACTACGAACATTTTTTACTTCGGCACCATACCTGGGAAATTACTGGTTCAGGAGATAGTTAGTTAGTTAGTTAGTTGGACAGGTGTTTTCCGCACTTAGCCACTTAATTGGGCCATTGTGCGTTAGCAGTGACACCGTTGTCGCCTGCTACTCATACCATGCAAGCTCCTTCCAGAAGGCCATGAGTTGACCAGTATTGCGTATGGCTTCGCTCATGGTTCTGGGGTTGTTCAGGAACCTCGTCCGTTGGTCGCTCACGCTGGTACAATGTAGGATCACATGAGCGGGTGTTTCTTCGGTCTCCTTGCAGCCCCTACATAGTGGGCTGTCCGTGACGCCGATGTTGTAGAGATGCTTGTTTAGTGGACAGTGGCCGGTTATTATGCCAGTCAGATGCTTGAGTGTTTTTCTGTTGGAGTGCAACAGTTTTTGCGAGAGTCGTTTATCTAATTGGGGAAAGGCATCTTTAGATTGCCTACACTCTTTTTCGTGTTGTTGTAGGGTTCTCTCGCGTAACCATGTTCTTAGTTGGTTGAAAGGTATCGGAACAAATGGTTCAGGTCCCAGAGTTGTTGTGTCTGATCCTTTCCTTGCCAGTTGGTCTGCTGCGTCATTGCCCGTGGAGTCACTGTGTCCTCGTATCCACTGGAGCGTGACCCGATTCCTCGCTGCAGTTTTCTGCAGCTCTTGGTGGTTAAGGAGATATTGAGGCTCTAAGTTAGTATGGAATGTTTCTAATTAAGTACAAAATCGATGCATTTACCCCGCCAAGATGTTCGCTAGATGACCCCATGGATAGGTAGATATTTCGAGCATTGAACGCGCGCGCTTTAAATTGCGGTTTAAAAAATGTGAAAACTTAAAAAAAGTCGTTTCCCAGGTATTATTTTTGGTTAGTATGACTTGGCATGATGTCCACAACGAGTAAACTTCGGCTTGGTGATGGGTCTTGTGACACCTGTATAGTTTCAACTACATGATGTATTGAAAATAGAACAGTCTTACAGGTTTCCTCGCAATGTTTTCCATAATGTTTAAAACACTCGGTAGGTACTCACACTGTACCTATTCAGTATAGGTAAATACTATAGGAACATAGTCTTCGAAAACTATAACACCGTACCCGATATCGGCCGTTCGGCACACTAACTATTCACTAGACAATCGATGCAATTTCATTCATACAAGAGATTTTTCAATCATTCACTTTGTCACAACACTATTTTTATTTCATCATAAACTGACAACACAGTAAACGTCAGTTGACTTCGTCTAATAAAAAATACGACTATAGTTTAGGCAAGCCATGTCCAACACTATTTGTCTTGCATACAAACAAGCTCAGGATTCTGGCGGGAACCTTAAAAAAGCGCGGATAAGAAAATTTTTCAATTTAAATTTTTTACTAAATATTCGGTGGTTTTTGCTTAAAAGTTGATCCAAAACAATAGTGATAGGTGTGCAAACCCGTGGAAATGGTGGGAAATGAGGGGGGCGGGGATAACCCGCCCACCTCACATAAACGTCCTCGGCCTGAGGCTGGAGACGGCGGGACAGAGAAGGACTGTGGTAATGGCGGCGGCGGTGAGAATTATGACTATATACCTTATACAAAACCAGACTATAAAAGACTTTACCCAGAAAATGCAACTTGTACAGATTTTAAAGTGTTTATAGAAGCTACAAACAATAAAGATAGAATAGGCAATAAGAGCCCTATCTATCTCAATCACATATTTTCAAGTGAGATAAAAGGAGTGACGGCTATACAGAGAATCAACGGAAATAAAATAGCAGTCATATTTAAACAGTATAATACGGCCAATAACTTTATTAACAACAGTGCTTTTCATAACAAACATGGCTTGAAAGCATTTATTCCGGCTGCGCAAATAGAAAAAACAGGCATAATTAGATTTGTACCAGCAAACATTTCGAACAAAGAACTATACACAAAATTATCATCAATTTATGAAATAATAGCTATAAGAAGATTCACAAAGAAGGTAGGACAAGAGCGAGTACCATTACAAACAGTTAGCATTACTTTTCTATCGAATATTCTCCCAGACAATGTACAATACGATTTGTTTTCATACCGAGTTTTCGAATATATACCCCCATTACAGCAATGTTTCCGATGCTTTAAATTTAACCACTCCGCTAGGATATGTAATGGCAAACAAAGATGTTCCATTTGTGGAGGTGAGCATTTATATAAAGAATGTGATAGACCAACAGAGATCTGCTGTTGCAATTGCAGCGGGCCTCATCTTGCAATTTCGAGATTATGTCCAATTAAGTTAAATAAAATATTAGAAAAGAAAAATAAGATAACATATGCAAGTGCTACAATCACAAAACAACACTCAAGTGATAACATTGAATTTCCACCCTTGCCACCTCCAAAAATGAAACCAATTAACACTGTAAATAAATCTGTAAATAAGTCTGTACATACATCTGTAAATAAGTCTGTAAATACATCTGTAAATAATACTGTACATAGTGTAAATAACTCTAGAGATGTCTCTCCTAAAGTAGACATCAAAGCCCAAATAGTTGCCAACAACGATGTACTTAAGGCCCTGGTACAGACGTTGGTGGAACTGGGTAATAAGGGCGATAATACGCCTACCACTGTAAATACCATTAGAGAAACACTTATTAAAAACCTCAAGTAATGGATCCAAGTCATACAATGTCTAAGCTACGTATTGCTCAATATAACATTCAAAGTGCTAAAAATAAAAAACCCTTACTGATTCAATTCTTACAAAAACAAAATATTGACATTTGCTTACTTAACGAAACATGGTTTAAAGACAATAGTTTTAGAATACCTGGATATAATATTTATAATAAAAATTCTAAAAATACTCATAATGGTGTAGCAATACTAATTAAGCCATATTTAAAGTACAAAGTTTTAAACACTAGATTTTATGAAGAAATTCAAACTGTAGCTCTGTCCTTATCTACGGTGCATGGTAGCTTGACTATTCTTTGTGTATACTGTCCTCCTTCTAGTAGACACATACGGATCAATAGACTACGTAATATTATCAATGATCTTCCAAAGCCTATATTTGTAAGTGGTGACTTTAATGCACACCACATCGCTTTTGGTTGTCTATCCACTAAGAGCAGAGGTCAGGATTTATTTAATATCATTGATGACTTGGATTTATGTATATTAAATGATGGTAGTTTTACAACTGTTAACAACCCGAGACGAAATCCGTCTGCAATTGATGTAAGCTTTATTAGTGCTAACCTCGCATCAATATGCGAGTGGTCTGTACATGATGATGCCATGGGCAGCTATCACTACCCAACAATAACAGAGATTTCACTGCATATAGATAAATATTATATTAATCCTCCTGTTGATAGGTTTATATATAACAAAGCAGATTGGAAAAAGTTTAAAACTATTTCTAAAACAATATTTAATGATTTAGTTCTAAAATTATATGATCCTATTTCAACCTATAATGATTTTTGTTCTCGATTGGATAATTTAAAAGTTATGACAATTCCTAAACTTAATAAACCAAATAATTTCAAAAGTAGACCTCCAGCTCCTTGGTGGAATGACATTTGTGAAAAAAGTGTTATTGCCTCTTACAATGCATTGAAACTATATAGAAGTGATCCTACTATGGAGAACTATTTAGATTATAAAAGAAAGGATGCACTTAAAAAAAGAACCATATCAGAACAAAAGAGAATATGTTGGAATAGCTTATGTAACACTTTTAATAGAACTACTCCTATAAGTAAGATTTGGAATCTTCTAAAAATGTTCAAAGGTATAAGAGCTGGTAATAAATCATATAAAGATGAGTTTATTTCTCAATTTCTAGATAAATTATCTGACAATAGCAATCTAAATAATATTAATAGTTTAGGCAATATTTTCGAATTAAATAATGATAATCCAAATTCAAAATTTTTGCTAGATGCTTTTACATGGTCTGAATTTAAAATGAGTTTGTTATCTCGGAAAGACACTACACCTGGTTTAGATGATTTCCCCTATTGTATTATTAAAAATTTAGATGAATCAGCACAAAAAATATTTCTTAATATTCTTAATTTACTTTGGCATTGTAAATGTATTCCACAATCATGGAAAACACAATGTGTCATTCCGATACTCAAACCAGATAAACCTCTCGAGCTTGCCAGCTCTTATAGACCAATATCACTGTCTTCATGTCTAGGTAAACTATTTGAAAACATGATTAAAAATCGTTTGGATTGGTATATGGAATCTAACGGCATCATTCCGCATGTACAATATGGATTTCGTCGAGGGCGAAGTTGTGCAGACAGCTTCACTTCCTTAATTTCAGACCTGAAACATGCAAAAGATAATAAGTTAAACACTGTTTGTGTATTTTTAGATGTTCAGGGTGCTTTTGACAGTCTAGATCCGGCTATACTTGTACAAGTTATGTCTAGGTTAGGTGTGCCTGGTCAACTATGTAAATGGATATATAATTTTTTGGATAGTAGAACACTTTATGTAAGGCATAATAATACATTGCATGGTCCAAAATGTGCATCTAAAGGTACAATGCAGGGTGCTACACTATCTCCTTTGTTGTACAATATATATACAAGTGAAATCTGTAAATTTGTAAATAGTAATGTAGATATTTTGCAGTTTGCTGATGATATTGTTTTGTACAGTAGTAATTATAATGTAGAAATTGCAATAGACAATATTAACAGAGCATTGTCCCAAATATTTCACTATTACAATGATGTGTTACATTTAAAAATTAATCCCTCCAAAAGTAGTGCCATGATATTTGGAAATGAGAACACATATTCAAAAGTAATATATAACGGAGAATTTATAAATCCAGTGAATGTTAAGAAATTTTTAGGCATAGTATTAGACAAGAAATTAACCTTTGAGGAACATATTAAAACCATATCAAAAAATGCTCTTAAAGGATTAAATATAATAAAATGTCTTGCAGGCGTTACATGGGGAGCTGACCCGAAAATATTGTCAACTTTGTATAAAAGTATAGTTAGAAGCCATTTTGATTATAGCTCATTAGTGTATATAAATAGTACTCATGTAAATAAACTAGATCTATTGCAGAACAGGGCTTTGAGAACAATTTCTGGTGCAATGTGCTCTACTCCCATAAGGGCCATGGAAGTGGAGACTAAAATAATGCCCCTAATTTTGAGACGCATTTTACTTGCGGAGAGATTCTGTCTTAAATTAATTGCTGCAGATAACAAGAAAATAATAAACAAAATAGTACCTTCTGTATGTAGAAATCCTGGACCTCTAACAACAGGCGAGATTCTCTTAAATGGTAAATCCCCAACATTGTCCAAAATATTGCTGGAAACAGAAAACAGTTTTACTGGTATTAGAAAACAATGCCCATGGCCATGTTACTCCTTCTCTTATCAGTGTATCACACATCCCGTCAAAGAATTGCAAAATCCCATCAATAACAATTTAGATATGTTACAGTTTATGGCAGATAATAAGAATTATTATGTTATTTACACTGATGGCAGTAAAGGAAGTGATTATGTGCGTGCTGCTATATATGATCCACAAATTCAATTCTCTCAAAGCTTTGTTCTACACAATACATGCACCATATTCACTGCAGAGGCATATGCGGTTTATCAGGCATTAAAACATATTCGCCAAATTAACAATAGCAAATACTTTTTGATTGTTTCTGATTCACTGAGTTTGATTAAAGCCTTAACTAACCTTACAGTTTCTTTTAAGACAAATTATATTCTATATTTCATCAAAGAAATAATTTATCAATATTACCTCAAGCACAAAAGCATTGCTTTTCTGTGGGTACCTTCACACCGAGGTATCTATGGCAATGAAATAGTTGATAAAACCGCATATGAAGGTAGTAATGCTATTGATGTTAGAAATGCAATGGACATTCCTATGACTGACTTCTTGCAATGTATTAATGAAAATGTTTGTAACTTATGGTTAGAATTGTGGAAGAAAGACCAAGACACTAAAGGAAAATTTTACGGCCGTATACAAGAAGAATTACCTGTTAGACCCTGGTACAATAGATTGAAGGAAGCCAGCCGAGACTTTATCACTACGATAAATAGATTGCGCTTTGGCCATAATTAGTGATGGCTAATATATTATTTAGCAATAATTATAACGTTATTTTCTTAAATAATTATAGTCATTATAATTAAGAAGAAACAAAGTTGCTATAATTATAATATTTTTTTTCTAAAGGTAACTAGGAAAAGTGCCATCTATCTTTAAATTTGTCAACTTCGTGTGGTCAATCAATCAATACGTGAAGTACAAGCTACGTACGTAGTTAATTGCGATGCTAACAGATGGCAGTTGAACCTTTTATATTTTTTTACGATGATTGATATAATTTCATTATCTATACACACGAGATTTCTATTCTATTATAAAAATAGTCTAACTAGAAAATATATAAATTAATATACTTTTTTCGTATTAACATTACAATTTTATTATTAGTGTATGATTGATAATTATAATATCATGATAATCGTGCAAATGAAAACCATTATTGATGGCTGTCATTGGTTCGTAAATAAATCCTTTTATGCAGTCGTGGCTGTTGATTGGTAGAAATGGTACGGCTCACATCGATTATTTTGTAACCAAAAACAACACAGTGTTTTGAAAGTGTATCCCTATTGGTCAATTAGATTGTCGTTATAACGCATAGAAATAAACAAACACGATTGGCCTATTATAAATAATGTAGCTAGAATCTGCGATCTACGATTTATGTCATTGGTAATTATTTATTGCTAAACATTTTTTTTCGTTTTTCGTTGGTAAATATAATTTCTGCGAATCTGCGAAATATAGCAATGATGAATGATTGCAATGTTAATAATTGCTAATTAGCTAATTTTGTGGTAGCTACCTGATCGTTATTCGTTTTGTTTACATTTCGCGAGTATCGTTTTCGTGAGTACGTAATTCGTAATTCCGTTGTGTAAAAAAGTTAGCAGGTGTAATAAACCAGATTTAATTTGGTGTACTAATAAGTCGTATCTGTAAAAAGTTGTCATATTTTGAACTTTTCATAAACAAACTTTAGTTACAATAAAATTTAGTTGTTATGTTGTAAATACTCTACAAAATGTCGTCAAAAAGTTCAAATAATTTAATTTGGAACTATTTCGAACGATCTAGTGATGGAAATAAAACATAAACTTAAAATAGGTAGCTACTTTTGATTATATTATCAAACCGCGCAACACGCTAACATTTTAAAGTGCTAACTAATAATTCGCGTTCTCAATTACAAATTCGCAATGTCTACGTTATTTTCAATTTTGCGAGAGGTTAAAATTATAGCAACTTTTATAGCACGCGAAAAAAAATTTGCATATAGCAATTCGCGCGCTATAATAAAATCGCAGATATTCACACTACTAGCCATAATACTGCTCCGTCACACCTTGCTAGACTTGGCATTATTACAAGCAATACATGCCCACATTGTGAATCTCAAGAAGGAACTCAAGGAACCGTTGCACATCTTATCTTTGACTGTCAAAACTTCCTGCTTGACAGATTAGTGTTGGCTAGTGAACTCAGTGAAGTGAACATTAAGTGCGATTCTTTCTCCCGCCCGCCGCCACTCGAAGAGTTATTGAAAGACAAAAATACTTACAAACCGATATATAAATACATTAAAAATATTGTTAAAACAATTTAAAAATTAAGTGAATGTGCAGTGTCCGTTAAAATAAAATAAGATTTTACCTAAAGGTCCAGTTACCAGGTCATAAAATCCCAAAAAAAAAAAAAAAACAAACAAGCTCATTACACGCATACTAGTGTTTTCTTGTTTTGTTGTTTCTCTCACACAAGAAAAAGAGCGGAGATTATGTTTCAAATGCTTTAGAAAAGGATATGTAAAACTATGCCATTTTTTGTCTTATTTGTGCGTAGACAGAGAATCCTATAGACTAAGTGATATTTTTGTCGCACTCACACAGGAAAAAGAGCAGCTTATGCCGATGTAATGTAAAGAAATGAAACAGCACGATACGATTTTTTGTTTCACCGAGCGTGCCACTTTTTTGTAGGTATGCTAACTACTTAGCTAAACAAAGTTTGACAGCTGACGTGTAGGCAGCTATCGTCTCCATAAAAAATACAGTTTTTACGTGCTAAAATAAAGTAATTCGAGCTATATTGTGTTGTGAACTATTGAGACTTGTGTTAAAAGCACTAAAATAACAATAATAAATTCTAAATAATTCAATAAATTAAATCTTTGGTGTTGCCAACTTTTCTTTAAATAATTACCCTCTTTTGAGGGTAATTAAAATAGGGTATAATATTTTGAGATTTGCAGTGCTTATTAAAAAAGTATATCATAGTTTGAATGGCTTGTTTCAGTTTTCCTGAACATGAGGATTTATTTAGGTATTATATTGAAAAAAGATGGTGGCTTTATTTATCCTTCCCGTGACGTTGTCATAGTATGTAACTTGGCAGAAAGAATATTCAAGGTCCATTCTACTGAAGGATTATCATTCTTTGCCGAAAAAAATATGTTACAAAAACTTATTTTCACGACTTTCAAACGATGCCAACGATGTATTTATGTTGGATCATTTTGAAAGTCAACCATTTATTGGTAACCATAAAGTTTTACTTATTAAGGCCATTGCCATGCCTTATTTTGAACTGCGTATACATCACGCAACAAAAGGATTTGAACCCAAGCAAAAAATTAGAAACTTTCATACGAAGCTTGTTTTATTTAAAGGACAACAATGTGTGCAATCAAATATACATAAAAATTAATCATAAATAAATATGTTGTATTATTTGTTCACAAATCTAGGACGTACATACATAACCACCTATGAAATGGCAGTTTAACTATCGACAACGAAATGTCAAAAACGATACTTTTTTATGAATTTTGCATTGAAATAGCAACATATGACGTCATTACATTTTTGCGTCAAATAGCATCCTACTTATATTATGTAAATTAATAAGAACAATTCGAAAATTAAGTATATCATCAAAATAATGTGGGATTGTATTTGAATATTTTATTGTACTGAAAAGTCGAGATAATTTATTTTTGACTGAGGAAACAACTAAATTAGTTTGCGTTTGACAGCATAATATTATCATCCCCGTATCTTATATCTATCCTATGCCGATAAAATCAATAAGGCAGCAATAAGGCAATCTAATTGTATCAATAAATAGGGGTAATTTTTGCCTTACGCGGTAACCCTGAATTTAGAGTGACGTACTATGTTTGTCTCTTTCTGTGACACGCTTTGCCGGTGTCTATAGGATTCTCTGTCTACGTATTTGTGTAACCGGTTTTGCAAGGCCAGCATGCCATTGCCAGCAACTAAGATTGCGAAACAAAGTTAGACAGACAGTTCTTGGCATCATAGCGTCAGTTGTCCCAAATAATGTTTATTTTCATGATTAATTGATAATACCGTGTTAAATCAGTGAAATTATCCAGATATCCATACTGTGGATCATAAAATGGTTCGTTGCCGTATTATTTCGTGTAAAAGTGATAGTGAGAAGAAAATTGCCGGCGTATCATTCCACTCGTAAGTACTTAAGTCTATTTATCAGTTTGTAGGGATTCAATATAGATAAATACATAAACTAAAGCTTATAGCTATACAATTAGTTGTGGTAAACTTCATATAATAATTGGACCCTGTTAAGTAGAAAAGATCCAACTGACGTTTGCACACTTTGGAATAAATGCAGTTCAAAGTTTGACAGCGAATTTTAAAATAGGCCTATGCCATAACTACATGAAATTTAGTCAGGTAATAAAATATTACATAAACATTACTTTGAATGTAGATTAATATACATTTTCATATGAATACTTTAAGTAATCACTCAAAATATACCTCTGGATCTTTTATGCAAAATACGAAAATATTTAGTTTATTAGTGGTATCTTTTTAAAAGGTTGAAATAAATGAATATATCTAATAATATCAATTATTATAATAAAGAAATAAACCTCTCTGGGGCAGTTGTTATCTCAACATGAGATTAACGCAATTTTGGAGAGCTAAGTAGAAGCTTTCAAACTTCACCTTCATCTTGTGATATACCTAAACAAAAAACAGTTTTACAAGATGACAAGAAAGCTTACAAGCCGCAGGGCAGCTTTGTGGCGAGCTGATTACGTGTGGCGACACAGTGGTCCAGAACAGTTCGAGGAGTCTGTCCTCGTGTCCGGCTTGCCTTTACTGCCTGGTTGGAGTGGATTTCCAGGAGTGCCCGCAGGGCTCTCAACTCTGGCTTGCCTTAGTCGGCCGGCCAGAGGAAAGTCGCAAGAGCTATTAGCTCGGGGGTGAAAGTATCATTTTCAAGGGCGTAATTACGGGGAAACCCGCTCCGGGTCACGAGACCCGCGATGGCGAAACCGGTGCCGCACCACTCTACACCCCTAGCCACTCACAACGGTGTTGTCCTCTGGCTGCCTTTATAGGATACTTTGTTTACCCTGGAGGCTATTAAGAGAGGGCCCATCTGTCTAGTGAGTAGACATGTCACCGTCTGCCCCATTTCGACGTACTACAAGAGTACTTAAGGCAGACCCCGGTTTTCATCCATAGTTTCCATATTAACTTATAATTTTTTTTGCTTCTGGCAACACTGGCGGTATAACGTAAAACTGTACTTCTCCCAATAATTTATTATTCTTAAATCTATTTAATTTATAATAATGTGCCTAACTTGCTAATTTCTTACGTAATAATCTGTGATAATTATACTTGTTGTATATTAACAGTGATAAGTGGTGTTTATCAAGTTGTAAAAGTTTTGCAAAGTCAAGTAAGTCAACTGTCAAAGTAACGAACAATTTTATTTAAAAGAATTTGCATTATTTTTACAATAATAGCTGACTTTGAGACAATTTGAGGTGAGTTTACTTGTTATTTGACATTCTTACACCCTACACAAGCAATAATACTAAGTCAGCATACCTAAATCTATACAAAAATCTTTGTTGTGTCTTACACAAACCTCAGTGAACCTTTCTTGCTTTGTTTACTTAATTTTGTCAAGATGATGACCAGAAGGGCACGCTTAGATGATGAGAAATTACAGGTGACCCTTGTAGAACTAAAGAAATATAAGGATTGGTGTCAGTCACTACAAAGTGAACATGATGACAATGAGAAAGAAATGCTAGAGATTTTAGGTAAAAACTCTCAGCTTAGGAGTGAGATGGCAGAAATACACTCTAATTTACTCACTACCCTTGATGAATGGGATAGATTGCATAAGATTGTAACACAATTTGACAGGTGCAGTGATGAGTTTGAGAACGCTCTAAAACGCATCACTGAATTAGAGGGTCTCCTAAGCGAGGCCAATGATCATATTAACAGATTAGAAAGTGCAAACCGGTCTATAAAATCAGTAACCACACAGTCATTATTTGATGAGCTGGTTGGCAGCGCTCCAGGTATGGTTTCTGCTATCTCCGATGATGACAGTAAGAATATAGTGACTATTGATCTTACAGATTCTAATTCAACTATTCAGTCATTTAGAAACATAAAAGCTTGTAATAAATTGAAGAAGTATATTAAAATAAATAAATTTATTAGGAAAAAGGAAAAATTATTAAGAATGTACAGGAAATCAAACATAAATCTAGATTATTGCAAAAAATATGTTAATGTAAAAGAACAAATGTCAGTATGTCTAACTAAATTAAATTCAAATCTAGTGAAATATGATGCTGATATTCATTGTCTGCAGACGGAGATTGATAGTTTACAAGATTCTTTGGTTAATATGACAAAAAAATATAATCTATCACAAAAACAAATTAACGAGCATATCTTGGCAATGGATGAGTTAGTGGACTTGTGTAAGTACAATGAAGAGAGGCTTCAATCTTTGACTAATAATAGTCATGGCAATGAACTTAGCCAGGCGCCACAGAGTCATTCACAGTCAACTACTTTGAATTATTGCTCTGATTTGCTGTCACTCTCTGCTGCAGTGGATGACAGCACCATTAATTCCATTAATTCTTATTGTAATTCTGGCATTTCTTTCTCACCCCACATTACAAACACTGACAAGCTATTAATGTTTAGCGATGAGATAGGTAAAAACATGAGCCAATTGTTGAGGCAAAGGACAGGTATGACTATTACTAACTTATGTATGCCTGGAGCAAGCTTTTCTCAGATTATGCAATCAATTTTATCTAAATCATACTGTCCTGAATCAACAATAATTATATTTATTGGGAGAAGAGGAAATGCAAATATTAATTTAATAAAGAGATATTTTGACCAATTACTGAATTTAAAAGTTAAAAAAATTCTGTTACTTGCTTTTCCTTACAGTAAGCTGTTGCCACAAGCTGAAAATGATTATAGATTTAAGATTAATTCCAAATTACATACCATGACATGTTATAATAATTTAATTGACATTATTGACTCTAATGCTCTAATTAGAAATTTTTATTTGACATATGATAATTATTATATATCACAATTTTATAAAAGACAAATAGCATCCTCGCTAGCTTATTGTATTAATAACACAGCCAAGGTTTTGGCTAACAACACTGCTTTTATTGAGCAGTCAAATTTGACATGCAATATAAGCTTGGAATCCGTTCCAAATTCTTTAAATTGAATTCTGAGACAATAGAGTCAATCTCTGGCAATATATTTAATAAGACATTGAATTCTGTACCTAGCTTAAGTGACAAAAATACAACTCCATCAACCTTACCTACAAAAAATAATTTAAAAAATTGTATCAGCCTGGTGCATCAAAATATACAAGGGTTGATGGGTAAGGAGTTAGAATTGGAATTGTTTATGAACTGTAACAATATTGATATTTTATGCATTACAGAACATTGGCTAAGAAGCCACCAGTTCATATTCAATTTCAATAACCACCAGGTTGCAAGCTCATTCAGTAGAGAAAACTTTATCCATGGTGGCTCGTTAATCATAGTTAGCAAATTTCTAAAATTTAAAGAAAGGACTGACATTGTGAGCCTCTCTGTTGAGCGAGTAGTAGAAATCACATGTGTTGAGTTTGAGCAGTTCATTGTTATGAGTGTATACAAACCTCCATGTGCACCATTTGAAAGTTTTTTAGTTATTATGGAGGATGCCCTTAGCAAAGTTTGTAATTGCCGTAAAACTGTTGCTATTTGTGGAGATTTTAACGTTAACATATTAGAAAAATGCTCTTCGACTATCAAATTTTTAAATTTATTTAAGTCATACAATTTATGTCATAATTTTTATGAACCAACTAGAGTGACTGCCACAAGTGGTACTTGTATTGATAATATATTTACTAATATAAAACCATTACACAAATCTTTGATTAATATGCTTCAGTCAGATCACAGTGGGCAGTTAATCTGTTGTCCAAGAAAATGCCCAAAAGTCCAGAGAAAAATTATTAAATATATACCAATAAATGAAAATCGACTTAAAACTTTTAAAGACAATTTATCTCGAAAAATGCGTTGGTTGCCTCATCATGACCATCCGGATCAGTTATATAGCTCTTTGTTTGACTTGATTAATGACGAATTTCAGACTGTATTTACATCCAAAAAATTAAATGTAACTGACCGTCTGATGTTTAGTGATTGGGCAACTGAAGGTATCCATAAAAACCGGATTAGGTTATATGAACTGTATGATGAAAAATCTTATAATAATAGTCAGAACTTTATTAATTATGTAAAAAAATATTCCAAAATATTTAGACAAGCTTGTAGTACAGCAAAATCTATTTATTTGAGAAATAAAATAAAATTATCAGAAAACACTATAAAGGCTACCTGGAATGTCATTAACAATGAAACTGGCAGAGCCAAAGCACGCAGCCGTGACTTCTTATTAAATATCAATAATGTGAGTGTTGCAGAGGACCTGGAAGTAGCGATAGAATTTGAGAAGTTTTTTTCTAATATACCTATAATAACTACAGGGTCACTCGACTCATCTTCCATGTCTGCTGAAATGCTTCTTAGGGACTGCGTGCTAGAATGTGGTGCAGCCTTTGAATTTACCGTTGTGACTACTAAAGATATTATTTATCAATTTAAAACTATAAATATGAAAAAGACAATGGATTTGTGGGGATTGTCAGTGAAGACTGTTTCATCTATTATTACCATAATAGCTCCACAACTTGCAACAGTGTTCAATGGTTGCGTCGCTTCTGGAATATTTCCTGATTTAATGAAATATAGTCAAGTTATACCTTTATTTAAATCTGGCGACACATCAGACCCTTCTAATTTTCGACCTATTTCTGTATTGCCAACGCTTAGTAAAATTTTTGAAAAATTAATACTTAGTCAATTGCTTAGTTATTTTAACAAACATAATCTTCTTCACAAGAAACAGTTCGGATTTACGAGGGGTCGTTCAACTACTGACGCAGGAGTAGAGTTACTCAAAAGTATATTTACAGCTTGGGAGAAGTCGCAAGACGCTTTAGGAATTTTTTGCGACTTGTCAAAAACCTTTGATTGTGTACATCATGATACTCTGGTCAGGAAATTATATCATTATGGCATTAGGAACAAAGCTCTTAATCTCCTGGTTTCTTATTTGGGCAACAGAATCCAGAAGGTTCAGATTAATGATAAGACATCGCCAGGTTCTGCCTTAAAAATGGGCGTCCCGCAGGGTTCAATACTCGGACCATTTCTATTTTTGATCTATATCAACGATTTACCCTATTACGTAAAGAACGATCATGAGATTGTGTTGTTCGCGGATGACACCTCTTTAATTTTTTATATTAAAAGACAACAGAGTAATTTTGACGAAGTAAACAACGCACTCTCTAAAGTTGTTAATTGGTTTAATGTAAATAATTTATTACTCAATGATAAGAAAACTAAACTCTTAAAATTCTCCATGCCCAATGTTAAACAGATGGAAACCAATGTACAACTGAAGGAAACCAGAATTGAGCCCGTTGGGACAACCTTATTTCTAGGTATTTTGCTTGATTCCAAACTTCAATGGGGTCCACATATAGAAAGACTTTCGGGCAAACTTAGTTCTGCAGCTTATGCGGTTAAGACAATTAGACGCCTCACAGATATAGAAACAGCTAGAATGGTCTATTTCAGCTACTTTCATAGTATTATGTCATATGGGATTCTTCTCTGGGGGAATGCTGCAGACCTTGACACAATATTCGTTCTGCAGAAAAGAGCAATAAGGGGTATTTACAACCTCGGTCCTCGTGTTTCTCTAAGAGAAAAGTTCAGTGAGATAGGCATTCTAACTGTTGCTTCGCAATATATATACGAGAATCTGTTATATGTCCAAAAGAACATTGACTAGAGATGGGTTAATGCCTTGGCATATTGGGCGCATTGATTAAACGCCGGATAAATGCCCGTAAACGCCGAATAAATGCCTTTTGCCTGGGCAACAACTTTAACAAAACTTTTATTATTTTTTTATTCATATAAGCTATATTTGAGTGAGCAGAAAAGATTAATTCACAAAAGAAAATTAGAAAAATCGACTATAGCTAATATATTGCAATAAACCTTAAGAATTGATATACTTAATATGGGTTAAGTAAGAGTATGCTCGTAAAATAAAGTGGCACTACGTATACTGACTGCGCCTTGCACATCTGCGGCTACTGAACGCTCGTTTAGCATCCATGGTTTCATACACAGTACTAAACGAAATCGCCTTACTACAGAAAGAGCAGCTCAAATCACATCTTTGGCATACAATTGGAATTATAAAGGAAAATAATGATCCGTCTAAAAATATCCAAGTGTCTAGTGTTAACGATTTTGATGATTGTGACTAGGGAATGCAATCTAGAGATCGAGATCTCGCAAGATCTCGGCCTTTTTTTAGCGCGATTAATCTCGGTCGAAAAAAGGGCGAGATCTCACAAGATTTACGAGATTGCACTCGAGCATAAAAACGTCTAATTCGAATCGACACGGACGGATCGCAATCTGTCGGTATCGGCATTAATAAAAAATGAAATGAATTTATACGAGTCCGGGGGGTCAAAATGAAAACTTTTGCAGTTCGTGGATGTCTGCCTGAGAACTGCGGTTCCAATTAGCGTTGAATCCGAAAGGCCTTCTCAGTGGCTGATTATCTGGCCAACAGAAAAGGAAGCCGTTGAGCAGACGATTCTTTGGACATTTTGTGCTCCTGCAGGAGCTACTTACTATGAAAATAATTCGTAATAATGGCTTGTGATTTGAACTGAACCAATCTTTCCTTTGGTATATTTTGCTGATTAGGATCTGTAATTTCTATTCTCTGTCTATGTCTGCCTTAATGGTATATTTAGTTAATTAATCTGTAATATCTAAAAGGTCTACTGATTCATTATAGTTTTATTTACCTAATTGATAATAATACCTCAGTTTAGTAACATAGATGATAAGTAGGTAAGTTTATTAATTTTTTTGACCTCTCGTTGTTTTGTTTAATATTTAAAAAAAATTATTACTAAAAGATTTTTCTTTGATATTAGAAGCGAACTGGTTGTTTCTTTCATTTCTTATTTGACAGATCCGTCCGTAAAAGTTTACTTCATAAAAGTTATTTAAAAAAATATAGACAGATAAGTACGTCAAACAATGTTAGAAGCATAAAAGTCTATTAAAAATTCGTGAAAAATAATTTTTATCTTATAATACTTAAAATGGTTATTATTTTTGTCCAAATTTATTCAAATATTGCGATTATTTACAAAAAAAATACATACAAAACTGCCAATGTCGCGAGATCTCTAAATTGGCGAGATCTCGCGAGATTGGCTTCATAAACTCGCGAGATCTCGCGAGATTGGCTTCATAAACTCGCGAGATCTCGTTTGAGCCCAAATCTTGCGAGATTTGCATTCCCTAATTGTGACAGTCAAGATGAATCTAACTCGATTCAATTCAATACGCGTGATGATTATTTTTTTGCCGATTGCTAAACCACTGCGTCAACCGTGCCGTCAAATTTTGATCCCCGCCCTTCAACTTCCACTTCAACAAATCAAAATCTAGATTTTTTTGATATTGCATCTAATATCAACTTTAGTGATGATGATGACTGAAGCTATCTACATTGTATAGCATTTTCATTACATAATAGATATCAATCCATAAAATTAAGCCAAAATTATAATTAAGACCATGATGATCGTAAAATTAGAGATATATTTATGTCAGTTTATTTGGAAGTCTTACAGCTTCACATAATTATATTCTTAACTGATTATTGTAGTATTTTAGTTAAAACTATGGTTTCTGTAAGTACCTATTCAAATTTTCAACTGTGGTTTTTTTACAAGACTGATTATTTTATAACAGATTATTTGATTAAAATGAAATTGACAAAATACTGACATTAAATTTCATTTTAAGTTAAGTTCAGGCTAAATGTTCACAAATCAAAGTTTTTATTTTTTCTGCCCTGTAATTGGGCGTTTATTTGGGCGTAAACTCATTTATGCCCAATATGCCAAGTTTATGCCCATTTTGTCCATATCTGTTTTTGCCCTCGACCCATCTCTAACATTGACACATTTAGTAAAAAAAGTGATCTACACACTGTTAATACTAGACATAAGTATAATCTTGTAGTTCATAGCACCCGCCTCCACAAAATAAGTAGCTGTTTTATGGGGCAGTGTATACGCTTTTATAACAAACTCCCTCTTAATATAAGAAATTTATCTATAAATAAATTCAAAATTATTGTTAAAACTAATCTGTGTTTAAAAGCATATTATAAAATTACTGATTATATAGGCGATAAAAATGCTTGGGATTGAGCTGCTCTAATTCAATATAAATGATGTATAAACTGAACAATTTTAATTTGACTTTTCGTAAGCACTTTAAAAAAGTTAACACGAAATAAATATTCATTTCATTTCATTTCATTTCAACTAATACAGTGAACCCCCACCACAGTAGCCCAGAGTAATTAATTGCCATACAAGTAGCAATAGTCCTACACCTGATGTGGCCAATCCGTGGCTGTACTTCATAGTGCTGTTATAGAGGCTCCTCATTAGGTGTCCCACATCAAATCCTAGATTAAACTCTCAAAGGGCCTCTGCGCGTTGGACCTATGTTTCCGTGTACGCCTACCAAAGACCCGTGTACTATTTTAACACAATATGTTAGAAAAGTATGTGTGATAGAAAAACAAAGAAAATAATGTTATTTTCTTTATGAGTAGGTATTTCTTTCCTTTGGAGCCATGATATTTTTTCACCAGCTATAGACTTTTATTGAAAAACATAAAAAGCAGAATAGATCCATGCGTCATGAATCTTATAAAAACCTTAAATCCTATACTAAACATGTATCCAAGCAACATGATTCTTTTTTGATTTTTTCACAAGTTATAATTATGTGATGGTACCTTTGGCATGGTAAAAGAATTCTAGGGTAAATGTCATCAAACTGCCTGGATCTTTTGGGCATATATAAAACTTGACGAGCAGATTATGGTTATGTATTTAACTCGATTTCATAAAAAATGTTGGTTGGATCTTTTCTGCTTAACAGGGTCCAATTGATAATTAATATCCAGGTTATTATCAAAATAACCTATGCTTATTATATATTGTTTGATGTCCCTATGTTTATTATCATACATGTGTTGCCAGCGTTAGGTGTAAAATGTCCTGAGTGTAAACGAAAAATAATATTGAACAGAAATTAAATTAGGTAATTTTTAAACATTATTATTTAATTAAAACTAATATTAAGTTCGCTTTAGTAATTATTGAAAGATTCGATATCCATAAAATATATATCTAAATTGACAATTAAGTAGGTACTTGTTATGCCTGGTTTCTAAAACAGTACCTAAACAATTTGTATTGCTTTCTGTGAGTACATTTTACTGTTATATGTAAATATTCTTACGAATAGTAAGCAAAGCGAATTGTTTTTTGTTTATAAATAAAATTATATACCTATATTTAATTTAAAAGGTGTTATTTTATTAGAAACATGCTTTCTCTATTTTACTACTTATGCCATGTGAAAATTTGATTATTGTAAAATTGACAAATAATTAACATGCACAAAAATAAAAACCATATTAAGTTAACCAATAAGTTGCAATAATTAAAAAAATATGTATTACTAGGGAATTAGTATTTTGTCGTAATACATGGCTTAAGTCGGGGTATGTAGGTAACAGACACTAGAGAAAGCTACCACATCTATTAACTTTTTCTAAACTTACCATGATTGACAAATAGTTATACTTACATCTTACGTGATAGAATGACATACCTTCATAATTTTAAATATTAATTACCAACTTTTCTTGATAGTTTTCCTGGTGATCTAAACCCAAACATACGCAAGAGATGGATCGAAGCAACTGGAAGAAAAGACTGGGTACCCACAAAGTACTGTAAAATATGCAGCAAACATTTTCCAGAGAAATTTCTAGTTAAAAGGAACACGAAAACAGTTCTCTACCCTGATGCTGTACCAAACGCGGTAAAACTTATTATCTGTCTACAATGGGCATTGCCCATTTCTCTTTAATTGTTGTAATAAGAAAACCATTTCGAGGAATAGGGGTCCTGATCACTATTCAGTATTTAAATAAATTATATAATCATGGATTGTTATTATTATTGGCTAAAAGTGAATAACTTTTGTCTTCCAAACGTCATTATTGGCTTGTAGCAATAAGTTCCTTGATTGATTATACACATAAACTGGTACCTTTAGGGTTGAGCTACACCTACAGAAAAGGATAGAAGCATAGGAAAGTGCGATGCGGTGCTGATAGGTGTAGCTCAACCCTTATGGTAGTTCCCTTTGAACTAGAATCACGAAAGGAGAATGACCAAAAGTGGTCTAGCAATGTTTCACGTTGCAAAACCAAAATAATATAGAAATTATTTTCTTATTTCTTACAACCTTTTGACGTCAGGAATTTTATTTTCGTATCCGGAATTATGACTTAAAAATAAACAGTAAATAAAAAATAGCTACCTACGCATTATTTCCGTACTAGTCGACCAAGCCAACTAGACGAATGTCAACGTGACAAAATTCAAAATAATTCAATAATTATAATCCAGAAATTCCTAGTATCGATTGCAGGCGCATTGTACGTTCACACGCCGCGTTCGCACGTTACGATAAATAATTTCTGGATTATAATTGTTGAATTATGTTGAATTTTGTCACGTTGACATTCGTCTAGTTGGCGTGGTCGACTTAGTAGGTATATGTATTGACGTTCCGTTCTCTCCATTTGTACGAACTATGTAAGTATAAAGGCCCGCACAAACTATCTGTCGCGACTTACTGTCGCGACTTACGGTCGCGACAGAAGGGTATCTGGACAAGGAAAATCCATTCAAGTGTGCACACTATCGGACGTCTGTCGCGGACGTGACCTTGAGCGTTCAGACGTCCGAAAGCAATCTGGGAAAATGACAGCAAACGTCCGCGGACGTTTACAAACGTCCGCGGACGTTTACTGTCATCCGTATATTGTCCATGGTACGGCCTTAATATTGATTTTATACAGAATATAGTCAAAAAATGTTAAATTCACTTTCAATTCAACAGTTCTGCTTTACTTCAAGATCTACCAATAATATAATCTAATAGTGCTAACTGCTAGTGCCCTGAATTAAGAAAACAAGCTCCTACCTAGCCATAGTGTATCGCATAGACAGCATGGCGTGTCTATGGTTGTATCGGACGCGGACGCGACAGAAAGCCGCGTCCGAAAGGGTGTGCACACTATGTGTCGCGACTTACTGTCGCGACAGTAAGTCGCGTCCGAACAGTTTGCGTGCGCCTTAAGGCTCATACTTACATAGTTCGTACAAATAGAAAAAAACTTCGCAAGAATGATATGAAATTCATAAATAGATAAATAGTTAGTAACATAATTACGTTTTAAAATATGTGTATTTAATTATATTTTATAGCTTTGCTATAATATTATTTTTGTGTTCCGTCTCACGCAGACTGTTAAGCCAGATGACATTGATGACATTGACAACCGGCCGGCGTCTGCGACCGGCAATACCGGCATCGATCGGCCATTACTGTATTGTTGATTAGTATAGATAGTAATACTTACGAAACTCCGTTTGAGTGTTTATTCTAAATAACTTAGCGTGTGTTTCATATAACTTACGACAGGACCAGTGTTGTTATTGATACGGCAATTGCCGTAATATACGGCAATCCACGTTTTATTTTCACGCAATACGGTATACGGCAGGGCTTTCGATGCCGTATCAAAAAATACGGCAAATTGCTGTAAGTGAAACGAAACGTTTTTTAAATGTACCACTCACAGCCAACAGCCGGGGAAAACCCGACATGCGACAAAAAAGAGCAGAATCTCTTTCGTTTTGGTTAAAAATGAATGAGACAACGAATTGATGTAAAGTATTGGGTTTATCTATGAGTCGATTAATGGTGTGCCGATTCGATTATTTGACTAATGATTTATCGATAATGCGATCTAGTGTTATCGATCTTTAATAAATATCTTTCAATTATAATTATAAGTCTAGAATAAAAATGTCTTTAAATTGCCATAAATTACGATCATAAAATAAACAGTACATAAAACAACAGCACAAATTAATAAAAAAGAAAGTTGGACATCAAACAAATCAAATTCCAATACGCAGAAACGATAAGAAACCTTTATGGAGAAGAAACAAATGAGGAATAAACATTTTTAAATTATATACGGCATTTTAGTATTATTTTCCCCAAAATACGGCAAATCAGAATGTCATATACGGCAACCCAAATTTTTATGATAACAACACTGGACAGGACGTTCTTATATTTAGTTACCGTTTTATGTGTCGTGTTAGTCGTGCATGAACTCTTCGAGTCTACCAGTAATCATGTCGATGCGTGATCCTGATCAACCAGTACCGGTTGTAAAGCGGAGAAGCCGATGTGTCAATTGTTCGCTTTTGATACCCAGAAATCACCAGGAGCATTCTTTGCAACAAATGTCTACGTCAGTGATTACCATATTACGATCTTGGATAACTCCTACTGAGGTAAGTTTCATTTTATTACTTCTTGCTTCTTGATTATCAGATATGCTAGCATCCTGTACTTTTGACAAACAGACTAACGACCTATCACACCATAACACAAGTCACTATGATTAGTGAAGAAATGTTAATTACACAGGTATTTATTATCGTTAGTGAGTAAATCGTTAATCAATCAAACATGTATGATTTTATGGTCAGAGCGAGCGCCATCTCAATAAGTCTGAATGGTTTATTGATTGTTCAATTCATCGTCATCATCATCAGCCTTTAACAGTCCACTGCTGGACTAGGCCTCTCCTTTGAAAGGAGGAATTGGCCTACTATACCACGCTGGCCAAACGGGTTGGTATAGGGTTTGTATCAAGTTTTCCTTCTTTTACAGTGCTGTTCTATGCATAATATGCTCCCTCTGTCGGCTCTTACGACACCCATGGGGTGGTGACAATCCGTATTCTTAATCCGTCACCACACAGACAAGTGATTGTTCAATTGAATTTTGCTTAATCTTAAGGCCTTGCCACACGGCACAATTTTACCACTGATCAAATTTTCAATCGAATTGGCTTTGCCCGTCTACACGACACAATCAAATCACTTATTTTCATTCCGTCCACCCGATTGGTTAAAATCTGGTGGTACCACCCACCCGATGAACTCGAGTTGGACGACTAGCGTCTAGACGTCACGATTTCATCAATTGATTTTAAAGTCAAGTTGGACGTAAAATTGTCCCGTGTGGCAAGGCCTTTAAAGTAATGAACATTTCAGTTTTACATGTACATATAAAACTGGAATGTGTAAATACAGCAATGTAAAATACTGTGTTGTATACTGGTGTACTGTATATCTATCCTAACATATTATAATAAAGTGGAAAAGTTTTTCTGTTTCTTTGCTTAATTACTGGATTCATGAGATATAGTAAGTAGTTTTCTTTAGGGTATTTATATGTGGATAGCACAGTGGGGCACAGCTTTATACTTATATTACTATATTGGTGTATAGCCTAAGTATGTCTAGAAAATATAGCAGAGTTAAAAAGTATTTCTTTTTATTTCAGCTTGCATCAGAAAGTGTACTTTGTACAGAGTGTATGGTATTACTTCAAGAGCGAGCAAACACATTTAATTATGACGGAAGTGCTTTACCATTGCCTGTTTTTGGTCACAGAAGTGTATGCTTTTCTTGTGGACTATCCATCTTACGTGCATCAAGAACATATCCTCTGAGATCTGACCGCCAAGAAAGGAATATAATATTAAGAAATGTTCCACTGCACTTGGTAAATATATTTTTACTTATATATATATATTTCGATAATGCTTCTTATAAATGACTTTGAGCAGTAATAAACTATTCACTGGACTAACACTTATTATAATTCTCTCACTTAAAATCATAATAATATTGAATTTGTACATGTATGCTAATTTTTCTTTTTTAGGTTTCAAAATTAGAAAGAGTATGTAGTGCTTGTTGGATGTCAGCTTACAGAGAGGTGAGACGTCAAGATCAACATGATACCAATCGCCCCATTCTGCCAGATGTGGAAATGAGTGGAGATAATAAGGTACCTGCACCACCACTCCTTCCACAACATGTCTGGCATCCTTCTCCAGCAAGGGATAAAATAACATCATCAGTGTACAGGCGTGCTGCTAATACAGCTAGTCATTGTATATTTGTTGACTGTTTTGAATCGGAACATTTACTTATACCTGCGGCTATAAAAGATCTTTTACTTTTAAATCATAAGTTCTTTATTACAGCAGGAGCATGAATATGTAATTATCATTTAAATCATGGCCATTGGCAGGAATTAACTTCCCGGCTAAAAGATTTTACTGGTCCACAGTTTGACAACATTTTAAATATGTTGCAGCGAGCTGTCAAATATCACATTGATTTTTCGAATATTGCAATTATGCAAGCATATTTATGTCATTATTGGTTAGGTATGATTTCTAATCAATTTTATGATTTATTGAATTCTATCCCAAGTCTATCACACTGTGTACCTAATTCCACTATATGTTTTGCATGTATTTAGTTAAACTGAGAACAGGTGATAGCAATGAAAGATTGGCAACACTATTTGAGAAATCTCGTCCTACCTTAGAGCGCTGGATGAATGCAGCTAGAGATTGTCTAACTACACAATTCGTACCAGTTCATTTGGGATTTAATCATTTAACCATAGAAGATAGAAGAACCATAGCTCCTAGAAATAGAATAATACCAGAAGGATTATTTGGTAATCCTCATTTACCTCCCAATACAAAACCGGCAATAGTTATGTGTGATGCAACTTATGTATTTATGCAAAGTAGCACTAATTATTTATTTCAAAAACAAACTTATAGTTTGCAGAAACTGGATAATCTAGTTAAACCATTTAGGATAGTATGTTGTGATGGTCACATAATGAATGTTTAGGGCCCTATAAAACTACCACTAATGATACTATGATTACTAGTTTAAACCTTCATAATGAGGAATCTGGTCTAAGATCATTTTTCGGAACCGGTGATATTGTCATACTTGACAGAGGATTCAGGGATGTTCATACATGAATTACAAGATTGTGGCTTTGTGACTCACATGCCAGAATCATTACTTGAGAATGAACAGTTGGCAACCCAACAAGCAACAAGCAAACCAGTCTCGTTTTGTAACCATGTGTCGCTGGGTTGTAGAATTTGTTAACGGCAGAATTAAAAAGGACTATAGACTCTTTTGACATGTATTTAATAATCTTGCTGCTTTGCATCTAAAGGATGACTTCAGAATTTGTTGTGCACTAACAAGTTCCATACATCCACCAGAGGCTGCAGAGTATGTAAGAATAGCAAAAAATAGGCTTACACTTGAAAACTATTTAGCAGTTTATGTCGAACGAGAAAACCTCAATAGAAGGAGAGCGAATTTTCAAATGATTGATCATGATAATCCACATTTAACTAGGTTTCCACGATTTTCTATTTGAAGCAATTTGCTCTGGGTACTTACCTACCAGCTTAAACAAGCTAGATCATACTATGGGGAACATGTCAGGCGAACTGGCACTTATTATGTGGAAGTGAATAATGAGGTTGAGGTTGATATACCTCTGATTTTGGGACAAAATAATTACCTCTTGAGAGGCAGAATTGAATCGAGACACGTTAGTAGTCGCACCTATTTTACATATTTATTAATTAGCAAAGATGATGCCGTGGCTAATACATTAAATGCAATAATCGGCTACTCATGCAGCTGCCTGGTTGGGAAAAGTACTGTAGGTAGTTGCGCTCATGACGATAGTTTGGTTCTTGAGTTGGGGGCGCTATAATGATATAAGTGCTCCAGCTTCGTATTTAGACGATTATTTTATTGAGTATGAGGAATAAAATAAAGGTAATTAATTTGTACCCGACATATGTACGTAATGATAACTCTGCTGATTTTTCATGTTAAATATGTAGGGCATCTATGTGTAGTATGTACTTGTCCTTATATTAAATAATAACTATAGGAAAAGTCGTTAGTTATATTCATTATTATGACCTTATTATGTGTGTATAGATCGGAGACAATGCTAATAAATACTAAACCTCTAAGTTGTTGTTTTATTTCGATGTCGTCATATGAACCCAATCAATAAGTTGGTTATGAATATTAAGGTGCTTCTAAACGGGCAACATTTTTCCGCAATATGTGGCTGCAACACAGTGGCTGGCAACATTGCTAGCTATCCCGGCTAGACTATGCAATATTGCTGTAATATCCTGGCCATATAGCCAAACATTTTTGGTGTAGCCACATGTGGCCGACATTGTTTTGAGGGGTTGCCGGACGATCGCTGAGCTGTCGATATTCTGCAATATTGCCCGGCTAGTTTCTATTGTTGTTTCAGTCGCACTCTATAGTTATGACATAGTATATCCTTTTCTACGTGACATGAAGTTTGCTGCGAATGACGTCGTGATTATGGCTATATTCATTTGGTTATGTTGTCATCACACGTCATGTTGACGTTGATGTTGTAGTATTGTGTAACTTCGTCGGCCATTGTTGCCCGATTGTGTATCCCGTTTAGAAGTCTACATAACAGGCCATACTGTATCAGACATATTTCAACAAATTGCCCAGCCATTACTTGCTCAGCCATTGATTGCAAAAAAATATTTTTGTGATGGCTGAGCAATTAATTGCTAATAATGCAGCCATGAATGGCCGAAAAATATGGCCCGTTTAGAAGCCCCTTATTTTCCAAATAGCAGCTAGTAACTTTTGTTTTTAACGAACATTGATTTTTTTTGTAAGTTGATGATAATCTTTGGTTTTAAGTGTTTAAAACATAATTTTAGGTTATCTCAGTATTTCTTAAATTACTTAAAAACCCGGGTATTTGTAGGAAAATAAACAATTTTATTTAATAATATATAAAGTGTAGTCTATAATAAATAAAGAATTATTGTGCAACAACTTGAGACGCATTCCATACATAGATGTCAGATGATCATTCTCCTTTGGCCAAAAGCAGGGTCTTACAGCACAAATAAAGGAAAAATACAAAAAATAAAAAAGTGGAAAATTTAAGGGTGTCCCCATACATACATAGTAGACTACATTTAAGATAGTCCTCTAAGTTGTATGGGCGCTCATACAAATTTAGAGGACTAGCGTAATTAGAACCAACCTCAAATAAGGTAAAATGCGTACGGAACCCTCGGTGCGCGGGTCAGGCTCGCACTTGCCCGAATTTTATTTATCATATAGTTTTATTAATACAGTGCTTAGGGACTATGAAAGCACATTTTATTTTAAAAAAAGATATAAAAATTAAAAAATGTTATTTTTTGGAGCCGCATTTTTTACAGTACCTACAGCGGGCGCTTCTGCACAATAATTAGAGAAATCTATGCACTAAGTTATATTGCATATACTGCACTGCCATTTGATACGTGTATGGCATAAAACACATCTCAATTGTTTGGGCAGCTTTTTAGGGTTATGCCCGTTGTTATTTGGTCTGGGTCCTGCTATTTCAGAACCGGCTGGACGGCTTGTGACATTGCTATTACTTTGTAAATAATGTCTTGCTATGTGTCGTCGAAAATCCAGCTGGTCAAACCGTTCATTGCTGCTCATACTGTGCAGACGCCAAGCGTTAGATTTACACATATCAAGCAAATAGGTGAAAATAACCCACCACCATTTTTTTTCCGCGTACTCGATACATTGAAATTGATGCGTCCATAACGTTTACGCCGCCCATGCACTTGTTATAATTTTGGAATAAATGTGGCATATTTACATCGACCTTCTGGCTACTTTGTGAACACCACCGTTTAAATGGTGTCGTTTATTTAGTACAGAGGGCGTTAACCCATTCACTGCCTACCTAAAAATTAACGTCATTACCCAGGTGCCGCCATAGTATGATATACAGCCCGCCCATCGGCGGGTCCGGCATCTCGATTAAGTATCCTTGCCCGCCCATCGGCGTTTTCGGCATGAAGCTCTAGATTTCGACATGAACCGATTGATATGTTGTGCCTTTTTCAGTAGTCAGGGGTCGTCAATCCCTACACTCAATTAGTTAGTTAAAAAAATACATTATGTTTTGCTTACAATTTAATTTTTATCTTTCCTCTTTACTATAGGTAATAATGTCATATTTTCTTTCTTTTGTTCAGACAATAAAACTGAATTTGGTAAAGACGACAATATGGAAGAAATCAAACGACTTTTTCAAAGAATCCCGTAAAGAACGAGATGTGCCAGCGCATCCTTTTGTTATGTTTTAGCTAGCCACAAAACTATCTACAAAGTACCATATGTAGTTGTTTATAAGGTTCATTTGGCTTAGGTTAACACAGACGCATAAAAAAATGTTTACTACTGTTTACCTATTGTTTACTGACCGGCCGGCCAGCCCTTTTTGCATATTATTATACTTTTTGCAATAATAATTCTGTGTCCGAGGCATATGGTTGATACTACAATCGAGAAAGTATATAATATGTTCCTGAAGCTGATCATTAATAGTATTAAAACATTATAATTTTAACTAAAATTATCATGTCTCACAAAAGGTTGTTAAAGCCTGAATAAGTGTTATGCCCGCCCATGGGCGGGTTCGGCATGAAAGGTCGGAATCGACTTTTTTCCAAACCTGAGATATCTGCAGGCCGTTTTGGTAACGAATAAATGTTAGTAAAACGAATCATTTCACAAAATCTTCCTTTTTTCTAATGGTTATTGGCTTTGATATCGGAGGTTGAAATCCAACCGCCCATGGGCAGGCTTGGCGTGTCAGTTAAGACGTTTCACCCGCCGATGGGCGGGCACGGCACTGAATGGGTTAAGTCGAGTATAACCTAAAATTGCCATTTTCCCATGAATACCCCCAAAACTTGCCACTTTTTGGCAACACACGTTGATCAATGGGTGTACACACATTGACAAACAATTTTTTTCTCATTCACGGTTACAGCGTATATTGGTCTATTGGCTTCTCTGTCTATGGCCTACGCCTATGGCGTTGGGCGTATTTTTTGACATTTCAAAATATTGTTAATTTTTTTTTCTAATTTAATTTAATTTCTATATGATCCGATATTTTTATTGATTAGAAGCAATACATCGCGTAATCTCACTTTATGAAATAAATATTTTCATGAACAATTTTGATATACTTAGGTCAACTAGCCTAATATAAGTAATCTTAATATTAGTTGTAAGTTCTAATGTTTGTATTTTGTATAAGGTTGATGGGGTTGGCGTATCCATATGTATAAGAACCCCAAATGAAATAAAGAATAAAAAAAAGGATTATGGCAAGCCAAGTCTCGCTATGAGCTCTATTGCACTCTGTAGTATGCTAACAAATCGTTTTTCTCTTTCAGGTGCCTGATATTGTTGATGATAACGCAGTAGCTGCTGCCAAGCGGTCTGCGGAACAGGTCAGTATTCTAAGTCAATGTAGTAGGGTTAATAATGTTTTCCATCGCAAAAGAGTTCATTATGAGCTTGCCAGACTCCAAACGTGTATACCTATAGATAGACCTCTCCAACGGCACGCCTCTGAGCCCGATGTTTGGCTCTTCGTGTCCAGCCTTTGCCAGCCACTTTGCTTATATCGTCCCTCTACCTAATCGGTGGGCGTCCTACACTTAAGTTAGCAAAATAGTTATGAGCCGAAAATAGCTAATTCCGCTCGACTCAGCTATTTTCGGCTTTCAGCTAGTTCGTTATGTCGAAATCGGTTTTCGTTTTCACCAAGAAACCGTTTAGTAGTCATATTTCGCCCCCGGAAATAACTGAAGCAGAAAAATGAGCAAAGGGCTTAACAAAAAATGATGCATTGAAAATGATTCTCACAACTGCTCCGTTTTCTAGAAATAATAATAATAAGTAATTCATTTATTTCAGAAAACAGGTTCCATATACAGTTATGCACACATAAAATAATAAAATTAATTGATTCGGTACACTTTCACATAAACAAAAAAAATATATTATATTATCATTAAAATATCATTTCATTAATGATGTCGCAATAAATAAATAGGATAAAATATTACTTTATTAAAACACTAGCTGACCCAGCGAACTCCGTTTCGCCTTTTTAAGAGTTTTTATTTAATTCCCTTTTTTTCAAGCCCCTTTTCCAAAGTTACCATTGACTTAGCGCTTAATCTCTTTTCATTTCAGAGTCTATAAATGCTGAACAAACAAACATAGATTTTTATATAATACTAGAGGACGCCAGCAGCTACGCCTGCATTTTTTTTTAATTTACCCGCTTTGGCCAATCCCGTGGGAATTTCGGGAAATCCCTTCTTAGTGCACCCCTACGGTCTCTAAGGAACATGCATGCCAAATTTCAGCTGCCTGCGCCTAATAGTTTCGGCTGTAGCGTGTCTGTCAGTCAGTCAGTAACGCAAGGATTTTATATATTAAGATTGAATTCCCCATTCCTTAAAATATCGGAGACGATACCCATATCGACTTTAAAAATATCCCGTCCGCCATCTTTGATCACGAAATAGATGTTGTTTTTGGATTCACCATCCCTTAAATCATCAGAGACGATACCCATATTGATTTTTTAAATTTTTCCATCCACCATCTTTGATTTCCCATCCACCATCTTGAATCAAGAAATAGATGTTGTATTTGGATTCCCCATCCCTTTAAGGACGCGTTTACAAAATTAGTAGGTACAAAATCGCGTCACTACAGCGACACGGCGGCAACAGTACGTACTACGTACGGTAATTTGCGGAAATGTAGTTCAACTAAATAACTTTGAGACTTAGAATTTTTAGTGATATGTATCTATGTGTTATAGGCCTGGCTGTGCAAATTACGTACAAATAAGTTTCTTATTTTTATATACCTAAATGGACATTATTACTTAATTTTTCCATTATGTTGATTCAGGATATATTTCGGTATTTAGATATTATTTTGTTTCTTGCGTTGAAATCTGGTAAGATTATGTGGACTGATGGAATACCATCCCATTCAAGTGTTGCGACTGAAACTCATAAAAGAGTAGACCTAGTTATGCCAGGTTGGGGCTCATTTTATTTGTTTTAGTGAGACCCTACCACTGGTACTAGTGAAGTAACCTTCCAAGGTTATTCGATGAGTCTTACTGGTACTCTTATGTGAGTAGAGCTAGGCATGCCGAGTTTGGGCTCATTTTGTTTGTACATAAAAGACCCTACCACTGGAACTTATGAAGTAACCTTCCAGGGTTATTCGATGACTCTTGCTGGTTCTTATATGTGAGTAGAGCTAGGCATGCCGAGTTTGGGCTCATTTTGTTTGTACATAAGAGACCCAACCACTGCAACTTATGAAGTAACCTTCCAGGGTTATTCAATGACTCTTGCTGGTACTCATATGTGAGTAGAGCTAGGCATGCCGAGTTTGGGCTAATTTTGTTTACACATAAGAGACCCTACCACTGAAACTTATGAAGTAAACTTCCAGGGTTATTAGATGACACTTGCTGGTACTCATATGTGAGTAGAGCTCGGCATGCCGAGTTTGGGCTCATTTTGTTTGTACATGAGAGACCCTACCACTGAAACTTATGAAGTAACCTTCCAGGGTTATTCGATGACTATTGCTGGTTTTTATATGTGAGTAAAGATAGGCATGCCGAGTTTGGGCTCATTTTGTTTGTACATAAGAGACCCAACCACTGACACTTATGAAGTAACTTTCCAGGGTTATTCGATGACTATTGCTGGTTCTTATATGTGAGTAGAGCTCGGCATGCCGAGTTTGGGCTCATTTTGTTTGTACATAAGAGACCCTACCACTGCATTTTATGAAGTAACCTTCCAGGGTTATTCAATGACTCTTACTGGTACTCATATGCCAGTAGAAATAGGCATGCCGAGTTTGGGCTCATTTTGTTTGTACATAAGTGACCCTACCACTGGAACTTATGAAGTAACCTTCCAGGGTTATTCGATGACTCTTGCTGGTTCTTATATGTGAGTAGAGCTAGGCATGCCGAGTTTGGGCTCATTTTGTTTGTACATAAGAGACCCAACCACTGCAACTTATGAAGTAACCTTCCAGGGTTATTCAATGACTCTTGCTGGTACTCATATGTGAGTAGAGCTAGGCATGCCGAGTTTGGGCTAATTTTGTTTATACATAAGAGACCCTACCACTGAAACTTATGAAGTAAACTTCCAGGGTTATTAGATGACACTTGCTGGTACTCATATGTGAGTAGAGCTCGGCATGCCGAGTTTGGGCTCATTTTGTTTGTACATGAGAGACCCTACCACTGAAACTTATGAAGTAACCTTCCAGGGTTATTCGATGACTATTGCTGGTTTTTATATGTGAGTAGAGATAGACATGCCGAGTTTGGGCTCATTTTGTTTGTACATAAGAGACCCAACCACTGAAACTTATGAAGTAACCTTCCAGGGTTATTCGATGACTATTGCTGGTTCTTATATGTGAGTAGAGCTCGGCATGCCGAGTTTGGGCTCATTTTGTTTGTACATAAGAGACCCTACCACTGCATTTTATGAAGTAACCTTCCAGGGTTATTCAATGACTCTTACTGGTACTCATATGTCAGTAGAAATAGGCATGCCGAGTTTGGGTTCATTTTGTTTGTACATAAGTGACCCTACCACTGGAACTTATGAAGTAACCTTCCAGGGTTATTCGATGACTCTTGCTGGTACTCATATGTGAGTAGAGCTAGGCATGCCGAGTTTGGGCTCATTTTGTTTGTACATAAGAGACCCTACTACTGGAACTTTTGAAGTAACCTTCCAGGGTTATTCAATCACTCTTGCATGAACATCACTACCTACATAAGGTTACTTCACAAGTTCCAGTGGTAGGGTCTCTTATGTACAAACAAAATGATCCCAAACTCGGCATGCCTAGCTCTACTCACACATGAGTACCAGTAAGAGTCATTGAATAACCCTTGCAGGTTACCTCATAAGTTCCAGTGGTAGGGTCTCTTATGTACAAACAAAATGAACCCAAACTCGGCATGCCTAGCTGTACTGACATATGAGTACCAGTAAGAGTCATTGAATAACCCTGGAAGGTTACCTCATAAGTTCCAGTGGTAGGGTCTCTTATATACAAACAAAATGAACCCAAACTCGGCATGCCTATTTCTACTGACATATGAGTACCAGTAAGAGTCATTGAATAACCCTGGAAGGTTACTTCACAAAATGCAGTGGTAGGGTCTCTTATGTACAAACAAAATGAGCCCAAACTCGGCAGGAGTAGCTTTACTCACACATGAGTACCAGCAAGAGTCATTGAATAACCCTGGAAGGTTACTTCATAAGTTCCAGTGGTAGGGTCTCTTATGTACAAACAAAATGAGCCCAAACTCGGCATGCCTAACTCTACTCACATATGAGTACCAGCAATAGTCATCGAATAACCCTGGAAGGTTACTTCATAAGTTCCAGTGGTAGGGTCACTTATGTACAAACAAAATGAACCCAAACTCGGCATGCCTAGCTCTACTTACACATGAGTACCAGCAAGAGTCATTGAATAACCCTGGAAGGTTACTTCATAAGTTCCAGTGGTAGGGCCTCTTATGTACAAACAAAATGAGCCCAAACTCGGTATGCCTAGATCTACTCACACATGAGTACCTGCAAGAGTCATTGAATGACCATGGAAGGTTACTTCATAAGTTCCAGTGGTAGGGTCACTTATGTACAAACAAAATGAGCCCAAACTCGGCATGCCTAGCTCTACTCACACATGAGTACCAGCAAGAGTCATTGAATAACCCTGGAAGGTTACCTCATAAGTTCCAGTGGTAGGGTCTCTTATGTACAAACAAAATGAGCCCAAACTCGGCATGCCTAGCTCTACTCACACATGAGTACCAGCAAGAGTCATTGAATAACCCTGGAAGGTTACTTCATAAGTTCCAGTGGTAGGTTCTCTTATGTACAAACAAAATGAGCCCAAACTCGGCATGCCTAGCTCTACTCACATATGAGTACCAGCAAGAGTCATCGAATAACCCTGGAAGGTTACTTCATAAGTTCCAGTGGTAGGGTCACTTATGTACAAACAAAATGAACCCAAACTCGGCATGCCTAGCTGTACTGACATATGAGTACCAGTAAGAGTCATTGAATAACCCTGGAAGGTTACTTCATAAAATGCAGTGGTAGGGTCTCTTATGTACAAACAAAATGAGCCCAAACTCGGCATGCCTAGCTCTACTCACACATGAGTACCAGCAAGAGTCATTAAATAACCCTGGAAGGTTACTTCATAAGTTCCAGTGGTAGGGTCTCTTATGTACAAACAAAATAAGCCCAAACTCGGCATGCCTAGCTCTACTCACATATGAGTACCAGCACGACTCATCGAATAACCTTGGAAGGTTACTTCACTAGTACCAGTGGTAGGGTCTCACCAAAACAAATAAAATGAGCCCCAACCTGGCATAACTAGGTCTACTCTTTTATGAGTTCCAGTCGCAACACTTGAACGGGATGGTATCCCATCAGTCCAGATAATCTTACCAGATTTCAACGCAAGAAACAAAATAATATCTAAATACCTACCGAAATATATCCTGACTCAACATAACGGAGAAAATAAAGTAATAATGTCCATTTATACAAAAGAAATTTACTTGTACGTAATTCGCACAGAATACGAGAAGTATCAAATTGATTTTAGCGAATATTTTGTATTCGTATATTGCTTTTTTCGTCTTCGGGCTGCAGCGACAAGCGACATAGAGTCCACTCCCGACGGCGCTCAAGCGCAGACTGAGATCTCATTGCAGAATTTGGATATATAAATCAAGAAAGTGGCTAAATAAAACGAACCTTATTGCCACATATTAAGACACACGTATGCGAGCGAAATAGAAGAAAAATGTAAGATGATTTTTTGCTTTTTTTGAGTCAATTTACAATATTTTGAAAAAAAAAATTCAAATTGTTTTTGAGTTGACTATATTTACTACCCTATTCTATCTTTGAAAATCTAAATAAATGTAAAAATAGAGAGAAAATTGTACCCAAAAATAGCAGTATATGCCTATTTTTGATTTAAGAGGCCGTTTCGAATCGATTTTACATTAATATTAATTGAATATTATTTATTTATTTTCAAATTGATTTATAGATAAAAAAGTAATCAATTTATCGTAATCATTAGTTTTATTAGTTATTATCTAAAATTGTCGTAAAATGTACCGGAAATATGTGGTTTTTTGATACAAGCGTAAACGCGTCCTTAAACATCGGAGACGATACCCATATTGATTTTTTAAATTTCCCATCCGCCATCTTTGATCACGAAATAGATGGTGTTTTTGAATTCCCCGTTCCTTAAAATATCGGAGACGACACCCAAATCGACTTTAAAAAAAATCCCGTCCGCCATCTTTGATTTCCTATCCGCCATCTTTGATCACGATATAGATGTTGTATTTGAATTCTCCATCCCCTAAATCATCAGAGACGATACCCATATTGATTTTTTAAATTTTCCCGTCCGCCATCTTTGATTTCCCATCCACCATCTTGAATCACGAAACAGATGTTGTATTTGGATTCCCCATCCCTTTTAACATCGCAGACGATACCATTGACTTTTTAAAAATTTTCCCATCCGCCACCTTTGATTTCCATCCGCCATCTTTGATCACGAAATAGATGTTGTATTTCGATTCCCCACCCCTAAAATATCGAAGGCGATACCCAAATTGATTTTTAAAATTTTCTCATCCGCCATCTTTGATTTCCCGTCCGCCATCTTGGATCACTAAATAAATTTCATATTATTAATCACCGTCCCGAAAATCTCGAAAACGATACCCATATAGATAGTATCGTTATCCTATTCGTTTAGCCTTTTTTTGCCTTTTACCCAAACCTCCCCCTTCTCGTTTGACCATTTTATTATTTTTGTCTGGCCCCTAAAAGTTGTGGCTTAATTATATAGTAGCCTATAGCGGCTTTTTTTAATTAATTCATGACCTGGACACAGGTCCAGGACATGAATTAATTAAAAAAAAAACCTGTTCGTCGGAGAGTTCTCCATAATGTTCTCAAAGGACATGTGAAGTCTGTCAACGCGCATTTGCCCAGCGTGGCGGACTATTGCTTTACCCTTATATTAAGAAGAGGTCCGTGCCCCTACATAGATGAATGTCAAGCAAATCAAATGCTCGTTTAAAAGCATGCAAACAGAATTTTCTGTTTTAGTCTTGCTCGCTAGAACACGTTTTGTTGTTAATTCCAGGACCATACCTACGGTCGTCGTCCAGTTGAGGATGTAGTGGAGCCGTCTCAAGAGCCGCCTCAGCAGCCTACGTTAGAAATACCTGATGTAAGTTGTAGCCATATTTTCATTTTGGGATTATGATTTAAGGGGGTAGAAGACTTATATTAGTTAAGGGACTTGGGGCTACGGGAATCTTGTGTCAATTAAAGGAAATGGGCTTTTGGCAAGATGATAAATGAGAATTACCGAGATTGTTGTTTTTCATAAATCACGTTTGCCAAGCGTTCAAAATATAAATCTTGAGCTTATCCGGAGAATCAATGAACAGTGAATAAAAGAGAGAGAAGAACACATTAATAAAAAAGTAATTAACAAAAAATAATTAATTATTATATACAGGGTGTCACAAGACCTATCACCAAGCCGATGTCTACTCGTTGTGGACATCATGCCAAGTCATACTAACCAAAAATAATACCTGGGAAACGACTTTTTTTTTAAGTTTGCCCAATTTTTAAACCGCAATTAAAAGCGCGCGCGTGCAATCCTCGAAATACCTACTTATCCATGGGGTCAAAGGGCATCTAAAGAACATATTGGCGGGGTAAATTCATCGATTTTGTACCTAATTAGAAAAAATCCATACTAACTTTGAGCCTCAATATCTGCTGAACCAGTAATTTCCCAGGTATGGTGCCGAAGTAAAAAATGTTCGTAGTGATTGGTAAAACATGGGATTTCAGTTTTCGTTAAGGGTCTTTTTACACCCTGTACATATTATATTATATAAATATAATAGTGGCAACTTCAAGATACTATCAGTACCTATATCGCGGGTTAATGATAGTGAAACGCTCTGTTTCTCTGAAGTAGGGTAGATGATCACTCTGGTGCTCAAGTTCCTTAGTGTTTTCCCCTTCCCAGCCCCCTCCAGGGTAGCCTGTTAATTGCTCGCGTGTACTACCTGTGTGGCGAGTAGGAGCAGCTGAAGTTGATGTCTCACCAGGATGCTGAACGACCTGAGCGCTGTCTCCTCTGTATTAACAGTGCTCCCCTTCCTCACTCCAGGGTAGAGTGTTGATCTCTCGCGTGTACCACTACCTGTGTGGCGAGTACGAGCAGCTGAAGGCTCTGTGTCCTGGCTGCGATCTAGCGCCGCTGTCTGACGTGCTGGCTCGGACTGCGCGAGCCACCGGCCTCGATGAGGAGACCGTAACAAGGGTGCTGCAGGAAAGCGAACAGAGCCGAGGATGCAGCGAGGATGGGAGGCGCGTGCTTCGAGAGTCAGATCAGGAGACCATGTAAGTTTATTGTTTTCTTTCTTTCAACATACAGGGTGGATACGGTAAGGCTTTATTTTAAGCCACATGTTGTACGCAACATATAGAAGCTTTTTACCAAATTTCAGTTCAATACGAGCAGTAGTTTAGTCACTTGACAAATATTTCGTTTTCACTAAACTGAAACATAACTCAATAACATCTGATCGACGCCCGTGGCAAAAGGTCATCCACCTTAAAACGCTAAAAAATTACGCGTGTGCGTGTTTACGTTAAAATATCCGGCTAAAATTTAGCCAAATTCACTCATTAGGCTACCGCAATAAGGACGAAATAAGCATACCATTTCACTAAAAGTCACTAACATTGACACGATATGGTATCTTGCTCTAATTCAATGAAATTAAAGAAAAAGAAACAGATCATTCGTGCACAATGTTGCGTTGCCATGATAATTTGACAGCTACTGATTAACTTTTGAGAATACTCGTCATGCAATTGCGAATAATATTCTGGGATTAATCTATTGCGCGTTGCGCACACGCCATTTTGAAATTGAATATTGTTTTTTTGTTTATTCCATTTATTATCAATCTGGACACCTAGTGAAACTGTTTTTTCTTTGTGCAATATGATATCCAAACATCGGTCTCATGTCACTCAAAGAAAAAACAAGTGTCCAGATTGATAATTAATCAATAAAAACAGTGAGTTCATTGTTAAACTACAAAACAATATCGTGCGTTTTTATCAGTTGTGTGATAATGAGAAAAATACGTCTGTGACTCTGTGTCGCCCCGTAGCCATAAGGAGTTACGTACTCTACCTAACTACCTATCTAAGCGGCCGGCGGTAGCGGTAGGTATACACAGTCAGAATGAACGAATAGAACGCAACCGCGACGCGCGACGTTGTCATTCACGGTGATCCCAGGTTAGTGGAAACTGTAAATATTATTAAAAAAAATATTTAATTTCTTCGATAAAAAAACAGATTCTTAATTTTCATTGTATTGAACTGAAATTTGGTATAGAGTATAAGTCACGTACTACATGTGGCTTTAAATAAAGCCTTTCCGTCGTATCAACCCTGACTATGTATAGGCCGAATAACACCATTAGTTCACCATTCCAGTCTTTCCTAGACCGTTCTCTCGTCATTCCAAAACAGAATCGAAAATATTCAATTGGAATAGATGACTTCTTCTACTTGCTACTAGATGGCGCTATTTTTTTAACCCATCGAGTAATCTCTGCCAGATGCCGATATATGGCGTTATTCTCAACAAATAGTAGGGGAGCCCATGAAGGGATTTCGGGATTTACTCGAGCGCGTCAGATATTGATAGCATCCACATCTGGTTCGCATAGTGGAGGTAAACAAGAAAATTAATCGAGCGTGTCAGATTTTCTAAGGCGATGTTAAGTAAACCTAAAAAAGGCTCTCATTGAATAATCTGACGATTAGCGTGTGCCGCAAACTCGTGGTCACTATTAGAACGTGCAAAAAGAACACGCCATTTCCAGATACTCAAGCGCATCAGATTAAGATGTATATGCTTTCATCCTAACGTCTTAAACGTGGTTTCTCATAATCTGACGATTATCTGGAGAAATCAGTGCTACAGTCATTTTTTAAAGTTTTAAATATCAATAGCCGGAGCGGGTATTGATTTTCAAAACTTTCCGATGAAAAGGTATACATGGTTCACATTTTTATTATTTTATCATCTTAGCTTTGTAACCACCAAAGGGTGCATAGGGTTCCCACCAAGAACTTAGGGTCCCGCACCAACCTCACCTGCAAGTGGTGCACCTGCCGATCAACGGACGAGGCGACGGCAAACAAAATATCCCGATAAGCGGCAATAGGCTCGCCACCTATTACGTGGGATCAAAACACTGGCGAAAAGTGGGCGTTTATTATGCCTCTGCCTACCCCTTCGGGGAAACAGGCGTGAGTCTATGTAATGTATGTAATGTAATGTAGCTTTGTAACCCAATAGGTCTAAATGACGCTCGAGTAAACCCCAACTAAGCATCGTGGGCCTCCCCCCTACTAAAATATCGCCATATCGCCAATATCACTTCTGAGAAGGAGTAGAAATGTAGCATAATTATATTTATAGTGTCTTGAAAATAATGTATATTAAACTTTTTTAATCACCATATTGATAAGGTAGTAGAGCCTTGCTGATTGCAGCATGAATGGGCCGGTTCGACCGGAGAAGTACTACCCTCTCACAGAAAATCGAGGTAAAATAACAGTACCTAAGCTGTTGCGTTTCGTTTAGTGAGTTAGAGTGCCGGAGGCCCTATCCCCTATTCCTTCTCCCTCATCCCACTCCTCAACCTATCCCTTTTCCCAACCCAAAGGGGCGGCAATGCACTTGTGACTCCTATGTTGTTGCTTGTGTCCATGGTCGGCGGTAATTGCTTACCATCAGGCGATACGTCTGCTCGTTTGCCGCCTATTACCATAAAAAAAAGATTTTGTCACTGGAGTGAAGCATTTTATTATTGTTTTGTTCCATGCGCAGCTCTGTCAAGCAGCAGCCGTCGTGTTCTGATGAAGAAAAGGATTTGGAAGACAACCTCAATGATGATCCACTTGAGTGAGTCGCCTTTTAACATAACTGAAATTGATGATAGTATTAATTTTGCTGATATTCAGTCATCATCAGCCCTTTATGCTGTCCCACTGCCTGGGCACGGGCCTCTTCTCACTATGAGAAGGGTAAGGCCATAGTCCACAACGCTGGCCAAGTGCGGGTTGGCAGACTTCACATATCTTTCGAGAACATTATGGAGAACTCACAGATATGTAGGTTTCCTCATAATTTTTTCCTTCACCGTTTAGCAAGCGATAATTAACAATTTAATATTGGCTATAAGTAAAGTATCTTATTATGTATTATTTTTCTCCGTAGAGAACCAGATGACGACAGTCAACCAAGCGTGATAAAGGAAGAACCCATGGATATACATGATGAGTAAGTACATATTTAAAAATAAATAGGTCCATAAATACATAGACTCACGCCTGTTTCCTGGAGGGGTAGGCAGAGACTACGGAACGCCATTTGCAACGATCCTGACATACCTCTCTTGCTTCATTCACTCCCATCAAATGCCTCATGCATGCTCTGCTGTTCAGGGTACTTCTGTACCTGTCCTTCTTTAAGGTTTTAAACATAGTCACCATCTATCTATCATCTCACAATTGTATTTTTATTACAGAGAGCCAAGATTTCACCAAACTTTTACACACACCGCGCGGAAAAGAGACCACAATGTTGGAGAGACAAGAACAACAACTAGCAAGTAAGTAGTATTATACTTAATCATCTTCCTAGCTAGCGTTATCTCACTTTCATCCCGTGGTCCGCTTACTAGGCTAACCAGATTTGGCTGAATATTAGCTCCTCCTCAGAGCGACTGCCTGTATAAATAACCTCCTCAACCCAAAGTGATAGCGATATTCCTTGGTTTAAGACTAGTATCAGATTATTCATAGGTACTGATTCCCTATAACATTTTTATAGACTCACGCCTGCATCCCCGAAGGGGTAGGCAGAGGTGTAATACTACACCCACATTTCGCCATGAATTTTTTAGGTGCCACGTAATAGGGCGTAAAGGGGCAAGCCTATTGCCGTACCGGGTACATTACCCAGACCCCGTGCTGCTACTGAGAATTTCCTATCGGAAAATCCCATTAACACTTTGCCCGACCCGGGAATCGAATCCGAGACCTATCAATCCCACACGCATATTTATGCCGCGAGACCAACGAGGCAGTCCCTATAACATCTGTCAAAGATATTCATGACAGCCGGGACCGACAGCATAACGTGCTCTCTGAGGCATGGGGTAGGCGATAATTTTAAATTGTATGATGATGATGATGTCACTTATATTTAAGAAAATTAATACTTCAAATATATATTTTGTTTTTAGGAGAAACAAGACTGATGCCATACACTCTGTAAGTGAAACCGAAGTGAAGATGGAACTAAAAGATGAATTCCCACAGTGAGTATTCAAATTCAAATATTTTATTTCAGACTTACATCCATATATTGTTAGTAGTAGTACAACTTAGCCTAATATTAGTATAAAATTAAATTTACAATAACAAATAACAAGTGTGCCATTGACTGTTCGTTCAATGCACACCGGTTTATTTGGATAAGTGTGTCTGAACACATATCCACCTTCGTAAGAGGGGAGAGTCCCACCGGTCTGCAAACACATTCAGGATGCCAATGTATTAAACCACACACAAAATAGAAGGAAAATATCAAAAGATCATTATTTTAATAATAAGACTCAACTCATACATCCTATTACTAAAGGAAATACCTACTAATTACTATATATGGGAAAGTGTGAACCGATTTTGATTAAATGTAGGGCAGAGATATATTGGACCGTGGAGATGGACTACCATTCGTCGCAAAAATGAACCTGGAAGGGGTTGTAGGTTAAAAGTTTGTATGGGAGTTTGTTTAAAATTTATCGCAAGCAACTTAAAGTAGTTATGCTCACTCTTTGTCATACAGAAATAGTTATTTGTGCAACAAGAGAGCAAAGTTGTTTTTTGTTTCGAGTGCTGATTTTGAGTCCCGAGCAAGCGAAGGATTCTATGATTGATTCACGAGCGTAGCGAGTGAATCAAAGTTAGAATCCTGAGCGTGGTGAGGGACTCAACAGCACGAGATACAAAAAACTTTGCTCTCGTGTAGCACACATAACTTTTCACCACAGCAGTGAGAACACATATTACTTAGGAGACATAGAAATGAACAGGAATATATTGAATTCTGCATAATCACTTGTTGATTTAACTCTTCTGGTGTTAAAGTACAGTCATCATCGCTAGTTTCACTCATCTTTTTAGATTATTTTATATATTAATATAATTTAACACGTTACGCTATACCTACTGTATCAGGATCAGCGCAATTTTTATTCCCGCTACTTTTTTAAATCGCGTTTTAATACAGCGTCCCTGATGTTTATTTTGCAAATGTATCATTGTTGTAATTCTAAATAAAAATGTATTGGTTAAATACTAATTTTATACTATTAATTAGAATTATTTTTATTAAAATCCAATAATAAATTAAACATGTAAACAATATCATATAAAAAAAGTAATTTCTTTATTACAAATATCTTTTTTTTTGCGTTGCCATATGTGTTTTCTTTGAGGTCGAATTCCAAAATCGAATTTCGAATTCTAAGGGGTTTGTTTTTTCACTCACTTTTTATATGCATGTGAAAGAGACAGAGCACAGTAAAATTCGAATGTTTCAAATTTATGGCTGAACAATGTCAATTCGTGACACTGAAGATTGAAAAATTAAAAAGCTACTTTTACTCACGCTCGAATCAAAATCACGTTTTGTTCACTGTTGTCTCGCAGCAAAAGCGGCATGTTTGAGCTGCAGTGGTGAAAATAATGTTTCTGACTGACTGAGGCGCAAAACGCTGTAATTTAGCATGTCTGTTCCTTGGAGAATGAAGGGAAGCACGAAAAGAGGGTTTTCCTTTTGAATTACCCGCCTAAGGGAGTAAAATTGTCGGGCGGAGCCGTGCGCGAAGTATAGTATATTATTTTAAAGTTTTAGTAGAGTTTAAAGTTCATTTTAGTTAAGATATAATGTTGCTTCCAGGGCGTGGTCCGGTGACCCCGGTGACCCCGGTGACCCCCTGGCGAGCGACGTCCCCGCCTGCGTCAAGACCGAACCTGCACACGATGACAACCATTACAAAAGTAATTTCGAGTATAGAATATTTATTCAACAGAATAGTCTTATACTATTATAAAAAGCTGAAGAGTTTGTCTGTTTGGTTGAAGCGAACGCGCTAATCTCAGAAACTACTGGTCCGATTTGAAAAATTCTTTCAGTGTTTGATAGCCCATTTATCAAGGAAGGCTATAGGCTATATAACATTACGCTATGAGCGACGGGAGCTGAGCAGTAGCCTTAAATAATGAAGGCCGCGGGCATCCTCTAGTCTGTAATATAAAATCCTAGTGTTACTGACAATAATGTGTAGGGAGCTTTTCTAGTGACCTATTGGCACTATGCATCCTACGTTTTTTTACATTGAAACATAATTTAAATTTATTATCATTTTTTTAGTTTGGATTTCATAAAAACGCCTCTTTTAGATTTTTTAAACTAATATTTATTTGCTGAAAGGTTAAGTGATAATAAAAATGCTGGTGATAGATGTATATTATAAATATTATAATTTATGATTAATAAATACCACGACTAAAGCAATATTTTAAAGCAATTGAATGTGTGAAAGCATGTCACTAAATAATAAGTATTTTATTTGTTACAGTATCGAGCTAAGCAGAGCTTGTGCTATGTAATTATATAACATACATAAGGACTGACAGCAACCAGCGGTATAGAGGCGGGAATGCAGAGAAAACGCTGTTCCAGAAGTCTATAGAATAGGGGCAGATCTTGAAGGCTAGGGGATTCTAAAACAACCCAAAAGCATCTGTTCTCTTCCAAAGACTAACGTTAACATTGCTTTCTATTCTATCCCTTGATAAAACCAGACTAGGTCCAGGAAAAAAATGCAATTTTCGGTTTCCTTTATATCTAGATTTAATACGTCATGTAATTTTAGAATGAAGGAGATTAATCTACAAACATGCTAGATGATAGTACTCACCCCCGAATAGGTTTGCACTGTACAAAAGTAATGTGTTCTAGTATTAATAAACGTAAGGTATAAAATTTGTTAAGTACCTAATAAATAATATGTAAGGAACGAGTATTATTATTTATTTATTTGCCCTCATTTTATTCTTTACTGACTTCCTCCGTGCATAGCGAATGCGTCTGCTAATCGGGGGCCCGGTTTCAATTCCCCGTTCATTGTTGACGACACCCCCAAAACGACACCCCTGGGGTGTCGATAACAAAAAGCATTTGTTGACGACACCACCGTAATGTTGGGATAACATATCGCTTAAGATTAACGAGCTATGCTACTGTTGATGTTAAACACTCAACTTCACAAACAGTTCAGGAAATAAGGAAGTTGGCATTAAATCTGACAATAATTATAATAAAATTGTGAAAAGGAAAATGTGTACACAAACCCTGCAAGAAGCAAATCGTAAATTCATTGAATTTGTAGGCCAAGATCTTGACAACGTACCTACCTGCGGTAAAAAGAAGGCAGATTATGTTTGAAATTATAAGTATTATTGCGCATCGTTCAAATTAAATAAATCTTTCTAAGTTGTTTTTATTTTATTTAATATTTTGGTATCCTACTAAGTTTTAACTTTCTTACTATTAAGTTTAAAGAATCTATAAAAAATATTAGTTTGTCAACAAATGCTTTTTGTTAACGACGCCCGGGTGTCGTCAACAATGAACCCAATTCCCGGGTCGGGCAAGTGTTAGTGAGTTTTGCCGAATTCGCAGTAGCAGCACGGAGTCTGGGTTTTCTGCGAAAATCGTGTCGGGAGAAGCGGTTGGTTTAAGGTTTCCCTCTGGCCTGGACATGGCGGCTCGTTGGACCGAAAAGATAAGGATCAATCGTAATTCGTAACAAAGAATCGTGGACTCCTACGAGACATATGTATATGTTCTGTACACTTCGGCAGCAGTGAGAAGTACTTCACCAAACTTCGCTTCTGTAAATTACTTCCTGGAACTATGCCTACAAAGGTATCAAAACAGAATAAAACTTTTCTGAAACAAAAAAGAAAATAAAGCAATGAAAATGCGCGGTGAGGTAAGTGGTTAGCCGCCGCTAGACACTACGTCGAAAGTTGTGGGTTCGATCCCCACTCGAGACAACACTTTGTGTGATCAATTTATTATTGTTTCGTATCTGTGTTCATTGTAGGTATTCGTTTTTGATATGTTTGTAAAGTCGCCCGCGACACAGGTTTCATTCCATATGCACAAATCGAACTCACAACCGCTGCACACTCGAGGTTACCAACCAGATGACGGGAAAAATATTTAAATCATTAAAAACTATTGAATTGAGCCATATTTTGTGATTGGCGTCTCTGCAGTGACATTAGTAACCGCAAAGGAATAGGGCGCGTTTTCGATGGACGAGCAAAATGTGAATTTGATTGTTAAGTGGTTTATTAGACAAAATAACTGTGCGAAACAGCATAGCTCTGTGTGCGTTACGATTGCTCCGCCAAGTTATTCAAACTAAAAAATAACTCGCCAAAAAAATTGTCGAAAATTGTCGAAATCGAAGGGAACAAACCAAAAAATTGTCGAAGTAAAAATAAGGAAGTTATAAGGGTTTTAAGTTGGCCGCGCGATCGTAACGTGGAGGACTGCGCGGCCATGGAGATCTCGGCAACTACTTGAGTTAGAGATCTAATTCTTTTTGTCATAATTGTCGAAAAATTGTCGAAACAAGAATTATGAGCTCCAGATCAATATTTTACGAAATATTTGCTTCGGAAGTTATGGCCGCGCAATCCTCCACTTACTGTTTCTTTACGGCCGATTATTTCTGTAAAACTTCGACTTTATGTAGTAAAACTGTTACCACAAGAAAGGTATTAATTTGTCAATACTAACAAAAGCAATAAATACTCCTAAAGTTTAGTAAAACAGAGAAAATCAGTGAAAAACTATGCATCCGTGGCCGCGCAATCGTAACGTTACTTTGTACGCTGATATCTCATTATCTATCATTGCTAGGATTTTGGTGGGAACATCCATTTATTCGACACATTAACCCACAGATATAGATCTACATAGATAACGCAACTATCACGATTTGTATTGAAACCAAGCGTGCCGACTTTTTAATACCTACTGTGACGTTGCCTGTATCACGAAGTCGAAGCGATGCGCGACAGTATCGCTTGTGCGATATTCATCGTCTCCTAATACACAACGTCGGATCAAACGTCCGAAGCAAACGCGGCAACGTAATGTGAATAGAGTTTACTTAACGGTAAAACGGACGCGCGGGGACTGAAGTTAGTAGCGACCAAGCTCGACGCTTGGTCGGAGTTCAGACACGCGAAGTGCATGCATTTGCGTTATCTATGTAGATCTGTCTGTGCATTAACCCCATTAGAACGACATACCGTTTTACCCATAAAACAGTTTTCAAGGAGTGAAATTTCACAAAATGTGTTAGCTCATACAATGTTCTAGGAGGGTGACCATATTTTCGATTTGATGCGAGAATACTTCTGACTGGTCTATATTGGCAGCATCCTCAGATCATTGAAGTAAGGAGATATGCCCCGGCCTAGAGAACCAGTGTCGCCAATTCTTTTACACCCACACACCTGCGCTCTATAAACGCTTCGCTTCTTACACGCACATAACTATAACGGCGCTTCCATTCGCGACTCACACAAGTAAATTCACGCTTAACAAGAAACATCGCCTATGTCTCGTACGTGCGCAGGAAGAAGATAGCATTTTACTCACACATTGATAAATGCAATAACATTTACACGATTACACTAGGGGTTGACTCTATCGATATAAAATATCGATAATAAAAGCTCATTGATATTTTTTTGTGTCTGGCTAGTTAGGCTATTAGTTAGTGACGCTGTCTGCTGAGCCTGAGGTCGTGGATTCAATGCCCGTCTAGGACATTTTAATATATTATGATGAGCTCAATGACCTGTTCTGTGTTTGAGTATAATTTATGTATAATGTGTTTTTATTTTAAAATATTATCCTACTAATATTATAAATGTGAGAGTACGGATGTTTAGATGTTTGGATTTCAATCACGCAAACACGGCTGTACGGATTTGGATGAAATGTGGTACACAGATAGATTATTACTTGGATTGACTATTTTTATTAACATTCCACGCCAGCGGAGCTGCGGGCGGTAGATAGTAATATATATATAACCTTACGCCTGTTTCCCTGAAGGGGTAGGCAGAGGAATTTTAAACGCCCACTTTTCGCCAATGTTTTGATACCACGTTATAGGTGGCGAGCCTATTGCCGTTTATCGGGATGTTTTATTTGCCAGAGCATCGTCCGTTAATCGACCGGTGCACCACTTGCAGGTGAGGTTGGCTTGTGACCCTAAGTTCTTGGTGGGAACCCTATGCATCCAAAATATTATAATATAAGAATTAATAAAGCACTGCTGAGTTTGAAATCAGATGGCCGTGTGTCAGCTGTCTATAGTATTATTTCATTTCATTTAAGTACTGAGCACGTCTAATAATAATTATATAAAAATGAGTGTGTGTTTGTTTGTCATAATTAATTAATCATTATGTTCCTTTAATGTATATAAATAAAAGTAACTAAATTAATCATTTTATATATGTAATGTACATGTCATTTGTAATTATTATATTAAATAAAAGCACAGAAGAAAAGAAACAGAACAACACAACAATATGAAACGAAATAAAGTGATCCTACTTATTTAGGTAGGTCTATTTTGAAATGTTGTAATATACCTACTATGAGTAAATACAGTGTAATGTAACAGGGAGAACTAAATAAAAATCACGCAACACTTATCAAATATTTATTAATTCCGTAAAATTGATTTTTTTTTTTTTATAGACTCACGCCTGTATCTCCGAAGGGGTAGGCAGAGGTGTAATATTAAACCCACATTTCGCCAGGAATTTTTAGGTCCCACGTAATAGGGGGCGAGCCTATTGCCGTACCGGGCACATTACCAGACTCCGTGCTGCTACTGAGAATTTCCTAACGGAAAAACCCAATAACACTTTGCCCGACCCGGGAATCGAACCCGAGACCTCCCAATCCCACGCGCACATTTATGCCGCGAGACCAACGAGGCAGCAAATAGAATATATGTACATATTCTACGCTATCATATCACTGGCCGGTAAAATGTAGGTATTTATTTAGTTTTAGTTATAACATTATATTAAAATCATCTTTACTGTTTCAAACGCCAGTGTAATCATTATCTGCTTACGAAACAATAGCGCTTCAAAAACAAAAAAATATATTGCTTATAACTCACATTATTATTTTGCAATGTTTATATCGATGTTATGCAAATTGCAGTTACTCGTGGTACACCACTAATTCGCTCCTTTGGCGAGCGATGCAACCCAACGCTCACAGCGGCAGATACTACAAATGCCTACAATAGTCAGCGGTATCGATGTGTGTTTATTCCATTGCGCTCTAAATAAGTGTAAACTGACAGTTTCACAGTACAAAACCATCAATGGAAATAATTATAATGCAGTTTTGTGACGAAGGATAGTGTTAGTACGTTATCGTTGTAGAGGCAGAAATTTTATTTGAAATATCTTGTTTTATGCAAATTAATAGTAAAATTGTCGTTGTTACATGTGGTATGTGATTTCATTACTCGCATAGGTTTGAATTTTGCTCGTATTTTGACACGTAACCACTGCACAGCTAGGCATTTTAAAAAAAATTGAGTAAGTTTCGGGTGCGCATTCAAATTGCAACTGATTGCAACATACGGGCGCGCGACGGCGAGTATGCGACGTAGAGCATACTGCGTTCGCACGCGCCGAGCGTTCATTACATATCTATTACTTCTATGATCTGAGGCAGCATCTGATCCGCCAAATTTATTTTTATGAAATAAAATCTTGTATATTTCACTATTTATACAGTTTATTCATCTCCGCCAGTGCCTCTGTATTGCATGGTGTTTTATCTGTCAGCTTAAAACTATCTAACTTTTCAATCTGGAGACCACTAAGGCTCAGCGCAGACAGAACGGAGCGCAGCGGAGAGGATTTTATTAACGCACTTGAAAATTAACTTTAAAATTATTACATTAAAGCGCAAAAACTGATTCCCGCGTATCTTATAATAATATATTTCGTGAGTTTGAGCCTCAATATCTCCTGGACTAGTAATTTTCTATGTATGGTGCCGAGGTAAAAAATTATCGTAATAATTGGTACAATATGGGGTTCACTTTTTGTTAAGGGTATTTTTACACCCTGTATAATTGGTTTGTTATAACCTTGAAACCTGATCGTGTTCAAAGTCCATTATGTGGCTCTTCTCATAAGTGCAAACTCAACTATGATACAATATTCCATTATGGAATGTCAGTGCCTAACTTCCGGCTTTATCATCAGACCTTGAAACCTTATCGTGGTCAAAGTTCATAACAAGAATTTTCTAAGAAATACAAAACAGCTATGATACGATTTTCCATCATGAAGTTTCAGTTCATATCTTCCAGCTCCATCATCAGATCAGTTCGACAATACCATATTATTTTATTGTCATCAAACTACATACAGCCGCCAATTTTCATTGCGCTAAGACCCTTGGAAGATGGTTAGGTAAATTAGTTAGCTTCGATTCTAGAAGACTGGGGACCCAGTTATAGTGGGAAAACATAAAAATTGCCGTAATACAACAATAATAAAGATATAACTTTATATTTTCTACTTTACGATACGAGTAGAAGTATCAAAACCAAAGTTGTAGAGAATTTAATTTGCAACAAAAAGCTGTTTCACACATTTACTGTGCGGCCAATAGTTTACCAGATAATCAAAAAAAATCATCTGTACCCGCACTCTTTCCAAGATGGCGGCCGAGGGACAAAATGTACCTACGATCCCACAAATTTGGATCAAGCTTTACACTAGCCCTCCCTACACATTTATAAAATAGAATGGACTTAAGAGCGCTTATTCCGGCCGCGCCGATTTCATGGATTTTCATTGTAAGATTACGGTGAAGATAAATAACACTGAATAATAACAACTTGAAAATCTGAAAGGTCATTCTTTAACTTAGAAAGTGTATTAGAAACCGATATGACCTTTCATAATAAATATTTGAAAAATTACTAATTTAAATTGCATGTTTTCGTAAAATCTGTACATCAAGGTGAATTCATTGCTGGATTGTGCAAAAAATACAAGTTGTTTTTGAATCTTGTAAATGCTATCTATATAATCATAAGACGTTCCTGAATATGTATTAACAAAATTGTGTACTTTCATTAAATTTTTTAAAGAAAACAGTTGTTCAAAACAGAGTTATAGCTCAATTTTGGCGCTCAATCCTGCTATTATTTCTAATAAACCACTGTGAAAATCATGTAAATACAAACACATATCTGAAGTTTCGGTTGCATATTACATCATATAAAAAAATTGGAATCTAAAACTTTGATTTGGAATTTATATGATTTTTTTTAAATGACCTATAAATCTTGAAACGCAACGCCGTCTTAGCCACTCCGCGCCAAGCGCTCTCAAGGGGTGGACGTATCGCTCGTCGCCGCGCACGCCATATTACGTAAATATAATATTTCACTACGTTTATAGCACGGCCGAACTTTCTTGATCCGTAAGACTTTTTTTTACTCATACCTTTTAATACTTCATGTAACTGTTCATGTTATTATTATGTAACTTGACTGACCTGTTGGTTTAGTCTAACGATTAGTATTACCAGACTGCTAAGTCATACATATATCTATGATTTGATTCCCGTCATTAAATAATATGTGTATGGATTATGGTTCTATACAATCAGACTTTACACGCACATGTATATAGGTACCTAAGACGTAGTTATGTATTATTTTCAGATAACAATTTTTTTTTATATCCGTACGTAATAGGTATGGGTAAAAAGTACAAAACCCAATACTATGGGAAATATAAATTTTATAATAAATTTGTTTTCCTTCATATACGTTCTACTTTACGATTCTTACAATATTGTATTATATTTTATAGATGCATGCATCAGTAGGAACATGTACTTCTGATTTTTCAAAAAATTATCTGGTCGATCAACCTTTTGGCACACCTCCACCTACCACTTCGCTAAGTTCTATTAGTAATAACGACACTGATGATACAATGGTGACTATATTTATTTTAGTTTTGTGATGATAAATTGATGAAGTAAAGCGACGTTTCGACTGTTTTACATGAACCGTGGTCATGCAGATGGACCACGGGTTAGTTAATAATGAATTATCAATTCAAGATCTGTCAGTTTTAAAGGAATCACTACAAAACTAAACATAAAAAACGTAAAAAGTCCGTAAACAGGAGTTTAATAACAAGATATTCAGTCAGTTAATTTTGGACTGATTTTCAACCGTTGTTTTATTAGAAATTTTATCAATTGAAATTTTCCCTCCAATATTTTGTAGCCAGTAGATGCATCAGCAGGATCATGTATTTTTGATTCAGCTAAAGGTAACCTGGGTGATCTACCTTTTAACAAAACGTCAACTATCACCACTCTTGCGACGTATTACGACGACACCGATGATACAATGGTGTAAACACTGCCGCAGTGACATAGCTCAACAGTGTGTAGTCGTCATAGGTGTAATCAATGTGTTAAAGTACCAACAGTGCTAACATGAATAATAAAATTACCAGTAAGTACGAGTATAGATAGTTCAACTCAGTTGTGCGTGCGGCCCTATGTGTGGGTAAACCTTGTACATATACAGTGACTTTGTGTGCGTGACAAGAGGTACAGTCGGGTACAAATACAGTTATTTACGGGTTATATAAAAAACAGTTATTTTGTAATTAAATGTTTAGCTAACATGAATAATAAAATTACCAGTAAGTACGAGTATAGATAGTTCAACTCAGTTGTGCGTGCGGCCCTATGTGTGGGTAAACCTTGTACATATACAGTGACTTTGTGTGCGTGACAAGAGGTACAGTCGGGTACAAATACAGTTATTTACGGGTTATATAAAAAACAGTTATTTTGTAATTAAATGTTTATTTATTGAACATTATTCTGAATCGGTCTTTAAAAATCAAATGATGAATTTTCGGATTCGCTGCTCTCACCAAGGTTAATTATGATTTCTGACTCCATGTCAAAATGTCTATAGTATTCTTCTTCTTTCTTTTGTTCATGTCGACAAGTATTACCCCACATCCCTTCATCAATTTGACTTAAACGTTCATTTATGAGTTTCATTATTTCCGTCACATTTTGGTCGACATTATGTGAAGCAATATAATTTTTTAAAATTCCCCACACATTTTCTATGGGGTTTAGTTCAGAATGATATGGTGGCAATTGAAGAACGTTTATGCCTTATGGTCGAAGTATGTCGTTAATCTTGTAACAGATATATTTTTCTTTATTTTTTAAATCAAATCATACAGTTAAATTTTTTCATATCTTGATTAAAAGCTATATTTTTTTCTGTCAGCCATCTCTGCATTCCTATTTTTTGGAATAAGAATTTGGGGCTCTGTCATTTTGAACGTTATGATATGAGGCATTATCAAGCACAACCACAGAGTTAGGTGGAAGATTCGTTCTTTTAGCCACTTGTCATAGTTTTCTGCGTTCATGTTAGAGTGGTAATCACCAGAAACACTATTTGCTTTGTATGTCAATAGTGCGTTAGGTACGAAACCTTGTTCTGAACCAGCATGCACAATGATAGTTCTTTGTCCTTTCGACAGGTTTCTCTTTAAAGGTGGTCCATCTTTATTACCCCATCCTTTGTTTTGCACATGATTAGTTAAGATGTAGCTCTCATCTGTATATACGAGACACCGATTTTCTTGACGGTATCTGAGTAAATTTTTTAGGTAGGAAAATCGTAGTTTTTGGATGCCATGCCGCTCTATAATAACACGTCTGTTATCCACAGTTTTTCGCCATTTGTATCCCAACTTTAACAAAGCTGTACGCTGAATCGAAATACTTATATATTTCAAGATAAACTTAACCATGATGGATAGTTAAGTTTATCTTGAAATATTCTTTTCAACTTTAGCAAGGTAGGTAACTCGTGATGTTCTAAATGGTAATTTTGAATAGTTGAACGTATAACATCAACGTTAAAGTTGTCTAATTCTAACTTCTTTAAACGTTTTTTACGGTCTTTATGCGGAGATTTAAATTTAGAGTCAGATTCTTTGCCTTCAGCCAATATATTAGTAATTGTTCTCTCTGATACCCTCACTGCCATTGCTGTTCTTTTCCGTATGCTATTTAAATGTTAACTTAATTTCGATATTAAAATTGGACTTGCACTGCAAACTGAATCACTTACTAGTTCCTATATATCTCTCGCATCTATTTTTAGAAATTCGTATGCCTTAGCAATGGTTTGTCGAGTCTAAAACAATAATAGGTAAACGTCAACAAGGATATTTTTTTTCGTATATAGAATCATAATAAATATTAATTACATCTAAATTTAAAATTATAAAATATTAACCTGACTCCTTAAACATTTTCTCCGTGAAGAACTAGACATTTTCGTTAACGACTGTACCCGTAAGAAAAAGCGATAAGAACACGTCTTACTCGGACGACGACTGTCGCGTCACTGCCACACGAATGAAAGTTGTATATTTACAAGCCCACGCACACATAGGGACGCGCGCACAACTGAGTTGAACCATCTGTAATTTCCGAAACTGCACTTTACGAAGACGGCGCTGAGTTCACACAAGTACACTCGCGATCACAACTGATGCAAGACGATTGAAACGTCGAGAATAAACAGGTATATTTGCCGTCCGTAAAATATATACTGACTTGTACCTCAATATTCACCGGATTTCTAATGAGTATAGTTGTTTGAAATGTACCTTAATATACCTTTTTAGCTTAATTATACAAGTAGGTAGAATATAACTACCTAAGAACTTATTTTATGCTGAACCTCAAGATACCAAGCATAAAAACCTTTAAGTTTTGTCTGAGTGTGCAGTAAAAATCTATGTAGGAATATAATTATATACATTAATAACGCAATAGATGTACATTTGAAATGTGACAATTATGTAGATGACAATTATAAATTATTTCTATCATATAATAAAACTGCGCCAAATTATTATAAATAGTCGTTGTTATCCTGAGAAACATCATCCTACTAAACAAATAATATCTAGCTTTATTTGATACCTTTAAATGCATGTGCATTGAAAATAATGAATTTGAATTTTATCATATCATAATCGACGTATTAAACGAATACTGTTCATGTATGGCAAGAAGGATCAAGATTATTATTCCACGCGATACCGCCTTTAGTGCGCCGGGTCTCGCATGCGCGGTGCGCGGGCGACCGTGGTACTATAAAAACCTAAACTCGAGCCGCCGCTCGAGGCGTAAACGCTCTTAAATGTATTACTACTGTAAAGTATTATATTTATCTATGGTATTACTTATTGCACTCTATTTTATAAATAGCTAATTAATAAATTTATTTAAATTTTTCAATTATTTGATTGTTGATTTTTGTAATATTTTCATTTTGTAGATTCTGCAAACTGACTTATAAATAGTGAAATATACAAGTTTTTATTTCATAAAAATAAATTTGGCGGATTAGATGCTGCCAATATATTTTAATAACAGTTAGTCTCCATTTAGAGGTATTCTCGCATCAAATCGAAAATATGGTCACCCTACTAGAACATTGTATGAGTTAACACATTTTGTAAAATTTCACTCCTTGAAAACTGTTTTATGGGTAAAACGGTATGTCGTTCTAATGGGGTTAACGTGTCGAATAAATGGATGGTCCCACCAAAATCCTAGCAATGATAGATAATGAGATATCAGCGTACAAAGTAACGTTACGATTGCGCGGCCACGGATGCATAGTTTTTCACTGATTTTCTCTGTTTTACTAAACTTTAGGAGTATTTATTGCTTTTGTTAGTATTGACAAATTAATACCTTTCTTGTGGTAACAGTTTTACTATATAAAGTCGAAGTTTTACAGAAATAATCTGCCGTAAAGAAACAGTAAGTGGAGGATTGCGCGGCCATAAAATTAGCTACTAGCTAGCGGCTCTCTAAAATTAGGTAGGTAGGTAGTAGGTACATTTGCGATTTAGAAAACAATTATTTACGAATTAGGCTAAGAACTCTCGGAGCGATTTTCACCAGCGACCGCCGCGTTTGCGGGTCCGCAGCTTCTGTACAATGCAGATATATATGTAAAAATTAAAGCACAACTCACGACGCGTTTTACGCCCGCGGTGTGCGCGGTTGTTTGCGGTTGCCGCTGGACCGGCGGGCAACTAGTGAAAGCAAAAAACTGAATACGATGACATATTATTATAATAATTTCAGATAACACTGTCCTACAATAAAGAACTCATTTAAAATTAATTTATAATTTCGTTTTGGCTGTTTTATAAAAGCACTAAGCCTGTCGTTTGCTTATTTATATTTTTACACTTTTTTGGGAAATTGTAACTGCGTCAGTGCCCAGTGCGCGCGTGCGTGAACGTCAGGAAACGAACGGGGGAATACGGCGCAGTGCGCCGTTCTTATCGAAACAATCAATCAGTGTTTCTTATTTTATTTACGTATTTGTTTTTAAAAGGTATAACTATAATAGGTATATGTAACATGCCGACGTACTGTGCCGTTACCAGTTGCAATAAAAACTCAAGAACGAATCCTAAATTATCGTTTTATCAGTTCCCGAAGGATCCCGAAAAGTAAGTACTAAGATACTTATTTATCTATAATTTCTGGCTTTGAATAAATAGGTACTTGAATTTTAATTTGTAATCTATGGATTCGTTGCTGTTCCTCTAGTAGCAATATTTTTAGCTATGGAAGGGAATTCCTCCTTGAGAGAGGGGAAAATACCTATGAATCATTTTTAATGTTTCACTCACTTTAAAAATTATACGTCTTTTTTATGCTATCCAGTAGAGACTGCTTTAATTCATAGATAATTATTAATTAATTTATTTTTATTTTGTTATGTATGCATTTTATAATTTGCATAATAATTGATGTAAAATATTTTGATGGGCCATGTATTTTTCAGTAATAATTTATTAAAATATTTAATAATACTAAAACCCAGGACCCAATGATTCTATTATTTATAAGGCACAGGTTCTTCGGAGCTCCTTACAAATTATTAAAACCTTTCCATAAACAAATACCTACTTCAGTGTTTAATGATATTTTATGAAGTCTGTATACAGAGGTAGAATATTACTAAATACCTACATACAATATTGATAATACTATGATACAAAACAGTAATCTCTGCATTTTGAGTGCCTGAACCTCTTGAATGCATTGGTACCAGGCAATAGAAAATTCATTATGTCTTGCTCTGATTAGCATCTGCAGTTAACAAGTTAACCCAGTGAAAGATGGGAGACACAGAAGCACATTAATTATTGTTCTCAGTTGAACAGTTGATTACAAGCTTTTTCTTATTTAAGGAATCTTTGAAATTCTTTTCTTCCATCTCATGTAGGTAGACATCTCTTTACTCAGAGATATGAGGTCCTACAGTCGAGTAACTAGAGGACGCCAGCAGCTACGCCTGCATTTTTTTAAATTTTCCCGTTTTGGCCGATCCCATGGGAATTTCAGGAAATCCCTTCTTAGTGCACCCCTACGGTCCCCAAGGAACATACATGCCAAATTTCAGCTTCCTGCACCCAATAGTTTCGGCTGTAGCGTGTCTGTCAGTCAGTCAGTAACGCAAGGATTTTATATATTAAGAAGATATTATAGACCTATTCTTATCATTCAGTGTTTTGATTTACCATATATATGCTGTCATAGTACTTATAAGGGTACAATTGAAATATTAAGTTATTTTATGATTAAGTTCAACTGCTATAGTTCAGGCGCTTGAGCTCTCTAGCCCATTTCTTGGGTAGTCTTCATCCTAGCTGTATACCAATGGAACATACCCACTGGGATGTGTGGAGTTGCGGAAACAGCACATGGTATCATATCATACCATAGCCATGTACCAGTGTCCCTTTAGCTTTGAGCCCAGGGTTTGCTATCCAGACCCACCTGATCTATAAGAATACATAGTCCTACCCCTTAGCTATGTTATTGTGTAAAAATAAGCTTACAGAGTCACTGTGTCTTGGATTTAGGGTTTTTAAATATCTTGGGTATCAGTGTCTTGGTTTTACTGTTACTTTCTGCTGGGAGGCTCCTTCTGTGCAAGAATAAAGGAAAATGAAGTTTGTGATGACAGGCAAACCCAATAAGTTATTACTTAGGTACTAAAACTGGAGTGATCAACCTTCATAGAACGCGACCTAACCTACATGTGCTTAGATTTTGTGTTTCAACAAGTTGTTATGAAAATAATAAGACAAGTCACAGAACCGAAAAATTGTAACAGTGGGTTCCTTTTTGTACATAGAAAACCTGTGGAAGAATGTTTTGCTTAGGTAATATTCCATGTGATGGGAATTAAGCGCTGAAATTAGAGACTGGAATTTTGAAAGTCCTCTGACTGTTAGCACTACAAAATTGCAGTAAAAATATTAAAGTAAATACTGAATCTGCTGAAAGACCTGGTAGTTAACTATGTTTTATTATACGTTCACGGAGAAATAATTATTCTAAAATGTAAACACAAATCGTAGTTTTGTTGACTTGTTGTGACATTACTGTGATGGTGATTACTGACATTAGTGACATGTGACATACAGACCATAGACATGCTGCATATAATTATATCCATACATACGTGCATACACGTCAAAACATAGAGATATTATATCTCTATGCGTCAAAACGTCGTCGTCAAAGAGATTGGATATATAATACATAGAGGTAGCCCTAGTACTGAAAAATTGAACACAGTCAACTGACGTGTAAGATACAATTTAGACAATTTAATGCCATCAAATTATATAACTTTAGTGATTCATCTTTTATGACAGTTCTATCATGATTTTGACTTTAGCCGTATAATATTTATATCGACTTTTCAAGTGTTGTAAGAAATCTTATCGATATGTCTATCCACCGTATATTTTTATCTCGTTATTTTTTAGATTCTTTGTGCACGTGATAAAGATTTATAAAATAAGTGGATTGCTGCAATATGTCGTGGAGAAAATTGGGTGCCTAGAAAGCACCATAGAATTTGTTCCAAGCAGTTTACTGCGGAATGTTTTTATAGTAATGACAGATGGCGCAGAATAAAAGAAAATTCTGTGTCAACATTACTCCTCCATTCTAAACGTATCAGTGTGAGTGTTTAAATAATTACTTGCTTTTACTTTTATTAGGGTAGCAGCGCCAAACAGGAGTCGGATCTTGGACTCCATTCGATGTCTCGACCAAAGGAATAATTTAATTTTAATATTTTCTACAATTTTATTATCAGTGCATAGGGTTCCCACCAAGAACGTAGGGTCCCAAGCCAACCTCACCTGCAAGTGGTGTACCTGCTTATCAACGGATGAGGCTCTGGCAAACAAAACATTAGGCTCGCCACCTATTACGTGGGATCAAAAGTCTGGCAAAAAGTGGGCGTTTAATATGCCTCTGTCTACCCCTTCGGGGAAACAAGCGTGAGCCTATGTATGTATGTTATAAACAATATTCAGCCAGCTACCTGCAGTTACACTGTTGCCATGAAAAGCCACGACACGCTAAGCGACAAGCGATTTCGATGTTTATTTGTGCAGTTTAGTTCTGCACTGAGGTGACAGAGCCGGCGGCAGAATAGAGAGCGGCATGAACATTGAAATCGCTTGTCGCTCAGCGTGTCGCGGCCAGTAGCGGCTTTAGGAGGGGGCGAACCGGGGCGGTCGCCCGGGGCGCCAGGATCCAGGGGCGCCGCAGGCGCCCGGGCCTAATCAAGAGCGGGGTTAAAGGGTACACTAAATGTGTCCGTTTATAAGATTTTTAAAGATGCCTAGAGGGTTGTAGTAAATTGCTATGAAATAGTAGATATACTATGAATCGCGGGGTATAATAAAGTCAGTGAAAAATCGCAATGGGCGCTAGGTTGATCATCGAAAATAAAAGAATTAAGTAAAGAATTTGTCTTCCTGACAAACAGGTATCTTTTTAATTAAATCTAAAGTTATAGACGTTTTTTTCATGTAGATAAAATGTTTTAACTGATTATGTTATACTATTGGTCGGCAAGGCTTAGAATAACAACACCATATTCCCTTCCTTCGGAGAATGTATGAGACGACTAACGAATTGTCAGCGGAAAAGGTGTAGCAGCGTTCCTTTGTGCAGGTAACGATTTTACTGTGGTTGCCAACCTGCATAATATCCAACGTGGTGATTATGGACAAAGCCTACCATGAAAAGTAGCCAAAAAATACGGTGCCTAGTCCATAGCCATATTATGCCTGCGTGAGCAGGCCGCTGCCTCACGGCAGCGGCCTTGGTCATGGTAGTGTAAGGGATGCTAAGAATACCCGGGCTATAGATAGCTGCCAACATAGATTGAACCTAGCTACAGACAAGGAACTCAGTTGACGGCTAGAAAAGAGTGGAAAGTCACGATAACCCTTGTATCGGGCGGGCTGCCTATTTTACTTCAGGCATGTAAGCTACCCATGGTGACGTGGTTATCTCGACAAAAATCAAATGTCTGTGACAACGGGACGGAGATCTGCAACGTCCGGACCCAGGTAGAGTACCTTGCACTGAATTAGAGAATCATGTTTGGCACCGTATAAAGCGCATAATTGTGTGGTGACGGATTAAGAATACGAAATGTCACCACCCCATATCATCCCATGGGTGTCGTAAGAGCCGACAGATGGGAGCATATTATGCAGAGAACAACACTGCAAGAGAAGGAAAACTTGATACAAACCCTATAGGTAGCAACCCGTTTGGCCAGCGTGGTATAGTAGACCAATTCCTCCTTTCAAAGGAGAGGCCTACTCCAGCAGTGGACTATTAAGACTGATGTGATGAAAGCGCATAATTATGGGAACATAAGAAACAATAGGAGGCAAATGAGTTCAAGCAGGGGATGATCTGCATGAAGATGAGCTTGGACGATGGATGTAGATCTGAAAGCGCCCCGACAGTGACACAAATAAGGAGATTTATGTACGAAAGTAACACCCTCTAGTAACACGAGATGAGCCCGCGATTACACCCGCGTTATTTAGGGCTATGAGTAGCATCACGCTGATGTTATATAGCCGAATAACATGATGATATACACAAAAGTAATTATTCCAATCACACCATTGCAGTTACTCCTGAGATTAGTACGTTCAACCATGTGACGGATAGATACCTAGATGAGGACTTAAGCGCATAGTCGGTACTGTACATCAACTAAGAATAAGGCACATTAGGAAAATATGATTATAGTTGGGAAATCTAAACTTTCAAATTAGTGTGCGTTCGCGCAGCGGAATGTTATTGAATTTAAAGATTTTAATTATGCAGATATTTAGTGTATGACGTCGTATAATTGTGTATGGTAAAATAAAATTTGTGCACGCGCCATTGTGGAGAAATTCAGCAAAAACTGATTCCGCTGGGCGAACGTTGTCCTGGCGGAACTTTTTTTAATCCATTGACTTTAGAAGAAAAGAGATGTGTCCAAAAATTAGTGTGTATTTGTGTGTAATTGTGTATGTATGAATAAAATTAGTGCATGCATAAACTTCGGAGAAATTCAAGTTTCCGCTACGCGAACGTTTGGCCATTAGCTAGTTTTCATATAAAGCGCTTACATAGAGAGCTGTAGATTTTTACATAAGTTGTTTTGAATTTGTTTATATTTGTTTAAAAAACAGATTTAGAAAAAATCGTAGGGCTTAAAAGATAAAAATATAAACGTAAAATACGCTTATTAGGTCTTAGTTCTTTAAGTATGCACTTTGGGGTCTAGATTTTCACGTTTATACAAACCTTGTAAGTGTCTGCAACATGTTGCCAAGTATCAATGATGTTCCGTTAGTAATTAAAGAGTTATAGGACAATTTACCATGAATAGATCACTGTTTACAAAGCAGTCAAATATGTGGTCTTCGCGAAAGTACTGGGACAGACTCATCTGACAAAGGTGACTACCTCTAGTAGTGATACCTTAGATGCTGGCTGTTTAATACTTCTGGATCAGACGCGACGCCTTCACCACTATCAAACCGGAGCCCTACTTACCTAGCTATTAATTAGTTGAAGATTTCCCAGACGTAGATGTCGAGTAAATCAGTGCGCCTCTCAGGCAGCTTAGTAAAGGCTCCCGGGGAAGACGGTGGAGCTGCTTTGCTCTTGTGGACTACGAGAAGCCTTTGATTCCATCGAAACTTTATTTTTATATAGCCTCACGCCTGTGTACCGGAGGGGTTAGGCAGATGTGTAGTATGAACCCTCATTTCGCCAGGTTATGTATTTTAGGTCCCACGTAAGAAGGGGCGAGTCTAGTGCCGTTACGCTGGATCATGAAGCGTTTCACAGACTACATCTATCTACAAATTTTCAAATTTCAATAAAGTGGTTGAGACATATGGATGGACAGACAGACATGGCGAATTCATAAGGGTTCCGTTTTTTGCCATTTTGGCCACGGGACCCTAAATAGGGGGGCGCCAAATGAATCGCTCGCCCGGGGCGCCTGGATGGCTAAGGCCGGCCCTGGTCGCGGCCGTTCGTGGCCAGGCTGTTAGACGACATCCACTCATTTCATAGTTTTACTATATCCTTACTAATACCTATTATAAATGTAAGTGAATTTATTTATTTGTTAAGCTTTCACATTTTGACTACTCAATCGATCATAAAAAGTTCAATGCACGTTGCTGGGAGTAATGGGAGTACGGAAAAAGGTGTAAGGTACTTTTTATCAATCGGCTTTGGCCTATAAATCAAGCTTCAGGTATCATCAGTGATTGCTAGGGTGGCAAACACAAAGGGTATGCTTATTTATTTGAATATACTGCTTTGCATTAAAACGTGGCTTTTTTCTTTCTTTAGTGTACGCGTGCGCCTTCCATAAATGAGACATCTTCTGTTTCTCCGACAACCAGCACTAAAGCGCCTACGTTAGTTACAATTTCTCCGCCAGTAGGTACAGAAGCGATGAAAATCGTGTGCGCTAAACACTTACGTACAATAGAAAAACTACAAAAAGAAGTTTTTCACCTTGAGCAGCTTGTTAAAAGACGTTTGTTAAAAATTAATTACCTATTTAAGACAACGTTCCAAACATCTGAAGAAAAAGAACATTGCTATGAATTCACGTATATGTCGGCGATACGCCAGGGTTATCGTGTCCAGTCCAGACTCCATTATAATAAAAAGACTCACGTAATATTACTTGGTTTATTTTCAGACGATTTCTAGCACAGAATTGAATTAAAATGTGACCTACAATCCTTTTTATAAACTAACCGTCATTACACTTAATGTTAACAACTGCCACTTCCTTTTCAACATATAATTGAAATTACTGTACAATTAATTATCAAAAATCAACATTAATATTGTTATGAATATTGCACAACACCATATGATTTATTTTATACGAATAACAAATCTATTGTAATAATCAAACGCTGCTTTACAACATTCGCAACAGATGGTGATGGGATGCTGATCAACAGGATGTAAATATAAGCGCAGGTTATTTATTACCGTTAACATAAAAGTATCAGAATAATGTTATTTAATACTAATTGATTTTACTTTGAAAGTTTCTGGAGTTATCTTAATTATTAAGCAATAAATTAAATACCCAATATTTATAAAACAGTGAAGCAGTCAATACAGTGTCTAATATTCTAAAGTAGTGAAGTTCTGTGTTCACAAATAGTTATTTAAATATCAATCTTAAATATTATTAACATTTTCGTAACAATATAATCATTATATATTAATTTGCGCCCATATATACTTGATAGTTTGCAAAACGAAAATATCGTGAAGAAGGATTTGATAATTTTAGATCACGTGAAAAATAACAGTGTTATTAAAAAATACCTTTCACGCGCGGCTGGTGACAAAACACGTGAGATTAGCTTGAAGTTAAAAAAAATGCTGTGACGCTTCATTATTATGTGCTACTGAGTACCCATTTGAAACAAAAAAATATAGATTCCGTTTAAAAATGCAAGTTTGTGTAATAATTATATAAATACTATCCATTAACTAGCGTTCTGTAACTCGCCGTGCGGTTGACGGCATAGAATACAAGTGTCACCACCCCCTATCTTCCCGTGGGTATCGTAAGAGGCGACTAAGGGATAACACGATGCAAATACCATCTTTGCGTATAGACGGAAAACTCGACATCAAACCCTATACGACTGCCTCATTGGCCTCGCGGCATAAATGTGCGCGTGGGATCGGGAGGTCCCGGGTTAGATTCCTGGGTCGGGCAGTGTTATTGGGTTTTTCTGTCACGAAAATCTCAGTAGCAGCACGGAGTCTGGAAATGTGCCCGGTACGGCAATAGGCTCGCCCCTTATTACGTGGGACTAAAGTATATCTGGCGAAAAGTGGGTGTAGAAATACACCTCAGCCTACCCCTTCGGGGATAAAAGGCGTGACGTTATGTATGTATGTATGTAACTAGCGTTCTGACTGCTGTGGACACAAACTTACGGAATGTATAACATGTACATACTTACTTTTACAAGTCTGTTTGGTTTTGAACCTATATTATTGAAACTTTGATCGATATCGATAGCGGATTTGCTCAATCACTAAAAAAATAAAAATATTTAATTTAGAAAGAATTACGAAATTTGTGTTCAAATTGTCTTTAGCCCTAACTGACAAACATAGTGCCATCTTCTTCTGGCAACTCTAATTTGTCATATGAGTGAAGAGTGTAGCTATATTCAATTTGTTCATAAAAATATCGTTCATTCCATACTTTAGTTATTCGTCCATGTGCAGCACAGAAGAATAAACAGCAAGCAGCAGAGAGGTTGGACTAGGTTTAGACAAGCAGAGCGCCCATAAGAAATGTGCCTCTATATCCATATCTATCTATGCTCTATGCCTAAACGTAGTCCAACCTCTCTGGTTTAACAGCTTGCCTGAGAGCCCGTCCAGAAAGCGCGATTTACGCGCGTGTCCACTCGCGCGTAGGCACTCGCGCAAGTTCGAGATACTAGAGCTACATACATCCCGTCCAGATGCTCACGCGCGTTACCTCACACGCGCGTAAAACGCTTGCAATGAGCGGGACTTTCGACTCGCGCGTTGTACGCGCGAGCGCCGCGCGAGTTGAGATACTCTGGCGCCATTGCTGCATCCAGTATACGCGCGTGTCCGAGGCGAGTGGACGTATTCGATTCTGTTGTAATATATAAATATTATAATATTAATTGAAAAGAGTATGTATGTAGCGGTGACAATCTTTTTACTAATTATCTCTGATCCGTGGTCTGTTAAAAAGCACGTTACTTACCAAACAAACACCGATACCAAATTGAGTGCCCAAACACGTCCAAACTCACAAAAAACATTTTTACAGGGATTTTAAAATGCTTGAGTCTTACATAATTATATTAATGCCCGGAGTTGCTAGACGTATAAAATTTACCACTCTTAGGCAAAAGCATTAATGGGCATTTTCGTCAAAATGTTTAGCAACCCACTCGTGAGATGTCCCATGCAAGAAAGTTGCAATTAACTAACGTTTGTATGACATAGAAGTGTCTAGTTAATAAAGAGTCGTTCCAAATGAATACAGCTTTCGTTTTTACTTAAATTGTCAAAGTAATAAAATTAAATCCAGAAATGCGACCTCTTTTGTCTTGTAGTACTGTCCTCTTTTAGATATATGACCTATGTTAATGTTTTTTTTTGCAATTAGTATCTCATTACATATTCCACATATTTCCGTTTTTGTAATCAGGTTGTAGTTTTCAAGCACGTTAAACTGTAAAATATATTTTAATACAAATATTTTAAGATTTTTAAGTTTATATCCTGTCCCCTTGGAATGTGTTAACTGGACATGTCCATGCACCGTGACCGTAAATTGAATTGTTTTTAATAGTGATTTTTTGCTACTATTCGGATTTTTTTTATTTAAATAGCAAGATCAAATCAAACATGTCAATACCAGCAGCCATTTTGAAGCGTCAGTTTTTATATATCTTCAGTCTTGAGAGTGTTTCGACCGGTAACGGTCTTTTTTCGGCGTTTTGCCTCTCATTGACCAGTAAGTATTTTACGTTTCTAAAATAATCTTGTTATGTTAGTGTTAAAGCGATGATCGTTTCACGTGGTGAATTTAATTCTGGTTTTGAGTAAATTAAAGCTATCTAGTTATCTTATAACATTTTTGCAATAAGTTTAAAAATCTAAGAAAGGTTGTGATACCGTTACGTCCTGACCATTGCCCAATAGTCGGTAACGTATGAGCCGGACTAAATAAGTAACGGACAGGACATCATAAATACGTGGGCACACTGAGAGAATCCTTACTACTGTGAAACTGCATAATATAACTAATATACACAAATTAAAGTCAGTGTTTTCCCGAAATGTATGTACTCAGCCCATGATAGAGAAGCTAGGACCTATAGGTAGGTAGCTATCATTTATTTTGCGAAATATAATATGTGCGAAATATAATTTATTATTGTAAAACATGTGTTTTATTTACCATTATATCGGTATATCCACAACTTTACGATGGTAGGACCGTTACTAGTGGGTCAGGTATACGTGACTGTCCCTCGAAATATTTTAAGGGCTTTTATGTTTTTTCTAATATTTCTTAAAATAATTGAATATATTTTTTAATATTTTTAGCACAAGGGTATTTAAGTTTAATATGGCATGGGAATTCTAGATCTATCACCAGTTGTTAAATAGATATATAAAAGTTAAGAATAGAGTTTTCGTAACAAGTAACGATCATGACCATTTTTTATAAATTACTATGGCAATATTTCGCTCACAACTGAGTTTTTGTGTTAGATTGCATAATAGCACAATGAATTAACCTATACACACTAAAAAAATTCAATCCTAAGTTCAGTTTCATTTCAGGAGCACTTTATTATTTGGTAACGGTCATGACCAAAACGTATCTAAGTTACTATTTATTTTCATATATTATTTGAATTCAGGGCTATATAATAAAACAAATACATATGTACGAAAGTTCGTTAAATTTACCACTACACAAAACCAATAATTAGCTAAAATATTCAAAACAATATTAGTAAGCTATTTTCAAAGATAGGTAAACATTTTGACGAAAATGCCCTAATACATAATGCTCGTTACAAACTGGATTTGTCCGGAAACTAAAAAACTAAGGGACAACCTACAAAAAAATAATATATTTTGTTAATATCAAAAACAGATAGCTTCATTGAATTATTACCTAGGTAGTAATTCAATGGATAGCTTGTTTCGTATATTTTCAATGTAGGTATGTTCAAATCATTACCAAAACGATTAGTTAAATATTTATTAAAAATGCATATTCCTACGGACAGCTCTAAAACAGCAATGTGTCATTTAAAGTGAAAATGCCCAAATAAGTCTCATCACATGCGCGCGTAAGAACGCGCGTGAAACGCCGCATCTGAACGCAATACAAATCAAAATGCGCGAGTGGACGCGCGCGTATATCGCGCTTTCTGGACAGGCTCTGAGCAGCTTATCATCAGCTTGCAATGAAAATATTGAAAACGAAACGCACCAACTGACGAATAATATTATTGCTCTGTGGGAATAATAAGTCAAACTGTCAACCTGTGCTGTCAAGAGTGTCAAGTTGACAAGTAAATAGTAAATAAATATTACTGAAAAGTGAAGTCTCGTCGCTTTTCACAAACTTTAGAGAGGTTTAAGAAATATCAACAATGCGTACGTGCTTTTTGTGCAAATGGACTAGCGACCAAGGGCCTCCAAGATCTCTACACAAGTATATAAGTAACTTTTTATTTCAGTTATTGCACAAACTGCTATGAATACCTTGCCTAGTAATGCGAACGCGACGACATAAAGACGATTTGAGGCTAAACCCTTGCTCGTAGAAAAAGAACATCAAGTCTAAAAAGCTTTTATTTTTAGTTGTTCTATACAATAAAATAAACAATAGTCCAAATCCATTGATATCGAAATTTTTCAAGAAAATTTTTCAAGTTTCATTTGTCGAACGCTATAGGTACATAGTAATGCATCGACCTGACAATTTTGACGGTGAAACCTTGATCGGACAGTTAAAATGTCAAGAGCAAAAAGCCGTTGTTTTTAGCCCTTCCAAGCAATTAAATAAAAAAGAACTCAAAATGGGGATTTTGATTTTTTTTTCAAACAATCAAACTCTTGCATATGCTTATCTACCTACACACCAACCGTCCCAACCGATAATTTCTAGGAAAAACTAAGGTAATTATATATTTCCTTACATTATTACAGATTTCCTAAAGACAAAAAGTTAAAGGAGGTATGGCTAGATATTTTAGGGAGAGACGCACATATAGGGCCACGCTCAGAACTATGCTGTATACATTTTGAAGAGAACTGCTTCCGCTACGGCCTTGTTCAAGGAAGGAAAAGGTTGAAACACGGCAGTTACCCTACACTGCATTTGACAAGAAATCCGCCTAGAAAACCACCTTCTAGATTTGGTTCCAAGAAAACTGTAATTTCTAAGATAAAATTGCCAGTTGATGAGTTGAATGTTAAAGATGATCTAAGTCCTTCAACTTCTAAGATACGTGATGAAAGTGTGAGTAAACTTACAATTGAAATTGTTCCTTTGGAACGTGGTTCATGCAATGGATGGTCAAAGACAAGGTTAGTAAAAATTATGCCATTTTAATTTCTGGTCATTAGTGACTCTGAGTAATCAGCTGGAGTATATGGGTTTGATTCCTGTACAGGACCAATTTTTGTGTGATGATCATGATTATTAAATTTGTTCTGTCTGGGTGTAGTGTTTGCAAATTGTGTGTCTAGTTTGCAAATTCTATCAGTGCTAGCATATTTGTCGAGGAAGGTTGTAGGTTATATATTATTATTATCAAGCTAAGTCAAATAGGAGCACAGTACTAATGAAGAATGTTACAAAATCGGGTTTTTATTTTATTTTTCAGCGGCACATGTATTGCACCTAGGCAAGATGAAATAACAAGTTCAAACAAAAATGTTATAGTAATGAAACAGCGTGCTAGAAAAAAATGCAATTCAAACTGTCATATGACAGCACAGCTGAGGAGGCTGAAAAAGAAGGTGCCTTTAGTCAGAGCTGAGAACATATTATTAACATTTGTAAGTAAATAAAACACATTTTTCATTTAATAAACATGCAATGTATCCTGCAAATAGAGGAAGCTTCGTCTGACCAAGCTAGGTGGTGCTCCTGGTGGACAGAAGTCTGTCAGAACTACTTGGTTAACTTGTATACAGGGTGATTACCATAGATCGGAATCAGGGCGCTAACATTGTCAAAAGTATGGATATGCCTAATTTTTTAATGTGTTTTCGGAACTAGATTCTGGCAAATTTCGGATTTTTAATGAACATGTTTTAAACTGTTAAAAAAGCCTTCATTAAAAATTCAAAATTTTCTGGAATCTAGTTCCGGAAACACATTTAAAAATTAGGCATATCCATACTTTTGACAATGTTAGCTCCCTTAATTCCGATCCTTGGTCATTACTTACTCATTGAGACTTTTGTCTTAAGGCTTTGTGGTAGGGATGACGAAAAGACTTGACGGAGTTTCTATATGCTGCCCAGCCGAACTGAGTGCTGAGTGTGAGTTGTCGTTTTGTTCTTCAAAAAGGGACACAGTGGCTATAATTTTCAAAATTGTAAAAAATAGTGTTGCATTAATCCCTTGAGATAGTCATCAGATTATGAGAAAGCACGTCTAGGACGTTAGGATGAAGGTTTCCTCACGATGTTTTCCTTCACCATTTAGCAAGCGATAATCATCAATTTAATACGCACGTAACTTAAAAGAGTCATTAGCGCGTGCTGTGGATTCGAACCCGAGACCTGCTGCGAAGCAGTCGATCGATCTCTTCACTAGTCTGTAGCGCTCATAGCCAGACTTGACTTGCCGTTCGTATGACATCGGTAAAGTTAAGCATCGCTTGCACAGGTCACCACTTGGATGGGTGACCGTGTGTGTCATTTACATCTGATCGCTACCGTGCTTCGGTGGGCACGTAAAGCTGTCGGTCCCGGTTCTTGTCTAAGGATAAGGATCATTAGGCCATGTTGGAGGCCTTCGGGCGGTCTGAAAACTCCCGATACTAGAGTTGGCCACACACTCACACGAAAAACAAACAAGTCTATATGTACACGGTCGGTAAATTCGTTTCGTAAATAAAGTGGTCAAGTGCGAGTCGATCGGAACGAAGTAATTTACAAGATTATGTATTAGAATTTTTATTATTATTGAAGTATTGAAATGATTGCATTGTTATTTTTAAGAGATCTAATAGTTATCATTATACATACCTTTGTTTGCAATAAAAATATTTGAATAAAAAAATATGTAAATATAATATAATATATAATATAATAGCCATCTGGGCACATTATTAGGCGAATGATAATTAACATTTTTAGATTAGATTAGATTAGATTAGATAATGCTTTATTGTACACCATACACAGTAATTTTACAGAAACAAGAGATCTAGATAGAGTTTACAATTTAAATGCACAGTGGGCGGCCTTATTGCTATAAGCAATTTCTTACAGGCAACCTTTGGATGGACAGAAATAGACTAGAGAAATATAATAATTCAATGGTGTAGTAATAAAGTTATTAACATATACATACGGTGCATAAGTACATTATAATATAGATACATGATAAAATACATAGTAATATACCTACATAATATATAATAATACATTGTACCTATACTACAGAATAATAAATAGTACTAACACAGTATAAAGATCATACAGTAGTTTGACGCCTTTGATCTCGAAGAAAAAGCCGACAACGTCTAGACAAGGGTAAGGAGGCTAGGGCTGCCACATGTAAACAATACCTACTTATTCAAATACCATCTATTCATTATAGAAAAATATAACAATTGCTACGTTACATGAATATCATACTGTAAATCATTTATTTATTATATTACAATAATTAACGATAAATAATTATTATAAAACACTTAGCATTTTTTCGTGCGGTGACAGCTTTGCATACACAGTCAGCACCTATTTCATCCCACAGGTGTCGTGGGAGGCGGTTAAGAATATGAAGCATTTTGCATTTGGTCTTTATAATACAAACCAAGTTAAAACAAAGCGATTGACATAGTGGTCGTTTAATGGATGGGTAACCATGGGATCAGCTTGCAGAGCCTATATCGATATGAAGTATTTTGCAGATTTATTTTCGTGCAAACTACGTCAAGGTAAAGCAATAGATACCACGGTCATTTTATGGATGGGTCACCGGGCTATGAGGTTACGGAGCACATGTGTGGGATTTATAAAAGGGGGCCAAAAATATGGTTATTTTTGAGCTAAGCCGCGCCGTTACCAAGATACATAATAATATGTGATAGGTACTTATACCGAATACGAAAATACTAGGTAGGTACTTATTGCAAGAAATTAAAATCACACTTGAATCGAATATTTCCTGAAAACGTATATTTTCTTAGGTCTGCCATGTTGTTTACGCACAGTAATTACTACTTTTTTCAGTGATTGGGCCAGACATGAGATATCGTAAAATGTCAGTAGATTAGTAGGTACGTGCACATTATTTTAAGTGGTTATAGGTAAATACATTTCAAAATAATTTAAATACTCAATTATAATTAATGAAATTTAATTTTTTGGTGTAAGAAAATTTATGAAATCGCAGATTTTTTAAATCCTTATTTCTTTAAATCTTTAAGCAGCATAAAGCATTGCAATGTCTCACAGCACAAGTTGTATGCAGCATCTAAATTAATATTCATAAGCAAATAAATAAGTAACGAACAAAAAACAAGCACGTGCCAGCCCCCAAAAATATGTACCTAGTTGGGAACTAAGGCGATATACGTAAGTAGGTACCGCTCTTCCCGCGTCTCACCTCTTGTCCCCCGCACGATTGACCCGTCTAGACGCGTTCGTCGAACGACTGTATGGATTATTTGACTGTGGTACTAACGTACAGAAGATTCACTTTTCAAACCAATTAATTGAAATTGCGACTCTTGGTACTAAGCAATAAAGTTCAATTCAGCTCGCATAAGCACTCAGTGCCTAATGCGATATTAACCTAACCGTTCCCGTTCTTTTCTAACACATAACGCTGTCGCTGTCTGGCGCGGAGTGGCGCGCTATGGTTGTCGACTTGCCGCTGCTACTATAATATTTATTCATCGTCTATCTACCTACTTGACCACGTACCTAATAATAAATAATTATCCTATAAGTATCCTATCCCATTATTTGAGCTCATAGAACAAAAACCACAAAAATTCTGGTCGTTTACATTTTCACTATACAAATTCTTAGTTATTTCCTAAACGCGTGGACCAATTTACATGATTAACAGATAAAATCGTTTTTGAACTAGACCTTTAATTTGACACGATAATCGTTGGGATATCTCAACAAACAAAACATCTAATTTTCAAACTGCTCTCGTAAAAAAAAAAATCTAATTTTCAAGTAACTTTCGACACACATCCGTTTAATGAGCAATACTTTGCATCAGACTTATTTATGATGATACATTTTTGTTGTTAAAGGCGTTTATATAATTTGAACAATGTTCTACGACGGCGCGTGGTTCATACGGAGCGGTCGCACTCGTTGCGTGACGTCTAATGTGAGCGGCGCGCGGCAACCCACTAATCCAACCATGTAGACATGGGCGGCCGAGGTACTTGTAAGTTTGTACCTAAAATGCGAAGTGCGCCAGGCCTGCCTATACATAATAATATACATACATACATATTATAGTTTAGATATTATAGTTACATCATGCTATTAACAATGACTTAGCCGGGGTACCTGGGACCGGACCCGAGACCACCGTCTCGGCAGTCCATTATGTACAACACTGGGCTATCGCCGCTGATAATTATGTAATTGTAACTTACCTAATGAAAAAAAAGATATTGATAGCGCCCATAACGTAACGTGACTTTTCGTAATAGATCCGTAAAGTTGAGCAACGTCAATGCAGGCCATTCCTTGGATAGGTGACATATTTTGACATTTACATAAATCAGAGCGGTACCGTGCTTCGGATGGCACGAAAAAGCTGTCTATGTCGGTTCGTGATCCCGGGCAAGAGTCGTTGGGCCATGTCGGCGTTCGGTCGGCATATAAACTCCGCCACGAGAGTTGGCCAAACGTTTAAGATTTATTTATTATACAAGGTTATTTAGCAGGTCTTACTCGGGATAGCGAAGATATTTAAGACATCGATATTTGCCAACGTTTCGACCGACTTGCACCGATCGAGGTCGCGCCACGTTCGGTGCAGGTCGGTGCGGGTCGGTGCGGGTTTTGGCACCTACCCTCACTTGATTTTTATTTTTGTTTTTTTACCGCAATGTCGGTATTTCGACACACTACACATTAGTGTAGTGTGTCGAAATACCGACATTGCGGTATTGCGGAGATTCCTATACACTGTTGAGCTGGGTCACTGCCGCGGGTGTTTACAGTTGTTGCTGATGACTGGATTCCAAGTTGTTGATAATCTAAATCTATTTATCTAAGATTCATTTATTTGCTGCTTCTGTGGTCCAGTGGATAGCGTACACGACTGCTGATCAGAGGTCCCGGGTCGGGCAAAAAGTACCTATTACTGGGTTTTTCCGAATTCTGTGTAGCAGCACGAAGTCTGGTGATGTGCCCGGTAACGGCAATAGGTTCGCCCCCTATTACGTGGGACCTAAAAAAAAATCGTGGCGAAATGTGGGTGTAATATTACACCTCTCCCTACCCCTTCGGGGATACAGGCGTGAGACTATAAATAAAAAAAATAAAATAAATAAAAATTAATTTCCTTTAAACACAAATGGCACAAAACTAATAAACGAATGTTATGAACCTTTGTGTCTATGCAATAAAGTTTGGGTGGTCCTTATGTTGTGTTTTTATGTATAATTTTGTATACGTATTTAGTTGTGTGTGAGTATCTCTTTTTTTTTGTTAATCTGTCTGAAGGCTTTCTTCCATTAATTTGTTGCTTTTTTGCTACTGTGTATCGAAACTAAAGCTTTTTTAAACCATTGATTTTTCTCAATCACAATGTGCTCTCAAGCTTTTTGAATAAGAACCTAAACTTTCGTGGTCATTTAAACTGATTTTAAATTGTTTTTCCGGATATATCACATACCTTTGTTTGAAGTAATCGATAATTCGGCACTGTTGCAAGCGCCATGTTCAGAAATACATATATCGTTCAGAATATTTTCAGTATTGTTTTTTCCAGATGTACGTTGTGGCTAAAGAACATTGATCGTGAGGATTTAAAAGATATGATGTTGAACAATCGGAGGAACCATTTCAGAGTGTGTTCAGACCATTTCAGTAATGACGACGCATCTTTCATGATAAGAAAACTGTTGAAAGATTCCGCAGTGCCGAGTATACAGAGAAATGTTGATTCTTCTTTTAACGACTCTTTGGCGTCGAAAGTTAAGAATATACGCGACGTCACTTCCAGATACACACAGACTATGAAAATTACGGGAGCAAATGTTGTCACAGTAAAAAAACAGGTATACGTCTGTGCTATCAAAATTCGTAATGGCAATACCTACAAAAAGGAAATTGTGTCCGGATTTGTTAAGTGTTGAAGATAATGATGTAGAAAAGGAACGAATAGGGTGGCCAGGAATGTATTGCGAGAATCTGTTTTCATTATAGGCCTAAACAGCGTGTATCCGAAATTTTTCATCAAGGCATTGGCTTCCTCCATGGCTCTTCACTCAAGAACTCCAGTTTTTAAGGCTTAGTTACTCAAATATTTCAAATACTTACGAGTACTAATATTTTTGTAACGCGTCTTTATCACTTAATATTTGAAAATAAAGGTGCAATATTCGCGCTCTCGGAAAGGCCTTTCCATAACAAAAAAGAAAGATTTTCATTTAAAATGTCTCCCTTTTTTGGGTTCATGCAATATAGTCGAGCTGTATGTTGGTACAATCAAACAAGTCAGCGCTGGACCAGTCTGAAAAAAAACCTCTTGGCTCGCTCGTAGAGTCAAGGTACACTTAAAACTGGTTTTGTATACGAGTGTCAATGTGCGTGTAATGTAGCACTGGAAGCGACGATGTCTTGTTAAGCGATTCTCGCCCTTATGGTGGTCTAGCAGGAAGTTGTTCGACTGTACCTTCTCCACAGGGTCGCGCCGAAGCAACCCAGCGCCTGTGCGCAAAATCTATGAAGCGCTTTTTTGTCATACATACATATACAGGGTGGCGCTACCATAGGGGCACTTTTTGGACAGAGGCATAGCGTACAACATTCTGAAGCCTTGTACCAAAAATAAATTAAATCGGTGCAGTTGTTTAGCCACAATATCCATTTTAAGTTCCGCAATTTTTGCACATGCTTTGAATTCCACACAGCTGATACAAAACGGTCAACGACCCTACATTGCGCGCCGCGACTCACTACGATGCGGGCGCCGACTCGACGCCGCGCGAGGATTCCCGCATATCTTCGAGGACGCGCGAACGTTTTTTGTCAGGTTCAAGCATTTATGCACTTTATTGTAAAAAAATATAGTTTATTTTCAAGTGCGTAAATAAAATCCTCTTCGCTGCGCTCCGTTTTATCTGCGCTGAGCCTAACGTCGGATGACGTCGAGGCGTCGCGTCGGAGCGAGTCGGGGCGTATTGCACGCCCCGACTCGCGCGCGCAATGTAGGGTCGTTGACCGCTTTGTATCAGCTGTGTGGAATTCAAAGCATGTGCAAAAATTGCGGAACTTAAAATCGATATTGTGGCTAAACTACTGCACCGATTTAATTGATTTTTGGTACAAGGCTTCAGAATGTTGTACGCTATGCCTCTGTTCAATAAGTGCTCCTATGGTAGCGCCACCCTGTATATGCTCACGCCTTTTTCCCGTCGGGATAGGCAGAGACAACAGATTGCCACTTGCTTTTATCCTTGCAAAGCTCACGCGCTTCCTCTACATACATTAGGTACTCTTTTCATACATGCTCGCCGGTTGCGGGTGCTTCGGACTTTTCCGTTTTTCAAAACGTCCCCAATTTGGTCGACGAACGTCTTACGAGGTCTGCCGCAACCGGCTTGCCCATACACCTCTGCCATATATATTTGATTCGTCAATCTTACTTCACCTATTTCGAAAGTAGGTAATTTTAATTATTTACGTATTTCATTACACGTAAGGGGCAGTTTGGCCCTGCTACTGGAATTAAGGTTATAAACGAATTGTACTTTTATCTGTTTATGAAAATTTCAGGAGCATGTATCTCTATTTAAATGCCTAAGCATTGCTTTTATAAGTTATTGTATTTTGTAGGGCGGCGAGCCGATATGTGCCGGTGACACGCAAGGACAGCAGTCTTCGCAAGTGCTTGATGTAAGTTGATTAACTTCTATAAATTACCCAGAGGATTCATCCAATCAAAGCAAGGATTCATGGATTCATCATCGTCCCAACGTTATCCCGGTTACATGTGAGACTTTCGCTTTGGAGCCCGAGGTCCGCTTACTGGTCTAACCAGATATGACAGAATATCAAATTTTTCATAGAGCGACTGCCGTTTGACCTCCGCAAACCAAAGGTTTAGACCAGTATCAGTTTATTTGAGGGTACTGACTCACCGTCACGACTGTCAAAACTCTTTATGACAGCCGGGGCCGACGGTTTAACGACCTCACCGAGGCACTGGGCAAGCGGTAATTAACAATTTAATAGGCACATAACATCGAAAAGTCAGTGGTGCGCGCCGTGAATTCGAACCCGATACCCTCTGCATGGGAGTCTGTCAGGCGACAGTCTTTAAATTACCTCTATTGTCACTTCCAGGGAAAAATCCTGATCTACAGAGTATACAGCTACCTCCTAAACGAGTATGAAGAATTGAAGGCGCATACCGATGGTGACCTGAGCCCTTTAGCCAACGTACTCAAGAGGACGGCGGGCGCCACGGGAGTGTCTGAGGAGGTCGTGGCCGCCATCTTGGAGGAGAAGAGGAGAGAGGAATTGCCGGAGAAACGAGCGAAATTGGATGAGGAGGGTAGTAGGTAGGTGAAGATTTTATTGTTTCACTAGCTGACCCTCGTTGGTCTCGCGCCATAAATGTGCGCGTGGGATTGGGAGGTCTTGGTCTCGGGTTCGATTCCCGGGTCGGGCAAAGTGTTATTGGGTTTTTCCGTTAGGAAATTCTCAGTAGCAGCACGGAGTCTGGTAATGTGCCCGGTACGGCGATAGGCTCGCCCCCTATTACGTGAAACCTAAAAATTCATGGTGAAATGCGGGTGTAATATTATACCTCTGCCTACCCCTTCGGGGATACAGGCGTGAGTCTATACTAGCTGACCCGGCGAACTTCGTACCGTCAGATTTTTTTGAATATTTGCTATTATTTTTTTTCAATATTATATTTCGTTTAAACCATCTCCTGGCTATAACGAAGACATAAAAAATATGCGCGTACAAACATTTCGTTGTTTAATTTTTTATTTATATTCCAAATAAATAATTCAAATCGACGGCGCGAACCACTGACTATCAAAAACAAAAAGAAAGAAAGAAAGAAATGTTGAATAATGTTTGCGAAAGAAATACGAAGTCTGCCAGCCCGCACTTGGTCAGCGTGGTCTATGGCCTAATCCCCATAATTTTAAAACAATGATGAGGTTACCTGTTTGACTAATTATTTTTATGTTCTTTTTTTGCTTATTACTATTATTTAAATAAAATAAAATTGAAAACGGTACTGAATCATAGGACAGCATGGCATTTAGCAGGGTCGCGCCGACCCAATTCAGCGCCTGTGTGCGAAATCTTTGAAGCACCTTTTTGTCGGCCATTATCGAGCAATTCGAAATTATTTTAATAATTAACGCGTATCCCGGCGTGTGGCGCCCCTATTACCCTGGCGCCTGTGTGCGCCGTGCACATTGCACATATATACGGTCGGCCCTGGCATTTAGTTTAATAATAGTCTAGTTAAATGAAATTTAATATTACTATTTAAAAAGGGACGGTTACTCTAGCACGTAGGTATGTTTAGTAGCTTTTCTTTTTGCTATTTAAAAAAAAAAAACGTCAATTGCCGCTCTAGGAATAAATCCTGTGTCGCTACAACCAACGGACCACAATTATCACCCAGACTGGAAACAAAAATTTATGGATCATACAAAGTGTTATCTCGTTTGGGAATCGAACCCACAACTCACGGCGAAGTTCCAAGCGGCGAGATGTCCGCTTAAACCACTACACCAACCGTGCAGTCTAAAATCATCATAAGCTGCATCTTAACGGCTGCATTTTGCTAAAAAGGGATAAAACATGCGTCTGACCTACTGTATCTTCAAAAGCTTGTAACTCCTTTAATCTACTAACATTACATATAAATAAAATTGATTGTTCTGTTCTCCCCGGTTGCACTGGAATGGTTTTCCTCATATCTTCAGGGACGACAGCAGTCGGTTCGCCATGATGAGTCTTCATCCAAATGGTGTAACCTTTACTCTGGAGTTCCTCAAGGCGGAATTCTCTCTCCATTATTATTCTCTATTTTCATCAATCTTCTCACAAATAACCTTCAGTGTGCGTATCACTTGTATGCCGATGACTTGCAGCTTTATGTGCAAGCAGGAGTAGACGACGCAGCTGATGCTATCAATATAATAAACCTCGATCTCATCGCACTGAAAAATTGGTCAGATAATTTCGGCGTCAAAGTAAATCCGACTAAATGCCAGGCCATTATTGTGGGGAGTCGACGTATGATCCAAAGACTCGACATGACAGCTATGCCCTCAATAATATATGACCAGTCGGTCATAGAATTTAGCCCAGTTGTCAAGAATCTAGGTTTACACGTTGATAGCAATCTCAGCTGGCAAGTTCACGTGACCAGCGTTTGTCAAAAAGTCTCAGGATCCCTGCAAGCCTTATATCGCGTGAAGAATTTCCTGCCATGCACTACTATGGTAATGCTTGTACAGACCTTTATTCTGCCTATTATAGATAATGGTGATGTGTGCTACTATGACCTGAATGCAGATCTTTGCAACAAACTAGACCGACTTCTCAATAACTGCATTCGATTCATGTACAATCTTCGCAAGTATGACCATGTGTATCCTTACCGTCCCGAACTCAAGTGGCTACCCATTCGTCAACTCCGTAACTTGCGTGCTCTCTCTACTCTATTCTCTTTCCTTAACTCTCCTACGCCTTCCACTTATTTATCTTCCTATCTAAAGTACTTGTCCTCAAACCACAACAAAGGTCTTCGCTCCGCTAATAATCGACTTCTTCTATGTCCTTCCCATTCGACCAGTTTCGTGAACACCTCCTTTTTTGTTCAGGCTGTTAACCTCTGGAATTCGCTGCCTCTTGAGATCAGGATGAGTTAAGCTGATTTTCCACCAGAGTGGCGAGACGAGGCGAGGCGAGGAGAGAATTGAAATTAGTATGGCAAATTTTCAATTCTCTCCCAGCGCATCTTTGGTGGAAACAGTGTGGATTGACGAGAATATGCGAGGCGTGAATTGAAATATTTGTTTGTGTAAAAATGAACCGTGTTGCTTCCAACATAGAGTATAAATTAACCAGTACCAGTATATCTTTATCTAATGAACCCTACGGGCGGCGCGGCGGTCACGCGCGTGCTCGTACGAGCTCGCGATGGCAATTTTTAGTGGAAAAGGGTCAGTGCGATTTCAATTCTCTCCTCGCCTCGCCTCGTCTCGCCCCTCTGGTGGAAAATCACCTTAAAAATCGGATTTCTTTTAAGGCAAAAGTGCGTGAGCTATTTTTGGGTCAATTGGCAATATCTTCAACACCTTATTTATCAAATTTATTTATATAATAGGTTGAGGAAAAAGTTTCCTCGCATTTTTTAAGAAAATTCAAAACATTTTTTAACATAGTTTATTTACATTTAACTAAAGTATGTAGATACCATTTTGTTCGATAACTTTTTGCCTTCTTGTAGGTTGATCCCATTGTTATAGAAATTTTGAAATTACTGATCCAAATATCGCGGCAAGTGGTTTTGGCAGTCCGCTCGTGATGTTAACCTGACACTGCCTAATGAATTCTGAAGAGACCGAAACAGGTGGAAATCTGAAGGTGCACGACAGGACTATACGGCGGATGCATTAACACCTCCCAGCCAAACTCTTAATTTTTGCTGAGTGGCTAAAGATGTGTGAGGGTTAGCGTTATCATGATGAAAAATCACACCCCTTCTGTTGATTAATTCCGGCCGCTTTTTTTTTATTTGTTTATTTGCACAAAACACATTACAATCTTTATAAAAATATATGTTTCAATAACAATGTTGTTTAGGATCTGGATCATAACGTAAAATATGTGCATACAGAAATATACAAAACAGGTTCCTATTAACTTATGAAAATACATGATAATACTATCAGATTCGATTTGGATGCCTTTCGTGCTTTCTCTCAACTTCTCGCTTTAATCTCATCAGTTGTTCGCAGTAGAGTTCAGAATCGATGGTCCTGCCTGGTGGTAACAGCTCATAATGAATAATGCCCTTCCAATCCCACCACACACACAGCATCACCTTGTTGCGAGTTAACCCAGGTTTCGCCACAGTCTGAGAAGCCTGACCGGCCTTTGACCACGACCTTTTTCGCACGTTCTTGTCGTACGTGATCCACTTTTCATCACCAGTTATCAGCTTCTTCAAAAATGGTTCGGTTTCATTACGTCGTAATAAAAAATCACAAATGAGAACACGGTTCATTAGGTTTCTTTCAGTGAGCTCGTGAGGTACCCAAATATCGAGCTTTTTTGTGTACCCAGTTTTTTTCAAATGAGCCATAACTGTTTTGTGGTCAATTCCCAGTTCTTCAGCTACGTCGTAACTACTGATATGCCTGTTTTGCTCCACTTTTTCAAAAATGGCATCCATTTTATCCGTAATAGAGCGACCAGAGCGACGTGCATCTTTGACATCAAAATTTCCGGATTGAAAACGCTTAAACCAAATTTGTGCCACAGACACCGCACGTGGTCCATAAACATCGCAAATTTTTGTCGCGGCTTGCGTTGCATTTTTACCTTTTTTGTAGTAAAATTTTTAAATGTATCGAATTTCTTCATTGGATTCACTCATCTTGACAGTACGAAAAACAAATAAAAATCACACATTTTCCTAATTTGAATTTGGAATTATGTTCTTTAAAATTTAAACTTTCAATGATATGTACCAATACCAGCCAAATACAAATAGTATAGCCAAAGAGATTTTATTACAAGTTCATACATAATATATTGCGAAAAGACTTTTCCCCCAACCTAATATTTATCTAATTATACAACAAATCGTGGGAGAGCCATGCTTCGGCACGAATGGGTCAGGCTCGACCGGAGTGATACCACGGCCTCACAGAATACCGGCGTGAAACAACGCTTGCGTTGTGTTTCGCCGAGTGAGTGAGGATACCGGAGGCCCAATCCCCCAACCCCCCCCCCCCCCCTATGATGGTGCAGTTGAAAAACTATTTGCTACCCCAGGAGGGTACCAACTGCGCTAGCGTTGGAGAATCCCTCTCTGGACGTCCGCGTTCAGGACACAACGCATCTAAGCGTGGACGCCCAGGCCGCCCCTCGTACTCTGGGGGGGGCAAAACTGCGCTCGAAAAGTCCCTAAAAAGGAGCAAAAATATCCTGGCACCCCCTGCCACACTGGCCGTGGACTTCTGCAATATCAGGGGATTACACACCAACCTTAATGCTGTCCACCACCACCTCGAGACAACAAAGCCGGCCTTGCTCTTCTTGACTGAGACGCAGATATCGCCTCCAGCAGACACTTCCTACCTTACTTACCCTGGGTATGGACTTGAACACTCCTTTCTGTCCAAGGCCGGAGTGTGCGTGTATGTTAGAGACGATATCAGTTCTCGTCGACTTAGGAATCTTGAAAGTAGGGACCTTTCCACCTTATGGCTACGTATAGATAGCGACGACCACCCCCGCGTCTATGCTTGCCTTTACAGGTCCCACAGCGGTGATACCGAAACTGACCGACTCATTGAGCACATCCAAATGGCTTCAGACTTTGTGCAGCAGCAGATCTCGTCAGCAGAGATCATCTTGCTTGGCGATTTTAACGCCCATCACGCCGACTGGCTCAGTTCCAGTAAAACTGATCATGCGGGGAGATCTGTTCACGACTTCGCACTGGCTTATGGCCTGACACAACTGGTTACCACGCCCACGCGAATCCCAGACGTTGAAAGCCAGAATCCTTCACTGCTGGACCTTCTGCTGACTTCTCATCCGGACGGCTACAAGGTATCCGTAGGCGCCCCACTTGGCTCCTCAGACCACTGCCTTGTACGGAGTGTGGTGCCTCTCACGTGCTCGCTGCGATCGCGGGATACACGCAGTCGCCGTGTGTGGCACTACAAGTCAGCAGATTGGGATGAGATGCGGAACTTCTTTGCGTCCTATCCTTGGGGACAAATATGCTTCTCGCCGGATGATCCCAACGCCGCTGCTGATTCTGTTGCTGATGTGGTGCTACAGGGCATGGAACTTTTCATTCCATCCTCTGTGGTCCCCATTGGTGGCAAATTTCGGCCTTGGTTTGGTTCATCTTCCAAAAAGGCTTCTCGCAGGAAGCAGGAAGCTTACCAAGCCTGGGCTGATGCGGTGGCGGCGTGGGATGAAAATACCAGCGCATTAAAAAAGGAGTATAACTTTGCCTCCAGGTCCTTCAAAAGAGACATTGCCAGTGCGAAGACGAAGCACATCGGTAGAATTGGCGAGAGGCTTGAGCGCCTTCCTTCGGGAATTCGTGCATTCTGGTCTCTTGCCAAAGCTATCGAAGGGAACTTCTGTAAGCCATCCTTTCCACCGCTACACATGGGAAATGACTCCTTGGCCCACGACGCAAAGCAGAAAGCATATCTTCTGGGCAAACTCTTTGCGTCCAACTCGACCTTGGATGACGGGGGACAGGAACCGCCTACTATACCGCTGTTGAAGGGCTGTATGCCGGATATTCGGTTCCACCAGCGCGCAGTCCGTATGGCACTTCTGTCCCTCGATATCCATAAGTCGAGTGGGCCTGATGGAATTCCCCCTATTGTGTTGAAGATCTGCGCTCCAGAGTTGGCACCAGTTTTGACACGCCTTTTTCGTCTCTCCTACTCATTTGGCGTAGTCCCAACATCGTGGAAGACAGCATTGGTCCACCCGATCCCTAAAAAAGGCGATCGCTCTAACCCGTCCAACTACAGACCCATAGCCATAACCTCCCTCTTCTCGAAGATAATGGAGTTCATTATTAACTGCCAGCTCCTTCGGTTTCTAGAGGATAATCAGCTGCTTAGTGACCAGCAATACGGCTTTCGTAAGGGTCGGTCGGCTGGTGATCTTCTAGTATACCTGACACATCGTTGGGCACAGGCGATCTAGACAAAGGGGGAGGCTTTGGCGGTCAGTTTGGACATAGCGAAGGCCTTCGATCGGGTCTGGCACAAAGCGCTTCTTTCGAAGCTCCCTTCCTATGGGCTGCCCGAGAAATTATGCGAATGGATCACCAGCTTTCTTACAGACAGAAGCATAAAGGTCGTAGTTGACGGTGAATGCTCTGACGCCTTGTCTGTAAATGCTGGTGTTCCTCAAGACTGCGTGCTATCGCCTACCCTGTTCCTCCTGCATATCAATGATATGTTGGTAGATAGCGGCATTCATTGTTATGCAGATGACAGCACAGGTGATGCTTTATATACCGGTCACGCCAACATTTCTCGGGAAAAAGTCATCGAGAGCCGACATAAACTTGTGTCTGAAATTGAGACCTCCTTGGAGATGGTCTCAGATTGGGGAAGACTTAATTTGGTCCAATTTAACCCCACAAAGACACAAGTCTGCGTTTTCACCGCAAAAAAACTGCCGATGGTCGTATGTCCTCGTTTTGAGAGCACCCCCTTGACTGCCTCCTCCAGTATTGGAATACTTGGTGTCGACATATCGAGCGAAGTCCAGTTCCGCGGTCACTTAGAGGGTAAGGCTAAGTTAGCCTCGAAGAAGCTTGGCGTGCTAAATAGATCGAGACGGTATTTCACTCCGGCCCACCGCTTGCTCCTTTATAAGGCGCAGGTCCGGCCGCATATGGAATACTGTTCTCATCTTTGGGCAGGGGCACCCCAGTACCAGCTTCTCCCTCTAGACCGCATCCAATGGAGAGCCGCTCGAATTGTCGACTGCCAAGATATTTGCAATCGGTTAGACCCCTTATCGCTGCGTAGAGATGTAGCCTCGCTATGCATCTTTTATCGATTCTACTATGGGGAGTGCTCCGAGGAATTGTTCGGGTTAATCCCTGCCGCCTCTTTCCGCCATCGTTCTACGCGACAGCATTTCCATCCCCATCATTTAGATGGTTGGCAATCCACAACGGTGCGTTTCTCTAGAAACTTTCTGCCTCGCACCTCTAAACTGTGGAATGATCTGTCACCTGCGGTTTTTCCGAACCAATACGACCTTCAAACCTTCAAAAAAAGAGCGTATTCCTTTTTAAAAGGCCGGCAACGCACTTGTGACTCCTCTGGTGTTGCCATGGGCCTGGGTGTCCATGGGCGGCGGTAATCGCTTAACATCAGGCGATCCGTCTGCTCGTTTGCCCCCTATTCCATAAAAAAAAAAACATGTTATATATACACATACATACATACATTTATATATTTTATTATATTTATGTACTGTAACGATATCTTTTAATTGAATAAACTATATTTGTAACTGCTGAAATTCGGAACGCACCTACTAACTGATTTCTGTGCATCACCCTAGGTTGACTTTTAGAGAATGCTATCAGCATTAAGTCCGCCTATGTACATGATTTTTATAGTGCAAAATGTTTAATTAATAATAAATAAAAATCAAGGATTTACTGTCGAAGAAAGCTATGGCTAAAACGAAATTTAAACGTCGAGCAACTCCTAGAAATTGGGACAACTACATTGCGATTAGAAGTCACTGCAAAAAGGTGTGTAGGCAAGCACAACGCCAATACATCCATAACTCTGTTGAGAATGAAGATCCAGCTAAAGACTGGAAATTTCTAAAAACCAGTCATCCTACCACCTTTATGCAGATAATCTTCAAATTTACACCCAAGCTCCTGTCCATGAGTTGACTGAAGCATTTCGACTCGTCGATTCTGATCTAGAGCGAATATCTGCATGGAGCCTCAGATTTGGTCTTCAAATCAACCCTACAAAGACGCAGGTTATTGTTGTGGGTAGTCCCAGAATGATTTCGCGTATTGACATGACTTGTTTACCCCAGATTCAATTTAATGGCATACCTATACCTGTAAGTGATTGCGTAAAGGACTTGGGAGTTCATATTGACAACACCTTATCCTGGGGTCCTCAAATTAGGGCAGTTAGTCGAAAAATATTGTCTGCGGCTGGGACTTTGCGAAGACTACGAAATTTTCTACCTATTGCCACTAAGATTGCGCTTGCAAATTCTCTCCTCTTACCTATCCTTGACTATGGTGATGTCAGCTATCTAGATCTCATTGAGAAGCAACTTGACGAGCTTGAGCGTCTTCAGAACTTATGTATAAGATTCATATTTGGATTGCGCAAATATGAACATGTTTCCAATTTCCGCAATTTGCTCAAGTGGCTCCCAATTTGCCTTCGACGGAATACTCACATAGTTTCTTTAATCTATAATATTCTCTTCAATCCTTCTACTCCCCCTTATTTAAAAGAACGCTTCGAATTTCTTACGGACACACATTCTAGATCTCTGAGGTCATCGGTGAATTTGAGACTGGCTATCCCAATTCATTCGAGCAGATTTTACGATCTTTCGTTCACAGTTCAAGCTGCACGCTTGTGGAATGCACTGCCGTTATCCATCAATCAAGCTCAAACTATTACAGTCATCATTTAAAAAGTTGCTAAAAGACTACTACCTACTTATTTATTTAACCTTGATATTCTGGTAAGACTGTCTTGTTTTATTTTCTTCTTCTTTCATTTATTTAAGTATTCATATTATTAGTATTTATGTATTTTAGAATTATTATTATGTATATAGTTATTCATATAGTGTATGGTGACTATATGTATGTATTTTTTTTGTACGCTAGTGTATGTATGTGTATATTAAATATTATATTTGCTATCTGTTTATTATAGTATCTAAATCATCTACAACGCCAAACTACCCTTCTTTCTTTCTTTCTGGCTCCGTGCTTTTCTTGTTCATCCTAAGGTTGCCTGTAAGATATTGCTAAATAGCTTTAAGGCCGCAATGTTAACACTTCTTTAAAGAGCTATGGCAGATTTTTAGTTCAGTGCACTAAAAGCGTCTTAAAATCTCATTACAACCAAAATTCATGAAATATTGTTATACGATTTTCTATATTTTAATCGAATTTTGATAAGGCTAGGTAAAAAAGTATAAAATTGAAAATAGCTATTATGTTATTTGATTTCCGGATTTTCGTAATTTGCAAGTAATTTGGCCATTTCTTTGGTTTGTCAGAAAGCCACAAGGTTGCCAGCGTAAATAATGTTTTGTTCTTTTCGTTTATTACCACGATTCAGTTACATAATTTTTAATATGTGTACAAATCGTGGTAGTTTAAAAGTAGTTAATAATGTTTTTTTCTAAGATAGAATGTTCATTAATATTAATAATAACTATACCTCGGACGACCCCTCCTCCTCTTTCTTTCAACCTTCCCTTCCACGATGTTTTTAATGTACTCGTCGTGACGTATAAGGTGTCCCATCAAGACGTAGGTATAAGGTGTCCCATCAATCGTCCAACGTATAGTTATATCAGTCAAATTAAAGAGAAGGTGAAGGTTGTGACGAATTAGGAAGTTCAGGAATTGGCACTCGATAGGAAGAAATGGAAGGAGCTGCACCGACAAGAGCTAGGCTCTTAAATTAAAGAAGAAGAATATTAATAATACTATTTTTGCTTGTTACGTTTATTTTTATGCGGATTTCAAATAAAGTACAGTATGAAAACTCCTTTCGACATTTAAAGGAGATTTAAAGTAGGATTGGGCGCTGCTTAAAAGACTGCTATCAAAAAAATAAAAAAATACAACATGACATTTGACATTTCAATTTTTTTCACAACTCGCTGGCTCCCGCGCTTGTTTGTTTGTGTTCCTAGTGTTTTCGACTTTTCGCTGCTTTTCCCCTGTTTTCTGTATTATTTTTGACCCGGACTGCCCAAGGACTCTGTTTTCGCTTCTTATTATATGACTCGGACTGTTTAAGGACTCTGATATTGCCTCTTTGTGACCTGTGCGTGCGTTAAGGATTCCGATATTGACCTGTTTCTTGGATATTGTTGTGTACCCGGGTTCTACAGGCAAAATGAGTGGTCGTGGTCGTGGCCACGGCAGATCCTTTATGAGCAGACGAACTGTAACATATGTGTTAATACGCTACGCCGTTACCCGGCCTTAGACTTGAATCCCCGAGTTGCCGCTTTACTTGCAAGTTGGACCTACCCACATGAAGTAAGTATTTTACATTCATAATATAGGTATCTATTATTCTATTACAAGTCAGTTACTTACTAGGTAGTATTTTCTTTTCGCTTTTATATTACCATTCATTGATTTTAGCCTGGCAAAGTGTGTTTCGACATTTTTGTCTGGCAGAGCACATGACAATGCGGCCAGCATTTGCGTTATTTTTGTAAAACAACATGTGGTTGCAGTATTTGTATTTTAGTAGTTAATATATCTTTTCCATTTTTGATATCTGTGTATGAAAAGTATTTGGATCTGGTTTTAATTATTTAAATAGTTATTAATTTAAAGGATATCTTCTCTTCCAGATGAATGAGAATGACTATATTTGTGAAGCATGCAGAGATCTTTTGATGGCCGCAGTAAATGTCATCTTACAACAAGTTTCTAGTAATGATGGAGAACAAGCTGGATTAAGACAGAGAGGTCACATTCATGTTTGTCTTCTCTGTGGCTGCTCAATTGCAATAAGGCAAAGTGACAAAATATTAAGAGAGAATCCTAGTGAACTGGAGCAGTCCATGATAAACATCATCAAGAACAGAGTAGCACCAAGGCAGGTAAATTGAGAGTAGTTAAAATGTTCGTTTGTTTTTAGTATGTGTAAAATGGTCAACACTTGTCAGATTTTTCAAACCGCCTATAAGAATGTTTGACAACTAGCAACTATTTCTTCTCATACCTATGCAACATGATTTTCTTGCCGGAAACGCAGTTTTATAAAAAAAAAACTACGAAAAAATTCTTAATTTTTAGGTTAGGTTAGTGTAGTAGGAACGCAGACGGAAAACATTTAAGTACATTTTCTTAACGCAAATTTGTAAAAAAAGAAATATAACAAAGGTAAATATACCCTTATTATTTTACTTACTATGCAGACAGGACTTAGTCTCAGAACCGACACGGGGCACCCCGACCCCACGTAGTGTTGTGGTCCCTACCCATAGTGTTTTTTATAAATGCGGGACCAGAAGCTTGAGGGAGCTCCTGAGTGGAGCAAGCCACATGAGGCGGAGCAGAGCGAAGCGTGGGCACTAAGGGGTGACCGAGAGCTTTTGCCGGAACACACAATGCGTCAGACTCAGTTCATAGTACAAAACATACACAGTACCTAAAAATAAGTACCTACTACACTAACCTAACCTAAAAATTGAGAATTTTGTCGTAGTTTTTTTTTATTATTATAAAACGGCGTTTCCGGCAAGAAAATCATGTTGCATAGGTATGAGAAGACCCCCTAGGACCCCCTAATATCCTCACTTTTCGTCCATCGAGGCAGCATGTTTCTAAACTTTAACCACAATTTCTTTATTATGATTGTAAATAATATAAATAAAACCATTTTCAGGTATCAGCTACAGATAAAGTGTGTCATGCGTGTTGGATGCGAACTCAGAGAGAAGCGCGTAGATTGCACAGTGTCAACATGCAAAGGATTCAACAACCTGCACCAAATATTATCCAAGATGAACAAGAGTCTTTACAAGTAAATGAAAATGTAATACCTGGATACAAAAGAGCCGCAAACAGCAATAAACGGTGTGTTTTTCCCAATTGCCTTCAAACAACACTGAGAAGCATATCTGATCAGTTTCGTGCAATTTTGATAAAAGATAACAGGTTTTATGTACCTAATTTAGCATGTGTATGCGATGACCATTTAAATAGTACATACATACATACATATACTCACGCCTTTTTCCCGTCGGGGTAGGCAGAGACAACGGAACGCCACTTGCTTCTATCCTAACAAACCTCACACGCTTCCTCTACATTCATTACTCTTTTCATTTAAATAGTAACTTGTGGGATACCCTTTATGACGCAGAAAACTCAATTTCTACTTTTAATACAAACCAAATAGCACACGTATTTTCATTTGTAAATGCTTTTAATTAGTCTTTAGATTTTGAAAATCCTTTAGAAATGGATGATCAATCAGATATTTATTATTGGTCTGGCTACTCAAAAGAGCAATTCTGTACATTATTAGAAGCAGTGACCCGTTTGAATGAGATTAGAAGAGGAACCCTAGGTTTAGCCATACTGCTATTAAAAATGAGAACTGGAGACCCAGATACCAGAATATCTTCATTAATTGGTATGCCACGACGAACAATGGAGACACTAATTAATAAAGTGCGCGAAATACTTGTGCAAGATTTTGTACCTTTGAATTTAGGGATAAATCATTTGTCAAGAGAGCAGTTGCGTCAGCACTCGCTAACAATCCCTGAAGGGTTATATGGAAACGGGAATAATGCCCTTGTTGTCTGTGATGGTACTTATATTTACACGAGATGATGCCCGCGGTTACACCCGCGTTATTAAAGGCTACTGCTCCGCTCCCGTTGCTCATAGCGTGATGTTATATAGCCTATAGCATTCCTCGATAAATGGCCTACGTAACTCTGAAAGAATTTTTCAAATCAGATGGGTAGTTCCTGAGATTAGCGCGTTCAACCAACCAACCAAACAAACTCTTCAGCTTTATATATTAAGTATATTTACGCCCGGTACGGCAATAGGCTCCCCTTATTACGTGGGACTAAAGTATACCTGGCGAAAATTGGGTGTAGAAATACACCTCTGCCTACCTCTTCGGGGTTATAGGCGTGAGACTATGTATGTATGTATGTACATACATACATAAAAGTTCAAATGACATGTTCCGAAAACAAACTTATTCGTTACATAAGTACCATAACTTGGTTAAGCCATTTTTAATAGTAGCCTGCGATGGTTATAATTGATGTTTTTGGCCCATACAAGGCAACTACATCAGATGTTGATATTGTAACTAGCCTCTTTTCAGAAGGATCTGCTCTGAGATTATATTTTTTAGAACATGATGTGTTGACCGCAAGGTTGGCGTAGTGGTTTAAGCGGCCGCCTCGCCGCTTGACACTGCGCTGAGTGTCGTGGGTTCGATTACCACACGAGACAACACTTTGTGTAATTTACAAATTGTTGTTTCGAGTCTGGGTGTTCATTGTGTCTGTTAGTTGTATGTTTGTAAAGTCCCCCGCGATACAGGATTTAGTCCTAATGCGGGAGTTGTCTTTTAAAAAAGAAAAAAAAAACATGATGTGTTCATTCTAGACCATGGCTTCAGGGATAGTATTAGAAGGATGTGGGTAAAGAACCTGTATGCCAGATTCAATCCTAGAAGATGAACGCCAACTTACTACAGCTCAAGCTGAGAGTCGCTGCGTGACACTATGTAGATGGGTGGTAGAGGCAGTGAATGGTCATTTTAAAACTAATTTTAAGCTATTCAGATTCAGACAGGAATATTTTCATCAGGCCCTTCCCAATATGTTAGAATATTTTTCAATTGCAGGGGCTCTATTAAACAGATTTGGTGTTCGCTTCCAAGACAGTTAATATGCAAATGAAATAATAGAAATCATAAGAGAAAGAAGAGGTCTTGAAAATAATCTGGCAAATATGATTGACGAATTAAATATGAATAGACGCACATCCTTCTTTGAAAGCATTATTTTCCAGTATTAGAATATAGGGACTTAATACTATTCGCGTTAGGAACTTACCAGATCAAGCAAGCTCGGTCGTATTATGGTGAGCATATACGATTTTATGGGGGGTACACAATTGAAGTCCGTAGGGAACATATAGAAACAACTGAATATAATCTCAGACGCAGTGATGACGCTATTTTAACAAGAGGTAGATTGAAATCAAGACACACAAGTCGGAAACAATATTATGTTTATGATGACAGATGACGAAAGACTGACCAAGAAGTTATATAAGTCAAGTGTGAATGGGACAGGAGGAAGGGGAAGACCTAGACGGACGTTTTTGACCAGATTGGAGACATCCTAAAGAAGGACAGGTTAGAAGTACCCTTAACTGAAGAGCATGCATGAGAAATTTGATGGGAGTGAGTGAAGCAAGAGAGATATGTCAGGATCGTTGCAAATGGCGTTCCGTAGTCTCTGCCTACCCCTCCGGGAAACAAGCGTGAGTCTATGTATGTATGTATGTTTAATTGAAAATAATATACCTACCTGGACGGACAGGAATCACTGAATATTGCTGTAGTTGCCTCGTTGGTCGGCGTACGCTAGGATGTTGCGCTCATGTAATGACCATCGTTTGGTATTTGGGATGGGCTAGACACCAAGCAAATATCTTTGCACCAGCTGCCATTTTAGATGATGTGCTAGTTATTCTCTATAACTAGAACATCATGATGAAGAATAAAATATTGTAAAATGAAATCTTGTGTTTTTACTTATCATCTTTTTACCTTTGGTAATCCTATATAAGTAACACGTTAAGAAACCATTTTTAGCTCATGGTTTACTACTATTTTACACGACTGCCCAAAAAAGTAGTGTATTATTTGTTTTTTTTTTATAATCAAATCATGTTTTATTTATTTATTCATTCATTCTTTATTCCGCCATAACTTCTAAATGGCAGAACCGATTTCGATGAGTGGGCTATTGTGAGAATCCTGACGTGACATAGGCTATATATATTTTTTGGGAAATCAGTCGTGTTTTATTTTTCTTTGAAAAAAGTTCAGTATCTCATCTATACTAATATAATAAAGCGGAAGAGTTTGTTTGTTTGTTTGTTTGAACGCGCTAATCTCAGGAACTACCGGTCGGATCTGAAAAATTCTTTTTGTATACGATAGCCCACTTATTCCGGAAGGCTATAGGCTATATAACATAACGTTTCGACCCTTTGGGGCCGGGCAGAAGGCTAAAAAGGCTAAAACATAATGTCGGCTAATCTCAGGAACTAGCAGTCGGATTTTAAATTTTTTTATTGCCTATGATAGCCCAATTATTCCGAAAGGCTATATAAAATTACGCCACAACTTTTAGGGGCCAGACAAAATGGTCAAACGAGAAGAGGGGGTTGGGTCAAAGGCAAAAAAAGGCTAAACGAATAGGTTACAATCTATATGGGTATCGTTTTCGAGATTTTCGGGACGCTGATTAATAATATGAAATTTATTTAGTGATCCAAGATGGCGGACGGGAAATCAAAGATGGCGGATGAGAAAATTTGAAATATCAATATGGGAATCGCCTTCGATATTTTAAGGGGTGGAGAATCGAAATACAACATCTATTTCGTTATCAAAGATGGCGGATGGGCAATCAAAGATGACAGATGGGAAAATTTAAAAAAAACTATATTGGTTTCGTCTCTGATGTTTAAAGGGATGGGGAATCCAAATACAACATCTATTTCGTGATTCAAGATGGCGGATGGGAAATCAAAAATGGCGGATGGGAAAATTTAAAAATAAATATGGGTATCGTCTCTGATGATTTAAGGGATGGTGAATCCAAATACAACATCTATTTCGTGATCAAAGATGGCGGATGGGAAAGCAAAGATGGCGGACGGGATTTTTTTTATAGTCGATATGGGTATCGTCGCCGATATTTAAAGGGATGGGGTATCCAAATCCGACATCTATTTCGTGATCAAAGATGGCGGATGAGAAATCAAAGATGGCGGATGAGAAAGTTTTAAAAAATCAATATGGTTATCGTCTCCGATGTTTTAAGGGATGGCGAATCTAAATACAACATCTATTTCGTGATCAAAGATGGCAGATAGAAAAACAAAGATGGCAGACGGGATTTTTTTAAAGTCGATATGGGTATCGCCTCCGATATTTTAAGGAATGGGGAATTCAAAAACACCATCTATTACGTGATCAAAGATGGCGGACGGGATTTTTTTTTTAAATCAAAATGGGTATCGTCTCCGATGTTTGAAGGGATGGGGAATCTAAATACAACATCTATTTCGTGATTCAAGATGGCGGATGGGAAAAATTTTAAAAATCAATATGGGTATCGTCTCTGATGATTTGAGGGATGGTGAATCCAAATACAACATCTATTTCGTGATCAAAGATGGTGGATAGGAAATCAAAGATGGCGGACGGGATTTTTTTTAAGTCGATATGGGTATCGTCTCCGATATTTTAAGGAATGGGATATTCAATATTATATAAAAATCTATGTTGGTTTGTTCATCATTTATAGACTCTGAAATGATAAGGGATTAAGCGCTGAGTCAATGGTAACTTTGGAAAAGGGGCTTGGAAAAAAGGGAACTAAATAAAAACTCTTAAAAGGCGATACGTAGTTCGCTGGGTCAGCTAGTACTAATATATAAAGCTGAAGAGTTTGTTTGTTTGTTTGGTTGAACGCACTAATCTCAGGAACTACTGGTCCGATTTGAAAAATTCTTTCAGTGTTAGATAGCCCATTTATCGAGGAAGGCTATAGGCTATATAACATCACGCTATGAGCGACGGGAGCAGAGCAGTAACCTTAAATAACGCGGGTGTAACCGCGTGCATTCATCTCAGTTCGTGAGATAAGCGCGTTCAACCAAACAAACTCTTCATATATGATAGATCGTTTAATGACATAACCCATAAAACTTCTAAGCAAAATAACTCAAAAACCTGGCCTCCTATAGTCACGATTTTTTTACCTTTAGAATCAGCAATATACCTATATTCTATCAAACAATGTATATTAAATTTCATAATAGATGCTAACTTTGGTGATTAACTAAAATGATGTATGGGAAGCTGCCATAGCTCTTTCTACATTTATGTTTATAATCTTAAAATTATTTTGGTGTACAATAAAGATGATTTATTATTATTATAGATAGAATATCGATATCTAGTACTTAAATATATTTTTTTATTGTCGACAGTCCTCTGGGGGCGGGAAGCTCAAGTATTTTGGCCACAGATTATATTAAACAGGATGAAGATGCTGGGTAAGTGTTACCTTAAAACACAATCTAATTTAGGAATTTAAAGACAAAAAGACAGTCATCCCTTGGAAAAGCCAGGTGTATACAAAATTGACTGCAGCTGTGGGAGTTCCTATATAGGGCAAACTAAACGCACCATCTCTTGCCGGATAAAGGAACACATCAGGGCAGTCAAAAATAATGAACCACACAAGTCTGCCATAGCTCAACACCTCTTAGACTAGGGTACCGACCACTGGATTGAGTTACATAACCCTCAGGTGCTTTCGACAGAACGCCACTACATACCTCGAATGGTTAGGGAGGCGATTGAAATTAAAAAGTACAAAAATTTCAATAGAGAGGATGGGTTTCAACTGTCGAGTATCTGGCATCCAGTGGTACGTCTATGTAAAACCCGTGAAAATAACAAAGTCAAACCGCGAGCTGACGTAGTTAGTATAGTATGTCGTGATCGGGTACAGTGCGATAGTGATAACAGTACTAGTGGTGTTGAACGCAAAAAACGAGTAAGAAAGCGGGTAGACCGCTATACTTGCTCGTAACATTCACCCACCCGCAATACCCTTAGTACATCCGTGAACATGGCGCTTGCAACAGTGCCGAAATATCGGTTACTCCAAACAAAGGTACGTGGTATATATCCCGAAAAACAATTTAAAACAATCTAATTTATTTACTTAGTTGGTTATATTGAAAATTGTATTATATTTGGCCATTAAATTGTACCACGGTGGACAAAAGCTTGATAATATGTCTGTAACTATTTACCATTTACAAGTAATTAAGTACAATGTGAAACAGTTGCAGCTCCTTACAAAAATAAAATACATATGTACCATAATATTGGCGATACAAAAGAGTGGCCACGAGTTTTATCGCCCGTTCTTTCTCGTGGTTCTACCTATTGCATTGCGAACGAGGCAATAAATATAAATGTAGAAGCATTAATTAAGTAATTCGATTTTAAAAAAATGTCGTTCTAAAGCGTCACCTTGTGACCTAGATAATAATAATAATAAACTTTATTCAATAAAATAAACGTCACATGTTACATAGGAAAGTATTACATTAAAAATAATAAACTTTTATGATTAAGTTTAATGTCTATGATAATTGCTTATGTTAAATTGTGGTACATTCATGCGTATTTACTTTATTTATAACGGTAATACATTATATTATAGTAAATATAGCTATTTTAATGTTTACCTGAACTAGGCTGTAACACCTGTGTTTCAGGAAAAATAAAATTGTAAATAATAATATTATAGGGCTATGCTTTTACAAAATTATCATGAACTGCTAATATGTAATAGGAAATAGACTTAATTATGATTTATTCTAACTTAGAGTAGGTACTTACACACTATTTTATAACTGTAAGCAAATTCTCTGTATCAGAGTAGGTCATTGTCATTAGTAGTGTTGCCGAACTATCGATATTAAAACAATCGATAGTTTACATCGCAAATCATGTACCCTATCGATAAGCCTATCGATAGTATCGATATTATCGATAGTATCGATACTATCGATAATATATAACAAGGCAATACTGTCGAATGGGTGCAATATTATCGATACTATCGATAGTATTGCAGTTCGTTAATAACAAACTATTGATAGTATCGATACTGTCGATTTTATTTGTAACGATAGTATCGATACTGTCGATAGTATCGATTATTTTGGACTATCGATATACTGTTGTAAATTTTTAAACAATCGATAGTCCAAAACAATCGACACAATCGACACGATCGTTGCAAATAAAATCGACAGTATCGATTCTATCGATAGTTTGTTATTGAGGAACTACAATACTATCGATAGTATCGATAGTATTGCACTCATTCGATAGTATTGCCTTGTTCTGTGCTATCGATAGTATCGATACTATCGATAGGCTGATCGATACTATCGATAGGCTGATCGATAGTCTTACGATTGGTTGGCAATCGATAGGCTATCGATTAATCATCGATAGTCGACTATCGATTGGCAACACTAGTCATTAGGTGTTTTGTAACAATAAGGTGACACTGCTTATAACTTATGCTATATAAATCTAAGGTTTTATTTAATTTATTATATAGGAAAGGTCCGAGGAAAGCAAAGAATCTATTTACATAAACATGTTTACCTCGAGGTTTGATGCAGACTAGATCTTTCCGTCTTTTGCCTGATGGGATTGGTGTATAAGGAAGAAGGGTGTGTTGTTTTAGTATGGTGCGTAGAATGAATAATTGGCGCACAGTTAGAACTCCGGTGGACTGATATAACTCATAAGTGGGAAAAATGAAAGGGCGAAGGGTTGCTACCTTTAAAATAGCTCTTTGGGCTCGTTCCAAAGGCAGTAGGATCGTTTTAGCTGCCCCTCCCCATGAGGTTATACAGTATGAGATTATTGATTCACATAGTGCAGTGTAAACCTGTCTTAACAATTTAAAGTTTATCACGTCGCGTACATTTTTGAATATGGAAATTAGTTTCCGTACTCTTTTACACAATGATTCGATATGTTTGTGGAAATTAAGATTAGTATCAAGCGTAATACCTAGATATTTTATATAATCTGTTTTTTCTAAAGTAGGGCAAGCGCATGCAGTGTCAGCATTTGAATGAAACGTGTTGTGAGCCACTAAACAGTTAGATGAGTTGTGTCTGCTATCATTTTTCATTGTAGATGAATAAACGATTTTGAATTTGACTTATGTATATTCTTTTATTTGCAGTGAAAATGACGAAGATGTTTATGACATAAAGTGTATGAAAGTGGAGGTGGATGAAGAAACTATTGGGTGAGTGTTCATTTTACAATTTTGTATAGTTTGATACTAATATTCAGGAAATAAAATAATTTGAATCTCGAAACTAAAACCTATCAAGTAGTAATGCTATTTTCTGTTTTATACTTAGGTACTAAGTAGTCTACCTAACTTACTAAATTATGTCCGTGTGATGACGCATTAAGAATACGGCATGTCACCAACCCATATCATCCCATGGGTGTCGCAAGAGCCAACAGAGGGAGCATATAATGCAGAGAACAGCACAGTAAGAGAAGAAAAACTTGATCCAACCCGTTTGGCCAGCGTGGTATAGTAGGCCAATCCCTCCTTTCAAAGGAGAGACCTAGTCCAGCAGTGGACTGTTACAGGCTGATGATGATAGCTTACTATGCACAGATATTAACTTAAAGTCAGAGTTTTGCACTCCATTGTCACATATATGTCACATACATAATTATCTATCCAGCCGTTTGGGAGAAATCCAGTGCTATAAGTACATGCGTATAAAAATTATCTTGTTAAATTTGCTTTCATGAAGATCTTTGACAGTCTTTACAGGGAGTCAGTACCCCCAAATAAGCTGATACTGGCCTAATCCATGGAATATCGCTATCCATATTATATTCTGTCATATCTGGTTAGACCAGTAAGCGGATCTCGGGCTCCAAGGCATGCAAGTCTTGGATGCAACCTGGATAACGCTAGTGCGATGATGATGATATAAAAATTATTTGGGCAAGTGCGAGTCGGACTCGCGCACGAAGGGCACACCATCATCTATAAAAATAATCACTGTTTATTAAGATCGAGTAACAAATTGCTTAAAAATTACGTTTGTTGTATGGGAGCCCCTCTTTATTATTAACTTTTTTTAAATTTAATTATTTTTATTGAAAAGTAATATAGGTAGGTACAACTGCATATTCTGTGAAAATTTAAAGCGTCTACCTGTTACAGTTAGCAATTTTGAGCAAAAAATACGAAACAAAACACGTTTACACGTATTTGTTGTTATAGCGGCAACCATAATACCTAATTTATGAAAATTTCAGCTTTCTAGCTATCACGGTTTATGAGATACAGCCTGGTGACAGACAGACGGACAGACAGACAGACAGCGGAGTCTTAGTAATAGGGTCCCGTTTTTTACCTTTTAGGTACGGAACCCTAAATATTATCTTGTTATAATTTTCAGGCCCAGACAGCAACATTTGACTGAAACTGTGAAGGAAACATCGGTGGCTGCGACAGCACAGCTTTCAACGAGCAAGTGAGTCGTAATGCTATTTCTTGTATTCTTTTTATTTAATTACTAGATGAGCCCGCGATTACACCCGCGTTATTTAATGCTACTGCTCCGCTCCCGTGGCTTATAGCGTGATGTTATATAGCCTATAGCCTTCCTTGATAACAGGGCTATCCATAGATATATGTTTACATTTCTATGGGGCTATCTGACACTGAAAGAATTTTTCAAATCAGACCAGTCGTTTCTGAGATTAGCGCGTTCAACCAAACAAACAAACTCTTCAGCTTTATATATTTATTACTATAAGATTTATTTTATTTTTGATTGCCCAAATGCCAAGTGAAAAGCTCCATGTCTGAGAGTTCTACATAATGTTGTTTTGTTCTGTCCAAAAGCTCTAAGCGCTCTTACGCACTAGCGGTTAACCGCGGGGCCGGCTAACCGCGCGATTAGCCGCTTTTCCAGTTTAATATGCAACCGCTTATGCTTGTACGCACTAAACCGCCACAAAATTTCAACCGCGGCGGTTGAATAGAGGGCCGCGGCCCGCTTCGCGGCTAGCCGCCATCTTGTGTATACGCACTGGCGGTCAGTTGGCGCCTTGGCGGCGAGCCGCAAATTTGTTGCGTGTTTTTAGTAAAGGATGAATCCAGTATCTTTTTTTAATTTTTTTTTCGTTGTATTCGGGAGTAAAAATAAATAACACAAGCTATCTCGACGGCGTCCATTTTGTTTATGGGCCACGCGCCTTCGAGCGGCCTAACCGCTGAACGCGGTTTCATCGCGGCTGAACGCTATGGCGGCTAACAGCGAAGAAACCGCATTAAGCGGTTGGACCGCTCAAACTAACCGCCTAGTGGCCAACCGCTGGTGCGTAAGGCCTTTAATTATCTAAAACTATGTTAAGTCCGCTAATCCGCAGTTGACAAGCGTGGTGGACCCTTCTCACAGTGAGAAGAGGCCTGATATTACTTACGACAACCATAACACTGGCGATTAAAAAGAGTGGCCACGAGTTTTATTGTCCGTTCTTCCTCGTGATTTTACCTATTGCTTTACGAACGAGTCAGTAAATGTAAATGTAGAAGCATTAAATAAGTAATTTACTTTAATCGACGTTCATAAGCGTCACCTTGTGACCTAGATGAATAAATGGTTTTGACTTACTATTATTTCATATACTATCCGTGTGGTGACGGATTAAGAATACAGATTGTCACCACCCCATATCATCTCATGTGTGTCGTAAGAGCCGACAGAGGGAGCATATTATGCAGAGAACAGCACTGTAAGAGAAGGAAAACTTGATACAAATCCTATACCAACCCGTCTGGCCAGCGTGGTATAGTAGGCCAATTCCTCCTTTCGAAGGAGAGGCCAAGTCCAGCAGTAGACTGTTAAAGGCTGGTGATGATAATTATTTCAAAAAAGGCCCACTTTTAGCTTGTTAAAATGCTTTCTTTTGTTCTTAGTGCGGGCTTACCAGATCTAGATTCGGTGCCTCCGAAGTTGAAGACAGAACCGCCTGATGACGGATATCTGTGAGTTTTTGTTTAATTGTGCATTTGTCGTGGCCATTTCGTAAAATTCCAGATTTTATGAAATGGCTGTCAACATATTCAGTTATACTAAATTCTAACGTTAATAAAATTAAAATTTTACGATTTGATCAATCAGGGATCCTGCCGTTTTGCCGAAAAGATTTTGACAAAATTTTATTACCCAAACAAAGTTTAGCAAACTTTTTTATACCATTGCAATATTTCGAATTATTTTAGTACGCATATTTTTATTTGGTCAAATTTTTACTTTGCAAAATATTACCAAGTATAATGTCTTTATGGCATTTGGTCTTTAATCAAATGATTTATTACAGCAAACAAACTTTAGACAATAAACGTTTGGTGATATTAGTTCATTTATGGAAGTAGTTAGAGTAGGTTAATGATTTAAAAAATGGTTAGTTTAGGTTAGGTTAGAACTGTGACGCACGAGCCGAGCGAGCGAAGCGAGCGCTGCCGCGGTAGCGTAATAATTTGGCACATGAAATTATGCGAAAACTTTTTTGTGAAGTGAAAATTTGTCGAATTCCTTTCGGTCAAACAAGGGAGACACGATCAATCATTATGACCATTTAACGATTTATTATGTGGTGGTGTGTGTAACGATTTAGTATTTAGTATGTTCCGTGTGGTGACGGATTAAGAATACGGTTTGTCACCACCCCATATCATCCCATGAGTGTCGTAAGAGCCGACAGAGGGAGCATATTATGCAGAGAACAGCACTGTAAGAGAAGGAAAACTTGATACAAACCCTATGCCAACCCGTTTGGCCAGCGTGGTATAGTAGGCCAATTCCTCCTTTGAAAGGAGAGGCCTAAGTCCAGCAGTGGACTGTTAAAGGCTGATGATGATGATGATGATTTATTATGATTATTCTGACAATGGATTGAAAAATTGGTCAATGGATTGCTAGAATTTTCATGAAATGCTCGATCGTTTCATGAAATGGGCAATTTTGTGATAATAATATGACAAATGATCTTGTTACTCTATTTTATAAGTCTTATTTAAATCCAAATTTTTTATCTAAGCTAGAAAGGAATTTGTTAGATTTTTTGTCAGATTTCCAGTTCTATTCTTTTGAGACATAATAATTTGAACTCTGTCAAAATTGTAGGAATTATTCTTCTGACCATCCCCCAACAACCACTACGACAACAGAGCGAATCAAGACAGAACCAGCTGAAAATGATAGTCCACAGTAAGTTGTATTTATTATACTACTAGTCGACGCCAGCGGCTTCGCACGCACATATTTTCAAATTTCCCGTTTTGCCCGATCCCGTGGGAATTTCGGGAAATCCCTTCTTAGTGCACCCCTATGGTCCCCAAGGAACATACATGCCAAATTTCAGCTTCCTGCGCCCAATAGTTTCGGCTGTAGCGTGTCTGTCAGTCAGTCAGTAACGCAAGGATTTTATATATTAAGATAGAGATTAAGTAACTGTTTCTTGCATTTTCTTGTCAGCCATTCGGAGTCCATAGATAACGTAACATAACTTCACGCCTTTTATCCCCGAAGGGGTAGGCAGAGGTTTATTACACTCCCACGTTTCGCCAGTTATGTTTAGGTCCCAATGTAATAGGGGGCGAGCCTATTGCCATCTACCAGGCACATTATTAAGCGAGCGATAATTAACATTTTTAATACACACATAACTTCGAAATATCAGAGGTGTGTGCCCGGGGTAACTGGGGATCGAACCCGAGACCATCGTCTCGGCAGTCCGTTACGTACACCACTGGGCTATCGCCGCTCTTCATGGACATAGATCTCGCGTAATTTATGTCATTGCCGTTACCGTGCTCTTACTGGGAATTTGGAAAAGATCAGTAACACTTTTGCCCGACCCGGGAATCGATCCCGAGACCTCTTGGTCAGCAGATTCCTACGCTGTCCACTGGACCACGAGAACAGTCAATTATTTTATAAATTTATTCAGGTAAAAATATTTTCTTGGATCTTCCCATTTTACAATGAAACTTTTTTTGTTGCAGTATGGAGCTAAGTGATGTCTCCGTCAAGACCGAACCTCCTGAAGTACCTACATGTGAATTAAAAAAAGAGTAATATGTAACTAAATTATTAATAAAACATTATATTATAAAACAGTTTTATATTAAATTTACCTAAAGGTCGAAATAAATTTTATTTGTTGATCTCGAATAATAAATAGAAATTGTATCTACTTATATAAAATGGCTAATGGTGAAACGTAGCGTAGAATTTTTTATATTTTAAAACTATTATCGACATTTTATTCATTTTCCTAAATTTTATTTATTTTTAGTCTCACGCCTGTATCCCCGAAGGGGTAGGCAGAGGTGTAAATATTACACCCACATTTCGCTATGAATTTTTAGGTCCCACGTAACAGGGGGCGAGCCAATTGCCGGTACCGGGCACATCACCAGACTCCGTGCTGCTTCTCAGAATGCGGAACAACCCAGAAACACTTTTTCCCGACCCGGGAATCGAACCCGAGACAGAAACTACCACGGAGGCAGTCTTTTTCCTAAATAATGTCCAAAATCAATGAACTCAAGAAATTCCTGAGCGGATCGAAGTCACTACTAGCACATACGCTTGCAAGCGTTGCGCTTAGTTATTTAGGCGCCTATTCAGGGGTAGATATAGTACCTAGGGGGAGGGGGGGCACATTGATACACAAAAATTCAACCTCGTTTTTAAAGACCGTAAAGCATTATATTTGAATATTTATTTTGATGTGTGCGTTGGCTCATATGTCAGTTTATATTTAGACTACGAAAAAACCGCAAAAAGTGGTGAGGCATAGAGATAAACCGATTTTAATAAAAAATCGTTTTTGTATCATTCTGCCCCACCTATGGGGCACTTTGATACATGGGGTGGGGCAGTTTGATACGTATTTTAGATCCATATGAAATGCAAGTATAAACCGACAAAAAACCCAATATAAACTGTGTTATTACGTAAAATTAAGAAATGTAAACCATTTTATTGATTGAGATCCCGAAATACACTTTATTAAGCATACACATTAATCATAATCAGTTACTTATGGAATATAATCACAAAAAACAATAGTTTTACCGTAGAACAAGTTTAGTCTCGTTCTTTGTTATTTTCTTAATTAGTTATATACTCATTAAGTAATCAGACTTTAACATTGAATATTGTCAATGAAAATATTAGCAAGCCGCCTATCAAAATAAACAATTTTTTTGTAAAAAAAATTAAACAAACTTCAGAAATTTAACTTTGACTTTCTCGTTGGTCTCGCGGCATAAATGTGCGCGTGGGATTGGGAGGTCTCGGGTTCGATTTCCGGGTCGGGCAAAGTGTTATTGGGTTTTTCCGTTAGGAAATTCTCAGTAGCAGCACGGAGTCTGGTTATGTGCCCGGTACGGCCATAGGCTCGCCCCCTATTACGTGGGACCTAAAAATCCTGGCGAAATGTGGGTGTAATATTACACCTCAGCCTACCCCTTTGGGGATACAGGCGTGAGTGAGTCTATAACAGAAATTTAACAAAAATAATCATAATGTGTTTCAAAACTCTTATAAACAATTCTGATGTCATCCAGCCGCTTCTGTTTGCCAATCCTAAGCTTCCATCAGGAGCACCATTTAGGAAGTGATCTTTATAATGAACTCTTGGAAAAATATAAACTGGAGGAAGAAAAGAACCAGTTGCAGTAATAATACTACAGAAAGTGACTAACTCTCCGCGTTCTGCAGAAACTATTTGTCCCACTTGTCTTTGTTTTCTTCCAGCAACAACTTTAGGAGTAGAAAGGACTGTGCTTATGCCTTCGTTGATATTTATTCTATCAGTTTTGGGTTTATACGTGCGCACCATTTTCTAAAAAAAAGAAAAATACCATCCAATTAAACCATTATTTGGGACACTTTAATACACTAGAGGGGCAGATTGATACGTATCATTGTACCCCGCACGTTACCGTATGAAAGTGCCCCAACGGACTCTTTCCACAAACAATTAATTTTATCAAATATATAATAATCTTGCAATCAAAAACATTTTAAAAAGCACTAATGACTATATTTACTTACCTTTGGTAACAAATAATAACAAAAACATCTAAGAGTATCCTCCTGAGACACAATCACATTTCACGTGATATTTTTGTAGGCAGTTGCGCACGCCACTTCCAATATGTTAGTGTCCGTTGAAGCCCAATGGCGAACTGGCGGCGAGCGGTGTCACAACTGTCATTCTTGTGAATGTCTTTGAGCGTTCTAGTGATGTGCCGGACTGTGTAGCGTTTATTGGTTTTGAGATATAGATACTGTACAAATGTGCCCCGTGTATCTATGTGCCCCACCTCCCCCTATATGCAGATCGAGCATGAAATCAGCATCGTGCTAGCGTTATCCCGGTCGCATCCAAGCCTTTCGCATCGGAGCCTGAGGTCCGCTTACTGGTCTAACCAGTGAATTATTCCCAGTAGTGCCCTCTAGCCCTGTCCACCGGGTTGACTGCTGGGAATTGTTTTCCCAGTTGTCACAGGGGTGCCAATTTGGGCCGTCTGTTCCCTTTGAAAGTTGACTAGAGGGGACAAATGGGAAGTCGTGTCCGTTTCGATGGCGCGGCCATGACGTTATTTTTTTTTAAAAATGATAAGATTTTGTAAAAAATTTGTAAAAGTAGACTCCCAAAACCATAAATTTGTCAAAGCTATGGTTAAAAAGTTATAAGGGTTTGAACGTGGCCGCGCCATTGAAACGCTCCGAACCGCGCGGCCACGGAGATCTTTAAAACTAAGCATTGCAGAGACCTGAAATTTTGGTAAGTAACAGATTGAATTTGTAAAAAATTTGTAAAAATATAGAAAAAAAATCCTGAGCTTATATTTTAGGAGCTGTGAGACTAATACGCCATGGCCACGCCATTGAAACGGTGAAAAACACATTTTCACCGATATCTCGTTGAAAAAGCAACGCAGACGTCTGAAGTTTTTTGTAAAACCCAGATTTGAATTTGTCAAAACTAGTGTAAATACAACAAAAAATCCTAGGTTTATATTTCTGGAGCTATAAGACTAATTCGCCATGGCCGCGCCATTGAAACGGTAAAAAACACATTTTCGCCAATATCTCACTGAAAAAGCAACGCAGACGTCTGAAGTTTTTTGTAAAACCCTGATTTGAATTTGTCAAAACCAGTAAAAATAAAACAAAATATCCTAGGTTTATATTTCTGGAGATATAAGACTAATACGCCATGGCCGCGCCATTGAAACGGTAAAAAAATATGTAATGGCCTATATCTCGCTGAAAAAGCATCGCAGAGGTCTGAAGTTTTTTGAAAACCTAGATCTGAATTTGTCAAAACTGGTGAAAATGCGCATAAACACCCTAGGTTTACATTTCAGGAGCTGTAGATTACGTATTTTTTAGTCTTACAGCTCCTGAAATATGAACCTAGAATTTTTTGTTTTATTTTTACTAGTTTTGACAAATTCAAATCGAGTTTTACAAAAAAATTCAGACGTCTGCGTTGCTTTTTCAGCGAGATATCGGCGATTACGTATTTTTTCACCGTTTCAATGGCGCGGCCATGGCGTATTATTCTTATATCTCCAGAAATATAAACCTAGGATTTTTTGTTTTATTTTTACTAGTTTTGACAAATTCAAATCCAGGTTTTACGAAAAACTTCAGACGTCTACGTTACTTTTTCAGCGAGATATAGGTGAAAATGTGTCTTTCACCGTTTCAATGGCGCGGCCATGGCGTATTAGTCTTATAACTCCAGAAATATAAACCTAGGATATTTTGTTTTATTTTTACTGATTTTGACAAATTCAAATCAGGGTTTTACAAAAAACTTCAGACGTCTGCGTTGCTTTTTCAGTGAGATATTGGCGAAAATGTGTTTTTCACCGTTTCAATGGCGCGACCATGGCGAATTAGTCTTATAGCTCCAGAAATATAAACCTAGGATTTTTTTTGTATTTACACTAGTTTTGACAAATTCAAATCTGGGTTTTACAAAAAACTTCAGACGTCTGCGTTGCTTTTTCAACGAGATATCGGTGAAAATGTGTTTTTCACCGTTTCAATGGCGCGGCCATGGCGTATTAGTCTCACAGCTCCTAAAATATAAGCTCAGGATTTTTTTCTATATTTTTACAAATTTTTTACAAATTCAATCTGTTACTTACCAAAATTTCAGGTCTCTGCAATGCTTAGTTTTAAAGATCTCCGTGGCCGCGCGGTTCGGAGCGTTTCAATGGCGCGGCCACGTTCAAACCCTTATAACTTTTTAACCATAGCTTTGACATATTTATGGTTTTGGGAGTCTACTTTTACACATTTTTACAAAATCTTGTTATCATTTTTTTTTAAAATAACGTCATGGCCGCGCCATCGAAACGGACACGGGAAGTCTTTTTCTCAGTTGTCACCAGGGGGGGTGACAATTGCTACGATTTCTAACCAGTTATTAGGTTATTACAGAATATCAGCTTTTCCACGGAGCGACTGCCGTCTGACCTCTGCAAGCCGCAGGGATAGCGCGATCGAGCTTGTTAAATATGAATATACTGTCTGCTATACACTTCATTATCATTATCATTCTGTAGCCCACTGATGGTCATACGCCTCCCCTAATTTATATTGTCCGTGTGGTGACGGATTAAGAATACGGATGTCACCACCCCATATCATCCCATGGGTGTCGTAAGAGCCGACAGAGGGACCATATTATGCAGAGAACAGCACTGTAAGAGAAGGAAAACTTGATACAAACCCTATACCAACCCGTTTGGCCAGCGTGGTATAGTAGGCCAATTCTCCCTTTCAAAGGTGACTGTTAAAGGCTGATGATGAATTTGTATCACTACTACTAGGTATACCACGCTGGCCAGACGGATTGGCAGTTTGAATTTTGAAGACAAGTCTACAATCTCTTTCGCAATATATGTACAAGTCAAAACCCTATTCTAGACGAAGCCGGGTTTTCCTAGCTAAATGACTTGAAGAAAGGCCAAAACAAACTCAGTCATTGCATATCGCACCTCCGATAAAATAGGGTTACAACTCGAAAAACCTGGATTTTGAGAAAAGCGAAAACAAAGTCACGGATTTGTTAATCAGTCTTTATTCTTGCGGTATTCTTGTTATGTAATACAAGTGATATATACTTGAAAAGCTTACAAAAATTACATTTTAATGGCATACGCTGTTTTTCAATTTTCCTGAAAATAAACCTGAAAATAATAAATATTCAGACGACACATGTACATTTATCGTCAAATACTGTTACAACGTGAAGTGTTACACAATATTACAATAAATCGCATCTAAAATACTGACATAATACAAAATATATCACTATATTATGGAAATGTTGAACTAGTTTCACTCAAGCCAGTTTGCAATAAATCGAGTTGTAACTGTTTATTAGACAAATTTGATGTATGCAACAAGATTTTACCTGTCTGATACACTGTTATATTTTAATTTGTAACACTACTTGTCTCAACAAACGCACATCCACTTTTCATAAAACTAAATGTAACACTAATCGAGATCACTCTGGAGTCAAAATACTTTAGTCATGTAGCGTTACAACTCCATCCAGCGGCGAGTTTTAGAGTTACAGATGTAACCGTGTTGGAGAAGATATATAATAAAATTTTAAGTATTTCTGTGTCGTAAACTCAAAATTCGACTTTTTCGAGTTGTAACCCTATTTTATCGGAGGTGCGATATATTGTCACTTCAATTTCTTTCATAAATCCTACTAACATAAAATGATATTGTGAGTAAAATTAGTATGCCCACGTCCAGCAGTGGACTGCGAAGGACTATGATCTAGGTATAGATACATTTCTATGAGCAAGAAATAAACAAATAAATTATTTAGTAGGTACATAACTTTGTAATTGAGCAAGAAATAAAACAATCAATGATTTAAGTACATAATGATTTATTTACTAAATAACAGTCTTTGATCTTACAAGATAAATTCTTTATATAACAGCACAGCATCATCCAATGACTAGTAGCAAATTGTCGCGTGTCGCACAAAATTGTCGCGTGTCGCATAAAATTGTCGCACAAAATGTCGGATGTCGCGAAACTGTCGCTCAATCATCATGCCTCGTATTGTTACGCGCCTTGGCCTGCAGTATCATACTGTTGATCGAGTCCTCCATGCTGCAACAGATATGAAAAATAACTATTATTTCTAATTTAGATAGACATATCATGTATTTTTTAATTTTATAGACACGCCTGTATCCTCGAAGGGTTAGGCAGAGGTGTAATATTACACCCACGTTTCGCCATGAATTTTTAGGTCCCACGTAATAGTGGGCGAGACTGTTGCCGTACCGGGCACATTACCAGACTCCGCGCTGCTACTGAGAATTTCCTAACGGAAAACCCAATAACACTTTGCCCGACCCGGGAATCGAACCCGAGACCTCCCAATCCCACGCACACATTTATGCCGCGAGACCAACGAGGCAGTCTAAGTAAAAATAACTATAATTTCCAATTTAGATAGACATATCATATATTTTTTAAATATATGTTTTTAGTAGGTAGTAGAGCCTTGCTGATTTCAGCATGAATGGGCCGGCTCAACCGGGGAAGTACTACTACCCTCGCACAGAAAATCGACGTAAAGTAACAGTACCTAAACTGTTGCGTTTCGTTCGGTGAGTGAGAGTGCTGGAGGCCCTATCCCCTATTCCTTCTTCCTCATCCCACTCCTCATCCTATCCCTTTTCCCAATCCCAAGGGGCGGCAACGCACTTGTGACTCCTGTGGTGTTGCTTGTGTCCATGGGCGGCGGTAATTGCTTACCATCAGGCAATCCGTCTGCTCGTTTGCCGCCTATTACCATGAAAAAAAATAAAATAAAAGGAGACACGCCTTTATCCTCGAAGTAGGCAGAGGTGTAATATTACACCGACGTTTCGCCATGAATTTTTAGGTCCCATTTAATAGGGGGCGAGGCTGTTGCCGTTACCGGATACATCACCAGACTCCGTGCTGCTACTGAGAATTGGAATTCCTGTAAACTGCAACAATGTCTCTTATGTGAAATGGCTCATATTCTAAACATTATTTACAATAAACTTACGTATGAATCTCCAGCAACTCCTGCTTCACCTCAGAATCTGAATCGATACTGACTATATCATCATCATTAGCCACATTGTCAACCTCAGTCATCAAGTCAGTCTCAACAGGTGCTGCGGTCTGCAAGTATGCCGATGGGGACTCAACAGGGGCAGGCGGTGACTCTTCATTGACTGAAGCAGACTCTGAAGAGGACTCCTCATTCACAGACAACTTTTTCCTATGAACTAAACCATCAATGACCTGCATCAGTTCTAAACTATCAGCTTTGGGCAACTGCCGAAGTCTAACCGCCATTAGTTTTCCATACAAATCAAATTCATCATCCTTATGATTATTCGCCCGCTCTTTGATCAAATTGTTTAACACTAGAAATGCGTTTGACATTTCTTTGTTGATGTCTGCTAGGGACATTGCGTCTCTTTTTTTCCGTTTGGCTGTCGGTTCGTATGGATTTTCTGAATCGTCATCAGATTCGTTTATTGTTTCATTTGGTACTGCCGTTGGGTCAATAAATAACTGTAAAAAGAGAAATAAAAATTGAATAATCAAATCTTTAATACAATCTTAATATAGTAGATACCGCTAAGTGCATATATGTATGGAACTGACATGGGCTTTCAATACATCATGTAACATTGGCACGTGGTCCCACTATTACATAGCAAAATAAAAGAACTATATTTTCGATAGCAAATAGCAATTTTTTTATTGTTATAATTGACTTTACACAATTTAGAAATAAAAAAATTGGGCAAGTGCGAGTCGGACTCGATCACGAAGGGTCCCGTACCAATTTCTATAAAAGAAAATCACATTCATTGTATGTATACTTTAATACTTTTAAAGTTTCTACCTGTTTAGTAAGATCGAGTAACAAACTGCCTAAAAATTACGTTTGTTGTATGGTACCCTTTATTATTAACCTTTTTTTATTTAATTATTTATTTTGAATGGTAATATACAACTACACATTATGTGAAAATTTAAAGGGTCTCCCTGTTACAGTTAGTAATTTTGAGCAAAAATATGAAAAAGAAACCACGTTTTTTGTATGGGACCCCCCCTAATATTTTCATTTTTTTATTTTAGTATTTGTTGTTATAGCGGCAACCGAAATAAATAATTTGTGAAAATTTCAGCTATCTATCTGTCACGGTTTATGAGATACACAGCCTGGTGACAGACAGACAGCGAAGGCTTAGTAATAGGGTCCCGTTTTTTACCTTTTAGGTACAGAACCCTAAAAAGAGATAAGGGTTGTGAGTTCTGTGCCTAAAGAATGCACCCTGGTGGTCGTTGAGGGAAGGCTCTTAACTTTGTCAGCTGCAGCGAGCGAGAGGGGCTTCTCCTAGGAGCGCGGATGTATTTATAGGGCTGGAATGCAGGTACATGAGGTGGGAAGGGCGGCGACGAGAGGCGCGAAGCGGTAGTGCGTGAATTAACGCCACAATCATGTTGTCAATGAAGAAGGCATTCCTTGAAGCAAATGACATTTGTCAGATCATTCTCACTAGTTCCACCAGCAATTAGTTCCATGGAACTAGTGAGACTCTATTCTCAGTAGTTCCATGGACTTAACAACTATGGTGGATTGGTGGTGGAACTAGTGAGAATGATCCCATTTGTCTCTCTGATTTGTTAGGGCCGGCACACATATAGCAAAGTGCAATGTCAAGGGTGTCCCAAAGAGGGAGGGATAAAAATAACCCTACAATTCATACTTTACTCACTGTCCACATCAACTTGGCCCCCTAAGCCATAGGCTGGCGACCTTTTTACTAAAAGTTGCATGAATTTAAAAAGTTCATAGTTTGCTTTTAACTAACCTCACGAAAGAACTCCTCCATGGCATCGGCGTAAGGCCAGGGATCGTTATATGCAAAGTCTCCCGCCATCACAGCTTCATGTTTTCTTTTAGAATGTTCCAGAAACTCTTCCAACAGAGCATTCTTCTTCTTCTTTAATTCTGATACTGGCATACCCATTACACCTTTTAGACGCCTCCATGATAGATGGACCTGTAAAGTAAAAACAATAATGAATATTTATAACCACCACAACAGACAATACTTTTTTTTTTATGGTAGGTAATAGACGGCAAACAAGTAGACAGTTCGCCTGATGGTAAGCAATTACCGCCGCCCAAACACTACAGGAGTCACAAGTGCATTGCCGCTCCTTGGGCTTGGGAAAAGGAATATGCTGAGGAGTGGGATAAGGGAGAAGGAGGGGAATAGGGTCTGCAGCACTCTCACTCACCGAACGAAATGCAACAGCTTAGGTACTGTTACTTTAGGTTGATTTTCTGTGAGAGGGTAGTACTTCCCTGGTCGAGCCGGCCTATTCATGCTTAAATCAGCAAGGCTCTACTACCTTGTAACTAATTTGTAACTTTGTGTGATTCATAAATTGTTGCTGCAAGTCAGGGTGTTTATTGCGTCTATTAGTTGTATGTCTGTAAAGCCAGGAACACAGGCAATACAGGATTTGCCTCTGAGAGTATGCCAAGCTGTCAGATCCAGCTGTCATGAGGAACTAAGATAAAGCTAGGATGACGTTGACAATTGAATTTCATGATACCATCTACTTTTGATATATTTAAATCCACTATGAACACGAGAATTTCCAGATGGAGTGGGATATTTGAAACCCCATCCCTTATTATTTCTCTCTTGTCCCCCTCCCCCCATCCCTTTTCCTTACTCAAAGGGTTGCAACGCACTTGTGACTCCTGTGGTGTTGCTTGTTTCCATGGGTGGCAGTAATTGCTTACCACCAGGCAAACTGACTGCTTGTTTGTCGCTAGACATTAAAAACTGCTATAGAAAACATACTATGCAGCTAATATCACAACAAATGTAAATTGAAAACATTAAACAGGCCAAACACTCTTTTATGAGGTTACACTCGCATTTAAGAGGCTACTGCAACACGCCCATGACTCGATGATCGAAGCAAAATTTTATAATTATAGCCTTCCTCGATAAATGAGCTATCTAAGACAAACAGAAGTATTCAATATGAACGAGTAGTGCCTGAGATTAGCATGTTCAACCAAACAAACAAAGTTTTGAGCTTTATAATATTAGTATTGGCGATATACTTACAGATTTCGAATCACTGCCATTAGCATTTTTAGTATTCCATATAACAGGTTCACATTTACATAAATCTATAAATTTTAAGGTCTGTTCCTCCGTCCATTCCATTGTTTTCGTTTATTCGATATTCAGATGTATTTAAAGGTTATACAAGTATGGTAATGGTAACACGCAAACTGGATATTTAATATATAGACTGTAAAAATTATCTTTTCATTTTAGCTAGTTGCGATAAAAATCTGGTTTGTTGAAGGAATACCTACGCCGGTAAATAAAAAATAATAAAAATACTATCTTGTTCTGTCTTGGTCGTTCAAGTTCAAGTCAAAAGTTAGTTAAGTCAAGTGTCAACTTTATCTTTGCCAAAGTGTCAAAACATAAGGCTGTCCAAAGAAATACAACCTCTCCCGACCGAGCGTCGAGGTTGGTCGCCGCTAACTTCAGTCCCCGCGCGTCCGTTGTTGCAGCCGAACGTCCGCAAAAACTAAAAAAATGCCTCGTTGCGTGATAATTAACTGCAATAGCCCAAAAATTTCGAGCACCCAAAGACAGGAACATATTTCCTATCACAGGTAAGTTATTTTAAAATTATATTATGCGTAAATTCATATTAAAACTGTTTTTAAGTATTCCAAGCTGCGTGTCGTTCCAGAATATACCTAACTATAAATTACCGTTAAGTAAACTTTATTCACATTACGTTGCCGCGTTTGCTTTGGACGTTTGATCGGACGTTGTCACAGACTAATATTGTTACGTTGTGTATTAGGAGACGATGAATATCGCACAATTCGCACAAGCGATACTTGAGATACTTCATACTGTCTAGTGTTGGGTACTCAGCACATGTGCTAGCACACTTGTATTGACTCACTTCGGTGAGGTGAGTTACTCCCTCTTTTTATTTTGATGTGCTAGCACACAGCACAGTTGGGGCACACTCGATGTTGCTTGAGTTATTTACTATGTTTGTGCTTTGATAAATGAGATGTAGAAAAAGCTTAATTATATTTACTATATACTCAAGTTATTATATGAATATTACAAATCTCAAAACATATTACAGTAAGTTACTCCTCTAAAATATGTCTTATCAAGCGGTGAGTCGGCGAATAACGTCAAAATGTGCCGTGTTCTGTGAGTGTGCCAATGTGTGCCGAGTCACTCACGAGTCTCACGACACACGGTGCGATGTCGCCTGAGTGCAGCACACTATGTGTACGCACACACTCACTGTGCCACCAACACCTCGCGGCCTCGCCTCATTCGTGCTACCACAGTGTGCTAGCACACTTCGGAAAAAGAGTGACTCGCAGGATACTCAATTTGAAAGAGTGTGCTACCCATCACTAATACTGTCGCGCATCGCTTCGACTTCGTGATAAAGGCAATTTGTCATTCGTCTGTCAATTGTAGCAACTAGTGCTGTTCGTTCTACAACATATATCAATAATCGATTTTAATCGATATCGGACTGACGAATGATATAAAAAAACCCAATTTAGTAGATATAACAAGCTCATATGCATGACCTAATTTTACAGGACAGCTATAAAAAGGAGGATAATTTTTTTAGGGTTAATGTATTTGATGTGTTTTTATTTATCCTTTCAAAATTATACGACTATTTTATAATTATATTTAATGTGTTTATTTTCTATTGCATTTAAAAATATTTTTTTTTAGTTTCCCACATGATCCAATCATAAAAGAAAAATGGATTGCGGCCACGGGACGGAAAGACTGGTTCCCGACTAAACACAGTACTATTTGTTCTATACATTTTGAAAATATTAGTTTCATTGAAGGAAAAAAGTTGAGATTGTTGAAAAAAACGGCATGCCCCACTATAAATATACTAAAACTCATTGACAATGAAGACGAGGTTAGTGAATTAATGTTTTACAGTGTTTTTATTTAATCGTGTATAAAAATATCTGACATACACTCATTTGTGCTTTACAGAATAAAGATACACCACAAGAACCTTCATCATTGTCAAGGAAGAGAAAACTAGAACAGGTATAGTATAAATTTTTCATATAAATATATACATAACTAGCTGACCCGGCCACGCGTTGCTGTGGCTAACGTTTTTGTCTTTTTTTTCTATACTATCTTTCAAGTTGGATCAAACTGCACACGGTGTACAAATTTGATTAAAATCGATTAAGTAGTTTAGGAGTCCATCGCGGACAAACATCATGACACGTAATTTATATATATTAATATGTGTGTACCTACATACATAAGATAAGAAAAAAGACTAACGGTATAATGTAAGCTAGTAGCAAAAGTGGAAAACATGATCGAAAGCGTGTAACGGAACTTAGATCGGGAGCGAGAGTGGAAGTGGAAGTGGAAGCGAGAGCAGGGATTGGGAGAGACTAGGAACCGGCAACTAAAATCAACTATAACTTACTTTACCTTCCAGGATGTCAATGAATTACCCACATCAGGAGGGCAAAGAGTAACAGAAAAGAAATTATTAATTAAACTTAACAATGTACAAGAAAAAATAAATCAATTTGCTTTATTCATAGGATCCTTTGCCTCATTATGTGAAAAAAGTTGGCTACCTCAGAGATGAAACGCCATGTAGGATGTGGACTGGTAATTCCTCGAAACTCTGCCATTCAAATATATCATTCGTCTGACTATATATCATTCGTCCGTCTATACCATTCGTCTGTCAGAAAATCGATGTCATTCATATTAATACATACATACATAGACTCACGCCTGTTTCCACGAAGGGGTAGGCAGAGGCATATTAAACGCCCACTTTTCGCCAGTGTTTTGATCCCACGTAATAGGTGGCGAGCCTATTGCCGCTTATTGGGACATTTTGTTTGCCAGAGCCTTTAGGAATTGATGCACCTGCCGATCTACGGACGAGTTGATCGGCAGGTGCATCAATTGCAGGTGAGGTTGGCTTGGGACCCTAAGCCTATCATATTAATCGATTTGTAATTTTTAGGTTATCTAAACTACTGTTTCTTATCTTAATCATGCATGTCTATACTAATGTTTTGTGTTTCAAAGAAATATCAACAAATATATTTTAGTAAACTTACTTGAGATTATGCGAAAGTATCCAAAATGTAGAATGAAATTGCTCTAAAGCGCGACGCGACTGCTCACTTTAAAACAACTCGGCGTACTGACGATTGCTGGCGTGGTTGGCGGGTATAAAGCGCGAGGCGCGAGGTGAGAGCGAGCGGGACAACAGGTATAAAATATATGAGTATGAGCGAGACGATCACGGCGGCGGCTTCAGTTGAATCGTAGCGGGGCGAAGGAGCATCGGCGGCATCGATGGCTTTGAATCGGTTTGGATGTCCCGTCACTAAATTGCGGCTGTGACGTCACAGTAGTTATTAAAAAGTCGGCACGCTTGGTTTCAACTTTCAATGCCTACAAATCGTGATAATTGCGTTATCTATGTAGATCTATATCTGTGTACTTACCCGTAAAGAAGGTACTACATTATTTCTTATTTTCCGTCGGCCCACATGTGTCAAATAGATCTGATCAGCAGTAAAATGTGCTGAACAAATTCTGCTAAACGCTGTTGGCAGCCATCCGTCATCTTTATTTTCATGTTGAATTATTTCAATCCACTTTTGTTTTGTGCGCGGGTCTTGGGGGAACCTAATAATAGGTACTTAATTAAAGTTTATTTCTGATAATAAATAAACATACAATAAGTATACCTAGGTACTTACTTATTAAAAACCATTTCTATTGCTGACGCTACAAGTGTTTCTGTTTCATTTCATTGGTTTACGAGGGTTCAAGTGTAAATTTTCGTCGTCAAAGAGACAACTAAAACTCGCACAGCGAGATGCCTCAAAAAAGATTTTAAAATTATATTTAATCATTCAGTACTTACGCATGAAATGTAATTCCCTGGCTTTTGCCCGTGTTTCTTGTATTATTAGAACACTTAATAAAGACACAAGAAGGCATGATTGATTTATTTAGTGGTTGTATTCCCGAAACAAAGTAATGTGAAAAGCGTGCACAGTTCACGGCTTTCAACAAGCGACTAATGCGGGAAGAGTGAGGTCACTCTTTCCAACCAGACCAACCACGGCACAGATTAAGTAGGTATTACCAACGATGACACGGATGACATGACACAATTGTGTTCAATACACGTTTAATGCGCCTATGTTTGGAATAGGCATAAAGGGCTCGTCAGCCACGCATCTGCTAACGATTTATGACTCTGACGCTGGATATATGGTACACAAAATCGATTGAACTTTGTTGTTAACGATTCAATTCCATAATTTTATTGACAATACTTTGTGTGATTTACTGATTACCGCCGCCCCGATTACCCCGCTGGGTCCCCCTTGCAGGGCCCCGCCAGTTACTCTCTAGTCTGAGGTAGGTACCTATCTACTTATGGAACTTGTTTATCAATTAACGTTTTTTACACGTTAGTTGGTACTGGTCAACGGCCAAGTCACGGAAGATTAAATATAATAATAAAGAAATTACAGTAAGGAACCTTAGACTTGGCTCAAATTTCTCTAGAAATTTAATTACTTTTTATTTTAGAGATAAACAAGAAGAGCCATTAAGACTTGGCTATTATTTACAGTATGGTTTTGGTGGGATTTCACTTCTTTTTTCAGAAAGCTGACAAGACGAGGGCTGATTAACTTATTAAATTTGAAAATCTTGAATCTTCCATGGTCCTACTTTTGATAGTTTTCCCGGTGTATTCCTGTTATTCCTATTGACGCTGTCCCCATACAATGGGGACAACAGGACTTAATAAAATTATTTAAAATTTATGCCTGTTGTCCCCATTGCCTGTTTATCTGTTAATGGGGACAGCGAAACTCAAAAAATTTTTAAAATTTATGCCTGTTGTCCCCATTGGCTGTACGTAATTCAAGTAACTAAATTGGTTATGTTAGGTTTTGTTTTGACCCTTAACCCAAAAATAGGAGCCCTGCGAAGCAGGGCTCCGTCAACTTAGTTTATTAAAAACTATTTAATTGGACATAATGTCTACTTACCTACATATTATAGGTATTTGTGATATAATATAATATAAACTAAGTAGACGGAGCCCTGCTTCGCTGGGCTCCTATTTTTGGGTTAAGGGTCAAAAGAGAACCTAACATAACCTATTTAGTTACTTGAATCACATACAGTCGCACCTAACCTTTGTTGTCCCCATAACGAGAAAACGTCAATGGGGACAACAGGAAGGTCATTTTATGACTTCCTATTGTCCCCATAAGGAAAAAGCGTCAATGGGGACAACGGGAAAAAAATTATGACATCCCGCTGTCCCCATCGTGGGGACAGCTTCAGTGGGGATAACAGGAATACACCGTTTTCCCTCTATGTGGACGTAGCAAATTTCAGCGCCCTAGGTCAATGGGAAGTACCAGTTCTATTTTGATGGTCAGTGAGTCAATTTTCAGTGTCGAAAATGCAAAACTTTGCTTTCGTTTAGCTTTGGAACTAATTAATTAACTTTAAAATTGATTGGATTTGTGAAGTGTAAGATTATAGGTTACTAGATGACGAAAATTTTGCGTTCTAGTCACATCCAGAGGTTTTCAAATAGGGACCTGAAAATGCGGCGAAATGGTTCCAGAAAAGAATGGTACGGAAGTGTTGCTTAGCGCTCGACTTGGCGGGGCACTGCCGTGTCCCCAGATAGTAATAGCTGCCGATCACGTTCTGGGTACGGGTGGATGGGATTGTCTCAGGACGAAAGTACGTGCACGCATTTTGGCGCGAAATGGCAACTTCTCGGCGTATTTATCAATTGCAATCACAGGATATATTGTCGATACATTGATCCCTGCATCAAAATATTTCATACACGTAAGAATTATACCGATAAAAAAATTATATTCCTTCAAAATTATAAAAAATGTACATGTTCGAGTTTTTATTTTTTTCACTTTCAGCCTATTTTCATGTAAGATTTTCAAATAGAAATAAATATCTAATTTACAAATGTTTTTTATTCCTATCCTAAAAAAAAGACCAAAAACATAAAAAAAAAATATGGATGTGTCACAAATAGTTTTTTTTTATAAGGCTTACAATATCGGCAAAAATCGCCGGCGTACCAGGAAAGGCGCGCTTTAAAATAGTATAGTCGGCTGTTAAAGTGTTCCAAAGGTTTGAATGTACGCGTGAGTCGCCGGCGCCGTGTACGCACGCACTTTTCACGCACACAATTACATAGTCTCGCGCGGCCGGCCGAGGCCACTGGACTGTACGTACGGGACGCGCCGCATTTATGTACTACACAGCACTGCTCGCCCGCTCGAATTCGCTGCTTTTATTGGCCACTTTATAACCTTTATAACCTAAAAAATTGTGTACCAATAACCAAACGTTATTATGCGTTCAAATAGAGCCAAAAGATATTGTAGTGTCTTCGGGTGCCGCAATAATGACTCCTCAAACCCGGACTTTTCATTCTTCCAAATACCTGGTGAACTAGAAACGTAAGTACCATACCAACCTAAAGATTTCATAGGCATGTATGGTATGTAACTATAGTTATATGTATTTTAAAGTATTGTATAATAAGTAGTTAGTATTATATGTATAGTACCTATTATATTTATTTATATGTATAGGTATATGCATACCTACCTTATGTATGTATATATAACAGAACTTTGTATGTAAACAAATGTAATCACTACACATCAAAACTTTTATCTTATACAGTCTGTCCAACCTAAGGTTGCCTGTGAGAAATCGCACTTTGCGATAAGGCCGCCCTTGTGCATTTGCTATGTAGGGCCATTTCGCCTGTTCGCGTCCATCGCCCAATTCGCGTCCATTTTTCGGACCTCCCTTTAAAAATGCTCGAAAATAAGTATACTAACACACTAATAAAATGAAAAGTCAGTACCGCCAATACCTAAACGTATAAGAGACACGCACAAATAGACAAAAGTTCCGTGCGCCCAGCTTATCCTGTTTAAAAAATGTTTAAAGTGATTTAATATGATAATAATGTTGATTTTTTTATAACTTTAATCTTAAATGTAGAAATTGTTAAAAGCCAATCTTTCTTTAGATTGTCTTAACAATATCACCCTTATATTCCTTCTCTAAGCTGGAGGACGCGAACTGGTCCACAGGTGGACGCAATGTGGATTTTTAAATGCGAAATGTTTTTTTGGTTAAAATGCCAAATTTTGAAGGTTGTCTATTTAAAAAGAAAACACAACAAGTTTCGAACAAAACGGAAAGTTAATATTAAAATAGACTATATAATGAATGCATTACATAAATTTTTCATTGAATCAATTTGCTGGAACATTTTTATATTCGCCTTCAAACTTGCCAATTGCACTAAATGGACGCGAACAGGCGAAATGACCCTACTGTGCTTACTGTGAAATATTCATCATTTCGCTTTTTCGCCGCTTTTAGTAGGTAAGAGATCGCGTCTCTTACCTACTAAAAGCGGCGAAAAAGCGCGCGCGCCGACAAAACCTACCGTGGTGTTTTGTTGAAATGGAGTAGATATTAGCACGCGTAGGTACGCGTGATAATATCTACTCCATTTATATTAATGAATAGGTATTCATTTCAACAGATTCACATACCTACTGTTGGAATGAGTGATTGAGATTAAAAATTTGATTTTTAGTTTATTTCCTAAGATAGCTTTGGTTATAGTCATAGTTTAGTTTACTTTATATACCTTACGTAGTTATTATTAATAGGTATATACCTACATACTTCAGGGCTGTAATGAGATGAGGTGTTCTGTGTGTTCATAATTTGATTTGTCTTTAATATAGGTACTAACATACTTCTAAGCAACTATAATGTGCCTGTAGTCACAGACAGATTAAATAATAGTAGGTTCCTACTACCTAGGTACTGGATACCGGGGAGCTTATTTACAAAGGCTATACTATTTGAGTCACGAGTCAGACTAATAGAATAGCTTTTGTTTATGCATATTACTCGACAATACCTAGTCTATCTCAGTAAAAAAATAACTCAAATGGATTAGCTCTTTGCCTTGATATTTTCAAAGAAAATACACGTACAAAACCTAGTACAGTATGATTCATATTCACTCAAATAGATAAGCCTTTGTCGAGATATTTTCAAACATGGTTTTGGTTTGTTAGGTGTGACTGTACGTAATTCAAGTAACTAAATAGGTTATGTTAGGTTCTCTTTTGACCCTTAACCCAAAAATAGGAGCCCTGCGAAGCAGGGCTCCGTCAACTTGATTTATTAAAAACTATTTAATTGGACATAATATCTACTTACCTACATATTATATTTGTGATATAATATAATATAAACTAAGTTGACGGAGCCCTGCTTGGCAGGGCTCCTATTTTTGGGTTAAGGGTCAAAAGAGAACCTAACATAACCTATTTAGTTACTTGAATTACATGCAGTCGCACCTAACCAACTAGGCACTAGGCACTTAGTGGTCCTAAACCTAGTCCCAAATTGAATAGCATTTGTTGCTGCAATTTTAGAATGAATTTATCTTACAAAGTCTACGCGATTTCAGTTAATTTCTGTACTAGAATAGACTAGGGATTCGTCAAGTTTTTGTCAAACAAAAGCTAAGGCAGTTCAGTTTGCACTTTCACTCTAATGGTATAGGCTTTGTAAATACGCTACCGGGGACGTTACGGGTATTGAATTTTGGATACGGTTACGTTAACGGATATTGGGCATAATTTGTATATCGGTTAGGACTGTTACGGATACATACTAATTTATTTCGGAGTAGGTATCCATTAGTTTAATATTCACGGATATTGTTTCATTAACTAGACGTATTCGTTTAATTGTTTCAGACGCTTGAAATGGTTACGATTGATCGATCGCGAAGATTTGTTCCATACTAATTGTAACGTTAAGAGTTACGTCGTGTGTCAAGTACATTTTACAGCAGAAGATATATCCGTGACACCTGGGCGAAAAGTATTAAGGAAGAATCGTTCGCCGTCCTTACATCTGCCTAAGAATAGTAATATTAAACTGTCAGTCAACACCACTACACAAACTGCTGTACCGGTATGGAGATTTTCTAGCGAAACAAAGGTCAGTACGTCAGACAACATATTTCAAACTTCCACGTCGCTTTCTGGCCTTTCAGCTGATAGGTACTCAGCGCAATAGGAAATTGAAATCTGATTTGTCAAATTTAAAAAAAGAGCAGATTTAAAACGAGCGAACGATCTGCCTTATATTGAACTACAAGCAGTGTGAGAGTGTAATACGGCTCTGCCAGCTCTGCCTACCTCTTCGGGGATAAAAGGCGTGACGTTATTTTACTAAGTAACTTAAAAAAAATACGCTTAAAATGCCTTTGCTTTAAACTTTTAATCCGCTGCTGCGAACAAAATGACAAATATGTTCATTCGGAGCTAAGTAATGCACTACTACATAAAAAGTTGTAAGTAAAGTTGTACATCATCCTCTTAGCGTTATCCCAGTTTCAATCTGGACCCCCGCTTTCTAGTCTAACCGGATTTGGCTGAATATTAGCTTTTCTACGGAGCGACTGCCTGTCTGACCTCCGCAATGCGAAGGGATAGCGATATTCCATGGTTGTAGACTAGTGTCAGTTTATTAAGAAGGTACTGACGCCCTGTAACGACTGTCAAAGATCTTCATGACAACCGGGACCGAGCGACGGCTTAACGTGCTCGCCGAGGCACGGGACAAGCGATAATAAAATTAATAATTCAATACGCACATAACTCCGAAAAGTCCAAATTGGTGCGCGCCGTGGATTCGAATCCGATACCCTCTGCATGGCAGTCTGTTGGTATATCCACTCGGCTATCGCTGCCTTTGTAAGTACCTAACAAATTGGTATAATAAAATTAATACATTAAATGTCAAAACCACCAATTCTAAGATAAAAATTAATAACGATGACCTGAACTCAAAAGGCGACCTACAGACCATAAATACATATTATTTAAAAAATCTTTAAAAAAACAAGATTAAAACTTATCGAAACATAGGTACAAACAAATTATTACTTACACAATTGATGGAAAGATTACTGAATATTATAGCACCAACATTGTTAGCAGTCAGGAGAAGCTGGTAAGGGTTGAGCTACCCTATCAGCACCGCATCGCAGAGGGAACACGATCGCCTTTTCGATTCGCGGCGTGCTGCGGCGTTCCCTCTCTTTCTCGCTCTAGTAAATGACAGTCCTAAGTGACAGAAAAGGATAGAAGCATAGGAAAGGTGTAGCGCAACCCAATTTGTCATACAGGTTTACCTAGTAAAGATACCAGTCTCTCGCACAGACATCACCTGTATTGTAACTTACATTTTTAAGACATCTGATTGTAATAGTTTCAGTGTGAGAGAGAAATAAATTACTTTATTATTATTATTATCTTAATTTAATAAATTACCAATTTCGTTAGTCATAAACCATGCAATACATAGCGATTATCTCAGATAATCTGAGGTGATTATTATTTTTTATAACTAGGTATCTATTGTGATATTATGTGCTGTGCACAACCATAAGTTAAGTTGGTTAGTTCTGTCGGGCAAAATATTTTTAACTGGAGAACACCGCATTTAGCGATTAATTGAAAGGTCGATTGGTAGATAATTATATCTTATTCACGTTACGGAACATGCTTTTCAAACGAGTGCGGAAGAGATGATACCTATATCGGATTTCCTACGATGCACATCTATTTGTAAAGTTACATCAATGACTCAAAATCTGTTTGCCTTCTAAACATAGGTACACTACCTAGGTACTTAACTACTGTGCCTTTAGCATTGACGTAACAAAACAAATAGAATTACAAACCCCTACAATGGACCACAGTAGTTAGTACACTAAAAACTTCTCGTAGCTTAGCCACCAAGCAAAAAAGTCGACATAACCTTGAAACCAATAAGCATGTTTGGAACAGCCTATAGCCATCTCTTTCGCACTCGTACAAAAACGGTCGATGACCTTGTGATTATGTCTGGGGAGTTTCGCCGCAGATAACGAAACGCATGTCCTCTTCTGAAAAGGGACGCACATTTTGTATGTATAAAATGAGATTGAATGTTATGACTTGACTAAAAATAAAAGTACTTTACAACAGATGACTTTTGAAACTATGTTTGAAACAGTCAAGATCTCACGCAGTTGGTTATGCATTGATTATGTTATGCCTTTACAGTTTTGTTGAGATAGTTAGGTTAAATTTAGCAATTCACAGACATTGATCTAGCTAGAAGGGCGAAGTTGGCGTGGTCTTCGTGCCGTACTGCCGTCCATACGCAATGTTTAGCAGAAACAAAGTTATATAAAAACGCCCGGCCCTGGGTTGCCCGCACACTGAAATGAAGGCAATTGCCGCCATTCCGTTTAGTTGCGCGCGAACCTGTGTTGTGATAGTCCGCTCCGTAAAAATAATTTGTGTGTGAGAATTTAAAAATAACTACGAAACACCATGCCTTCGTGTGTTTTCTGGCGATGTACAAATTACACTTCTTCCGTGAAAGGCATAAATGTGTCATTTCACAGGTAAGTATCGACAGAAATATATATTATTTTATTTTCTTCGATACGACTAATGGCACTAATGGCGGCAAGCGATGACGCGATGAATGAAGATGGCTATGTCACAATAGGGTAGATTGGGGTACTTTGTACCAGTTTTATTTGTTGATAGTTTTATTATATTATTGAATGTACATGTATGTATACATAATATTAATATTGTCTTACATGTCATGAATTCTTATTATGGTGTTTATTTATATTTTAGATTGCCTAAAGATGGACTCATCAAAGAAAAGTGGGTTAGCGTAATAAGGGCTCAAAGGCGTGAAGACGATTGGCTACCAACGCCTTATTGTAGGGTCTGCTCAAATCATTTTCTTGCCAAAGACATGTATATAACAGAAAAAAATATCCGAAAAATAAAAAAGACAGCAGTTCCTGTTATTAAGGTATTTATTATTTTATTCAAACACTGTTTGTTTTTTAGTTTTTATTCATTAATCGGGTTCTTTTTAACTTCTTTTTAAAACATATTTTAAAATCGTTTATAAGTTGTGATAATGTATTTGCACTGGTACATCAACATCAACACGAGCCCAATCGCAAAATTCACAAGAATAGTTTCGACGAGTATTGATTATACTAAAATAATAATATAAAGTCAATACCGAGATGATGGTTAAATACTGACCCCGCCAATAAATGGTGGTATTAAAAACTATCAGTAGGCACACCAGCGAATTTTATAGATAAATTAACCCCACTAATATCCGATTGCTTGTTATTACGTTTGATTTTGTAATTAGAACATGGCGTCTGGCGTCATGAAAAATATAAAATATTGTATAACCCGATTACCCGAATACCTACCAAAATGTTTTTCAATTTCCCCTTTTTTTAATTAAGTCGTTGTTACGTTGGTTTGATAATATTGTTTTGTAAATTTACTACTGATGTTAATTACTGCATTCATATTTAATAATGATAAAATATTTTTTCCTTTTTTCCCCACATGCCTCTAAATGTACGTCATCTATGCGCTTGACCAATAAGCATTCAGCATTTTATCGGAACGTAACTAGAGATGTATATTATCGCTCTCTAACAACAGGTGTCACGTATAGTATTATTTATTTACTTTCTCTTTCTTTATTCATACAATATATAATTATTATTTGGTACTTATATTTGTAGCCGTTTTTCAGAGCCGCTTGGCTTGTGGGACTATGGCGCGTCTATATCATAGTAAAATAGGAATAGTAGGTTAGCTAAGGCCGATCGGCGATTTAATTGAATACTCTTGCATTGCACTGCAAACGCACGGTTTGTCCCACGTTTACACCACGGGCGCCTGGCGCGCCGGGTTTGTCGGCACGCGCGCTTTTATAAGTGATCGCGCTGAATACTTCACAATTTAAGCTTGAATACTTATATTTTGTTTCAAATACCTACTGAATAAGCGTTACCTATATATCGCGATATAACTATCTAAATACCTTTTATGACAAGAAAGTAGGAACTAGTTTAATTTACTGTAGTTTAACACATTGTATTAGTTAAGTAAGTAATCCAATCAGTATTGACAGAGCAAATAAAAAAATAAAGAGAGAACTTGTCAAACTACAAAGTGAAGCATCGAAACTACGCCTTGACCGTGTACGTACACAGTTACACGCACACACGTATAACGAAACTACGCCCTGACCGTGTACGTACACAGTTACACGCACACACGTATAACGAAACTACGCCGTGACTTGTCAGTCGAGCTAGCGCTCCGCGCCGTACGCACGAAATAATAAATAACATTATTTACCGTCAATTATGCCGAATTGCGTCGTCAAAGGGTGTAAAAACCAATCCGCAAAACATAAAAAGCAAGATGGAATCACATTTCACACGTAAGTAAACTTAAAAACTATTATATTTTATAAATGTAATAAAATATGAGATAAGAGTGTTGGAACACAAAACCTCAGTACAGTGATGCTACTATACGATTGAGCACTGCAGTTTGGCTCGTTTTTGGGAAACGAGAAGCACCGTAACGTAACGTAATTTATTTCTTCTTGTCATTGTATTATAAAAGTATATCAGGCTTAATAATAAACGTGGCAAAAGTGTTAGTGATTTCTAATAATTATATAAAGCTGGACAGTTTGTTTGTTTGGTTGAACGAGATAATCTCCTGAACTACTGGACTGATTTGAAAAATTCTTTCAGTCTTAGATAGTTCATTTATTGAGGAAGACTATAGGCTATATATCGTCACGCTATGATCAATAGGAGCGGAGCAGTGTTGAAAAATGTTGCAAAAACGGCGGGAATTTTATTTTCAACATCCACGCGACAGGTAGTAGGTATGTGATATACCTATGTAATATATGTGATTCAGTCACGTTTACTTTTTTTAGAATTCCAAATCGAGATAAAGAATTGAAACAGAATTGGATTGCAATCATACGTAGCAATCGAAATGACCCGTTATGGCAACCTACCTCACGCACCGTAATTTGTTCGGCTCATTTTGATGAAGACAGTTTTTACTTTACTCCAAGAGGATTACGTCGTGTAAAACGATGCGCATATCCAAAGGTTTGTTTAAATAATAATGAGGATTATTAAAGTTAATATACTACCAAAAAATACAATAAAAGTAATTGCGCGAGTGGTACATTGGCTTAAACAGTCGCCTCGCCGCGAATGTTGTGGCATGTGGGTTTGATCCGCAATAGGACAACACTTTTTGACGTGTAACAAATAATGTCATTGTCGTAACGCTATTTTTATAACCTTCGGGTACAATGAATTCCGAACATGGCAACACCAGTTCACGCACTACATGCATAAAAAGGTGGCTTCACTTTGCTGTTCGACGGAGTTAGATACCTCTTTACTTTTTTATTTCTCAATGTCTGTATTAAACGAGATTAAAAATAATTATTTCACTTCTACTATGTTCGTTAATCACGATCTTACTCGTGTATTATTAGGCGATGTGGAGGATTTCCATGACGCCCTCTAAATTTTCTTTTCCTTTCTTTTTTTAATGTAGGTATTTTTTAGTTACTTAAGTATAGAAATTCTTGTTTTATTTTATGTGTAAATAGTCATTTAGCTATGTTAGTTTTAATTTGATTGCAAAAAAAACCTATTTTAAGTTAATAAATTTTCAAGTTGGACTGTTCTATGTTACCTACTCAAATATTTTATTTCAAGCAAAATGTAAACTCGTGTATTTATTCGACAACTTTCGTATACATTACGTTCATCATACATAGCGCGTACATAAAAGCATCAAGTGGAAGCGTAATGTAGGCTGTACAACATCGACCAAACGGGATACTCAATAACGCGGAATATCTAGCTATGCCGCTGTACAACGCAACGACAACCCAGCCTACTAGACGGCAGACCATAGACTAATATCATATATTATAAAGGCCCGCACAAACTATCTGTCGCGACTTACTGTCGCGACAGTAAGTCGCGACAGAAGGGTATCTGGACAAGGAAAATCCATTCAAGTGTGCACACTATCGGACGTCTGTCGCGGACGTGACCTTGAGCGTTCAGACGTCCGATAGCAATCTGGGAAAATGACAGTTAACGTCCGCGGACGTTTACAAACGTCCGCGGACGTTTACTGTCATCCGTATATTGTCCATGGTATGGCCTTAATAGTGATTTTATACCGAATATAGTCAAAAAATGTTAAATTCACTTTCAATTCAACAGTTCTGCTTTACTTCAAGATCTACCAATAATAAAATCTAATAGTGCTAACTGCTAGTGCCTTGAATTAAGAAAATATGCTCCTACCTAGCCTTAGTGTATCGCATAGACAGCATGGCGTGTCTATGGTTGTAGCGGACGCGGACGCGACAGAAAGCCGCGTCCGAAAGGGTGTGCACACTATGTGTCGCCACTTACTGTCGCGACAGTAAGTCGCGTCCGAACAGTTTGCGTGCGCCTTTACTGTACACGTAAGGCGAGGCGAACACTGTCTGACAACACGTTAGACTTACGTCTTACATAAAACATCGCTCGAGAAATCATAATTAGTTCCGGCTACTTCCGTGACCCGTGAACGTCTCCGGTGTTTTTGTGTGAATAAATAAATAAATACATCACTTTAGAAAAGAAAATGGCTCCTTGTAGTGTAAGATGGTGTGGAAAATGTAGCCAAACATCTAATTACAAAAAAGACGGCATTACGTTTCATAGGTAAGCAATTTTCTTGATAACAGATTTCAGGAATCAATTATATTTAGAGCTCAAGCTTCACTGGATTGCTTTCGTACCGAAAAAAGTGCATCCCGTTCTTTCAAATGCGAATAAATACCGCTATTCCTTTCTTTCAATCTAGTCTCTCTGTATAATCTATGCTTTCAATGTTGGCATTTGTTATTAATTAGTGCTGTACCAATACTCAAAACTGATGCACGATAAAACTAGTATTTGTTACTAGTATTGCACTTGTATTAAATGTTGAGCTCTTACTTTTTAACCGACTTCAAAAAAGGAAGATTCACAATTTGGTTGCCTTAAATGTTTATTACCTCATAATCCGTTATTTATAAAAGGTTTTTTTTTTATCGAGGCCGTCTCTGCTTGATCACCTTAAAGGCGACTCTTACGACAGTTTTCTTTTCGCAGTTCGTAGCTCCGGCTTATTTATTTTGTCATTCGTCATCTTAATATATAAAATTCTTGCGTTACTGACTGACTGACAGACACGCTACAGCCGAAACTATTGGGCGCAGGAAGCTGAAAGTTGGCATGTATGTTCCTTGGGGACCATAGCGGTGCACTAAGAAGGGATTTCCCGAAATTCCCACGGGATCGGCCAAAACGGGTAAATTTAAAAAAAATGCAGGCGTAGCTGCTGGCGTCATCTAGTCGTCAATAATTATGTTGCAGACGTCCGTATGAGATGCACATAGTTCTGTAGCCTTATTAACACAGCTACAAAAATACGTACTAATTATGTACAATCCAATTCTTCTCAAGTTATTTTTAAATGTCTTTACGACTGACAGCATAGCGTATTTAATGTAGAACGTTTAACAGATTGCTCTTTGTATGGCTAATTGACAATAATTAAATAAATAATTGTACTTAAATTCCATTCTCAGATTAGTTATATGCACGAGAGTCCCCGATTGTACCTCCTAGTGGCTCTCATATAATTTGGTGTGGATCTGTCTGATGATGGAGTACGAGATAAAAAATTTGAATTTCCTCAATAAAAGACAGCAAATTACTAACTACGATGAAAGTGTTTTTTTTTTAAAAGACCAATTATTGTATTAATCAAAAACTCAAATGTTTGATACAAATGCACTATAAACATGCACTAGGAACATGTGCTGTTGAATACAATAATGAACATTATATTTTTTAATTTTACTTAGATATCCAAATGATCCTATTTACAAAGAAAGTTGGATAGCTACTACCAGACGCGACAGTGATTGGTTTCCGTCGCCGTACAGCGTGATTTGCTCACGACATTTTACGGAGGACTGCTTCATTAAAATGAAAAACAGCCGACGACGTTTGCGGAAATCTGCTGTACCGACACTGTTTTTACCGATATTGGTAAGATTTAAGAAATCAGTTTGACCTACATTGTCATCACAGTGCATAATATATATAAAATAAGAACCAAAATATGCATAATTGATTACTCCAGAAAAGTAGTTACTTTACTTATATTATCAACCTAACTCATTATTGTTCCCAGCACTAGTTCTGAATTATGACGTGTCAGAAATTTGAACCGGCCAATTAGAATGCAATTTTTCCGTTTTGACCTACTTGATTATCTTCGGAGTTCGGATGGCTGATATTTTGAATGATGCTTATTAATCTTATTATAAATGACAAAGTTTAATAGGTAGGTACCTATTTACATATTTTTGTTCAATGACACAATGAGAACTGAACGGATTTGGATGACATTAGTACACAGATAGTTAATAACCTGCCTAGCCGAAATTTAATTTGACTAGTTTTCTTAACTACAGTAGGTGCTTGGTTTTGGCGCTTGGTTTAGTCGCTTTGCGAAAATGCCGGATTATCGAATTTGTATGGGAAGTAAAATCTTACATAAAATGTAAAATTAATCCTACATATCATACATAGGTATCCACAATATAAGACTAGACGGCTCTGTAATCCGGCATTCGGCCGTATAAAATGGCGGATTATCATCAGCGGGATACCTGAGTCGCTGAGTGCCGGACTACTGAGCGTGTTGGTTTAGCGAGCGCCGGATTATCAAGCGCCTACTTTATTTCGTTAGTAGGTCGCACAAGCGTTTGCCCCCGTCTCACATCAACAAAAAAGAATTAATTTTAGTTCATCTGGCGTCCGAGATAAAAAAATATTGCCTATTTATAAACTATTTTCATAAACAGATAAATATTATTTACAATGGTTTTACGATATAACAAGAGCGCAAAATATTGCATATGATAATAGCATAATATGCATACTATTTTGTAAATGTTAAGCATCCTTTCAGCTTTTTAAAAGACCCAAAGATTGAAGAAAAATTGATAAATTCTAGAGGAGATAAAAATTGGTTACCTAAGAAATACAAACCGAATAGTTCCTCTCAATTTGTGGATGAAGATTTTGATCCACCGAAAAAAAGGAGGATACTATTTCCGAATGCATACTATCTAAAAAATGACGTTTGGGTTAGTGACGTAAGTGGTTTATGTAACGCATGGGACGCGTTATTAAAATATATTTGCGTTATAATAATAATATGATTTTATTTCAGAAATTATTTCCATTAATTTCATTATTGAATTATAAAATAATCACCATAACCACATACAAATTTCAAAAGTAATCTAATCATTTTAAATAAAATCAATCAAATAAATAATAAAATGTCACAACAATAATATAAAATATGCACAAAAATTAGTCAAATCAGTCAAATTAGTAGAATAATAATAATAGATAATAAATCAAAGAGCAATGTCACAAATTATAAAATAAAAATAAAATAAAAAGGACTGTAAAAATAATTCAAACGCATATCATATTGTGCAGTCAAATAATAATTATTTAACTAGGTACATAGTACATACCCATCGGAATTTAAACTTTCGTGGTCAGTATAATTACTTTGTACTGTTCCTACGGGATATATACCACGTACCTTTGTTTTGAGTAATCGATATTTCGGCACTGTTGCAAGCGCCATGTTCACGGATGTACTGAAGTATTGCGACAAAGTAATACATACCCATCGTGATTTGCATCCACCTGTGTTGGATCGGACGTTGAATGATTGGTTGACGGTGTGTTGAATCTATTTGCAACCATCTTCAGAATGCCGTTGCTACTCCGTCTCACGCGTTTCGAGATGGATGCAACTCTCTTGCGGATAATTACATGATAACCGTCAGTGTGGGCCTCAGCAAACTCAAGGGACGCGCTGCAGTCTCGGTAGTCGCAACAACATTCTGAAGATGTTGTTGTACTGCACACGTAGCACATTGGCGGCCCGACGGGTATGTCTTACCTATAGACCGCACGAGTAAAAGATTGGCAGAATGCCTTAAACAAAGAGATTTTTACGTCATTAGAGCATCGTGCAAATCTACGGGCAAGCATATTCCCTCGGATCGCCAACGCCTTCCGCTCACGCTCCAAATCGGCGTCATCCTGCAAGTCGTCTGTCACAATATGCCCCAAGTACTTAACCCCTTGTATGCCGGAACGCAGATCTACGCGAGACACAATAGCTTTTTAATTGTGTCTGGTATTCCGGCATACAAGAGGTTAAAGCTTGTCACCACCTTCAGAATTACACTATTTAACTTAATCGGTTTAACATAGGGAAGAGTGCTACCAGTACTTTGAAATACTTATTAGAAGTTCACTTTTGGTGGTGTTGTATTTAAGTACATGTTCCACCGCATAGGCCTCACATATCGCAATGAGTTTTAATGTAAGTTATGGACTCATTTTAATTTTTCAGGTATCAAACGATAATCCTACAACATCTGATTCCTCCAAAAGAAATCTAGTAAATCAGGCATCTGACGACAATAATGTGAGTTCCTAAACTTGTCCTATTCTAAATTTTTAGTCATTTAACTTGAATGATCTATCAATGCACATTAAAGTATTCAAAGTATTTTATTAAAGTTAAGTCTTCATCTTCTTCATCTTCCATAATCTTCTTCAATAAGCTTTATTTTTAAAACACAATAAATATTTTGAACAAATATGTGTACGTCATAAATGTTATCGATAATAATTGAGCAAGTGTTTCCCCTCATTAATCGGCCGACGCCGCACAGACAGTGGGCTGAAATTGCGAAGTAAGGACCGAATTTGGTCCGCCGGACCAACGGGTTTGGTCCGCCGGACAAGTTCGAGCGTGTGTTACGGCTATAAGAGTCATACAAAAACAAGTTACATCATCAGCTAATGGCCGTAACACACGCTCGAACTTGGTCCGAACAGACCACGGATTTGGATCGCCTCCGGACCAAATCTGCCCGTCTGTAGAGTAGTCCGGCGAACATAATTATTACTAATTAAGTCCGCCTCGGTCCGCTAGTTTGCAGATCGGTCGGATCGGATATGGCTTACGTGAAGCAACTGTCCGATCCGGTCCTCTGTAATGAGAACAGATTTGGTCCGCCGGACCAACGGGTTTGGTCCGCCGGACAAGTTCGAGCCTGTGTTACGGCTATAAGAGTCATACGAAAACAAGTTAGGTACGTCATCAGCTAAGAGTCTAAGACGTCACTAACTTGTTTACGACAAAACACAATAGCGCGATAATAGTCATTATCGCGTAGGCCAATTAGAGCGCAGCAAATAATGACATGTCATTAGGTCATTACATGATGGGAGACGCGGGTAAACAAACTGCACAGTTACATTTGAAAAAAAAAACCTCTTCAGTACGTTGTTACATATTACAAACAGATGACAGACACTCCAATTTTATTTATATAATATACAGAGTGTCACAAGACCCATCACCAAGCCGAAGTCTACTCGTTGTGCCAAATCATACTAACCAAAAATAATACCTAAGAAACTTTTTTTTTTAAGTTTCCATATTTTTAAACCGCAATTAAAAGCGCGCGCGTGCAATGCTCAAAATACTTACTTATCCATGGGGTCATATAGGGCATCTAAAGAACATATTAGCGGGGTAAATGCATCGATGTTGTACCTACTTACCTAATTAGAAATATACCATACTAAGTTTGAGTCTCAATATCTCCTGAACCAGTAATTTCCCAGGTATGGTGCCGAAGTAAAGAATGTTCGTAGTGATTGGTACAACATGGGATTTCATTTTTCGTTAAGGGTCTTTTTACACCCTGTATAGATATAGATGTATAGAGATAATATGTACATATTTGAGTTAATATATTAAGTAAACATGTTTTGGGTGGACCACCCCAAAATGTTTTTATTGTTTTGGAAAATAAATGTTACTTAATTTTTTTCCAAGTAAAGCATTCAAAATACATACTTACACCCTTTAATTTTCACCCTTAAATTACAAATCCCTATTTTTAGTAATAACCATAGGTAAGTACCTAACTGAATCATAATATCACTAAATCTATAAGGCTTGTGTCCTAAAAGTGTAATAAGTGATTACCTACTTCGTTCCTTTATTAGATGTTAAACCGAAATATTATCTGAAATTGTGTTAAAATCGATCAACCTCATTACATACTAATAATTAGGTAGGGCTTTTTAAAAACCCATTTGAATTTGACGCGAAAACGCTGAAAACCATCATGGCGGCTGAGTGGAGTGACATGACATCGACGTCACGGAGTGCAAAACAAAACAAACCGTGAATGACGTCTGGTCTGGTGTAAAGAACTACATTTATTTTATTAAATTCTGTTTAAAAATGAATTCCACGTTTTACAAGTATTGTGTTGTGCCGAACTGTAAGAGCACAACTATCAAGACACCAAATAAATTATTTGTGAGAGTTCCGAACAATGAACAAATGAGAAGAAAGTGGTTACGACTTGCGCGGAGGGATGATGCCCATAGTTTGTCTATAGATTCGAAAATGTATTTTTGTGAAGATCATTTTGATGTAAGTAGGTATTTAATAGAATTATTAATTTCCTGCACCTGTTAAGTATATATAATCATGCAACTGTAATATCTACTTTGTTTACTAGATATTTGAGGTTATTTTGGTTCCACTTATTTTGTTAAATGTAGGGTAAATACGCTAAATGTCGGCCACCTTACGGTTTTTCTGTTTTGGGATCGCTCTGGCACCATCAATTTGCAACAAAAGGACAGCTTCCGATGCGGTTTTGGATAGTTTGATAAATCTATTTCATGTTTATGGGCATAAAATTGACATTTCTACTACAAGGAAAAAGTTCTGAGGTTTAGTTGCGTCGAGAACGAAAAAACCTAAAGTCGGCCGTTCACGGCCCATGGTCGCCGGTCGGTCGCGTTTTTCCCAAATGTCGGCCGGGTATAGGATTTTTTAAATTAAGACAGACAAATATTATTAATATGATTTATTTTGGCAGGAGTCTCACTAAGTATACGTTATTAATCGTTATTGGTTTAATAGTAGGTAAAGTATTTTTTTATTTGCACTTAAGTAATGTTAGGTATTACAATTTTTATCAAAGTAAACATCACAATAATTATAATTAGTTCTGGATGTCTTTTCAAAAATAATTCATACCATTTTTGGCACGGAGTATCATCATTGAATAGATTTTGCCTGATTTCGGCTTTCATATTTTTTTTTTACACTTTTAATTAAATCTGTTTTTTTTCTTGGGAAACCACACTTCGCGAGTTGTATTAGCCATTGAACTAGTATTTCTTCTTTGGCTGGATTCAAAACCGAAGGACGTCCCGTTTTAAATGTATGTATGTCTATGCGACCAGCCAATCTATCCTGCAACGTCGTCGTTCGCGGGACGCCAAATAGTTTAGAGGCTGCACGAATGGGCATTCCATTATTTATTGCCTCAAGTGCTTCCTTTATTTTTGTGCGATCGTAACTGCATAATTTTCTTTGTTTTCGTGAAGGCCCTGGATCTCCCTGCTGTCATTGTAGTATCTTAAATTAAAAGCATTAATTCTAAGGGCAGCTTTTTGTGACATGCAGGTTAATTAATTAATGAAATATTCACGACCAACCATTTATATTTTTTAAGCTAATTAACATGGGTTAAGGTAGCAAGTTCCAAAGAGCAATGTACCTATATCTTATATTCCCATTCCATAATAAGCTACCATTAATGTTTTCAATAATATCAACTCCTACATTTAAACTTAACTCTTTATATTATTAATAAATAAATGTATAATAAATATTTAATTTTGAGAAAATAAGAAAAAGTAATCAGCCTGTATAGTTGGGCTCGAATTCGAGGCTGGTCGACATTACGATCTTTAATGTTTCTAAAGCCGGCCCCTACTTAGGGTACATTATTTCTCGAGATTCAACTAATATCACCCCGGCCGGTATTTGGCGATTAAACGTAAAATAGATTTATTTGCCTATATGCGTTGCAAATTCTCTTATTAAGCCAATGGAATAAGTACAATTTGAATTTATAAAACAGACTGCATTTACTTTAAGTCGGCCACGGCCGAGAATCCGGTTTTAATTCAAAATTGGTATTCTATTGGCGGCCTCCTATTTTCCCTTTAAAACAATACGTAAAACATTGGAAAAACTATCTCAAAATATAGTAAAAATCACTAATTACTGATAATAAAGCTTAAAACAAAAAAAAGGAATGTCTGACCGTTCTAATATCAATCCCCGAAGGGTATTCACAGCAAGTAAGGTACTTTTAATATAAAATTGACGCTTCGACGGCGCAATCGCTACTGACGCTCATTGTGCGAAGAGTGAGTCTGAGTGGCGTAATCGGAAAGTAACGGTTTGTACATATAGAGCATGAACTAAGGTTGTAATTCGAGTGGCAAATTTGTCACTTCATTACGTTTTAAATGAACGCAAGCTAAAAATGTGCAGACGGCCGAAGTTTGGAGGGGGGGGGGGGGGGCGACGTATAGCGTATTTACCCTAGGTATTTATCTATATAATTATACAGGTTAGTTTATTTTTCTAGTTGCCAAATGATATGATGAACTATATGGAATATCATATTATGGGGACTGTATCAAAAATGCGCATGAAAACTGGTTGCATTCCAACGAAATTTGAGTGGCAAGAAGATAGAAGAAAACGTAGAAGCAGCATCACGGAACGGCCATGCATTTTGAAGCAACAAAAAATGATGACCGTTGCCGAGTGCCTGGATTTAGTGCCTGATTTTACTCAGATACAGGTAAAAAGTTTGACGTTTTACTAAGTTGTTTACCTGCTGCTACCAAAACGTACACAAAAACAATGGCGGACGTACTGAATGGCGTAATGGTTACGTAGTAACTATTTACTAATCTGTGGTAATGGTTTCTGGTGGTATTGGTGTTCAGTGTCACAAAACTAAATATATTAGTTTTAGTATTAAAACCCTGAAAATAACATTTATCTTAACATTTTATAACTACCTAACTGACCCGGCGGGCTCCGTAGATATACCGCCTTTTTAAGCTATTTTTTCCTTTCCATTTTTCCAAAACTATCAGAAACAAAGTTACCATGGAGTTCATGGACATAAGAAATACAGACGTGTAAAATGAAGGGTTGTACTTAGGTAATTATGTATTGTATACAAACTTACGCCAATGCGATGGATAGATTATCCGCGCGACTCTAGCCAGTTATAATAAATCTATGACTTATATTAGTCTATGACTCTAGAGCCGAAAAGGTTAAGAAGATATTACACAGGTATATACAGTATTCTTATGCAATATACATTTGTTATTCGAATTTGTTTATTATAATATAAAACATCACTTAGTAATTCAATTGTTTCTATTTATTGTGTGCTGGAGTAGCCGACACGGCGAACTTCGAACTGCCATTTTTAATATATAATTACTTTATTGTTTTAGTACTTTTATCATAACAACCTTCTCCTGACAATAACGACAACATTAAAGAAAGATTTATCACATTTGGTGCAGTCGTTTGAAAGTTATGCGCGTACAAACATTATTATGTGTGATTCATTTATATTACTTTATACTGGGTCAAAGATTACATGAATTCTGTGTACTGGGTGTAAGGGGCCGTTTTGCCGAAAAGATTTGCCAAAATTTCAATACCCAAACAAATTTTAGCAACCTTTTTTTGTCCACGGTCTGAAATAAAGTATTTTTATTTTATTTTTTTTTTTTTTTTTTTTTATACCATTGCAATATTTCGAATGATTTTATACGCATATTTTTATTAGGTAATATTTTTTATTTTTTCATTATGGCATTTGGTCTTTAATCAAATGATTTATTACAGCAAACAATCTTCAGACAATAAACATTTGGTGATATTAGTTTATTTATAGAAGTAAATAGAGAAGGTTAAAAAAATGGTTAGGTTAGGTTAGAACTGTGACCTCCTATGCACGAGCCGAGCGAGCGTAGCGGGCGGTGCCGCGGTAGCGGCCGGCGAGTGCCAGAAACGACTTGCATTAATAGAAAAAAGAGATTGTTTTTAATAGGTTATCCGGAACTGCACTATTTAGATTAGGATAATTATTGATTTTGCGTAAAAACTGTTATTCCAACTGAAATATTTGACTAATGAAACTTGGCAAATGAAATTACGCGAAAATTTTTTTGGGAAGTGAAAATTTGTCAAATTCCTTCCGGTCAAACAAGGGAGACCCGGGTGTAAGGGACGGTGTACCGAAAACTGATACCAGTGATAGGTACAGTAGGTACATTATACTGGGACCCTTGGCGGTCGAATTTTCCGAAAGAAATCTAAGAACTCGGCAATTTTCCAAAAAAATTGTCAATAGGGTATTTGACTAAAAAAATCGAATTAGTCCGTCAGTTAGATTATCGAAAAATATTGGATACGTATTTTTTGTTTTATCGAATCAGTAAAAAATTACGGAGATAAAACGCATCAAAGATGGAGAAATGTATAAGAGTGGGGGCTTGTAACGTCACTTGCCAGTAAAAAGTGTACTGGCAAGTGACGTCACACGAGTTTTCAGCGAAGTTTGTCGTCTTAATTTGTGTTTACGCGACTAAAAAAAATATACGTGTCCAATATATTTCGGAAATCTATCTGACGGACTAATTCGATTTTTGTAGTCAAATACCCTATTGTCCTATTGCGATGTAAATAGGACTGAACACACAAATTCGCTCTACCAGCTGTTACGGCCCTACAGCGGCGGGTGGTAGCGGCAGCACATGAGTAGATAAACGGAGCAGAGACAAAGCTTCATACAACAGCGCGATTAGCGCGAATCGATTGCTCTACTACAAGCACGCGGCGCATGTGTGCGTGACCACTGGCCGCGCTTGTCGCGTCACGCGTGGCGAGACTGGAAAAAACCGGTTTACGTTACGTAGGCACAGTCAGTTGAACGCAGTTGTCGCAGTTGACAATCTCAACTCAACAATAATTGTACGTTGCAAGTTTTAATATTTTAATGTGAAACGTGGTATTTTATTATTAAAAATGGTTGTTTATTGTACTGTGTGTATGAATAATACTAGAAGAACTAAAAATATATCATACTTTAATTATCCCAAGGAGTACAATAGGTAAGTAAATATTTGATTATTTATTACTTTTTACGCGACTGCGGTGAAGCCCAAAAGTTCATGTTCGTGTTATGTGTTCCACCTGTATGTTTATCATGAACTGGTGCTGCAGCCAGCACTGTCTCCTCACGAGGGAACTATTTAATGGTTAGTAGCAAGGACTCGAAACTTTGTATTTATGTTTATACTCTATTCACATTACGAAAAAATAAAAGGTAAACAAAGAAACCAATGATTCACAAACTTAAGGAGATAGCAGGATAACCAATCGGATAACCCGACCTAATCAAAAATGACTCCCTGTCATGCGAAATGCTTACTTTAGGTGTAATACTTAAGTTGCCAGGATAATCAATACCTACATAATTTTTTTAGAATCATGGGCATTTTAGGTTCTTTATCATGTAAAATACTTTATTAGCATAATCAAAATAAAAATCGTAATTTGATTTATGAATAATACAGGAAAAATAAATAGAAATAATATGCTGTACCATTTATAAATGAGGCCATGAGAACCATAGTGGCCTAACTACATTTTTTACAATATTGAGTTTATGATCTTTTCCAATTCAAATTGATCATTTTGATAGAACCAGAGTGGCCTAAAAGTGATACAACGAATATTCACTAGATGGCAACATAATCACTGTTACCGTTTTTAGTCTGCGACCTAAACTTGAAGTGCCATACTGGCCTAAATAAGAGAGGCCACTATGGCTTAAGCCCTCTAAAACTTCACTGTCATGATGAAATTAGTTAGGCTACTTTTTGACAGTCTGTTCATGATAAACATCATTATTCATACACTTCAGCTTGTTAATTCTTTGAGCTATTTCGATTTACTCGATTCTCTGTCGGATCACTTCATTACGAATTCGATCCTTCAGAGAAACTCCGAACATAGCCCTTTCCATAGCTCGCTGAGCGACCTTAAATTGGTGGACCAGTCACACCGTTAGTGTCCACGTCTCGGCCCCGTAAGTCATAAGGGCGGTTTCAGATTAGCGTATTTTCGGCGCATATACGGTCGTTTCAGCATACGCGCTTACACGTGCGCTACATTACGCGCTTCAAAAAACCAGACTCAAGTAAACGGGCTTGTTCGCTCGAATCGGTAGTAACGTCTTGTCAGTGTCAACATGGATTCATACGGCTCGTGTTTATACGAGCTTAGAAGCGCTTCAACGCTCGTACCGGTTGCGCGTGTACCAAAAGGCGCGCCTATACGCGCCGACATGCACTTCCAAAAACGAGCTTACACGCGCGTATAAAACGCTAATCTGAAACCGCTCTTAAGGGTAGGAGGCACTTGTTGAAGACCTTGGTCTTAAGGCTTTGCGGTAGGGGTGACGAAAAGACGTGACGGAGTTTCCTATATGGTGCCCAGCCGAGCCGTATATCTTCTGCCAGCCTCCTTCTCGAAGTTGTTTCTACCCAAATGCACGGTTTGCCCCAGGTAGACGTACTTCTGAACAACTTCAAGAGGGATCCCATTTAGGATAATCGATTCCGGAGAGACATGTTCATTGAACATTATCTTGGTTTTGTCCAAGTTCATCCGAAGACCGATGCGACCAGAAGAATCAGCTAGGCTGCTCAGCATATACTGCAAGTCCTGCACGCTTACAGCCACGATGACGATATCGTCTGCAGATCTTAGGTGTGAGAGGTCCTTTCCAGTGCAGCGTCTTGAACATATTCTTCATTGTATTTATGTACAATTTGGGGAAAATAACATCCCCTTGTCTCACACCTCGATGCAGGTGGATAGGTTCAGACTGCCCGTTCTATACTTGGACGTTCATAGTCGCGGCATCATACAGACCTCTCAGCACTTGGACATATCGCCAATCGACTTGGCACTGTTGCAAGGACTCCAGAACAGACCAGGTTTCAATGGAGTGAAAGGCCTTCTCATAGTACACAAACGTTAAACACAGGGACAGATTATACCCCTCTGTTTTCTGTGTCGTATCCTCCTAAAAAACCGGCCAGTTCGGGCGGCAGAAATTCGTAAAGTCTACGCGCGAATCGGTTCGTAATGACCATTGAGAACAGCTTATAGTCGTGGCTCCAGAGCGAGATAGGTCGATAGTTCTTCAAAGAAGTTTTGTCTCCCTTTTGGAAGAACAAAACGACAATGCTCTTGCTATTCCCTTGGAGTTCTCTCCGAGAAGAGGACAAAATTAAATATGCGCTCCAACGCATATTTGATTTTGTCCTCTGCAGCTCCAGCTGCACAAGTAGGTATACATTTACAGATTTGACTGGTATTAAGCTGGATCGTTAATACCCTGATGGAAAACCCATCAGCTGTGAGAAAAAAAGGACTTATTAGATCTTTTGCCTTTTTACCTCCAGTGCATCACAGCTTTTATATCAGTATCAAAGATAATGTGTCAGTAAGAAATAATCAAATAACATAGATGTTGAGGATGACAATGATAGTAGCTAAGAATACTTTTATTGTTAAGTGCACTTGCTGCTTATGTTGTTTTGTTTTATTTTTGAGCTGTTGTGTTTAATAAACAATTGGCCTAATAACCGCTTTATTCTTATCTATTTCTAAAAACCTACTGCCAAAGTGGCCTATCTGTGTATAAAATGTAGAAAAATAGCAATAAAGCTATTTTGTCACTACTAAAATCAAAAATTGGTACTTTAATAGGTCAAATAAAACAAAACAGTAATAAAAAGTATGTATTTAGAAGAGTGCTAGATGATTAAAAAAATACTGTTTTTATTTTCTATGGTACTCAAAAAGCTTGCCTATTGAATTAGGCCACTATGGTTCTCATGGCCTCAAATGTAAGGGACAGAGGCTCTAGAAAAAAATTACTTTATTGAGTCTTTCGCTAGGAATATTGAACTAAAATATCTACTTTTTTTGTAGGTAGGCGACATAACAAGAATTTATGGTTTGTTATATCTTATTTTTTCGTACCTTGTACAGACTATAGTTTTAACCCAAACTAAGCAGAGCGTGTAGGTACCTACTAGACAACTGATAAACATACTTATATACATATATTTTTTGTAAATACATACTTATCATTATACATATAAACACCCAGACCAAATCAAACATATTTTAATGTCTGACACAAATGCACACAAATGTTTGACTTAGCGGAAACCGACCCCGCGACCGGTGTGGCAGTCCGCTACACTAATCACTCCGCCATCTGGACGTCAACGTTGAGGATGTACTTACATAATATTGTCTTTTTTATAATCGTGTTTCGTTTGCATTATCATGTCATTTTTCTTTCAGACGACATGAATGGCTTAAAGCTGTGGGGCGTGACGATCTCCTACTAAAACTTGTTGATGATAAAACGAGACAGCAATACAGAATATGTGAGGAACATTTTGAGAGAAACTGCATCAAGTTTTCTAAAAATGGAAAAGTAAAATATTTGTTTGATTATGCTTTTCCAACACTCAAATTGCCGTCAAACGAAGTTGCAAGCTCTACTTCTATACAAGAAAGCGCTTCCCTAACGGTTAATTTGTTATCAAATACCGGTGTAAATTTTAACCAATTTGAGGATGTATTCGAACCAGAAAATCAGGTAATCCAACTTTTGCCAACTAGTGAAATACCTAAAATTAAATATTTATTTTGGAAGATCATACATCGCGTGGCATTCAAACAGAATTCGATAGGTATGCACCTTTCAGCAGACACTCCAAGAAAGCGAAAACTAGCACTTGAACTTAAGAGCGTTTACACCGGCTTTGCATACAAACTTTCAAGTCCTTATTTTTCTAAATGAATGAACCGATGTTAATAAAACTTCATACACTTATGTGTATGAAGTTTTATTAACATCGGTTCATTCATAAGCAGGATAGATACATATTATGTAGGTCTAAAAAATTAATAGAGAATATTTTAGAAAAAATGTGTTACATCTAAATTAGGCCGATTTTAAATTTTCCATAGAAACAGATATTTCCAATTATGTTTTTTTTAAATAAGATATTTTGAAAATATTTTCGATTAACTTTTTAGACCTATGTATCTTGCTTATGTACATATATAAAGTTTCATTAAAATCGGTTCATACATTTCGAAAAATAAGGACTTGAAAGTTTGTATGAAAAGCCGTAAAAGCCGATAATATAACTAAAGAAGACTTTTTAAAACTGTGCGATACGTTATTGACTAAAAGTATTACTCAATTCATTAAATAATTATAATAACAACAACCTTACAACACAACAACCTTACAACACAACAACCTTAGGGAATATTTTCTTAAGGGCAGCGTGGATGTGCATCGGGATGTGGTTGCAGTTGATGGTGGCCTCACCCTGCTCTCATTGGCGAAAGAGAACTGGCGCAGGCATGTAGCTTTAGGCGTTGACGAACGCAGGCTTGTATGGCAGAGCAAGGAGCTGCATGGTAGATTCTATCGGGCCCTTCACGGACCTGATGTGGATCTACCAGCTTCTGTGGCCTGGCTACGTTTCGGTAATCTCTTCGGGGAAACCGAAGGTTTTGTCTGTGCAATTGCAGATGAGGTTACCAAGACGAGAAATTACCGGAGATATATCATGAGGGACGGCACAGTAGACCTATGTCGGGCTTGTAATCGACCTGGTGAGTCCCTCAGACATATAGTCTCCGGATGTTCTCGTCTTGCTAATAGCGAGTACTTGCACAGACACAACCAAGTAGCCAGGATCATACATCAGCAACTGGCTCTGAGGTACAGGCTTGTGGACGTCGAAGTGCCATATTACAAGTACATCCCTGAGTCAGTTCTCGAGAATGGTCATGCAACACTGTACTGGGATCGATCTATTGTCACAGATAGGACTGTTGTTTGCAACAGGCCTGATATTGTGATAATAGATCGATCAGAGCGCCGCGCAATGATTGTCGACATCACTATTCCGCATGACGACAATCTCGTGAAAGCAGAAAAAGACAAACAAGAAAAATATTTGGACTTGGCTCACGAGATTGTCGATATGTGGGATATTGATTCGGCAATCATTGTTCCGATAGTTGTGTCCGTTAATGGACTTATAGCGAAAACCCTCGAACGCCATCTAGAGAGGTTGAAACTAGGCAGCTGGGTCAAGAGTTTGATGCAAAAGGCAGTAATTCTGCAAACGGCTCGCATTGTGAGGAAATTCCTATCTCTGGAGCCCTAACCGCCGGTGACTTGGATTCTATTCCCGTCGTCGGTGGGAATCTATTTTTATATTTTTAAATGTCATTTTTTGTTTGGAATGTTATATTTAAAAATGTAAAAAATAGGAAAATTATGTAAATAAAGAGAATAATAATAATATTCTACCACATTCACACAACACCATCTAGTCCCAAACTAAGCAGAGCTTGTACTATGGGTACTATAAACATACTTACATACTTTTTTTTTTAAATACATATTATACATAGAAACACCCAGACCAAGACAAACATCCATGTTCATGCACACAAATGTTTGACTTGTGCGGGAATCGAACCCGCTACCTTCGGCTTAGCAGCCGCTTACACTCCCGCTGTGCCAACCGGGTTGTCAAATGGAAAATAGATGTGAAGGCAGGTTGTAGTGGAAACTGGCATAGCCTGGCTTTTAAATTCTTTGCACTTAGTCTTTGTTACTCCGGTCCAGCAGCATACAGATTTCTTACAAACACATTTTTAGGGTTCCGTAGTCCACAAGGAACCCTTATAGTTTCGTCATGTCCGTCCGTCTGTCCGTCCGCAGCCTAGCTCAAAGACGCCTGCTGCTAGAAAGCTGATATTTGACATGAATATAGACATACGATATTGCAACAAAACTGTAGAATAAAATTTAGGAAAATAGTTTTTTTAAGGGTATCACCCCTACATATATAGTGGGGTTGAATTTTTTTTTGGTTGAGTACCCCATTGTGTGGGGTATCATTGGATAGGTTTTGAAAAAATATTATTAGTTTGCTCAAATCATTTTTCGATCAAGTGATTGGTTTGTCAAATATGAAGCTTTGAAGTGAAAAAAATTGTTAGAGTCAAGTGTCCCTCCCCCTCTGTCGGCTAAACTATTAATTTGGAAGAGGTGAAAAAAATCACAAATGTAGTACATATAACCAATTTAAAAGGAAAACTATCACGGCTAAGTAGACATCACTAGTTTGCGAGTAATCGTCGGTTAACTTATAAATACCTATTTCTGTGAGTTTACATTGGGAGCGCTGGCTTTATCTTAAAGATGCCCGTTTTTCAACTACGGAACCCTACATTGCGCGTGGCCCGACACGCACTTGGGCGGTTTTTTGTACCTTCCTTGGTCACCTTACAAAAGTTAGTTATGCCAATAGGCACTAAGGCAGACGAACGTTTGCTCTAAGTCTTCAGAAAACATGTTGGTCTATTCCTGAATATTTGTTAACAGGTGGCGTTAGATTATTGAAGTTATATCATAGAATTGATTTCGACAAAATGCCGCAAAATACACAAAGGCGAACGAGGATGAGACTTTATATCACATCTACAAACTTATCGCTTGTTTTTTTTTACTTTATTGTTCCCTTACTTGCCTCGCTAAACTTCAGGAACTGTAAGAAGTGTTACTGGATTTCTAATTTTAGTTTACAGTACAGGTTACACTTTCACCTTCAAGTTCCTCTACAAAGCTTTTAATTTGCTCTTTAGTGAGATTGTTTTGAGCCATCTTCTTCAAAAGATATTTGTTCATCGTGAAAATCGGAAATGATGGGGTACTGGAGTACCCCACGCTGGCTTTGCTTCGGTCTCACACAAACACGACTCGCGCTTGCTTGACTGATACATCGACGCGAACCGCCAATACCGCCATCCCACGCAAATACCCGGTAGCGCACAGATATCCTTCGCGAAATTCCCAATATTTTTATAATTTGTACCCCAGGGTACGGTTCTAGGGTTAAAGTATTTTTTCCTTGCATTTTCCAAAACTTTTCCAGAAAATTCCAAACAAAGTTACCATGGACATTAGAAATACAGACATATAAATTATGGGTTGTCTACTTCCTTACTTTATGATTACAACCCTACGCTAGTGCGATGCTTAGATTATCCGTGGGACTCTAGCGGCGAAAGTTCAAAGTTGTCTGTGGACGACACTTTGACAGAATTGACAGCTTTCAATATTTTGCTTCGAGGTTAGGGTGAAGAAATAAATAATTAATAAACATAAACAGATGCAAGATCACGACTACTTAAAGACACCTCGTGTTAGTAAAAGTAGAAACACAAGATATTGTTGCGTTCCTCAATGTCGTACTTATGGACGTCCGGGAATAAGTTTTCATTTGTTTCCAAAAGACATAACTATGAAGAAAAAATGGGAGGTTGCTTTAAACATGGGCAAGCCGGTTTCACCGACAATGAGAGTTTGTTCTCGACATTTTCTACCTTCAAACTTTTATCCAAACAGTAAGTAGTACCTACTTATACCCACGTGAGTTTTACAAGGAGAGTTTCTCGTCAGATAACGAGATGGATTTTCGTTCCAGAGACTAAATCAAAAAGTCAGAAGTTGTTTCGTAATGCCGTACCGTCTCTGAATATTCCTAAAATAAGCTCTGATAAAGAAGAATCTTTAGCCCAAAAAAGGAAATCAACCGCTCAAGAAAATAGGGCTCAAATCAGAAGCACGAAAATAGTTGTACCAAAGAAAGATGTTGAATTACCTATTGAGTACAATAATAAAACAGATAACAGTATTCATCATGTCATGCCTTCATCAAGGCAAGTCAATTTGGTGGATAACGGAAACTCCTGTCCTCAAGAAGATCGGAGTAAAGCAGACCATTGTGACAAGAAAGCTATGAATAAGTGCATTCCTTTCCGGGTAGGTGCTATCTTTTTATGCTTTACAAGTGTATTTACTTGCCATAAAAAAAATATTGCTTGGTTAATAATGTGCCTGTAGATGGCAATAGGCCTCTATTATATTGGGACCAAAACATAACTGGCAAAGTTTGGATGTGTAATACACCTCTGTCATCCTCTTTGGGGATAAAGGTGAGAAGTTATGTTATGTTAAATTAATTACTGATCATTTACAATATTACATTAAAACATTGTAGTACATAATAATAATTATAGTTACAGATAGCCAGTAGCCAGAGTTAAATACTTTAACATTTGTATTTATAGTATCAATTAGGAAAGATACAAATAGATTTAAAAGTAATGAATCAATTGACAAACCTTGAGAGATGAGGGGATGTATCCTAACCACCCGTTCTATCCCGGCTCTGGGGCACATGGGCAAAATTGTTGCTTATAGATCATGCCAATTAACAGGGCTGATGTCACAGATTGAGTGTTAACTGCTCCAGTCTGCTTTTAACAGGGAAGTAGCACTGATTAAGTAGCATAATTATTTTGTTTAATGACGGAGGAATTATTATTATTTTATTAATGTTATTAATTAATATTATCTAAAATCAAGACCTAAATGAGTCTACTGTATGCTTTCTAATCTGTCATGTAATGTAAAAAACATATAAATAAGCGACCACCAACAAAGGATTATTATTTTACAGGTATAAATTATTCTTATTACTTACATCAATTATTAGAATTTCTTTATTACAAAACATCATTAAGTAATTCAATTGGTTCTATTTATTTTGTACTAGCACGACACATGGCAAACTTCGTATCGATACCTATATTTATTTTTAAGTATTTGCTATTGTTAATTTGTTATCTTTTATTTCATAACAACCTTCTACTGATAATAACGAAGACATTAAAGAAAGATTTGATCAATTTTGTGCAGTCGTTTAAAAGATTTGTGCATACAAACATTCAGCTGATTCATTTTTCATTTTATACTACATTGTCTATGATATTCCCATAGTACAAACTGTTTAGTATGGCAATATAAAGAGTTGCGTGTAAAAAATACATATAAGTTCATATAAAAAATGATTTGTGTTTCGAACAGTGAACAATGCCAAAAAGACGCAAAGGGGCTAATTTGGGCCGGCATACATATGAAACTGCACGCAAGCGGAATAGTAGAGCCAAAAGAACAGAGGAACAAATCAAGCTAGAAAATTTTGTAGCGCGTTTGAGCATGGCGCGATTGCGTCAGGAACAATCAGAAAATGTACAAGCTGAATGTAATGAACTAAGAATAAAACAAGAAGCAAGCCCTTTCACAGTCGACGAACGCAGAGCATATTATGACCAACTATGGCAACAGGTACATTGATCATACAGGGTGTCACAAGACCCATTTCCAATCCGAAGTCTACTCGTTTCGGACATCATGCCAAGTCTTATTAAGTAAAAATAATACCTGGGAAACGAATATTTTTTAAGTTATCACATTGTTGAAGTCCCAATTAAAAGTGCACGCATCCAATCCTCGAAATACCTACTCTATCCATAGGTGCATTTGCAGGGTACATGGATAGATTTTATAGCTAATTAGAAAAATAATATGGGCCTATTGAGGCACTATACTATATCTCCTGAACCAGTAATTACACATGTATAGTGCGGATGTAAAAACAAAATTCGTAATGATTGGTACCTACATTAAGGGATTTCAGTTTTCGTTATGGGTGTTTTTACACCCCTTATACATGACGACCCGGTGGCGGAGTGGCAGTGTAACCGACTGCCACGCCGGAGGTCACTGGTTAGGTTCCCGCTCAAGTCAAACATTTGTGTGCGTGAACATGGATGGTTGTCTTGCTCCGGGTGTTTCTATGTATAATATGTATTTATTTACAAAATAAAGTATATGTTTTTCAGTGTCTAATACCCGTAGTACATAGATGTGGTTAGATATTATGAATGATTATACATCTGGTTCAGTCTCGCATTGTAGTATGCGCCCGATATTATGCTCATTCAAAAGTGGTTATTGGTGCTGTGGACAAGGAATGCCCGCATTGTCAAGCGGTCAAATTAAAAAATAGACAGCTGGGATGTGTCGCTCGTCAGGTGCAACTACCTGAAAAATAACAAAACCTGAGCCCACAGCTCACAAAAAATATACCTACAGATCATGGCGTCATCTGTCATACATATATTTCTGCTACGCGGAGTGTTTGGCTAATGTCATCTACTTAATTTATTGTAAAGAGACCATTGACTTATATAAGAGACGTTTCGAATGACAGAAACTCGACTGTGTACGCCAATTTTAAGAGACGTCGTTTTAATCAAATAAATGTTGGTAAATGATAAATCTACAATATCTTTAAATACTATATAAATATATTTTTCATTTACATGATATTTTTTTTACATAATTATTGACATAGCGTTTGCTCTAATTTTGGGAAAACAGCGTTGGCGTAAACTGGAAACATTTGCATATTTTTTACAGATTTTTTATGAACAATAAATGATTATGAAAATGCCATGTTTCGAGAATGTCAGGTCATCCTTCTATCTCCTAACTCCCAGTACGGGTCAGATGACCTCCGAAACACTTGGACACAACTGGACAAGTGTTGCTGATAGATAACAGTGGAGAGATCTCGAGAAGGCCTACGTTATGAAGCACGCCGCCCTACAAGACATTATATTTAAGACAAGGACCATAGAAAGAAGCTATGTTCGGCAATAATTAAATTTATTGTTATTTTACAGTGTACGTTCGCGCAGCGGAATGTTGTTGAATTTAAAGATTTTAATTATGCAGATATTTAGTGTATGGCGTCGTGTAATTGTGTATGGTAAAAAAAAAATTGTGCACGCAGCCATTGTGGAGAAATTCACCAAAAACTGATTCCGCTGGGCGAACGTTGTCCTGGCGGAACTTTTTTTAATCCATTGACTTTAGATGAAAAGAGATGTGTCCAAAAATTAGTGTGTATTTGTGTGTAATTGTGTATGTATGAATAAAATTAGTGCATGCATAAACTTCGGAGAAATTCAAGTTTCCGCTACGCGAACGTTTGGCCATTAGCTAGTTTTCATATAAAGCGCTTACATAGAGAGCTGTAGATTTTTACATACGTTGTTTTGAATTTGTTTATATTTGTTTAAAAAACAGATTTAGAAAAAATCGAAGGGCTTAAAAGATAAAAATATAAACGTAAAATACGCTTATTAGGTCTTAGTTCTTAAAGTATGCACTTTGGGGTCTAGATTTTCACGTTTATACAAACCTTGTAAGTGTCTGCAACATTTTGCCAAGTATTAATGATGTTCCGTTATTAATTAAAGAGTTATAGGACAATTTACCATGAAAAGATCACTGTTTACAAAGCAGTCAAATATCACGACGTTCTAAAGGAATTGCATGGTAAAATGTACGCCAATAATTAGTGTATTCATTCAACTATTCACATGCAAAATTTCATGTCATTAAATTCAGTAATTAAAGAAAAACAATTATAATACTGAGGAAGCATCGAAAACCTATATAACCCGACCAAGTTCGGATAGCTACAAAAAAGCGGCCGCGCAATATATTTAGGTAACATCCCAAAATTTATAGTATAATACCGGTATTGAATTGGTATAGGTGATAACACAATTGTTGTTTCGATATAATTTATAGGTCATTTACTTTTGTACACCTACTTTTTTTAATGTATTCGACTATGACAGAAAGTAGGTACTATTTACGTAGGTACTTTATTTAAGTATGCGCTTAAGACTTGAGATATAATCTAGATATATTATTAAAATTTAAGACAAATAAAATTCATACAGCTAATTTCTATTGAAGAGTTCACGGATCAGAATTCTAACTATAGACCTCTTAGGGAAATTAAATAATTACCACATGTAAATAATACTGTTTAGGTAAATATTTATCATATTGTAGCTTATTACACTATTTAACCAATGGACTAGGTATGCACGAGCGTTCCCCTTTGCAACTTTAGTGGATCAAACAATCTAATAACTTAAAAAAAACTACTTCTTGAATCGATTTTTTAATTTATGTATACCGTTGTACATGTAGTGACTTATGTATGTGGGCGTGTCCCCCGCGCCCCACCAAAATATGCAGAATTATTTTGTTCAAAGCGGTACGCTAGTCCTTTGGTTAAATAGTCTAAGTATTGTAGTGATGAATTGATCAAAAATATTCTAGTGTGAAAAAATAGACAACGGGCTGCGCGCAACCAGCGATAGGCGGCTTCCCGCTTGAAACGGTACTTCCATCCTTGAAGAAAAGAGAGGGCAATATGTTTATTAAACTAGTTTTAGTTAAAACACACTTAAGTCCATTGCTGTCGTTGCAAGCGTTTGTTAACGTTATTATAATTACATAATTATGTAATATGTAATTAAAAATATTTTTGTACACGGATATTTAAATACTTGTTAATTGAAGATTTATTTTTATCGTATTATTAGTATTTTTATGATAGTGGCGTTATTATTTAAAAAATATTTTTAATTCAAGAAATGCAATTGTTTTATTTTTTCCTAACGCTTGTGTACGCAACTGTATCATATTAATAAATATTGTATTGGAAGGTTAAGAACGTTTCTTAGATATATGGCACGGCCGCTTTTTTGTAGCCATCCGAACTTGGTCGGGTTATGTAGGTTTTCGATGCTTCGTCAGTATTATAATTGTTTTTCTTTAATTACTGAATTTAATGACATGAAATTTTGCATGTGAATAGTTGAATGAATACACTAATTATTGGCATACATTTTACCATGCAATTCCTTTAGAACGTCGTGATATTTGACTGCTTTGTAAACAGTGATCTTTTCATGGTAAATTGTCCTATAACTCTTTAATTAATAACGGAACATCATTGATCCTTGGCAACATGTTGCAGACACTTACAAGGTTTGTATAAACGTGAAAATCTAGACCCCAAAGTGCATACTTTAAGAACTAAGACCTAATAAGCGTATTTTACGTTTATATTTTTATATAAACGTGAAAATCTAGACCCCAAAGTGCATACTTTAAGAACTAAGACCTAATAAGCGTATTTTACGTTTATATTTTTATCTTTTAAGCCGTACAATTTTTTCTAAATCTGTTTTTTAAACAAATATAAACAAATTCAAAACAACGTATGTAAAAATCTACAGCTCTCTATGTAAGCGCTTTATATGAAAACTAGCTAATGGCCAAACGTTCGCGTAGCGGAAACTTGAATTTCTCCGAAGTTTATGCATGCACTAATTTTATTCATACATACACAATTACACACAAATACACACTAATTTTTGGACACATCTCTTTTCTTCTAAAGTCAATGGATTAAAAAAAGTTTCGCCAGGACAACGTTCGCCCAGCGGAATCAGTTTTTGGTGAATTTCTCCACAATGGCTGCGTGCACAAATTTTTTTTTACCATACACAATTACACGACGCCATACACTAAATATCTGCATAATTAAAATCTTTAAATTCAACAACATTCCGCTGCGCGAACGCACACATTTCACAAGCTTTTTTTTTACTTTCACCTGCTCTGTTTGTAACGAAACCTTGCAAGATAAATTTGACCCCTTTCCAGGCTTTCCATTGAGCTGGAGAGTGCCGGTGACCCCATCCCCTTTTCCATCTCCTCATCTCACTCCACCACTAATCCTTTTTCCCATGCCAGAGGATACTTGTGACTCCTCTGGTGTTGCTTGTGTCCATGGGCGGCGGTACTCTCTTGCCATTAAGTGATTCGTCTGCTCCTTTGTCGCCTATTGCATAAAGAAGAAATTTAGACTATTGCCTTACTCAACTCATAATGAGAAGAGGCTTATGCCAAGCAATGAGACATATTATAAATGAGGCCGATGATGATGAAAGACTTCTAAACCGCTTTATGTTTTTTAGGTATCTGCTGGCAGTTCCACATCAGCTGCAGAGAAACGACACGACATTCCTGAGGTAATTTATCCAACATACATATATATACTCACGCCTGTTTCCCGGAGGGGTACGCAGGGACTATGGACAGGGCCGTTCCGACCCAATGCAGCGCCTGTGTGCGAAATCTATGAAGCGCCTGTGCAGTGGCGTAGGGCGGATGACCTTTTTTTTTTTTCAGTCGTTACCTAACAATTCCGGCCTAAATTTAATTTTATATTTGCCCTTCCTACTCCACTGCGCCTGTGTGCGAAATCTGTGCAGCGCCTTTTTTGACATCCTTTTTCAAAAATAAGTGTTATAATTAACGCATATCTCGGCGCGCGGCGCCCCTGTCACCCTGGCGCCTGTGTGCGCCGCGCACATTGCACATAGCGAAGGTTCGGTCCTGACTATGGAACACAATTTGCAACGATTCTGACATATATCTCTTGCTTCATTCACTCCCATTAAAGTCCTCATGCATGCTCTTCTGTTTGGGCTACTTCTAACGTGTCTTGTTTTTAGGGTGTCTCCAATCCAGACGAGAACGTCCACCTAGGTCTTCCCCTTCCTCTTGACTCTTGTTCCATTCGAACTTGCCATTAACATCTGCTTGGTCAATTAATCCATAATTATCTTATATACCGTGTATTACAAGGCAGCGTTTTCCTGATAAGTATGCACACAGGCCATGACAAAGAAGCTTCATAAAGCATTACTATCTAAAAAAATAAAATAAAATTTTCGATCAGCTCTTTCGTGAAAATCAATAATTCACAAAACTACTTACAACATGGCGATCCATGCGTAGGGTCGACATACTTTATTTACCTACAAACTAGCTTAACTACCGACCACGTCACCAACTCACCACAGAATAGATAGTACTAACGTAACGCCACGTTGAAGTGCTGTGAAATGTTGATTTAGATGAAAATGCTTGGAAATAACATAATTTTTTACTATATTTGCATGCACAAATGCTACCTATAGCTGCAATATTACGGTGTGAGTGCATACTTTTCGGAAAAGCACTGTGAGAGTTGTGGGCCTGTTGGATCAACTCGTAAAATGCTAGTCAAATCTCCGCCATTCTCCGGGAGTAGTTAATCGGTCAGGTCCTCCCCTCTCTCCAGGGTAGTGTGTTGATCACTCGCGTGTACCACTACCTGTGTGGCGAGTACGAGCAGCTGAAGGCTCTGTGTCCTGGCTGCGACCTGGCGCCGCTGTCTGACGTGTCTAACTAACAGTGCTCCCCCCCTCACTGCAGGGTAGAGTGTTGATCTCTCGCGTGTACCACTACCTGTGTGGCGAGTACGAGCAGCTGAAGGCTATGTGTCCTGGCTGCGACCTGGCGCCGCTGTCTGACGTGTCTAACTAACAGTGCGCCCCCCCTCACTGCAGGGAAGAGTGTTGATCTCTCGCGTGTACCACTACCTGTGTGGCGAGTACGAGCAGCTGAAGGCTCTGTGTCCTGGCTGCGACCTGGCGCCGCTGTCTGACGTGTCTAACTAACAGTGCGCCCCCCCTCACTGCAGGGTAGAGTGTTGATCTCTCGCGTGCACCACTACCTGTGTGGCGAGTACGAGCAGCCGAAGGCTCTGTGTCCTGGCTGCGACCTGGCGCCGCTGTCTGACGTGTCTAACTAACAGTGCTCCCCCCCTCACTGCAGGGTAAAGTGGTGATCTCTCGCGTGTACTACTACCTGTGTGCCGAGTACGAGCAGCTGAAGGCTATGTATCCTGGCTGGGACCTGGCGCCTCTGTTTGACGTGCTAGCTCGGACTGCGCGAGCCACCGGCGTCTCGCAGGAAGTCGTGACGGACATCTTGCTGGAGGAGAAACGTACCCAGCAGCCGCCTGTTTCTGATGATGATGTCAGGTATGTTGCTCTTTTAGAATCTTCAGATAAAATCAAAAAGAAGTACGACTACGTTGCGAGAGAAGAGACAAGGATAATCTCCAGTTAATACATCACCGTGCGCTAAAAGTTAAACCACTTACGCATATACAAAAAAGTGGATTCACTTTTAATTCATAGTGAGTTATCTAACTAGAGTGTATCTACCATCTTGACTTGCCGCTGGATTCAATCTCCGATGTGTCCATGGACTTGGAGACGAATATTTGACAGAAGCTCCATACAAAATCTGTCAATTTTCCCATCCGTAGCCGCTTGGTGTCGTGCTATCCACATAGGTAAACCCCGTGGAATCCGCACGGCGCGGAAGCGCGTCAATTATTGACGTGAGCAGCGATGGGCTGACAAAGAATACAAAAAAGCCCACATGGGTACGACGTGGAAGGCTAACCCCTTCGGTGGTGCATCTCACGCTAGGGACATCGTCCTGGAGAAAGTTGGTGTTGAAGCCAAACAGCCCAACTCTGCCATTCGCAAGTGTGCGTGTGCAGTTTATCAAGAACAGCAAGAGGGTAACAGCCTACGTGCCCCGGGACGGTTGTCTCAACCACATTGAAGAAAACGACAAAGTACTAGTAGCGGGCTTTGGTCTTCAGGGTCATGCCGTGGGTGGCATTCCCAGAGTTAGATTCAAAGTCGTAAAGGTCGCCAATGTTTCTCTCCTAGCCTTATACAAAGAGAAAATGAAAAGGCCACGATCATGGGTGAGCTACACTGTGCTAAGTGACCTGCTGCGGCAAAGCTGTGTTGATATGTACCTCAAATCTCCAAATCTATGGAAAAACGTATACTGAGAATTCTAACGTTGGTCTGATCAAGTCAAGTTGCACACACCACATCCCCTGTCAATAGTTCACCGTGCGTTAACACTTCAACCACTAACATATATTAAAAAGTGACTTCACTTTTTATTCACAGAGCGATATCTATCTTATTTTAGTTTATCTGTGGTATGAACGTGTGTATTTGCTTGAAGCGTGTATGTACTATTTTTGTTTGATCTGAGTCGAAGAAAGCGTTACTAAGTTTTGTTTTAATTGACGAATAGTTTCTGCAGTAACTTCTTACGAATTAGAATTTAGTATAATTTTGAACTAGTTGTGTATCATAATTTATAATATCATTATTGGTACCCTAGACAAATGATTGGTATCGTTTCGCTATACAGAGCGAGACCAATCATTAAGTAGTCTATGATTGGTACCTTACTAATAACATAATTCCGGTTTTGCCCGCAGTCCGATGGAGGAGGAACCAAGTGAGGGCGAAGATATCAAGACACAGGACGACCAGTGAGTATCAAATTATAGTCTCTTCGAAAAGTATTCGACTTACTGTCATATTTCCCATTTGATGCAAATATTCGTAATTACCTATATGACGCTGCCGGCTATGTTTCACTTTCCGAAGTAATCAAGGCAGTCAGTTTTTTAAATTGACCTTCTTTTCTTCCTATGGAGGCGAGTTTGCTTTGCGCTTGAAGATCCTATCGCCATCGCTGACTCTGTTATTGACGTGGTGCTGCATAATATGGAACTTTTCATCCCAAATTCAGTAGTACCCGTTAGTGGTAAGTAGTTTCTGTCCGTCTGCAAGGAGGCTTCTGACCTCAAGCAAGAAAAGTACCAAACATGGGCCTATGCCGTTTCGGCCAAGGACCCAAAAGTGAAGCTCTACAAGAAAGAGTATAACTACGCCACCAGATCCTTCAAAAGAGCTGTGGCCAAAGCGAAAGCGAAACATACTAGCAGAATTGGCGAGAGACTAGCTCGATTGCCCTCGGGTCCACAAGCTTTTTGGTCTCTTGCCAAAGCTGCTGAAGATAACTTCTGTCGGCCTTCCTTTCCACCTCTGCGCAGAGAAGACACATCATTGGTCTATGATGCAAAACACAAAGCCGATCTTCTAGGGCAGGGGATTCCCAAAACGGTCGAACCGATATCGACCACTTTGGGACCACTTTAGGAATCTCTGTTCTAGGGTGTATTTTTGCTTCTAACTAGACTTTAGACGACGGAAATATATTACCGCCGACCATCACGCGGCTTGAGGGCTCTATGTCAGACGTTCAATTAAGCGTTAAATCTGTTCGTAGAGCTCTCCTCTCCTTGGACGTTCAGAAGTCGAATGGGCCAGATGGTGTTCCTCCCATTGTGCTGAAAGTTTGCAAGTTTAGCTCCTGAGCTGGCTCCAGTCTTGACCCGTCTTTTCCGGCACTCCTATTCGACTGGCATTGTGCCTTCGTTATTAAAGACTGCTACAGTGCACCCGATTCTCAAAAAGGGCGTTCGCTCTGTTCCAAGCAACTAAAGGCCTATACCTGTCACTTCTTTATTCTCAAAGATAATGGAATCCATCATTAACTGCCAGCTCCTGCGATATATAGAGGAGCACCATGACTGCCAGTACCGCTTTCGCCGCGGCAGGTCAACTGGTGATCTTTTAGTGTACCTGACACATAGATGGGCGGAGGCAATTGAGAACAAGGGGGAATCCGTAGCGGTCACGGTTTGGATATGGCGAAAGTCTTTGACTGAGTCTGGCACAAGGCGCTATTGTCGAAGCTTTCTTCCTATGGGCTGCCTGAGAATTTATGCAAATGGGTACCTTTCTTTCGGAGCGTAGCATTAAAGTCGTAGTTGACGGTTCATGCTCTGACCGTGAATGCTGGTGTCCCTCAGAGCTGTGTACTATCGCCAACACTGTTTCTTCTTTAAATCAATGATATGATACAAACCAGTGACATACATTGCTATGCAGATGACAGCACTGTCGATGCTTTGTGCTCTGGTAGTGCTAAAATATCTCATTGAGTGTCGGAACAAACTTGTGTCTTAACGGAAACAACACTCGAACTGGTCTCCGATTGGGGTCATCGTAATCTGGTCACTTTTAACCCCAAAAAGACACAAGTTTGCGCGTTTACCGCAAAAAAGACCCCCTTTGTAGATTCTCCAATATTTCAGAGCACTTCCCTTGATATTAAGCTGGTCATAGGGATTCTCGGAGACGAGATAACGCGAGACGTCCAATTTCGCGGTTTTTTGGAAGATAAGGCTAAACTAGCCTCCAAAAATTTGGGTGTCCTCAATAAAGCAAGAAGATGCTTATCGCTATATCGGTGCAGCGCATCTTGCTCTTGCAAAGCTCAAGTTAGGCCCCACATGGAGACTGCTGCCATCTTTGATCCGTGGCACCACAATACCAACTACTTCCATTTGACCGTGTCCGAGCGGCTCGAGTCAACGACGACGCGGTCCTTACAAACCGGCTCGACCATCTTGACCTGCTTAGAGATGTTGCGTCTCTCTGCGTTCTCTATCGTCTGTATCATGGGGAGTATTCTAAGGAGTTGTTTGGTCTGATACCCGTTGCAGAATTTCACCACCGTACAACTCGCCATAAATTAAAATTCCACCCTCACTACCTTGATGAGTGGCGTTCTTCTACGATTCACATGCCATTTCTGCCTCGTACGACCACACTGTGGGGTTCCACAGTGTGGTCGTACGAGTAGTATACCGCTGCAGGTAGCTGGTTAGCTACCTGCAGCGGTATTTCCAAAACAGTTCGACATTGGAATCTTCAAGAAGCGAGCATATTCTTTTTTAAAAGGTAGGCAACGCGCTTGTGATGCTCCGGGCATTGCAGGTGTCTATGGGCGGCGGTGATTACTTACCATCAGGTGACCCGCTTGTTCGTTTGTCTTCCTATAAAAAAAAGTTGTCTTGAGAACCCTCGTTCCACTTGGTCCATCGTAGTACCGGTAATTTGAGCATCGAATTTGAGCCTCCTAGCATATCCTTCATTCTTTCTTTAAGTCACCGACATAGCTCTTCGAATAGACAGGCTAAAGTAGCAATGGGTAAGGCACATAACTCGTAGAAGCGATGGCCTTTGAGGCAGGAGGGCTCTGGAGTGGCAACGACGCCGCAGGGGGAGGCCTCCCGCAAGGTGGGCCGACGATCTGGTTACGATTGCAAAAGTACAGCACCTAACAAAAGTTTAATTGTTATGTATTATTAAAAACCTGGCGATGAAAAAGAGTGACCGTGAGTTTTATTGCCCGTTTTTTCTCATGGTTCTACGCCCTTGGTTTGCGAACTTGGCAGTAAATGTAAATGTAGAAGCTTAAAGTAATAATGTTTCAAATTTGACGCTCATAAGTGTCACTTTGTGATCTAAATGAATAAAGGATTTTGACTTTGATTGCGTGAAGCGGTAGGATTCGGGCGGCTCAATACAGTTCTATCTGGAGAACCTTGGGGTAGGCCTTTGTCATGACGTGACATGATAAGCCTATCCTAAACTTCCTTCTGCATTCGCGCCCACTAAAAAGAGCCGTGATCACGCAAGAATGTTTCTTAAGACGCTGACAACAGCCAAATGGCAAAAAAAGGCTTGTCTCAAACAATTTTTTTGCTAAATCTATAAAGTTTGTGACGGCGGAAACATATGTTAATCATGTACATATTTCTGAGAACACTGTTGTATTCACGTTTTTGAAAAGTTTTCTCGATACAAAAAAATAGTAAACTAACCTCTTAAAATTCTCTTCCAACAAAAATACCTGTATTACTTATCAACGAACGTTGGTACAATTTATAACAATAATGTACCATATTTAAATACAAAACTTGGTTGTTTTTTATTTTTCGCTACTCAACAATTTATTAAGTATTTAATTTTTTTTTATGGTTTGTAAAAAGATCTGAACGTCCCGTCATCGTCGTGCTTCTCTTTCTTATGTATACAATCCGACAGTGACAGCGGCGTTCTGTTGTCAGCGCCTTAAACTGATACTGGTAGAAGATACATGCTGAAGTCCTGTTACTTAGACGTCTGTTTTGTGTGCAGGCTTATCACCGAGATACCAGTTCAATATGAGGAGACGCAGCAAACAGCGGTCGAGTAAGTCATGTATTTATTATGTACAATCAAACAAGTCGGCGCTGGACCAGTTTGAAAAAAAAACTCTTGGCTTGCTCATAGAGTCGAGGCACACTAGAAACTGGTTTTGTATACGAGTGTCAATGTGCGTGTAAAGTAGCACTGGAAGCGTGAATTGTTAGGTCCCACGTAATAGGGGACGAGCCTATTGCCGTTACCGGGCACATCACCAGACTCCGTGCTGCTACTGAGAATTCGGAAAAACCCAGTAACACTTTTGCCCGACTCAGAAATCGTACCCGGGACAGCAGTCGCATACGCTATGTACTAGACCACGGAGGCTGTCATATACATTTATATGTTCTTCTTTACAGAGAACAAGCCGAAGAGCAAGTGATTGAAACGATAAAAGTGGAAATATATGAAGACGAATACCAGTAAGTTCCTTCATCATCAGCCCTGTGTATAACTGTCCCACTGCTGGGCACGGGCCTCTTCCGAGCCGCCACGCTAGCCAAGTGCGGGTTGGGAGACTTCACATGTGTTTTGAGAACACTGTAATTCTCGAGTGATAATTATTTTTTATTCTGAGAAAGTGTCGATGACGCGAAAAGACCGTTCACAATGTCTGAGAACAAAAGTTTTTCACAATATCTCAGTACAAAATATACATACATAGACTCACGCCTGTTTCCCGGAGGGGTAGGCAGAGACTACGGAACGCCATTTGCAACGATCCTGACATATCTCTCTTGCTTCATTCACTCCCTTCAGATTCCTTATGCATGCTCTTCTGTTCAGGGTATTTCTAGCCTGTCCTGTTTTTAGAATGTCTCCAATCTGGGGGGCTATTCAGAATCGTTCGATATCTCATTTGACATTCGATTCCGTTAATTGTCAAACGGGCTACCTCATTTTTTGTCAAAACTATCGCATTTTCTATCAATTTTATGTATTCAGTATGTAGTAAATTAATAAATAAACCGAATTCAATGAATATTTGTTCAAAATATCTCTGATAGGCGGCTAAAAGACGAGGACAATAATTTGACATATCGTACGATAACTTATCGTGACATTCTGAATCGGCCTGCTGGTCAGAGAACTTCCCCTTCGTCCTGTCCCTTCCACACTTGCCTTATATATCTGCTTGGTCAGTTGTTCTTAAAAGTTGTTCATAATGTCAACACATCATCCTTTAAGAGATTTGCACTATACTTGTGGGTTCCAACGCTGCCTGATAAGTTACCATTCAATTAATTTGTGAGATAGCTTATACAATTTCGGTCCAGCTTTGTATTTATCTAACTGTAAAACCTATCCTGAGGTTATAATGTGCGTTAGGGTTGAGCTACACCTATCAGCACCGCATCGCACTTTCCTATGCTTCTATCCTTTTCTGTCACTTAGGATCGTCATTTACTAGAGCGAGAAAGAGAGAGGGAACGCGTCAGCACGATCGATTCCGCGGCGTGCTGACGCGTTCCTTCTCTCTTTCTCGCTCTAGTGTGAGCTAGTATTGTGTTGTGATGTAGGTGTGTAGGCAAATGTGTTATCTGTCAGATAGTGGATCTGGAGGTTGTAGTATAACTAGTTTTGTTGTGTGGTGTTGTAGATGTTCGGCGGGTGAAGCGGCCGGTAATGACTCGCATGTGACCGTCAAGACAGAACCGCCTGATGAACAACTGACACTGTGAGTATAATTCTATCACTACACGTTTCTCTATAATTTATTAATGTATAGCAGAATAAAATCATTAAAATCAGTGTTTTAATTGTTTTGATCTATATTTTAAACTTTAAAAAAAAGTAACTAAATAGTAATTGTTGGGTTAAAACCAAAGTCGAAAACTGTTTAATCATTAGATAAAATTTTAACAGAAAATCGACTTCAACTTTCCTCACAATTTTATGTGCCCAACGAGTATCATCGTTCAGGAACCCGGGGCAAAGAGCTCAGATATTTACATAGAGGCGCATTCCCTATGGGCGCTCTGAAGACTAACTTTCTGTGACCCACATTGCCGCTTGGCGGCGTGGCAGTCGCGCTGTGACAGCTGTCTCTGCGAGAGCAAGAGAGACGAACGTTCCTCGAGTGTATCTTAACGACGAGAGCAAGAGAGACGGAGAACGACGCCAGCGCCGCCAACGGCGCCAACTACGAACTAAACTGTAGACAGTCCCGAAATTGTCCGTTCCCTTGGAATCGGCACACGAAATCCTTAAGAACTGCGCTTCTATGTAAATCTATATTCATTGGCCGGGGTCCGCTTACTGGTCTTACCAGATATGACAGAATATCACCTTTTCCACAGAGCGATTGCCGTCTGATCTCCGCAGCCCAAAGGGATTGCGATAATCTATGGTTTAAACCAGTATCAGTCAATTTGAGGGTTATCAGGTTAGACTAGACCGAGGTTCCAAGATGGAAGTCTTGGATGCTGCAGAGATAATGATGATGATGATGATGAACAGATATAATGATATGTTTGTGTGCAGGAGCAGCGTCCCTTCTGTCGACCCCCTCGCAGCCGAGGTACCGCACGCTGAAGTTAAAGTGGAGCCACACACCGAATACCCGAGCGAGTAAGTAACTACCTACACTCTTGTGTCGACCCCCTCGCAGCCGAGGTACCGCACGCCGAAGTTAAAGTGGAGCCACACACCGAATACCCGAGCGAGTAAGTAACTACCTACACTCTTGTGTCGACCCCCTCGCAGGCGAGGTACCGCACGCCGAAGTTAAAGTGGAGCCACACACCGAATACCCGAGCGAGTAAGTAACTACCTACACTCTTGTGTCGACCCCCTCGCAGCCGAGGTACCGCACGCCGAAGTTAAAGTGGAGCCACACACCGAATACCCGAGCGAGTAAGTAACTACCTACACTCTTGTGTCGACCCCCTCGCAGCCGAGGTACCGCACGCCGAAGTTAAAGTGGAGCCACACACCGAATACCCGAGCGAGTAAGTAACTACCTGCACTCTTGTGTCGACCCCCTCGCAGGCGAGGTACCGCACGCCGAAGTTAAAGTGGAGCCACACACCGAATACCCGAGCGAGTAAGTAACTACCTACACTCTTGTGTCGACCCCCTCGCAGGCGAGGTACCGCACGCCGAAGTTAAAGTGGAGCCACACACTGAATACCCGAGCGAGTAAGTAACTACCTACACTCTTGTGTCGACCCCCTCGCAGCCGAGGTACCGCACGCCGAAGTTAAAGTGGAGCCACACACCGAATACCCGAGCGAGTAAGTAACTACCTACACTCTTGTGTCGACCCCTTCGCAGCCGAGGTACCGCACGCCGAAGTTAAAGTGGAGCCACACACCGAATACCCGAGCGAGTAAGTAACTACCTACACTCTTGTGTCGACCCCCTCGCAGCCGAGGTACCGCACGCCGAAGTTAAAGTGGAGCCACACACCGAATACCCGAGCGAGTAAGTAACTACCTACACTCTTGTGTCGACCCCCTCGCAGCCGAGGTACCGCACGCCGAAGTTAAAGTGGAGCCACACACCGAATACCCGAGCGAGTAAGTAACTACCTACACTCTTGTGTCGACCCCTTCGCAGCCGAGGTACCGCACGCCGAAGTTAAAGTGGAGCCACACACCGAATACCCGAGCGAGTAAGTAACCATCACTTCTATTACAGCTCTCTCTCAGTAGTCCAGTGCTGGACATAGGAGTCTCCTAATCCCATCATAACAGCATTTCGTGGGCATCGTAAAGGGTGACTTAGGAAAAATACACTAAGTATATACTTAGTATCTTTGCAAGAGACTAACAACAGCCTTGTGAGTCGATAGCAGGATTTGGTTTACTATATCACGCTGTCCACCTGGGTTGGCATAGCGGTTAATGTTAAGTTGTCCGTCTCTTCCCGAAGATAATAATATTTTGCTTTGAGTATATTCCTTAATCGCGTCTTATGAAAACAACAGAATGAAATCGGAAAGTGACATTTTGTATTCTTAATTCGTCACCATACGAAGACGTTCAGAGATTATCCATATATGTAGGTAGACTACTGTCCCTATCATCAAAAGAAACCCATCATCATCATATCAGCCGAAATACGTCCACTGCTGGACATAGGCCTCCCTCAACGCTCTCCACATGAACCGATCTTGGGCCCATATATAATATTTATTTGTCTGTCTGTAGTTTCAAAACAGCTGTTTTTCATTATAGTTACACGACACCAAGACAAATAAACTTTATAAAAAATATTATGTTATATCAAAATATTATTATTTTCAGATCGTATCCCAGCGACAATTCCGGCGACAGATCTCCGTCGACACGCGACACGAAGCGACAGAAACTGGGCACCTAGCTTACTTTATGTTAACATTTAAGTAGGTACTAGGTATTATTATTACTGAAGTTGTGATTATTAAAATAAGTTTTTATAGCAAATTGTGTTTCATTTAAAGCCAAGATTATTTATTTATTAATTCAAACGTCAGTATACTTAGAATCAATACTAATAAGTTATTAGTAATAACAAATGACTATGAACTTAGAGTACATGTTATGATTAGTCTTGCCAACGTTTTTACGTGCCCTCTGAAGCACCATAGCGTACTGATGTTAATATCGCATCCACGTGTTGACCTCTGGTTTTTTTTATAACCCTATCAAACCTAACCTCAACAAGCGTTCGCATGCGCAAAAAAAATATTTTTGGTACTAAACTTCTGTTTTGCGAGACGAAACCTATATTGAAAGCTCGTGCGGATTGTGTGCATTGTAATAAAAAAATGTGTAGGCATCGTACGATCAGTCAGTCGCGCTGGCGGTGACGCCAACGATGGCTGCAATTTTTGGCGCTCGCGACTCGACAGGCACGTACTGATATAAGTACATTGTTTATTTATTATTATTGTTGTTTTACAACTAATATTAAAAAGTTCATGTTATAATTAAAGTGATTACGTAACAAGTATTTGATTCAAGAAGGTATTCACCTGATTTTGAGGAGTTAAAAACAATACGCACGATCGTAGCAGTCCGGTTTTTATTAATGTTTTAATACACAAAAATGCACGCTTGTGCATGTTATTATGTTACTTACTTTTAATGATAATTTAGTACATAAATAATATACAATACCGCTATTTTTACATTACAGAAGTACAACTACCGTATGACGCTATACTATTCATATTAGGAGATGGGAACGACTCTGACATTGAGGATATTTTCGACGAACACTTTATTGAAGATGATTTAATTGAAGGGTTTGATAGAGACGAGTTTGGCGACCATCTGCAGTTTAGTAAACCTGAACCAGGGCCAAGTGTCACTAGTAATTAGACAGCTTCACAAGTTAACGAGCCACACCAAGTCGAAGAGGCCAAAACAGAGGCAGGAGACAAACAGGATATCCTGACAAAGCACATTACTTCCCATCCCTATCACTCCACAATGTTAGGACACTAACGGAATAATTATTTTAATAGGTACCACTACAATACTGCTTTTTATCAGTTCGGTGCGGATTGTAGGGGAGACCGGGTACAAAAGTAACGGCGGGTAGAAAGTAACAAACGCCCTGTAGGTATATCCAATCATCAAAACATCGCGTCGCTGCCATCATATGATACTCGGGTACACCCCGCTCCCCTGCAAACAGTTGCCGTGCGCGCCACGCGCTGTAAGGTTGTGTGAGAAGACCCTGCGTGAATTTACTGCTCAAAAGTAAGTTTTTTGACATTTACTTATTTGATGTTTACGTATAGCTAAAAGTATGATATCAACACGAATATTTGCATATAGTTTCTTGATAAAATTGATCGTTAAGTGTTTTAATCCGTTTTTGTCTATCACGTTTCGTTTTAAGGTTATATTTCATATTTTAACGAAAATGAGGTAGGGTACAAAAGTAACATAGCTATATGGGTACACAAGTAACATGTTACTTTTGTCCCCTTATGGATTTATCAAAGCAAATTATTTATGAGTGTTTTTATTTTATCAGAATGCTGCGACAACGCATTAGAACTACCACACGATGAGGGAATACTGACATGGAAGTATACCGAAAAGCTGCAAAAGAGCATTTAGAAGACGGCGAAAAATTAAGAGCTTTGGCAAAATGTGGTCACATGCTGAATGCGTCAATGACGAGAGAAATTATGTGTGCCATAATTGTGAGTCTGAATAGAAGACTGAAATTGCATAGTCCTATTATCTCTGATAATTAAAAGATCTCATTATGTAGGTACTTAAAATAAGAATAATTAGAAAGAGACTTTAATAATGTTGATTTGTTTTGATAAATAAGTACCTATGTAAGTGTTGTGTATTTGTAATGCAAATGTTAACCTTTCATTATTATACAGTTCCTAATAAATATTTTTTGATTTAATATGTTTTTTATTAAATAAATTAGAAACCAACTTTGTCCTGTTACTTTCGACCCACACTGTGTTACTTCCGACCTGCCAACGTGGTCGAAAGTAACAAGAGCCGATTTTTTTTGAAGTCCCTAAATTTCATTAAAAAACATCAATATTAAGTTAAATTAGGATGATAATCTAAAGAACATGAACTAAATTTAAATATATTTATATCTGTTATGTCATACTAATAATACCTAGCCAGAAACAACGGTTAATGTACAAAATGTTACTTTTGTACCCGGTCTCCCCTACTAACAACTATCATATGAGAGAAACGGGGCATGTGCTAAATGCTGCTGCAGATGAAATAAAATATTTGCATAGGTGTTATCGGCTTTGCTCGAATCTATCTGTACTGGCGACAAAGCACAAGATTGGGGGTTATAGCTGACATCATGAAACGTGATCGTTATGTAACTTTAAGAAGCCCTCTACATTTTGTACTTGATGATCAAGCCTGTTCTGCTGAGGGTAGACTAATCGTGTTTTGTGTTGGTATTGGAGCTGTGTTTAAATCACAAAATTGGATCTATATGTAGAATGGTGAATTGGATCTATAGGCGTGGTCCGCTCGCCGGCCATAAGCATAAGCACTTAGGTAAGGGGACTACAAGAGCTAATCGCGAGTTTTATAATGCTTTAAACTTTTAAAGTAAGGTCAATGAGGGCTAATCCGTCATATTTTTTAGTTAAATGACTTCAGTCGAGTATAATGAGCTTGCTAAGTACTTTTATACATATTTGATCATTGCAAAAAATTAAGCATTTTGTCGTCTTTACAACTCTTTTATATAAAATAGTGAAAGTGCAGTGGGTATTTAATAAAAAATGTTTTTTTTTACATTGTCCGTAGACGGATTTTCCCTACAAATTCGGGTTAATCCGTCTGACAAAAAGATTTCCTTCATTCAGACGGTTATGTAGAATGTACGCCATCCGTAAATAAAAGGACGTAGTTGCCAATCAAATATGTTCGGTAAATATGCCAATATGAGGTCTAAATTCTATTTTATTGCCAAAAATGTTTTAGAGGGGCTATTCCGGCATATTTGTACAGGCAGAAGTTTTGAACCTTTTGACGGGGTTTAAACAAATCTATTGATTTTATTTCATGTTAACGGAAGACTATAGCAAAATATAAAACTTGTATCTAAAGTGCAATAAAAAAGCCTTTTAGAAAATCAATAGTTTAATGTTTTTATGGTTCACTTATTCTAAACCAAACATGAAAATAAAATGACCTTCATGTCGACAAGATTACCAACCAATACTTTCAAAGATAAATTAAAAATGAAATCAACAAAAAAGTATCTAAATTAGGTACTAATTAAGAAAGGATTTTTTCAGCTTCTTGTAAGTTTTCATTGTTATACGATCCTTTTGTAGTTTTTCTTTTTTAGTTTCTCACCATGGTATGGATTTGAAAATAACCACGAGGAACCTGCAATGAAGAATAACTGTATTTATGTAACAAGGTTTCGTTCTAAACATTGTTGAGTAGAAATGTATGAAAATTAAAATAAGTAAATTATGAATTTAATTTCTTTCGTCACGTAATGACGCATTGATATTTAACAATTAAATATGTAACGTAATATATTAGAACATTTAAACAACAACTAAGAAAGAAATTGGGCAAGAAAATGTAAATTTTCAATGACATATTACAAATAGACGCATCATACACGAACATTATTACTTTATGTTTATTATTTATTAATTTATGTTTTTTTTTTTTAAGTTCTAAGCGTCCCGTCGTCGTCGCGCTTCTCTTTCTTATGCATACAATCCGACAGTGACAGCAACAGCTCAACTCAGTAGCTGTACTCGGCGCCATATGGCAGGATATTCTAAGCACCGCTCAATGCGCCACGCGCCGCCAGTGAATACACCTACTAGCAGCAAATATAAAAAAAAAAAACACGGAAACATGCCATATTGTGCGGTCGCTAACTGCCGTAATAAAAGTGAGGCAGTAAACTTAAAGAAAGGAGGGATTTCGTATCATTTGTAAGTACTATATTCTGTAATAAACCAGATATATTAAGATTTAAAATAATTATTCCACTTCTACCATGTTCGTCAATCACGATCTTACTCGTAGGTATATTTATTCGACTACATACGTACCTATACATTACTTTCAACATTCATCGCGCGTACATAAAAACATCAAGTAGGCGCGTAATGTACATCGAACAAACGGGATTCACAATAACGCTGAATAACTAACTATTCCGCTGCACAGGGACGATAATCAGGCGAGGCCACAGACCACCCTACCCCACGAGACTTGCAATAGAAGAGCAGCGTTGTCTGTCGCGTCGCGCACGGCGCAACTCGCGCACTAAGACTATAGAATAAAAGGCAGACAGAGCGCGCGGAATACTTGCGTGAGGCCACTAAAGCAAATACAAAATTGAAAAGCGAATACAAACTCGACTCAGTGCGCTGCGAAGCATCGCACAGTTCACACGCCACGATCGATCCAGCTTTTAAATTCATAAAATGCCGTCCTGCGTTTTTAAACATTGTAAAAGTTGTTTCTAAAAGCAAATACGGGAAGATGGAATATATTCTTACAGATAACTATGGATTATTTGACCGTTTTATAATATTATTTCGATAAAATTCGTATTTCTGCAGAAAATATGTAAGTGTTGCCAGTTTACGTCGACACCGTTTTCCCTGAATTAGGGAAAATGCACTTGTCAATTGATTATGTAGGTAATAATGATTGTCATGTTAATGAAAAATACATTAACGTATTGTAAAAGTATATTGTAGATTATATTTTTTCTTATAAATATACTAATAGGATTTCCATTAGTATATACATTGTTTTGAGTTCGATCCCCAAACGATCCAAATATTCGTGTACACGCTACACGGCTACTTGTCAAGCTATACACTTTGACCTTTGTACCGTTGTTAGACCTTTGTACCGTTCTTATGGCGTAGGGAATAAGTATCAAAATCGTACTTCGACTATTTAGCTTGACTTGGCGCCGTGTGTACATTAAGTACAGAAACAGAAATTATTGATTGTAGCCATTATTTATTTTTAATTGCAATTTTTTTTGGTTACGATTTATGATTATGATATTCATAATTTATTGTATGCATGACAAAATGATTTTAGCTAATTAATATTTATGACGCAAGCCTATCTATTTATTTCTCAATTTACGAATAAAATTAGTTAAAACTTACCTCGGAGCCTACATTTTTTAAGAAATGTATTTATAAAAGCATACTTTAATGGTATCTTTTATTTGAATAATTTTCACAACAGCATTACATATTAAAAGCATTAATTACATCTATGGTAAATTCTTCAAAACCACAAACGAATATAAAATATTACCTATGTAATATTTTTATATTCGTTTGCAAAAACTATATGCAAAATAGTGGGAAATTATTCATAATCTGGCAACTTTACACACACATAGACGCGCGTGTCCGTACAGTGCCAGTCGCCAAATGTCACGCACACATAGCTGTCAACGTGCCTCACTTAGTTGGACGAATACGCTACATCTGGTTCTTGTTTCATCTGTGCTCGCGCATATGTAAAAATGCACCTATATCTTTGAGCACAAACCGGCGCTCGTTCAGTAGCGACCAGGAAACAGATACGTAAACTGCGTTTAAACTGTATTAAAACAAAAAAATAATATACGAAAACAATGCCGAATTGTGCTGTAAAGTTGTGTGGGAGTAACAGTCGAAATAATAACTTCAAAAAAGATAATATCACATTTCACCGGTAAGTACAACATTTATTTTAAAATTATTATCAGTACTGACCAGAGTTCTAGAAATAATGGTTGCTAATAAGTACTAAATCAGTGGTTGTCTTTGTCTAACACGCTATAACCACAGTATAAAGACATAACTACAGACTATCTCTCTCTTACAATAAGACGCCACGGACGTGTAACTAGAGATGTGAAGAAAACTCACCGCTTGTTCGATATTTATCGATTTCTAATACTGAGTTTTTTATTGATTTCAATTATTAATTTCAAATCAAAAATTTAATGAATTAGGCAGGTGAATGCAAATAAAAATACAGCCTACAAAAAGAATTGTTAGGTATTTTACTATTACAAGCTTTTATTTAGGTAGTTTCACCTGTTTGTCAGTAATCAAATCTTGCAAGTTGAATTTGATGCACTTCCCGATTACCAATTGAGCTGAAATTTAACATGCATGTGTAAATCGGATGACAATGTAAAATTATTATGACATGGAGCTGATCTGATGATGGAACTGGAAGTGATAGGAACTCGGTAATTAAACGACACAGCCCCATCGAGTTTGGGGTAGGTGGTCCGTGGGCGAGCCGAACGCGCTGTTATTGGTTGGTGACAATAGTGACTCAACCATAGATTATACAGATATACTGGTAGACTCAACCATTGTATGAATTAGTGACGTTGCTTTTACGAACATTAAGCTATCGATAAACTATTGTGAACGTAGTTTTAGTGTAAATAATTCCCTTTTAATTTATTATTAATGTAACTAGCGACCCGCCCCGGCTTCGCACGGGTACAATGCAATATTATGCATGTATGATAGGTACATATAAACCGTCCTCTTGAATCATTCTATCTATTAAAAAAACCGCATTAAAATCCATTGCATCGTTAATGGGGAAAGACAGACAGAAGACAGACTTTGTTTTATACTATGTAGTGATAACTCAGCGGGCGGGTAGGCGCGGTGCGGTTGGGGTAATAGCAAGTGAGCGACGTCTTCACTACGCTTAATCGATATTAATTACTTGTCCGGAAATTTTTATTTTGCGATAACTCATTAGACATAATAGTGAAAAGTCAGTTTTTTTCTACATTACATGCATAACGTATCTAACATATTTAATTTAATAAGGATTAATACTGTATTGTTAAAATTAGGTTCGAAAATAGCCCATCATATTATTGTAATATGTAAAAGCAAAATATGTTTATTGTGGGTTATCTTGGAAGATAGACATATTATATCATCGCGGACTTTTTTTGTAGATCTATTAAAGAGGTACAATCCCACCATATACTGTTTTGTTATAATTCAAAAGGTTTTGGCAACGTTTTCGAGGAAAGCTCCCGATCGGCTTAATTTTTCCGGCGCGTTTAACTAATATCGTCTGTTTGCACAAAACCTAAACTTATTATACAATAAAACCTTCCTCAGGGATCACTCTCGATGTTGTTGAAATCCGTATAAAAATTTGTCTAGTGCTTTTCGAGTTTTGAGCGAACGAACAGACAGACAGATAGACGCGGCGGGGGACTTTGTTTTATAATATGTATAGATTAGGTCACTGAAAATAATTCTTATGTATATCTTCGGTCGGATGATATGATGAATTATACTTATTATAAATGTTAAAGTTTGAATAGTTTCTGTTCAATCACACAACAAGAACTGAACGGTTTTGGATAACATTTTGTCACAGATGGTTAATAAACTGTCCAAACTAAATTAGATTTGACTAGTTTTCTTAACTACTTCGTAAGTAGGTCGCGCAAGCGTTTGTTCGAGTTAATGAAAGGAAATATTGGCTTGATTTATAAACTATTTTATCGACAGATAGATATTGTTGACAAAGGTCTTATAATACAACTTTTAAATATTTTGCACTCGAATATACATCATACGCATAGGCATATACTGTTTATTCCAGGGCAAAATATTGCATATGATGATAACATCATATGCATATAAACTTTTATCTAAAATGTTAAGCGTCCTTTCAGCTTTCCAAAAGACCCTAAGATTAAAGAAAAATGGATAAATGCTACGGGAAATAAAATTTGGTTCCCTAAGAAATTCAGCACAATTTGTTCCTCTCACTTTGAAGATGAAGATTTTGATCCAACGAAAAAAAGGAGGATACTATTTCCGAATGCATATCCAAAAATTAACGTTTGGTTTAATAACGTAAGTGATTTGCTTTACAAGTGGGACGCATTATTAAAATATATGTACGTTGTTATGTTAATTATCGTCTCATTTTAAATTTTCAGGAATCGAACGATACTCCTACAACACCTTATTTCTCCAAAAGAAAACTAATAAATCAGGCATCTGACGACAATCATGTGAGTTATTAAGCTTGTCCTATTCTAAATTCTTCTTTCTTCCTATTCGTTGTCGGTTGGTGCAGCGGGAGACGCGGGAGTGTAAGGCTGTAAGCGACTGCTACGCTTATAGGTTCGATTCCCGCTCAAGTCAAACATTTGTGTGCATGACCATGGATGTTTTTCTTGGTCTGGGTGTTTCTATGTATTATATGTATGTATACAGGAAAAAAATATGTATGTATGTTTACCCATTATTAAGTACCAATAGCACAAGGTATGCTTGGTTTGGGACTAGATGATGTGTGTATGTGGTAGAATATTAATAAATGTATTTAAGCATACATAATAGTGTACCAAATAACATATATACAACAGAATAATACTACTTATGTAACTAAACTATCTTAAACTAAACCAATAAAACTAAATAAATGATAATAACAAATTAGAAGAGGAAAAACCAAAAAACACTAACTGCACCGCGTCAAAAAATTCCCCCGCAACGCTATCGGCTGGCAGCGTGCCCAGAAGGCTGGCAGCATTGCCACGTTGTTATCATAAAAATAATAATGATCTATCAATGCACAAAAAGTGCTACAATATTGTCCTATTCTAAATATTATGTTCATTCGTTTAATGTTAATGATTTATTCATGCACGTAAAAAAGTGTACCTATGTGCCCAGCCCAATATTATAATTAGTACCTGTAACACAGAATAATAGTACCTTACGGTACAGAAGTTTCACTTCCGAGTTTAAGTATGATAAACGCAAGCGTCCGGTCACTGAACTAGTCTATGCTGGCAGGCACTCGCTCGACTTGTCGCACACACAGCGCACGCATCCGCGAAACAAAAGTAAAAAAAAACTCGCCGCCCGGCCCCCGCCGCTAGCCGAAAGCCCTACCAGATTGAAGCGAGACGGCAGACAGTTATTGTACTATGAACGGTATACGCAATGCATAAGGTTGAAATTAGGTTATTTTCCAGAATAGTAGGTAAATAATATCTCGAGGATTTTGCGTCGTTTGTATGGAAGTGAGACAGGCCTGCCTGTAATAAAGCACTGTCAGTGGAAGCACCAGATGGCGGTGTCAAACAAAATGACTGTGGCTGTGTTGACATTTAAATATTTTATTAAAGTTAAGTATCTCGTTTGCCCTCAAAATACCTATCCTTTAAACACTAAAATATTTACCTATTATTAAATATACGTAATGTTATCGATAATTGAGAATGTGTGTCCCCTCACTAGCTGGTCGACGCCATGCCAAGATGCCAACGCAGTGGGCTAAACTATTGATTAGGTACTGATAAACTGATTTAAATAATAGTTACAGGTAGCACGCCATTGCGCAATGTTGATGTTGTGCATGTACTGTTAGAGAGAGATGCAGGGGGCCTTTAACCTGTAGCGTTCTCTCTCGCACCGACGGACACGACACAGTATTGAGTTAGGTACTGTTCTGCCATTCAATCCTTTATATCTCTATGGCCTTAACACTGAGTGAGATCTTATTTTGTTTACTTCATTTGAAACATAGCCAACGTAAATACGTCTCACAATGCCGCAGTGCGTAATTAGAAGTTGCAAAAATAATGCCCGAAAAATCACTGTAACGGACGGAGTGTCTTACTTTCAGTAAGTACATAAATATGTTATATTTTAAGTTTTGAATTACCAAATTGTATCATATTTTGAACGAAATTAATTATTTAAACAGCCACCATTTTTTTGTACGTGCGCAGTGCGCCATCGAGCCACAGACACAGATAACAAACACGCACAAACCAGGACAGTAGAATGATGCATGGAGTCGATTTGCATTGTTTATTATATTTTATATCATTTGTTACCAGAACTTCAAAATTGGTTGTTTGAAATTGGTTAATGCTATTTGAAAAAATTAAGTTAAAAAGTTTAAATTTTTTTATAAATTGCATTTATGCTATAAAACTTAAAATTAAGTAGACTTTTATTTTGATTTCATTAGATTTTTTATTTTAGAATTCCTAGCAATCCGGTTACGTGTGCAGAATGGACATCGATTGTTGCCAGAGAAAGGGGAGATGATTATTTTAAACCGGCGAAGAATTCTGTTATATGTTCGGCACACTTTGATGAATCGGATATATCCGGAAATACTAACCGACGTCGATTGGCTAAAACAGCAGTTCCTAAAGTAAAGGTACATTCATTAATAATTTTTATTATTAGTTATGTTGAAATTTATTTTTTGTTTGCTTTTCTTTTGTACTTAAATGTACTTGCGATACGATTACATATTCATTATTATTGAATGTTAGCACCCAATAACAAACTCTCATTACCTGACGTAGAAGCACAGGTGAGTATTTTTTTTAGCTGTAGGTGTCGATTTATTGTGTGACTTATTGAAACTATTTATTACTTATTTTTATCGACCGAGATAAAAAAGGAGAAGAATCTCAATTCGACTGTATTTTTATTTTTTGGGTTTGTTATCTCTCGACTCGGTAAACGGATTTTGAAGATATTTTTTTATTTGAAAGCTAGTGCTTTTCGGTTGGTCCCATTTAAATGTTGTCCAGTTTTGAACACTCGAATACGGTTTAGTTTTTGTTAAAAATAATTATGTACTTAACTTACTATAATGTATGTTGTGTTTACCTATTAAAGGCATGTAATGTTAAATGCCTGTTGGTGAACCTTAATAAATAAATAGAACTGTCCTTGTATCATGAAGATTGAAGATGATTGTAAAGATATGTAATTATGGTGTATTTTTATTTGTGTGATCCTGCAATATCTAGCTTGGTGAGCCGTCGACAATAATTAATACATTTGAAAACACGCGTACATACTGTCCGTGTGGTGACGGATTAAGAAAACGCAATGTCACCACCCCATATCATCCCACGGGTGTCGTAAGTGTCAACAGAGGGACCATACTATGCAGAGAACAGCACTGTAAGAGAAGAAAAACTTAAAACAAACCCTATTCCAATCTGTTTGGCCAGCGTGGTATAGTAGGCCAATTCCTTCTTTCAAAGGAAAGGCCTAGTCCAGCAGTGGGCTGTAAGGGGCGGCTGATTTTGATGATGTAGATACATAGGTACTTACATTTTTTTGTAAGGTGCATCCAGGGCCGCGCCGACCCAATCCAGCACCTGTGTGCGAAATCTATGAAGCGCCTGTGTGCGAAATCTATAAAGCGCCTTTTTGTCGACCCTATTCGAAAATTATTTTAATAATTAACGCGTATCCCAGCGCACGGCGCCCCTATTACCCTGGTGCCTGCGTGCGCCGCGCACATTGCACATAGGGACGGCTCGGCCCTGGGTCCATCAATAGTAAATGAACAGTATACACAAAAAAGTAACGCTAATCTATACTGATACAGTTTATTTTACGAAGCCTCGGGGAACAGCTATTTATTAATAAGTAATGTTTATTAACAAACATAGATGGCCAAAACTTAAAAGTAAAGAATAAGTAAACTTTTACATTCATTCATATTATAAATTATTTTTGTTCTGTGCGACTGCCTTCTGTCGTAAAATTGGAAGACGAAATTCTAAGGAAAAAGAAACGAATCAAAACGACGCAACTCGCAAGATAATGACGTGTTAAAGTACTTTATTTGTTAGGATATAAGGTTATTATTATACCTATTGAATATTGTTTAACGTTTGGTTTTTATGTGACAGGAATAATTTACTGCTTTGCTCGTTTTTGACCACTGGTGTACTTAGTAGGTACTATTTTACGATTTGTGACTTTATTACTAGGTTTCATGTCAACTTAAAACTGTTTTAAAACCTTAGATTTACTTATATGTACCTACTAACCATAACCCACTACTAACGCACTAGATGCGCCTTTCTGTACAACGGAGGCTTCGTTCACACGACATTATCCTGCACGTTTTCTTTGAATTCGTTTTTTTAACGTACAATCACCCGGGTGTTCACACGGTAGATTTTCCTTCGTGTAAAAAACGAATAGCCGCAGTTTTCACAGACTTGTGATTGTGAAAAGAAGTCAGTGATGGGTCCACGCTTAGTTGTTCTTTTGTATTGGTACAATTGAAGGCACAAACGGTTTCGCCGCCGACAGAGCAGAAGGTTTTGGGTAAATCCCATAAATGAAGAAACAGGGCATACTAAACTATTTGAGAAGTTATACGATACGAGGGTAGTCCCAAAAGTACCCGACCTGACAAGGAAAACAAAAGAAAATCAAATTATTATTTTTATTATTTTTCTACATAATCTCCTTTTAGTTCTATGCACTTGGCCCAGCGATGTTCGATAGCTTCAACACCTTGTTTGTAATGAGATTTGTCGAGCTCGTGAAAATACTCATCAACCGCTGCCTCCACTTCATAATTGCTGGCAAATCTTTTACCAGCAAGCCATTTTTTTAAATTTGGAAACAAAAAATAATCCGAAGGGGCCAAGTCGGGCGAATAGGGTGCATGAGGAAGTAGTTCGAACTTTAACTCGCGGATTTTGGTCATGGCCTTGGCACACGTGTGTACTGGTGTATTGTCTTGGTGAAACAAAATTTTTTTTTTCGCCAGGTGCGGTCGTTTTTGACGGATTTGTTCACTTAATTGATGCAACAGGTTAGCATAATACTCGCCATTGATAGTCCGTCCTTTCTGAAGATAATCTATAAAGATTATCCCACGTCAATCCCAAAAAACGGAGGCCATGACCTTTCCCGCTGATGGAACGGTTTTCGCCTTCTTTGGGGCTGGTTCTCCTCTACGAGTCCATTGCTTCGACTGTTCTTTGGTCTCTGGTGTGAAATAATGCACCCACGTTTCATCCATAGTAATAAAACGCCCCAAAAACTCCGCTTTATTATTGTGAAATTTTGCCAAACACTCGGTCTAAATATCTTCGCGACGTCGTTTTTGGTTCTCTGTGAGCAATCGTGGCACCCACCTTGCGCACATCTTTTCATATCCAAATTTTCGGTTAATATGCGATGTACAGCACTTTTTGAAATCCCTGCCATGTCTGCTAACTCGCGTACTTTCAATCGCCGGTCATCTAATACCATTTTGTGGATTTTTTCTATGGTTTCTGGTATTGTCACTTCATTTGGTCGACCACATCGATGTTCATCTTCGCAGCTCAAGCGACCTCGTTTAAACTCTGCCACCCAATATTTTACTGTTGTAAACGATGGAGCAGACTCCCCCAAAGTAGAATCTAGCTCCGCTTTAATATCAGTTGGACTAAAACCTTTCAAATGAAAGTATTGTATCACATAACGATGGCCAATTTTCTCCATGTCTGAAAATTTGTTCACAGCGTCAACTATTGATGGCTACTAAACAAAAGACAAACGACGTTACGTGTTCAAATTTAAACTTTATGAAGAATATTATTTTTAAAAAGAGTATTTATTTGAGATAAAAACCTCTTTAAGTGTGTCAGGTCGGATACTTCTGGGACTGCCCTGGTAAACTTAGAAACGATGAAAAGAAGTTTTTTAATTACTTTATGATGTCTGTTGAAAGTTTTGAAAACATACTAAATCGATAAAAAACGTATGAACATCGTACAGTGTGAACGAGTCAGAACTATACTATGTGCCACTGCATGCCGAATACGTTAAAGTTCATTCGATTTGCTTGACAAATCCGTTGAGTATTCGTTTAAACGTATAAACGGTGTACGATTTTTTGCAGTACAAGCGTCATGTGAATGGTTGTATAGAGAATGTATGTGCCACTATTTATACGTTAAGACGTATACTGCAAAAAAACGTGCAGTACAATGCCGTGTGAACGAAGCCGAAAATGTTCCACTGACTTCTGGTCTGGTTCGGGAACCGTACCTACAGCTCTTAGTTCGTTTGACAACTCTCTAGTGAGCGCACGAAACCGCGCTCTGTCAATCTGGCTTACGAAATTATTTAAGTACTTATTTAATTGGAATAAGAAAGTTTTCAATGATTATTCTGTGCAAAGCTGTTTTATTGATTGGTAAGTAATCTACTTTTTGACATGAAACATCGTAGCAACGCAATTACCAGGCATTATTATCAATTTTCGTACACCGGGCAAGTCCATTGTGGGCAAGTCCATGATGAATAAATGAGTCCATTGTACTATCTGTCACTTTCACATATTATGCACGATATTACGTTTGCATAAAAGAGACAGATATATACGCCGAGGTTTCGGCAGTTCGCGTCATAGAATAAAATTACAGTCTGGCTAAATTCCTTTGAGAATCTCGAGTACCGACTTAATATTTATTTTCTCTAGAATATTTGTTAAAGGTTGGTATGTAATTATTATTATTGTAAGTATATTATAAATAATATAGTTTTAAATTCATAGATTGCGTGTATTCTACGTTCGTACTCAGCGATGCCGTCGTGTGTTCTACGGTACTGTAAAAATACGTCGAAAAATACAAATAAAGCTTCAGGAGTTACTTTCCACAAGTGAGCTATTTTACTGATGTTTATTAAGTATATAACATGCCAGAGAACAAATAATAAATGTTCGTTTGTCTTCTTCTTCTTTACCGATTTTGGCGAATTTTCTTGAATTATTGAAGTTAGCTACATAGGTTTTATTACTTAGCCATATACGGTCCACAAGCGGGTGCTATTGTCGCGAACGAAAAAATATTCCTATAGCTAGAGAAATTTCGTGATCGCAGGTAGAATATCAATAAAAACATCTACTACCTACTTCATTTTTGCGTAATATCCTGAATCATCGTACGTAGTTGTACGAGAAAAATATAGCTTTTTGGACATTGTTCTCTCATACTTTTGCCATATTTTTATGAAATGGATGAACTGATAAGGCCCCTTGCTGCTCATACATGTCATGGCATTGAGTGGTATTCTCTAAAGACTAAAAGAAAATTTACAATTAATGATATGACAATAAGTTTGAAATTTGAACTCCGAAAGAAATCCCGCGGGATGCCGTGGCATTCCCGTTCGTTTGTTACTATTGATATTTGTCATTGAAATTAAAGTTTTACTTATATTTAGGTAAGTTATGTCTTTCTTTATCACAAAAAATATGCTATGCCGTACTGGACAGTACGTTACGGCATATTTTGTGCAATCCCTCCTATGTGCTATAGGTATCGTTTAAGAAGGTTCATATAATGTACCCTATTATTTATATGTTTAATTATTTTAGATTCTTGCGCGAAAACGTTGAGAAAAGGGAAATTTGGATCAAATTCGTCCAAGCTGAGAGAAGAGAAGAAACGTGGTTGCCATCAGAACACTCGCATATCTGCTCAGCGCATTTCCGTCCTGATGATTACACAATTTCCAAAACTGGAAGAAGGTTTCTTAAAAAAGACGCAATTCCTTATGATCCTTGTTGGACTCCATATGACACGTTTGAGATTTTAGAAACTCCTAAAAATGCATCGCCTTCTTCTCTACATGTGTCCACGAAATATCAAGTAGGTAAAATAAACAGTTTGACACATCTGCGTATATATATATATATATATATATATATATATATATATTCATAATCTATGACGAAAACACCTGCGCGCATATGCGTAGTCAATCAGTCTGAGTGACAATCTTGGTGACAATGAGTGACCAAGGAGCAAATATTTGGTCCTTGTGAGTGACAGTCATTTTGTTTGAAATATCATCTCTGTATTATCTATATCTATGTTTAAAACACTGTTTTAAAGGACAATGGGTGGTCGGCAGCCATCAATGAATTTAGTGTCAAATGAAAGTACTGGTAATTAGGAACATCTTTTACTATGGGCGTTACACTGCATTCCATTTAGGAAAAGAAATATTTGAATATCAATATAACGTAATTGCATAGATAAACGATTTGTGACACGGTAACACATCATCAATGAATAATAAACTATTGCACGCGATCTTATTTCGTTTGCTCTCGGCACGATTGATTCGTGTACATCGTCATCAAGGTAGCCCGGAGTAGCAGTTATTAGGCTGAGCACCTAGTATACTGCTCGCTCAACCTAATAACTAGGCTTGTAAAATATTGAAGTGTACCGAGAACAACAAGCAAGGCGTCTTAGCGAATATATAGAAGAGGAAAACGTTTGGTTGTTACGCGTTCGAATACAGTTAAGGCACGTAAGACCATGAACTTATTCATCATCATCATCCAAGTGTTATACTTATACCGGTTGCATCCGAGTCTTACGCCTTGAAGCTCGATGTCCGCTTACTAGTCCAAACAGACATGACAGAATATCAGCTTTTCCACAGAACGACTTCCGTCTGACGATATTCCATGGCTTAGACCAGTATCAGTTTATTTGGGGGGGCTCTCCGCTACAACTTTTAAAGATCTTCATGAAAGATGGGGCCGAGGCGGTATAATGTGCACTCCGAGGTACGGGGAAAGCGATAATTACTTATTTAATACGCGCTTAACTAGGTAAGTAAGATCTAGGACTTATTATTCAAATATTATTATTGACCGAGTTGAAGGCGCACGGTCGGATGCTGCGCATATATTCTGTGCGTAGTATGGTATATATGCCTATGGCTGGGCAAGAAATCAACCCGAGGAAATTCGATAACCAGCAGCAGAATTAAGTGGGATTTTAGAGCATGAATTGGAGGAACTAGGTTAACATATGCCTTAAAATCATACTTAATTCCTTTTTAAAATCATTAAGTCTTTAGTACCTTTACCTACATACTTACAATAATAAAATTATGCATTATAATATTTTATTATATATTGATGATATATGTTAGTTATATATAACCAAATAAACGTTTTATGTTTATAATAGTAGTATCATCGATACTATGTATTAGTACTAGTAAAAAACCGTACATGAGTTATGCGCACTTCAAAAGTGGCTCATAAAAAAACAAGCTAAAATGGCTCGTTTGACTTTAGTCGCGTAAAGTCGCGTACTCGCTGCGGTCGGAAACGCTCGCTCTATTACTCGCGTGTGTGTCAGTAAACATTTGAAAATGCCGTCGTGCTCGTGTGTTATGAGATTTTGCACAAGCTACAGTAGAAAAAATACTAAAAGTGATGGAATCACTTATCATTCGTGAGTATTACAATACTACAACGCTTTATTTACAATTTATAATAAATTCAGTATCACAAATAATAGAGTGAATAAAAAGATGGCCTTTAGCGAGTGTAAAAGAGAAGTAGTATTGTGCGTGTCCAAAGACTAAAAACAGAGTATCCAGATGGGACATTCGTAATAATAAAGTACTGATGTGTGTTTTTATATTAACGTACTGTTTTAGGTTTCCAGTAAATGAAAAGAGAAGATTAAAATGGTTAGACATTGTTCGCAAACAAAGAAAGGAGGACGATTGGCAGTCAAATGATTCCAGCAGAATTTGTTCGTTGCATTTTAAGGATGATTATAAATATAGATCAAAAACAGGAAGGATCTTATTAAAAAAAACAGCACTCCCTTTTTTCGAGGTAATTTTTCCTTTAAATATCTATGCGGGCGCATCAGCCTAGAAGTCAAGTTTATACGTAAAGTGATCATGCTTTGACACAACCACCAACTTTTAACCATCGCCGCTTGCATTTAATTAAAGCTATAATAGAAAATATGTAAATGTCGGTCTGTATTCAGAACACAAGAATAATTCTGAGCTGATTGTTACGTCTAAAAGGCAAAAAAAATGTTTAAATAAATTACATCGACTTTTTATTTCCCTACCTTAAATAAATAAATCAAGTTTACAAGCGAATTGAATTTACTCCAGACAGACAAAGTGATCGTGTTGCATCTGAGTCAAATTATTCTTTGTGATGTCACAATGCGCGTCGGTACAGAGAAATCTCTTTTTCGCGCTTGCGATTAGATGTGCTTTCTCACTTTAGACAGAATTTAGCTATGATTTTGTACGTGACCGTTATCTAGTAAGTACCTAGTATTTATGATCTAAGCCGCGATCTTAACCGGCGTCGGTCCACCTTGCGGGAGGACTACCTCTGCAGTGCAGACCTATGTATGTATTATATATTATTATGTAAACAAGAATTGTTGATATTATATCTATGATATACACGTTGGAAATTGGCCAGTTGGCCAGACTTGACATCAGTATCGTATCACGCGTCAATACATAGACACATATTGCGCGCTTACCGAATGCCAAAGTGACAGCAAACGAAAATGCCGTCGTGTGTTATAAGATATTGCAGAAATTATTCAACCAAAACATTAAAAAGTCAAGGGATTACATACCATTCGTGAGTATTACTATTTAATTTATCTTAATAAATCTAATAATAATATTTATAACCTATATCTTCAAGAATGCACGAATGAAACAAAAGTATCTCCATGCCCAAGTGTGATAGAGATAGAAGATCATGAGTAATCATGACTGATCTACTGATCATAGATTAAAATTATGCCTCGGAAACGCACAAACACAGTAGGTAATGAATGATATGTACAACAATTAGTTATGGCGCATGGAATGATATTGTAAGTAAAAAGATTATAAGTGCTCCACGAGCAGTGTGTTGAAATGTTGCCAGCTGGCAATATGACCTCAGTGAGATACCGCAGACAAAAATAGGTACCTATAGACAGGTACCAAGAACGATAGAGATAGACGATCATAGATTAGAAATTATGCCTGCGAAACAGACATGTCATTTGTCTGAGAGTAGGTACAAATGATGACACATACGACTAGTTTTTTAAATGCCAAGTTTTCATATGAGCTTGGATGTTTTTTGGCATAAATCATAAATTAAATAATAATCACTAAACATCGTTATCGAGCGGGCCAAGGTCGTGGCGTTGCATTCGACGCCTAGGGTTGCCGCGCGTACCAATAGAGCATGCACATATTTTTTTAATAATAGTTTAATGTTATTACTTGATATCTTTATTGACATATAGACAAATTGAAATAGATTCTTAATCTTTATGTAATTAAGAATCTATATTTCAATTTATCCTTGTGAATCTTATTAAAATATCAAAATTAAATTATATTTTAATAATTACTCGTAACTAAGTCAATACAAAATAATTCATGTAGGTTTTTCGTTAGAAATAATTTTGAAATAAAACATATAAATATTTTACAATTACTTTTTATTGTATATTTTTTGTTAATATATTCCTTGAAGATCTTTAGGTCTACTTGGAATAAATGACCAACAACTTATTTATACCGCTTTCTGTAAGTTTATGACGTCTGCTGGAAAAAAACCATTTTAAGTAAGAAAAAGACCTTTCGACTTCATTTGACATAACAAAGACGTATTTATTTTAAACTGGTGAAATAATTTGAAAAGTTTATAATGTTAATTTTTCACTTAATGTTAGTGGTGCCAATTTTAAAAATATGTTAACACTTTTTAACATTACAACAAAAATATGAAAGTAAAGAATAGATTAAAACATATTTTTAACATAGATTCTTGTAAAAATTTGATCCAATATATGACGACTGCGAAATAATTATTTAATATTTTTGAAAATAATTTCGGCTTAAATTTCAAATTACATTGAAGTAGTTAAGAGTAATTAGTGTTAAAGTTATTACAATACGAAAAAATATACAATACTATATAGCTATACTTTTAAAAAACATTTAAAACTATAATATATTTTAATTAAATAAAGGTATTGTACGATATAACATAATCGAAAAAGCTTATTAAATGTATGCACCTATGTGATGCATACGTATGACAACCCTATTGTCGTGCGCCACCATTTTTACCCGCTCGATAACGATGTTTAATAATCATGAATTAAAGCGATCGTAACCATGAGCAAAGCTAGTCAATTGTGTATTATGTAACACCTACTACATTTTAGTCAAAATATAAATAAACAATCTTTTAGTGTTTCGTAATGAGAAATTTTGACATGAAATTTATTTGAATATTTGTATTTCTATTGATATATTTAATATTTGAATTTAGTTTTCCAGTAGACAAAGAAAGGTGCATGCGATGGGTGGAATTAGTACGCGCACAGAGAAACGAAGATTTCTGGGAACCAAGTCTTTCGAGTAAAATATGCTCTCTGCATTTTAAAGACGAAGACAAACACACGAGCAGCAAGGGACGCGTCATAATAAAAAGACATGCGATACCGGTTTTGGATGTAATTTATTTTATTTTTCATAAATAATAATATACTAATAATTATATAATAATATTCTAACTACATTCACACAACACCATCTAGACCCAAACTAAGCAGAGCTTGTACTATGGGTAATAGATAATTTTTTTGGTAAATATATACATAAGTATTATACATAGAAACACCCATACCAATACAAACATCCATGTTCACGCACAAAAATGTTAGATTCTTAAAGCGTGTTCGTCTAAAAGTAAAATATATTCTGGGACTTATACATACATGGTCTGCTGGTCCTAAATTAAGCAGAGTATTTACGGTGCTAATCAAATAACTGATAAATAAACTTATATAGTATTTCCAAGCCTTTCTTTCTGACAGACATCGCAAAGTCAAAACTATTGCTTGCGAAGCTAGAATTAGCCATGCATGTTACTTGAAGACCGTAGGAGTGCACTAAAAAGTGATTGCCCGAAATTCCCTTAGATCGGGCAGAAATGGTTCAATTAAATTTTAAATGTGCGTGCTAGCCTCTAGCATAGTACATTAACATTAGTAGGATAGCTTCATACAAATCGGCCGCCGCCGGTTTGAATGTACGCGTGAGTCGCCGGCGCCGTGTACGCTCGCACTTTTCACGCACACAATCTCATAGACAAGTGCGGCCTGCCGCGGTCTCAGTGCGAGATGCGCCGCGCGTCTGAGGAGGCAAGAGTAGGCAATTAACTCGCCGATCGGCCTTAGCTAACCTACTATTCTTTTTTTACTACGCCTCTAGTGTGTGGCCTCTAGTACACTTAATATAATATGAAGCTTATCGTCCTGTGTATCATACCTAAGGAATTTAAACTTTAACACGAAACACGAAAGATTAAATTCCTATATCATGTTTTTGCTGTTACTGCAAGTAAGTTTCGGGAGGGCAGTATGTATGAACGCGCTGAACTTAAAACTATCGAACGGATTTTCTACGGCTTTCACTAATAGAAAGTGTGATTCGAAGGTTTATATGTAATCACCGAACGGATTTTTGTACGGTTTTCACCAAAAGATGGTGTGATTTCTAAGGAACGTTTAGATTCATAATCCACGCGGGCGGAGCCGCGTGCAAAGTCTAGTAATAGTTAAATTATAAATAGTTAGGAATTGAACTGACTACCTTCGGCTTAACATTCAGGGGCAACCACTAGACTTTGTAGTCTTATCAGCTTATAATAACATTAAATTACTTTCAATGCATTTTAAATATTAAACAGCATTTTTTAGGCATAAAACAACATTAAATTACTTTCAATGCATTTTAAATACTAAACAGCATTTTTTAGGCATAAAACACGGTAATATTTAAAGTGTCTCATCTGACTATTTATTCTATAACATTTCAAATACTATGCTGTCATGCCTTTATTACTTTTGTCTCTTTTGCTCTTGTTATAATCGCATCATGTCATCTCTGTAAACAACGTCTGTGCTTGAAAGAGACAGCTGTAAGTGTGCATCCTTGTCTCAGAGAAAGATAAAAAATCAAAATGGCGAAGGCGGTCTTGATCAGCTGTTTTGTTAGGAGTAGGAACTTGCAAACGCTAAAAGGTACTGCCTGCAAAACATATGCTTTGAATTTATAAATATTTATACATATTGCGACGACGCGACGTGAAGTTCAAGAATCTGAATATTGGCATCAATAAGTTGGCCTGATGATTAGCTTAGGTGCCATTAATTTATTAAGCCTATCTTTTTTCGTTGGTTATTGACCCGTTTTATAAGAATGGGCCCACGACGCCCTTCTGGTTTCTTTTATTATTTATGGTGACAATTTATGAAAATGCTTATTTGTACTTACAAAGGTACTAATAATTTTTTATTTCTGGCTGGCTATGGCTATAGCTTTTTGTTTTTCAATATTTAAAATACAGCCATGCAGTTTGTTTGTAATTTTGCACTGCGCTTTTCGACGCAAAATATTTAGAGTATGCTAAACAAATTATAGGAATTTACACTTTCTTGGTAATTTAAACTTATTTTCTACTAAACAAATTCTTTCTATGAGCACATCTTGTATCGATGGACGGTAAAAATCGTAAGATCAAGAATTTGATAATAAAATGTACCTATGGTATATTATTAATCAATATACTTCACGTATGAATTTTATTCAAGTCATGTATTTTTTCATTATTTTGTTTCCATGTATTTGTTTAGTTTAATATATCACAAATGCGAATTTAAATTATAATAATAAATAATAAACTTTTTATTTTCAGACTATTGTCCATAAGTGTTAGTAATACAGATTCCTTAAAACTATGTTAGTTACAAAATAAATCTTATTATACTAATACTAGTTTAAATATCGGCGCTCCCCTGCCTCCCCTCCTGATATTCAGAATAAACTGTTTTGCCGATGGTACTCCTATCACTTGATTTTGACGTTTCTTTATCACAAGTGCTTTTGCGAAGAATATTTAAATTCGAGATCTTTATTGCACTGCATATCTTACATATTATATAGGTGCTACAATATATGTTATGCTTATGCTATTAATTTTAGCTTTACAAGAAATAAATAAACATATTTTTATAATCTACATGAAGCTTAATCTAATCTTAATGTCTATGCTATTGCTTTTTCTCATAATTATTTTATTATTCTGGCTTCCGTTCCTTATACACGAAAAATAATGTTTTTTTTAAAAAGAAACTTATGTAACTAATATACATATTTTGAGCGTTATAAAACACTTTCTTCGAAAACGCTAGATTCTGTCATCTGTCATCCCAAGAGTAGAAATAATATCGTTTACGCATCTTTTTCTCTCTAAAGACAGTACTCTATATGTTCGAGTGTGATAGCCATAGAAACTATGACATATTATCCCAAAAATTTTCATGTCATGACTGTCACTGTCATGTCGATTTTCAAATTTCCAACCAGCTCACAGCTGATAGGGAAGCTGTGTTCAAGCACAAAATATATAAATAGTATAGTACAGTACCTTACGGTAACGAAATTTCACTTTGATAAACGCAAGCTTCCGGTCACCGGACTAGTCTCAATAGGCTGGCACATAGATTATACAGATATACGGGCACGGCTGGCACTAGGACTGTTGATATTTTTTAAAATATCGGATTTTCGATATATCGATATTTTTTAATATATCAATATCGGAGTTCGATATATCGAAAAAAAATATCGATATTTCGATATATCGGCTTTATTTAAAAAAACCGTAAGTCAGCTCAAAAATGATTACACAGTTTATATTGTCCAGTATATTTATTAAACAAATTAAATTATGAATGTAACATAAGTGTTAGGTTATAGTTCTCAGTAATAATTTTTTAAATTTAATTATGACAATTATGTATACCAATATTTTTCAGTAAGAGTTTTTACTGTTTGGCTACTACGATTGTTAGGCACTAAAAGATTGATTGTAGAAGCAACTCGTTCAGATGGTTCCTGGTGTAGCAGAAAAAAAACAATATTTATTCAGCTATTTCTGATAGCACGGGAGAAAAATGCCTACTATCAATCCAAAATTTCAGGGCGTTTGATGATAAATATAAATAATTAAAAAAAAAATTCACGAGTAGAAAATTTTAAAAATTATACCTGGAATTTTTCAAAAATAGTTTTTTTATTCTAATTTTTAATTAATAAAAAAAATCTAAAATTATTGAGTGTCGGCTAACTTAATAAAATTTTCATAAAGAAAATACGGTACATTAAGTTTACGATGATTTTGTAGATTAAATAAATTACGAAAAAAATAAAAATATTCAAAAAAAATATCGACCATCGATATCGACATTTCAATATCGAACTATCGATATATCGTCCAAAAAAATATTAGTAATAAATATCGATATTTGGAAAAAATAATATCGATATTTCGATATATCGATATTTTATCAACAGTCCTAGCTGGCACTCGCTCGACTTGCCGCACACGCAGCGCACGCATCCGCGAAACAAAAGTAAACTTAATACCGTAAGGTACTATTGTATATTCTGTGCTGTTAATCTGTTGGAAATCTAATCAGTTCTGTGTCGTGAGTGATGAAGGCACCAGAAAAAACAAAAAAGACAAAAAGATATTGCATTGCACATGGATGTTTGAACTCCACAATTAAAATACCCAGTTTGTCACTGTTTGCTCTTCCCAAGGATCCTGAAAGGTACGTCATTTATTATTTATTTATTTACCCTAAATTACAAATATATACAAACCATAAAATAAAGGTATCACTAAACCTAGCAAGGTTTGTCTTGACACCAAACATATCACGTTTACACTCATGAGGTCATACACTTACTTAAATAAACCCTATGATATAAACAAAATTATCGTGAATGTATAATATTATTTCTATTTTTTATTTAATTATTAATTACACGTTCCCCTACAGTACCTACAATTAACTGATTATGGGAAAACTTAAGAAGTGCCTACTTGCTCAACATACATTTTACCTACAAGCTAGTTGAACTATACTTACTGCTTACAAATATTTGAGACTAAACAGAAAATAAGTCTTATCGAAACTAAAAATGTAATCTTACAAATCTGTATTTGTTGTACTTGTATTTGATGTTAAGGTTGATCTAATTGATATTTCATACCTTTCGTTTATACATACAACCTGTACCTAGGCATGATTGATTTTCTTGCTTTTATTAAATAAATCATAGCAATAGCCTTTTTTCTTTACAGACGCCAAAGATGGTTGAATTTTATTGGTAGAGAAGATTTAGGACAAAAAGAAAATCTTAAGTCCAGGCACTATGAAGTGTGTGAAACACATTTTGAAGATTCTGACATAATAACAACATCGCTCAAAAAGCTTACAAGTAACTTAGTAGTCCCTACCAAAAAGTTAGTCACTACCGATTCTCACATTGCCCACTGCAACCAACCAACCACCAGCCCCGCTACCACCAGCCTCTTATCCAATGACCCGTCAACGATTTTACAGGTAGGCATTTCATATTATTTAAGAGCTTATTATTTTCCAATCGTAAAACCACATATTTCCGGTACATCTTACGACAATTTTAGATAATAACTAATGAAACTAATGATTACGATAAATTGATTACTTTTTTATCTATAAATCAATCTGAAATTAAATAAAAAATATTTAATTATTATTAATGTAAAATCGATTCGAAACTGGCTCTTAAATCAAAAATAGGCATATACTGCTATTTTTGGGTACAATTTTCTCTCTATTTTTACATTTATTTAGATTTTCAAAGTTAGAATAGGGTAGTAAATATAGTCTAACTAATTCAAAAACAATCAGAAAATATTTTTCAAAATATTCAATTTACTCAAAAAAAGCAGAAAATCATGTTACATTTTTCTTCTATTTTGCTTGCATATGTGTGTCTTAATGTGTGGCAATAAGGGTCGTTTTATTTAGCCACTTTCTTGATTTATATATCCTAAATCTGCAATGAGATCACAGTGGACTCTATATCGCTTGTAGCTGCAGCCCAAAGTCGAAAAAAGCAATATACAAATACAAAATATTCACTAAACACTAGGGTATTATATTGTCTGTGGCTAAACTCAGTTTGATACTTCTCGTATTCTGTGCGAATTATGTATAAATAAGTTTCTTATTTTTTTTATTTAACTGGACATTATTACTTTATTTTCTCCGTTATGTTGATTCAGAATATATTTAGGTATTTATATATTATTTTGTTTCTTGCGTTGAAATCTGGTAAGATTATCTGGACTGATGGTGTACCATCCCGTTCAAGTGTTGCGACTGGAACTCATAAAAGAGTAGACCTAGTTATGCCAGGTTGGGGCATTTTATTTGTTTTGGTGATACCCTACCACTGGTACTAGTGAAGTAACCTTCCAAGGTTATTCGATGAGTCTTACTCTTACCGGTACTCATATGTGAGTAATGCTAGGCATGCCGAGTTTGGGCTCATTTTGTTTGTACATAAGAGACCCTACCACTGGAACTTATGAAGTAACCTTCCAGGGTTATTCAATGACTCTTGCTGGTACTCATGTGTGAGTAGAGCTAGGCATGCCGAGTTTGGGCTCATTTTGTTTGTACATAAGAGACCCTACCACTGCATTTTATGAAGTAACCTTCCAGGGTTATTCAATGACTCTTGCTGGTACTCATGTGTAAGTAGAGCTAGGCATGCCGAGTTTGGGCTCATTTTGTTTGTACATGAGAGAACCTATCACTGGAACTTATGAAGTAACCTTTCAGGGTTATTCGATGACTCTTGCTGGTACTCATGTGTAAGTAGAGCTAGGCATGCCGAGTTTGGGCTCATTTTGTTTGTACATAAGAGAACCTATCACTGGAACTTATGAAGTAACTTTCGAGGGTTATTCGATGACTCTTGCTAGTACTCATATGTAAGTAGAGCTAGGCATGCCGAGTTTGGGCTCATTTTGTTTGTACATAAGAGACCCTACCACTGGAACTTATGAAGTAACCTTCCAGGGTTATTCAATGACTCTTACTGGTACTCTTATGTGAGTAGAGCTAGGCATGCCGAGTTTGGGCTCATTTTGTTTGTACATAAGAGACCGTACTACTGGAACTTATGAAGTAACCTTCCAGGGTTATTTGGTGACTCTTGCTGGTACTCTTATGTGAGTAGAGCTAGGCCTGCCGAGTTTGGGCTCATTTTGTTTGTACATAAGAGACCCTACCACTGGAACTTATGAAGTAACCTTTCAGGTTTATTCGAAGACTGTTAGTGGTACTCATAATATGTGAGTAGAGCTAGGTATGCCGAGTTTGGGCTCATTTTGTTTGTACATAAGAGACCCTACCACTGGAACTTATGAAGTAACCTTTCAGGTTTATTCGAAGACTCTTAGTGGTACTCATAATATGTGAGTAGAGCTAGGTATGCCGAGTTTGGGCTCATTTTGTTTGTACATAAGAGACCCTACCACTGGAACTTATGAATTAACCTTTCAGATTTATTCGAAGACTCTTAGTGGTACTCATAATATGTGAGTAGAGCTAGGTATGCCGAGTTTGGGCTCATTTTGTTTGTACATAAGAGACCCTACCACTGGAACTTATGAAGTAACCTTTCAGGTTTATTCGAAGACTCTTAGTGGTACTCACAATATGTGAGTAGAGCTAGGTATGCCGAGTTTGGGCTCATTTTGTTTGTACATAAGAGACCCTACCACTGGAACTTATGAATTAACCTTTCAGATTTATTCGAAGACTCTTAGTGGTACTCATAATATTTGAGTAGAGCTGGGTATGCCGAGTTTGGGCTCATTGTGTTTGTTGTGATCTTACTAATCATGGTAACCTTCAGGTGCTATGTGATAACTGCTACCGCCAGGTTATTGGTCTGAGCGTATTTTATTTGTAATAATGAAGTAATTATTATAATAAGTCTAGCACGGAGGTATAATTTGGTAACTGCTACTGAGAATTATTTTGCATATAATCTAATATATAAAATTCTCGTGTCACAGTTATCGTTCCCATACTCCTCCGAAACGGCTTGACCGATTTTGATGAAATTTTTTGTGCTTATCCGGTATCTATGAGAATCGGCAAAAATTTGCAAAACAACGTTTGCCGGGTCAGCTAGTTATGAATAAAAAGATGTGATAAAAATTATTGTTATGTATGTACATACATACATACATAACGTCACGCCTTTTATCCCCGAAGGGGTAGGCAGAGGTGTATTTCTACACCCACTTTTCGCCATATATACTTTAGTCCCACGTAATAAGGGGCGAGCCTATTGCCGTACCGGGCACATTTCCAGACTCCGTGCTGCTACTGATAATTTCGTGACAGAAAAACCCAATAACACTGCCCGACCCAGGAATCGAACCCGGGACCTCCCGATCCCACGAGCACATTTATGCCGCGAGACCAACGAGGCAGTCATGTCAACGAGTCAGTGTTATGTAGATATGTATTATTTATATTTTCTTTTTGATGCCAAGACCAAAGACTTTTGGAATCTCAATTTCTCGTAAAGGTCTGCGTGCCTTACGAAACGGTTCTGAAAAATCAAGACGGTTAGTATTTCGCTCACTTGCCGGTTAGTTTGCACTCATGTTTCGAAATTTTATTGTCATACTGTATTTCTTTCTTTCACAGGAGGCTCAAAAATAACCACGATGCAAGCATTGCCAATATTTTGCATACCATGACTGATACCAATGGTATGATCACAAAACAAACGAGCTGTACAAATTTTAATGATGACAACAGTTTGAATAACAGTATAAATACGACCGCCTGTCATCATACCCATCCCCAAGGTGCGGCAACGCACCTGTGACTCCTGTGGTGTTGCTTGTGTCCATGGGCAACGGTAATTGCTTACCATCAGGCAATCCGTCTGCTCGTTTGCCGCCTATTACCATAAAAAAAAAATGAAAAATGTGTCAAAATATGTGTCAACCACGAACTATTTAAGTCAAATTAGATGATACTGTCATTATGTTAGCAGAATACCAATTGTGAGTCAATTCAAAATATAATCTCATTTCGTTCAAAATATAGTTTCGATGTCAGATAAAATACGAGAATTGGCCTTCTGCGTTGCAAGTGTTGCAACCTATTGGTCCGCCTGTGACGTTCGAAATTCTCTTTATTGTGCATTACAGCAGATAATAATTTGACTACCTTGATGCATCTCTCCTAAATCTAATTCATAAAAAATCATTCCCAAGCTCGTCATATATATAATATATATCTACTTGTCTACAAAGTACCTAATAACGTCAACAACAGTCAACGAAGTCCATCGCGTCTTACCAACATTACATACGTAGTACGTACCGTTGCCGCCACAGAACAGTTAAACGAGGTTAGAACGGCCTTGTGGGCGTGGCAGGCTCGCCGTTCCTGTGAGCAAACGCTCATATGTCGAAAAATTTGATTGACGCTGTCAACAATCGTGCTCATATTGCGACAGCGTACGAAGCTCCGCGAATATAAAATAATTATGCCGTCTTGCGCTATAATAACGTGTCGAAAAAGAAGCCAGTCATGTACTGTGGCTCGAGAAGGGATTTCTTTTCACCGGTAAGTCCAAAAACCTTAAAATAAAAATGATATTTGTAATTATTACAATAGTATTATGTAATTTGTAGACAGAAACGAAACCATCGCAAGCAAATAAAAAAAATACATTGCTGGCAATACGTGGGTACCATCTAGTACTACGTAGGCGATTGCGCAATGTATTTCGTTCACTGCGAACGTCAATGCTTGAATTCTGCTAAATCTATGTTGGTGGGTCCGATAGTGTTGTACCTACCAAGTTGTGAAAAATGTCGATTGTGAGTTCCTTCGTGTGAATGTATTCAAATGATTGTTATCAGTAATATTAAGATTAACATAACTTTGTTTATTACTACCGATTAATGTTTATTGTGGGTTATTAACTTAGTTCTTCATCTAAAGTTTGTTTTGAGGTTAGCTATTTACAATAGAAACATACATTTTAAATTTTATTTTTAGATTTCCTATAGATCCAGATACAAGAAAACTATGGATAGAGGCAACCGGTAGAATTGAATGGATACCAACTAAATGTAGCACAATTTGTTCACAACATTTTGCAGAAAATGACTACATAATTAAAAAGTCAGGGAAAAGATACTTGAAATCAGGAGCATCTCCGCACAAATATATCGTTATACCTTTTTCAGTAAGTAGTGTATATACATACTCACGCTTGTTTCCCGGAGGGGTAGGTAGAGACTACGGAACGCCATTTGCAGTGATCCTGACATACCTCTCTTGCTTCTTTTTAAGTAGTGTAAAATTTGTATTTTAACTTAATTGCTGTTTCTTACCCGACTACGGCAAAACCAGAAGGAAAGGACCACGGCTCTAGCTTGAGCATTGCTATACTTAGATATACTTTTATGGAGTTTTATCTAAATGAGCTATTTTCTTGTTTTGTACTTTCTAGACCCCCTTTTTTACGTAGTCGGATTAGTTGTTAAACTGATTTTTGTTATTGAGTAGTGTACCTAATTATTACCTTAAACTGTCACCTAGCTCGATATATTTTTTGGATATTATGATATATTTTTCGTTCCGCTTACTTTCACAAACAGTTTTCTGATTACTAAAAAACTTTTTTGTGTTTTTAACAGTCATCACTTGCATCTACCATAACTCAAGCTGCATCTACTAGCGACGGAACACAGGCTGCATCTACCGTAGATGGAAAAACTAGTCAAAACAACGTAATAAAAATTGCTACTTTTCATCCTGACAGAGTCCTGATCCCATAGTTTATAAATAAGGCATAAGAAAAAGATCATTGCAAGCAATTGTTAGTGTAAAATAATTACATGACTTTTATTTATAACAGAAGTTACTATTCTAAATTACAGGCCATTGAAAATGCAAGCAAATCAATTCCAACTACACCACCAAGAGATAACTCCATGAAGAAACGAAACATACAGGTAAATAAGTATTTCTTTTTACATACATTACACATAATAATGTACTATAGACATTATAATTTAATAAATTCACTAGTTGAAGTCACAATACTACTGTGCTGGCTACAATTACTTTTGCTTACAGCAACAGTTAATATCACCTTCAAACGCATTAACACCACGAAAGAGAAAACTGCTAAACATAATTAATATAAAAGAAAATAAAATTAAGAGGCAGAGATTACAAATAAAAAGAATACAAGCTCAGAATAGAAGATTAAACAGAAAAATTAATAAAATAGAAGACATTTTAAAGAATATTCAAGAAAAGTTTTGTCTGAAAGATGAAGATACGAATATTCTAAAAAATATTAATTTACAGGTATAACAAACTCTTACACTACCTGTTTTCGTGCTTTGTGTGCAGCTGTCGATTTTGTCTTGCTTTCTTTCAACATTAGAAAGCGTTACTACCATTTTTTTTGCTATTGACAGGTTCAAGAACTGACACAACGTATGGTAATTAAAAAGGCTGGAGGAAAATCGAAACAAAAATATAGTCCAGCGCTCCGTACCTTTGCGCTGACTCTACATTATTATTCACCAAAGGCCTACGAATACGTACGTAAAACGTTTGATACTTGTCTGCCGAAAAGGCGTACCCTTAGAAAGTGGTATGAAAAAATCGGAGGAAATCCAGGCTTTACGAAAGAATCCTTGGAAGCGTTGAAGCAGAAAGCTAGAACTACAAACTATACCATCATTGCAGGGTTAACTATTGACGAAATGGCTATACGCCTACGTATAGAATACGACGGTGAAAAATTAGTGGGACACATTGACATCGGCACTGGCATAGAAGGAGATCATATAGAAGAAGCTAAAGAGGCTCTAGTTTTCGTGGTGACAAGCGTGAACTGTAATTTTAAAGTCCCCGTTGGTTATTTTCTTGGGGATGGTATAACAGGACGTCAGCGTGCTGATTTAATTTTGCAATGTTTAGAATTAATTGAAGAAACTGGTATAAAAATGATATCATTGACTTTCGATGGATGCGCAGCAAATATAGCGATGGTAAAATGTTTGGGTTGCTCTATAGAAGACAGGAAAATTACTTTTAACCATCCTATTACTAAAGATCCAATTTTGGTAATGTTGGATCCATCTCACATGATAAAATTATTGCGGAACGCTTTCCAATGCTATAGAACTTTTATAGATACTGATGGAAATATGATTCAATGGATTTTTTTGGAGGAACTAAATAAGCTTCAAGAAAGAGAAAATTTTCATTTAGCAAACAAACTACGTTACCGTCACATTCAATTCCAAAACCAAAAAATGAAAGTAAAGCTCGCAACACAACTGTTCAGCCTTAGTGTTGTGGATGCTATAGACTTTTGCTGCGATTAACTAAAACTACCTGTATTTAAAAATAGTAAAGCAACGACAAATTTTTTGAGGATAATCTTAATATAAAATCCTTGCGTTACCGACTGACTGACAGACACGCTACAGCCGAAACTATTGGGCGCAGGAAGCTGCAATTTGGCATGTATGTTCCTTGGGGACCGTAGGGGTGCACTAAGAAGGGATTTCCCGAAATTCCCACGGGATCGGCCAAAACGGGTAAAATTAAAAATAATGCAGGCGTAGCTGCTGGCGTCCTCTAGTTAATAATATGTTTGACATATTCAATTCCCGAAGCTCGTTTCAGTATAAATTTAAGAAAGCACTTACTGATACCAATGCAATCCAGCTTTTAGGATTCTTAGACACGGCAGTAGTCTACTTATCCCAATTAAAATGTCAGGATGGCAGACTTTTAATAGAAAGCCCACGAAAAATAGGGTTTATTGGCTTCATTGGTTGCGCTGAAGCAGTAAGACATATTTATAATAACATAATACGTACTCAAGTACTTGTATATATATGCCAATGTACAAAATTAGCCAAGACCACCTCGAGATGCTCTTTGGAAATATAAGATCACATGGCGGAGCCAACAATAACCCTACGGCACGCCAATTTAAAGCAGCTTACAAAAAACTACTGCTGCATATCGAGTTAAAGGCTGTCGAAAGTGAGAATTAATTAGGCTCTTGAACATATTTCCATTCTCAATTGCGCATCATCACCTATAGAACGCATAAATAAGTCGACTAATAATGGTTTAGTCGAAGACAGTGATCAAATAGTATCCGAAAGTAATGATGATGAAGATATAGATTTTTTTTTGCAAAATGTTTCCGATTTTAGCAAACAGGTTATTAGTCATATCGCGGGTTACATACCACATATTTTAATTAAGAAAATTGATTGTGACATATGCGTATGAGCACTGCTGTCAAATGAAATAAATTCGGACCATAAATTTATCGTAGCAAAAAGATAAAGGGCGTCTCCTGTATCCTTCAAAAGAACTGATACTAATCTGTAAAATGTCCGAAGCAGCTATAAAGATTTACATCGACAATCTTCGGCAAAGTAATTAACATATATTGACAACAAAGATCTTACGCAGCTTTGTCGGAACTGAATTATTTAGCAACATTAGTTATCACCAGGTTGGATTATATCCTAGTGCGAGCCATGTTACAGACCTATATAAAGCTATCATAGAAAAATATATCAATGTAAGATTGCATTTTATTTTGAAAAATTCGAATTTAAAAGAGCAAGCGTATGCTTCTTAATAAATACGTCGTATTTCAGGGACAATAAAAGAACCTGGGTTGAAATTTAATTTAAATTATTGTTCAACATTAAAATATTATTGTATTATATACTTGTGTCATTTATTTCTTTACAAACTTTGACTTATGTGGTTGTACACATGAATAGTTTATCACGGACACTGACATCCTAGATGGACATGATTTTTAACTCTTGGTATTCGGATATGATAAAGGCAATAATGTATCTTCCCCTTTAATTTTATATTATTATTTATATACACCGCTATTTTTTAATTAGTACAAAAAATTTAACAGGGCACTAAGTATCTTTAACTGATCATATTTATGTGGTTGAAAAATAAAAACACTAAGTCCCAAAACTGTCTCAAAACTGTTCACAAAAATACGTAATAATTGGTAAATGCATTACTAATACTATGACCGACCCATGTACCATCATAGTAAAATGAACCATTGATAAATCCCCGCCCCCCCCTCTGCGCCTGCGCCACGCCCCGACGATGAACAGTACTAAATTGCTAGCGAAAGTGACCGTATCTAATTTCGTTGCAAAAGTTAATTGTTTGTCTACGTTTGCCCGACGCGATGGCCTATCATATCAGTTCATATCACGGGAGTATGTAGCTATGCTTCGTGCGTAATTTTTTGAGTGGAAAAATCGCGAGTGCAGCTGTGTACCCATGGACATCGTATTGTGAGTGTACAAAAGTGACCGGGTCAGTGTCAAACAATTAAAACACTGCATATTGGATGCTTTTGACAACGGTGGTGGACATTTCGAAGGACAATGGAAATACTTGTAAGTTTAGTAAATAATACGTACTTAAGTAAATAATAATTTGATGCGGGCGGCTCAAAATCGGTCTGTGTTCTCCACACACCTTGAGGAAGGCCTATGTCCAACAGTGGACGTCTCTAGGCTGACATGATGACGATAAAATAATTTGTAAATAGCAGATGATTCTAACTTCATAAATACGCCAAAATTACTCTTTTCTTTTAGTCCAGTACACCATCTTTTATTTTGATATTTGTTTGCTGTCTAATTACATACCTCCGTATTTAATTACTTGTTAAACGATAAATTTTACCGGTCCTAAGCCCGAATGAAGTATGAAGGAGAGGGTAGAATTAACAAAATTAAAAAATAACTACCTACATTTATTATTTTTCTTCATTTTATTTTCTATGGCTACCTACATCATAAGTGCGACAGAGAGAATGCGAATGAGCAGGATGGAATATTATCAATGAATTAGTGAATGGATTGTAAAATATGACTATGATTTAAGTGAGATTTTCTACAATAAACAAATGATAATAACTTTGCTCTTTATTGATATTATGAAATTCTTACGTCACATATATGATAATAATATCTTCGCTAATCTGTCCTTAAAGTTTTTGTACTAATTAAAAAATAGCGGTGTATATTAAGAAAGGCCACACTATTTGTACCCTATTCCACCATGCCGAAATAAAAACAAACAATTGCAAAACTTAAAGTAACAAAACAACAGTATTTTATCGATATAAATAATCGACCTTTTGGACACCGTAACATTAATGGGAGTGTGTGAGCGATCGTCAAGCGCGATAGTTCCATGTCAAGCGAAGTGTTTGCGCTAGTGTGACAACCAATGGCAAACTCGCGATCTAACACCCGTATTCACAAACGATACTTGTGTAAGTAAAGTGGCAACGCTATGCGAAGTAAGGCTGATTTTAGTCTCACGCTGACCGTCAGCGCTCATAGCTCAGCGCGTAGTTTGTCTGCGCTGAGGCTCGGCGTGGCTCGTTTTAACATCGTACTGACCGCCTTACTGTACAGTCGACGATCAAAATGCGGAGTGTATTAATTATTGCTGCTTTGTACTATCTATCCCAAAAAAATAAAAATTGGCGACGACGAAGACTCCATGTTCATCCATTGATTGAGCAGAGAGCCGTTGCAGGAGAATTTGTCTTGTTTTATGGCCCTTTGAGGGCTGTCAAAAGTAAATTCTTTAATTACTTTCGAATGTCAAATAGAACCTTTGACGAATTACTGGCAAAGATGCAGGATTAACTGGTCCATTACAGCTTACGAATCGTGCCTGTACCACCGATTGAACGACTCATCAATAACTCGACCTGTATCCTCTTAGCGATTCGCCATGACTGTACGCGCGATGACATCCGCTCCGCTCGACACTAAAACGCTCACTGAAAGCCGAGGCGCTCGAGCGATCGTCAGCGCTGACAGCTACGCGGGGCAGACGCGCGACGCGTACGGCTGCGTAGCTATCAGCGCTGACCACCGTGCGCACTGATAGCTACGCGTCATTCAAAAACGCTTCCTAGAAGTTCATATATCTCGGTCATCAGCGCTGACGGTGCGCGTGCCGTCAGCGTAAGACTAAAACCAGCCTAAGACATTATAGCATTTAGCATGTTAAGAGTCACGAATTCGCATGCTAATGAAATTAATGCGAAATCGCATTAATTACCATCACTACGTATTAGTGTATTGCTTGTAGTGGAGATAGAGAGTGGGAGACAATCGGCGACACGCGTTCTAATACAAATCAGTAACTATTTCCTTTCTAACCCCCTTTAATTGTACTGTGGTTGCCGCCGTGTCGCTGTAGTGACGCGATTTTGTACCTACTAATTTTGTAAACGCGTCCTTAAAAGATGACTAAATGTTTGCAACTAAAAAAATAAGTTGCTAGCGATTAAATATTTTCGCGACTATTATATTAAATAAGATTCAAAACTAACGGTGTTATAAAAACTTAAAACTAGCAGCTGCGTTTAGGTAGCAAATAAACTATACAAGTGAAGCCGAGGAGCTATAAATAATGACTTGGCTACTAATAATGTTAGTAGGTAGGTTATGTTAGGTTTATCAGAGGAGTGGGATGGCATTCCTCAAGACACGGTTTCGAACTTAATAAGATCGATGAGAAACCGATTGGAGGCGCTAATTAGAGCTAGAGGAGGTAATACCAAGTATTGATTAAATGTATTTTATTACGTTTTTTTACGACATTTTGTTTTATTTCTGAAAAACCTAACCTCTTTTCCCAAATTACCTTTTTCCGTACCTTTATGTTTAGACTTAATTAATTATCCAAGTTGTTTATGGATTTTACAAATTATGATATTAATTAAAAGCTGGTATTCCAAGCTTTAAAATGACATATAATTTTTAGTATTATCTTGTATAATTTTATCAAAAAATAAGTTTATGTGTGCAAGTAGGGGTTGAGTCAATTTGCGTGTCCGCGAGTGTAGTAGCCACAGTACAAGCTCTGCTTAGTTTGGGACTGTATGGTGATGTGAGTACATTTATGTTAGAATATAGAATATTAATCATCTTTTATTAATTTTATACTTTGTGTCCATTTGTTGCATGTTTGTAATCTCCCGCGACAAAGGATTTGTTCAGAGTACAGGATAAAAAAAGTGAAAAATATCCTATTATAAACATCATCATAGCTTTGCCCCGGTTGGGATTCAAATTCTTAGCCTTAGAGCCCTGGTCCGCAAATACAGTTTATTCCTACTGTCCAATGTCCACACTTGCTTGTTCTCAACGGTACCGTCAACAGTGGCATCTTTACGCTCCATGAGCAACTTTACCCATGAGTACCAGCCTTTACATATCAATCGATTATTCAATTTTAACTCTACTTAGTCGATTTATCTACTTTTCGACTAATTCGAAATTAAATTCTGGCAACCCAAAAAGATTTTTACGCTTGCAACTGTGATATCTGTCAAGTTATTGTCATTTTTTAGTCCATGTGGTCAATCTTGTTCAATATGATCTCCGAAAACAATTGATATTTTATAGAGATCTCGGGCTCACGGTAAGTGAATGAAGCTGTATTGTTTAAATTATATTCCCATAATCCTCTGAATTGTATAATTTATACGTGTTTTCAGTTATTTCTTAAGTTATAACGATCGGTAATGTTAGTGGCGGTTAGGTAAAGTTACCTTACCCGGCTTGTTGGCAACTATACCTACTGCTAGGGTTGGCACTAAATGTTATGAACGTACATTTTATTTTAACCATTTTATTTAATGTCCATGTGTTTTATTATTGGCTTAAGCACTGTAATTAGACTATTGCTAACCAAGTTTTTGAAATTACTTCTGCTTCTACTTTGTACGGCTGTATACTTTTATAAAGATGTCGATAAGATGTACAGAGCATTGTTATTTTAAAAGAATTTAATAAATTTTAAGTCAATTTTAAATAACTAATATAAAATAGAATTATTTCAAAGTGTTAAGTAGTTGTAATTTCAGTTTACTTAAAAATTTACATTTACATAACGTAGCATGTTAACGCAGTACTTACTAACACCCTATGCACATGGTATATTTTTACCGAAGTGCTTTGGTGAAATGCACTTCGTCGTCTTTCGAACGGGCACAAAACGCGCGTTTAAACGTGTGTCGCCGGTGCATTCAAAATACGTCATGGGTCTGTTTGCTTTGTCATTCGTGACGTTCCGGGTATTATTTGCTTTTATTCCAGTGTGCCATTCTAACAATAAATACGCATTTTTTAGCTTTTGGTGATGGCAATAACTAATTGTTTCAGATACAAAGTAGATACCTACATATGATTGGTACTAATATGGCACCTCCAAATAAAAGGATTAGGAGGCGAGTGGGGGCTCGGCCTTATAAAAATTATTCCGAAGATATGCTGCAATTGGCTGTTGAACTCGTAAAAACCAAAAAAACAACATCTTATGATGCTGAAAAGCAGTTTGGCATACCAAGGAGAACGATTGAAAAACGAGTGAAGAATCTCCATTCTAATAAGCCAGGTCCGCGCTTTCGTTTATCGGACGAAGAAGAATCTAAATTTATCAAAGTACTCATAGCAGCAGGTGACTTCGGTTGCCCACTTTCTATGTTGGATTTCAAATTGATGGTCTGGGATTATTTGAAAAAAAATAATAAAACTTACGTATTTAATGACAAGCTTCCAGGTGGCTGGTGGGCGAAACATTTTTTATACCGGCATAAAGATACACTAACGTTACAATAATCATTATTATAATTGTAATTAATTTGAATTTGATACTAGTTGTGTTAAAATTAAGTAAATAAAACTTATTGCAACTTCTGTACGTTTTCGTTTTATTTAGTTTTAGGTGACAACCCTTAGGTTTGGTCCGTTTTTCTATAAAAAACATGACGTTCTTGGGGTATCTTTACCATATCGTAAAAACTTTGAAATTAAGTAAAATACGAAGTTCTTAAAATAACAAGGGATTTTTCTTAGAGTAATTTAACATTATTTTAAACAAAAAGTAATGGCAATTTTACATTTTATACCTGTCACATCAATTTATCAGGATAATTTTATTTAAGGTAAAGATACCCAATACCAGTAAACTTTACCTCTACTATATTTTTTGACTCAGACACCGAGCCTTAAGCCTTTTGATAACTTTTCATTATTCACCATAAAATATGGGCACTGTTTTACTAATAGTTTAAAAAAAAAGTATGTACATTGTTTTGTTCTAAAATAATTTTGTAATAAAGAAAAAAACATGGTAAAGTTGCCACAGTTGACGGTACCGGTGTGGGGTGGGTGTCTTTGATTACAGGGGTTACATTGATATTTTTTAAAACCAGGAACGCTATGATCACCAACGCTCACGCATTGAAGAAAGATAACAAATGTGAATGCGGCCTACGAAAATATAAAAAAACAAATGGGTGCTTTCCATAGAAAACGATATTTTATAAAAAAAACCATCCTTAAAAAAGTATTTATCAAAGTTACCCCGCTATTTAAAAGTAGCCCCATTTTACGGTACTTTACAATTAGAAATGTACCTACAGTTATAGTACAAATGGACGACTTAGCGCTATTTAGCACTGTATTACAGGCAATCTTGACGGTGTTTTTAGTTCTAAGTCATCACCGTCACTATTCAGGGTGCATCCAAGCCCTAAAACCTGGGATCCGCTTACTAGTCTAACGAGATTTGGCATAATAACAGCTTTTCAACAGAGCGACTGCCGTCTGACCTCCAAAACCCAAGGGGGATACTGGTATAAAGATCTCCATTAAAGCCGGGATCGGAGGCTTAATGTGCTCTCAGAGGCACGGGATACCTACCAGTAATTAACAATTTTGCACATAACTTCGATAAGTCAGTACCGTGGAGTCGAACTTTATACCCTCTGCATAGCAGGCTGTTGGTAGCTTCATTAGGCTATTGCGTTGTTTTTGTGTTTTTAGTATTTCTAAGATTACCAAACTGTTCTTTCTTATTTTCAGGAATCTTGGAGTGGTTGCGCTTCAGGCAACAAACGAAAAATAAAATTACCAGAGGTAACTTATCCAATATTATATACACTGAATTTTATCGGGTAGGCAAAAAGAGCCTCGTGCCAGAAAAATACTTCTTTGCATATTATTAATAGGTCTTTACCTATGAAACGGCCGTTCTGCTGTACTGGCCATTTCAAATAAAAATATTTATTTTTGGCCAATTTGGCTGTGTTACGTTTTCATCGCATTCGAACATTTTTTGTCATCATGGATACGGTAAAAATTCGAATAATTATAGTGTATGAGTACCGTCGTGGTAGCAAAGCGGCACAAGCGGCACGCAACATCAACGAAGTCTACGGAGCTAACACTACAAACGAACGCACCACCCATTATTGGTTTGCCCGCTTCCGTTCTGGAAATTTTGACCTGAAAAATGAATCTCGTGGTCGTCCAAAAACTGGTCGACAATGACTCGATACTCGATCTACGGCTGAATTAGCAGCAGCTTTCGACGTTAGCATCAAAACAATATTGGTCCATTTGCGTCAAATTGGCAAGGTAAAAAAAAAGCTTGACGAATGGGTACCCCAGGAACTCGATGATCGCCAGCGCGAAGTACGCGTCGAGACGTTCCTTGCATTGCTCAACAGCCATACAAATGAAGGAGTTTTGAAATGGATGACGAGAAATGGATCCTGTTCGACAATCGTAAGCGCTCAGCAAGTTGATTGGACTCTGGTTCAGCACGCAAACAATGCCCTAAACGAAAACTTATCCTAGAAGAGTGGTGGTCACTGTTTGGTGGTCTAATACCGGTGTAATTCATCACAGCTTCTTACCAAACGGGACGAGCATTACAGCAGATGTATACTGTGAAGAACTGAACACAATGATAGAGAAGCTCGCACATCTCTAACCAGCTTTGCTCATATTGCACAGCAGACGGTCTCCAAGCTATAAGAGCTGGAATTGGAACTTCCCCGTTATCCACCGTACTCACCAGACCTTGCGCCTACAGAGTACTACAGACGGGCGGAAAAAAAAGAAAGAGCGGGAAAAAATTCAATATCCGAGAAGCAGTACCTTTGAAGAATTTGTAGCCTCACGTCCAGCTGATTTCTTCAAGAAGGGCATCAATAAGCTACCAATGCGTTGGCAAAGATGCATTAATTGCATGGGTGATTACTTTGATTAATAGAAGTACAAAATATAGAAAAAAAATGCTTTGTTTATTTCATGAGAAACGGCAATTTCATAGGTAAAGACCTAATATTCAAAATTAGCTGACCTCGGCGAGCTTCGTCGTACCGCCATATTATTTTGGTATTTTCCGATTGTTTTTATCATTTAAACCTTCTCCTGACAATAACGGACACATAGAAGAAAGATATGTATATCTAATTTGGTGCTGACTGCTGTCGTTTGGAAGTTGCGCGTACAATAATTTAGGTTTTTAATTTTTATTTATAGGTGCAGATGAAAATGCACCACCTATTTAAAAAAAGTTGTAAAAGTGAATAACTATCGAAAACACAAAGAGACACGTCGTTTCTTTCGAGTTGTGTTCGCACGAATACATCGAGTCGACGCTTGCGGTTCATTTCTTTATTCTTCGCATGTAATTATTACATGTTCTCAAACTGTTAAAATGATTAGTATTTTTAACAATATTTTAGCGTATCTTAATATATAAAATCCTTGCGTTACTGACTGACTGACAGACACGCTACAGCCGGAACTATTGGGCGCAGGAAGCTGAAATTTGGCATGTATGTTCCTTGGGGACTGTAGGGGTGCACTAGGAAGGGATTTCCCGAAATTCCCACGGGATCGGCCAAAACAGGTAAATTAAAAAAAAAATGCAGGCGTAGCTGCTGGCGTCCTCTAGTCATAAATAAAATTGTAGCGTTCCCAACTGACTGACAGACAATGCACAACCAAATCTATTGGTCGCAAAATGCTGAAATTTGGCATGTATGTTTCTTGCGGACCTTAGGGGTATACGACGGAATTTCCAGAAACTGTTACGGGATCATTCAGAAAAAGTTTAAATATAAATTAAAATGTGCGAGTGTAGCTGCGGGCATCATCTAGTTTATTTCATATATGATAAGCTGGTTGTACTTAGTATTAAGGTACTCTTCATATCACGGGTTTCGCTCCAAAATCACTTAAAATTCAGTATGTGTGCCTTCCTAGTGGATTAAATAGTAAAAAATGTTGGTCAGAACTCCGCCGCTCTGTAGAGCAGGGTACTAGTAGATCATCATCATCGTCCTAGCGTTGTCCAGTTATGATCCAAGACGTTTGTGTCCGTGGACTTTGGAGTCCGAGGTCCACTTTCTTGCTACGATGTGTCCATATCGCCCGGTCTTTGGTTAATGTCCATTAGCACGCATATCATCTATTACGACGGCAAGCCAGCACATCTAGGGCCTACCTCGTTGACTCTCGACGGAGGTGACATGGCTAGATATTTAATTCCTACGTAATAAAATACTACCATACTGCAGGGTAGTAGTAGATCGCTAAAGTATTTACAACCCCGCCCTCCCTTCTCCAGGGTCAAGTGTTGATCTCTCGCGTGTACCACTTCCTGTGCGATGAGTACGAACAGCTGAAGGCTCTGTGTCCTGGCTGCGACCTGTCCCCGCTGTCTGATCTGGTGGCTCGAACTTCGAAAGCCACCGGCGTCTCACTGAACATCGTCACGGACATCTTGCTGGAAGAGAAACGTGCTCAGCAGCCGACAGACTCTGATGATGATGTCAGGTATGTTGCTATCTAAACAGCGTGTTCAGATCAACTCAAGAAGTTAGATACACACCTTATGTTGCTCTCTAACCAGAGCGTTCAATCTTGACTTATGGAAAGACAGAGGAACTCACCACGCACTCTCAGAATGATCACCCCAGCTATAGCAATTTGTAAAGAATATGGTTGACAATATCGAATTCCCCTGATGTTGGAGGATAAGGCATGTATAGGAATCGTGTGGGTTCCAGGAAGATACCTGACTTGCAGTATCCCGGTGTATGCAACGACTTTGCTTCGACACGTGTTTCGCCTGAACGAGGCATCTTAGGAAGGATGGAGGACTGAGGGTTGGGATGGTCAATCCGAGGATGCGTGGGGGTTTCTTATTTGTTTCCATTAGTATATAATATAGAATAGAGTATCGCGAAGTAACGCCTATTTTAACACTAGAGTGCACGCACATATTGCCTACTCCTTGAGAGCACGCGCGGCTACAGGTGTAGCCCACTTGTAGATCAATTAATTCCATGAAGAAGTTAACAAAGTAATGAAACTCATTGTTCATAATAGTACCTACATAAAATTAAACAAAACTTGTCTTCTTAATTTTATTATAATATGAAACATAAAATGAAACTTCTTAAAATCATCAATATGTGGCAGGCTTGAGACGCCAGTCTTATTTTCATTTAGGAACGTAATATTTACCTTTAAGTCTATCCCTAGCAATGGTATTAACGACTTAATTAAATAATTCGCAATAGACTGTTCTATTGGTGTAGTTATCCTTAAATTGTACTATTACTATGATAATAGTCTACAAGGTACCCTATTAATGACATTATTCCGGTTTCGCCCGCAGCCCGATGGAGGAGGAACCAAGTGAGGGCGAAGATGTTGAGGCACCGAAAGACACGTGAGTATTAAATTAGGACGAATATGAATACATAAGCATCGATAGTGAAAAGTTGATTTTAAACTTTTGCGATTTGTATTGATCAAATAATATTGTGGTATAATACATAATACAGTACAATGTGGCTGGCAGCGGTCGTGGTCACGTAGGAACTGACCCGCCCCGATCGCTACGCGACAACGACCGTTGCAAGCCGGTTGAAACGTTGGAGAATAACAGATGTATTTATCATCATCATCAGCCTTTACAGTCCACTGCTGGACTAGTTTGAGAGGAGGAATTGGCCTACTATACCACGCTGGAAAAACGGGTTGGTACCTATAGGGTTTGTATCAAGTTTTCCTTCTCTTACAGTGGTGTTCTCTGCATAATATGCTCCCTCTGTCGGCTCTTACGACACCCATGGGATGATATGGGGTGCTGATATTCCGTATTCTTAATCCGTCACCACACGGATGTATTAATATTAATACCTTTTAATAAATCAATTAAAGCGAGTAAGACCCGCTAAATTATATTGTATGATGTACCTATACAAACCGTGAAAGTTTAAAATAGATTATTCGCCCCACTGCTTGATGTGAAGTAGACGGGTAGGACCAAAAGACCTTGAATTTGCCTCAGGCCCTCGATAGCTTATTTACCCCACTGAGTGTTTAGTGTAACGTCTGTTTTGTCAGCAGTGCCATGACGGAGACACAAGAACAGGAAGATGAGGATAAGGAAACGCAGGAAGCTACTTTCAAGTAAGTTAATTTAATTATGTATCATATCACCACCGTCCCAGCGTTATTCTTCTTCTTCTGGTGCCTCTTCATTCCTGAAGGTTGGCCGTCAGCTTTTTGTACTCCTCCCTGTCCATAGCCGACCGGCCACTCCCGAATGTTCCGCAGCCACGAGTTCCTCCTGCGTCCAGCGCGTCTTTTCCCCTCCACCTTGCCCATAATTATCAATTGTAGCAGCCCCTAGCGTTATACCAGTTACATCTAATGGTACTAATACATCTGAGCTCATCTCATCCTCCTAGCGTTATCCCTGTTTCAACCCGCTGTCCGCTTACTAGTCTAACCGGCTTTGGCTGAATATTAGCTTTTCCACTGGACCACGGAGGCAGTGGATAGCGTATGCGACTGCTGGTCGCGGGTTCGATTCGATTCCCTGGCCGGGCAAAAGCGGTACTTGGTTTTTCCGAATTCTCAGTAGCAGCACGGAGTCTGGTGATGTGCCTGGTTACGGCAATAGGTTCGCCCTCTATAACGTAGGACCCAAAAATTTATGGCGAAATGTGTGTGTAAAATTACACCTCTGCCTATCCCTTCGGGGATAGAGGCGTGAGTCTATGATTCTATATAAACAAAAGAGATGCTTTTGGAGGTGGACGTATATGAGCCTCTTAGCGTCCCATTCCGGATCCGCCCCTGCTAAGAAGAGACTTAGAAGTGTTTTCTAATACTAATACTGGTAAAATCATAGATTTACGTTAGTATATAATAAAACTGTGGGATAAAATACACATTCTGTAGTCATCATCAGCCTTTAACAGTCCACTGCTGGACTAGGCCTCTCCTTTGTAAGGAGGAATTGGCCTACTATACCACGCTGGCCAAACGGATTGGTATAGGGTTTGTATCAAGTTTTCCTTCTCTTACAGTGCTGTTCTCTGCATAGTATGGTCCCTCTGTCGGCTCTTACGACACCCATGGGATGATATGGGGTGGTGACATTCCGTATTCTTAATCCGTCACCACACGGACAGTTCACAAACATTCTGTAGTGCTGTTTGTAAATCTTTTGTCTGTTTTGTGTGTAGTCTGATGACGGAGACACAAGAACAGGAAGATGAGGTGGATGAGCAGACGCAGCCAACAACTTACATGTAAGTTTTATATTTTTCTATCATACATATATGAAGAGTTTGTTTGTTTGCTTGAACGCGCTTATCTCAGGAACTACTGGTCTGATTTGAAAAATTATTTCAGTGTTAGATAGCCCTTTTATCGAGGAAGGCTATAGGCTATATAACATGACGCTATGAGCCACGGGAGCAGAGCAGTAGCCATAGATAACGCGGGTGTAACCGGCTCATCTAGTCATACATACACATCATCCAGTCCCAAACAAAGCAGAGCTTGTACTGTGGGTCCTAGACAATAATACTTACTTTTTCACAGAGAACAACCCGAAGACGAAGAGATTGAAACGCTCAAAGTGGAAATATATGACGACGAATATCAGTGAGTACCTTCATCATCAGCCCTGTGTATAACTGTCCCACTGCTGGGCCGAGCCTCTTCGCACTGAAGGGTTAGCCCATAGTCTACCACGCGGGCCAAGTGCGGGTTGGCAGACTTCACATGTGGTTTGAGAGCATTGTAGTTCTCTAGTGATGCTTGTGTTCTGAAAAATTGTCGAAGACACAAAAAGATAGACCGTCGACTAAGAATTATGGAACAGCTGATCTTTTTTCCTGATGTCAATGTCGGCCATGGCTCAGCACAGAAGTCGTTCACAATGTATAGTATACTCATACTGCAAACCTCATACTTACGCATTTATTATCCTACCTCTCCATGGATATCACCAAGATTAGAAATGTATATTTGAGAAAAGATCCATACGAAATAATAATAATACAAAATATCTAAAAGATAATCCTGTCCATAAAATCTAATGCCGTGGGACATGTTAATATCAGACGCCGAATGGTCTTTACCATCTTGCACCAAATCCTTCCGGTGATCTCCCACGTCATTAATATTTCCCTTGAGGCTGGTTCCTTTCCATCCTTGTGGGGGAAAGCCCAAGTTATCACCCTTGCCAAGAACTTCAATCCTTCTCTTCCCAACCAGTTTCGACCCATATCCATTCTTCCTCTCCTTTCAAAAGTGCTAGAGGCCAGTGTCCATAAACAATTGGGTCGGTTTGTACACCGTCATAATTTATTGAATTAATATCAATCCGGATTCAGAGCTGGCCATAGCACTAATCCCACTCTCCACAAAGTGACTGGCGATATTCGAAAGGGCATTGATATGATAACTCCAAATTAACAGTTTTGGTTCTAATTGACTTCTCCAATGCCTTCGATACCGTCAGTCACGACCTCCTTTTATCCGTCCTCTCCTATCTTAAGGTTTCACCTAAGGCTCTGGATTGGTTCTCAACATATCTTCGAGGTCGCCAGCAGTCGGTACATTTTGATGAGTCATACTCGAAATGGGCTGACATTAAAGCTGGGGTCCCTCAAGGCGGTATCCTCTCTCCCTTGTTATTTTCTATTTTTATAAATCTCATAACTAAAAATCTTCAGTGTTCTCACCATTTGTATGCCGACGACTTGCAGATATATACCCAGGTAAATGTAGAGTCGCTGTCTACGGCAATTGACATGGTAAATAAGGATTTGGCTGAAATACACAATTGGACAGCAAGGTTCGGGCTGAGTGTAAACCCAAATAAAAGTCAGGCTATTGTCTTGGGCCAAGGATTGATACGAAAATTAAACGCAACCTCTTTTCCAACCATTATATACAACGTAGATAGGTACCCTGTGGTTAAAATTCTTGGGCTGTATATAGATGCCACATTTAATTGGTAAACTCAAGTGACCCAGGTGAGCCAAAAGGTCACCAGCACCCTATGGACTCTTTACCGCCTCAAGAACATACTCCCATCCAAGACCAAGACAATGCTTGTACAGACCTTAATTTTTCCTTTAATCGGCTATGGTGATGTATTTTACTATGACCTGAATGCAGATCTTCTAAACAAACTTGACCGTCTTCTCAATAACTGCATTCGATTCGTCTTCAATCTTCGCAAGTATGACCATGTGTCTACTTATCGTTCCCAATTGAAGTGGCTTCCTATCCGTCATCGTCACAGTTTGCTTGCTCTCACTACCCTCTATTCTATCCTTATGTCTCTTTCTTCCCTAAATTATCTAACTTTCCAATATCTGTGTTCCAACCACGACCGAAACTTGCGATCGTCTAATAATCTTCTTCTTACTATCCCTTCTCATAACACATCTCTTATTCACCACTCTTCGTTTCTCGTTCAGTGTATTCTCCTCTGGAATGCCCTCCCTCTAGAGAACAGGATGTGCAACACCAAGTACAAATTTAAGGCGAATGTAAAGGAGCTCCTGTTGGCAAGACCAGCGGATGTGTCATAGGATTTGTATCTATAATGATTCCATTCACATTATTTATTATTACGTAGTTACTTAAGGTGGCTTTATGTATTATTTATTTGGTTCTCGTTTATTATAGTATGTATGTATTTATCGCATATATATTTTATATATATATATGTACAGTGTATGTATGTATACTTATTTATTTAAGTATTATATTATTATACATATTATGTCTATTATTTGTAATTATAGTAAGTACAGTCATATTTAATACACCTACTACGTTTCTTAGCACCGCTCAAAGGTAGACTGGCAGATAATGCCCAAGGCATTAAGTCAACCTGTACACAATTAAGTGTATAAAATAAAAATAAAAATATGTAAAATATGATTTCTTATGTCCTAATCCTTGGAGGAGATCAAATATTGCGACCGACTGACCTTTAGAGATTTCCACTTTACTTGTGGTCAGTTCAGCTGCTTAAGTCCTGTTGTCAGATGTGTTATCTGTCAGATAGTGGCTATCTGGAGGTTATAATGTGCGTATGTATAGCTAGTATAGTTGTGTTGTGTTGTATGCGTGTTGTCAGATGTGTTATCTGTCAGATAGTGGCTATCTGTATGTTGTAATGTGCGTTAGTATAGCTAGTATAGTTGTGTTGTGTTGTATGCGTGTTGTCGGATGTGTTATCTGTCAGATAGTGGCTATCTGTAGGTTATAATGTGCGTCTGTATAGCTAGTATAGTTGTGTTGTGTTGTATGCGGGTTGTCGGATGTATTATCTGTCAGATAGTGGCTATCTGTAGGTTGTAACGTGCGTCAGTATAGCTAGTTACGATGCGTCGTGTTGTAGATGTTCGGCGGGTGAAGCGGCCGGTGATGACTCGCACGTGAACGTCAAGATAGAACCGCCCGATGAACAACTGACACTGTGAGTACACAAAAAATATAAATAATATTTTCCATCTGATGAGTAATATTTTATTTTTATTTTAGATATTTTAATATGATCAATTGGCCACAAATGAGGAGAGCTTATTTGTAAATTAATTTAATACTAAGTTATTTAAAAAAAAATGTCTATCTCATACTCATAAGCTTCTATTTCATGGACATATTATGCTCTATTATTTTCGAGACGCAAAAAAAAGTCACCCACTATAATATATATTATACACCACTATTTTTTAATTAGTACAAAATCTTTGAGGACATATTAGCGAAGACATTATTATCATATATGTGACGTAAGAATTTCATAATATCGATAAAGAACAAAGTTATTATCATTTGTTTATTGTAGAAAATCTCACTTGAATCATAGTCATATTTTACAATCCATTCACTAATTCATTGATAAAATTCCATCCTGCTCATTCGCATTCTCTCTGTCGCACTTATGATCTAGGTAGTTATTTAGTAGGTGATATAGGTAGCCTTAGACAAGAAAATGAAGCAAAATAATAAGTGTAGGTAGTTACTTTTTAATTTTCTTTATTCTACCCTCTCCTTCATACTTCATCCAGGCTTAGGACCGGCAATTTACGGTTTTACAAATAATTAAATACGGAGGTATGTAATTAGAAAGCAAACAAATATAAAATTAAAGAAGGTATTCTGGACTAAAAGAAAATAGTAATTTTGACGTATTTATGAAGTTAGAATCAGCTGCTATTTACCAATTTCATCATCATCATGTCGGCCAGAGACGTCCTTTGCTGGTCTTAGGGCTCCCCCAAGGTTCTCCACACAGACCGATTTTGAGCCGCCCGCATCAAATTATTACTTACGTAGGTAGGTAATGTTTACTTACAAGTATTGCAATTGTCTTTCGAAATGTCCACCACTATTATCAATACACAGAAAGGCACATTTTATTAAATTGTTTTTTAACGAGAGAAGTACGCTTCTGTCTTTTCACTTCATCCAATATGCGCTGTTTTAATTGTTCGACACTAACCGGCTCACTTTTGTACACCCACAAAAATAAGCCCATGGCCGTGAGGTCAGGTGAGCATGGAGGCCAAGCTACAGGGCCACCTCGAACGATCCACTGGCTTCCAAACTCTCCCCTGTACAAACGCACAGCTACACTCGCGTTTTATCCACTCTAAAAGTACGCACGAAACATAGCTACATACTCCCGTGATGTGAACTGATAAGCCATTGAAAATACGATGCGCTCACTACCGGTTAAACACCAGGTACAATTTAGCACTGTTTGTCGCAGCGGGGCGCGGCGCGGGCGCAGAGGGACAGGAGGGAATTTATCAATGGAATAGTTTACTACTACTACTAATTTACTACTCATAGTTTTAGTTATGCATTTACCAATTATTACGCATTTTTGTGGACAGTTTTGAGACAGTTTTGGGACTTAGTGTTTTTATTTTTTACCTACACAAATATGACCAGTTAAAGATACTTAGAGCCCTGTAAATTTTTTGTACTAATTAAAAAATAGCGGTGTATATACTATGATCTGTATGATGAATAAAATCTTTGCGTTACTGGCTGACTGACAAAGAAGCTACAGCCAAAACTATAAGGCGTAAGAAGCTGAAATTTGGCATATAAGTATGTTTCTTGGGCATCGTAGGTGCAGTAGGCATGGACGTTGACGGATTTTTCTCAAAGCTATACAAATCAGATTTCAGAAACTATTTTAGAAATTGATTCCAGTAGCGGATAGTAGTATATAGTATATACGACAAACGCAAGCAATCGAAATCTTATTGTATTCTTGCATAATACCAATCAAATCAAACAAAACTCTCTAAACATACATTCCGAATATTTATTTGCAATTTTCAAAATAAACATTAAATAGAAGCAACCTGATTTCTGAATTAGATCTCATCGCCTCGATTTATTGGTTAATTTTTCTATTCAATCTGCAATTATTCATAAAGTCGCCAAAATCCAGAACGATTCGCTTGCTTGGCGACATTCGCTCCATCTCTTTTGCTCTTTCAGCGGATCACTAAGTAGAAAGAAAAGGAAATGAAATTCGCTCTCTCTCAGTCTAACTAAGTAGTAATTTGGAAGAATGATAGAGAACGAAAACTATCGAAAATGTAAGCTTACATTTAGTTTGTAGTTTGGTTAGCAAAACTACAAAAACCCAAATAAAGCACATGCGCTTGCACGGTTTGGCTCGGATTAGATTGTTTGCATCATCAGCAGCCTTTAACAGTCCACTGCTGGACTAGGCCTCTCCTTTGAAAGGAGGAATTGGCCTACTATACCATACCACGCTGGGCAAACGGGTTGGTATAGGGTTTGTATCAAGTATTCCTTCTCTTACAGCGCTGTTCTCTGCATAATATGCTCCCTCTGTCGGCTCTTACGACACCCATGAGATGATATAGGGTGGTGACAATCCGTATTCTGAATCCGTCACCACACGGACAACATGCGATTGTTTGCGTTATCTTGTTATTGTTTATAAGTTTTCTAAAATCGGTATTTCATATTGAAATATCTATACGATACGATTTCTGACTGCAATCAGATTTCAGATTCGTTTTGACATATCGGTCTCATGCCTACTGCGTAGGGGTGCACTAAGAAGGGATGTCCTGAAATTCCCACGTGATCGGATGGAAACGCTTAAAATAAACTTATTAATGCAGTCGCCTTAGCTTTATAATAAAAGTAATATTATAAAGCTAACGACTGACTGCACGTGGCGTAGTGGTTTAAGCGCCTTTCTCGCCGTTTGACACTGCAATGAGTAATGACGTGTGGGAGACTAAACCCAGGCTCCAAGTGAAAGTGTTGGATGCTGCAGAGATAACGCTAGGACGATGATGATGATGAGATATTATGATACCTATGTGTTTGTTGCAGGAGCAGCGCCCCTTGTGACGGCTCCCTCGCAGCCGAGGTACCGCACGCCGAAGTTAAAGCGGAGCCACACACCGAATACCCGAGCGAGTAAGAAACTACCTACACTCTTGTGTCGACCCCCTCGCAGCCGAGGTACCGCACGCCGAAGTTAAAGTGGAGCCACACACCGAATACCCGAGCGAGTAAGTAACTACCTACACTCTTGTGTCGACCCCCTCGCAGCCGAGGTACCGCACGCCGAAGTTAAAGTGGAGCCACATACCGAATACCCGAGCGAGTAAGTAACTACCTACACTCTTGTGTCGACCCCCTCGCAGCCGAGGTACCGCACGCCGAAGTTAAAGTGGAGCCACACACCGAATACCCGAGCGAGTAAGTAACTACCTACACTCTTGTGTCGACCCCCTCGCAGCCGAGGTACCGCACGCCGAAGTTAAAGTGGAGCCACACACCGAATACCCGAGCGAGTAAGTAACTACCTACACTCTTGTGTCGACCCCCTCGCAGCCGAGGTACCGCACGCCGAAGTTAAAGTGGAGCCACAAACCGAATACCCGAGCGAGTAAGTAACTACCTACACTCTTGTGTCGACCCCCTCGCAGCCGAGGTACCGCACGCCGAAGTTAAAGTGGAGCCACACACCGAATACCCGAGCGAGTAAGTAACTACCTACACTCTTGTGTCGACCCCCTCGCAGCCGAGGTACCGCACGCCGAAGTTAAAGTGGAGCCACACACCGAATACCCGAGCGAGTAAGTAACTACCAACACTCTTGTGTCAACCCCCTCGCAGCCGAGGTACCGCACGCCGAAGTTAAAGTGGAGCCACACACCGAATACCCGAACGAGTAAGTAACTAACTACACTCTTGTGTCGACCCCCTCGCAGCCGAGGTACCGCACGCCGAAGTTAAAGTGGAGCCACACACCGAATACCCGAGCGAGTAAGTAACTACCTACACTCTTGTGTCGACTCCCTCGCAGCCGAGGTACCGCACGCCGAAGTTAAAGTGGAGCCACACACCGAATACCCGAGCGAGTAAGTAACTACCTACACTCTTGTGTCGACCCCCTCGCAGCCGAGGTACCGCACGCCGAAGTTAAAGTGGAGCCACACACCGAATACCCGAGCGAGTAAGTAACTACCTACACTCTTGTGTCGACCCCCTCGCAGCCGAGGTACCGCACGCCGAAGTTAAAGTGGAGCCACACACCGAATACCCGAGCGAGTAAGTAACTACCTACACTCTTGTGTCGACCCCCTCGCAGCCGAGGTACCGCACGCCGAAGTTAAAGTGGAGCCACACACCGAATACCCGAGCGAGTAAGTTACCATCACTTCTAACAGTCTTCAGTAGTCCACTGTTGGACATAGGACTCTATATTTTTATTTTCCCGTTAAAAGAGTAATTTATAGCTATATATATGGATTTATTTTTGGACCAAGACTGCCTCGTTGGTCTCGCGGCATAAATGTGCGCGTGGGATTGGGAGGTCTCGGGTTCGATTCCCGGGTCGGGCAAAGTGTTATTGGGTTTTCCGTTAGGAAATTCCCAGTAACAGCACGGAGTCTGGTAATGTGCCCGGTACGGCAAAAGGCTCGCCCCCTATTACGTGGGACCTAAAAATTCATGGCGAAATGTGGGTGTAATATTACACCTCTGCCTACCCCTTCGGGGATACAGGCGTGAATCTATAAAAAAAATATATGGATTTTTCTAAGGCATTTGACAGGGTTTGTCACAGGCGATTATTGGTGAAACTTCAATCTTACGGCATATGCGGCTCGCTTCTTGATTGGTTCAAATCTTACTTGTCTGGTAGAACACAATAAGTATGTTGTAGTCAAGGGTTTCGAATCTTAACCATACACTGTTCCTTCAGGCGTACCTCAGGGATCACACTTAGGTCCCTGGCTATTTAACTTGTTTATTAATGACATAGTGTCCTGTATAAAAAATAGTAGTGCTTATCTGTTCGTTGATGATATAAAAATATGTTAAAGTATCACGAATTTATCAGAATGCCACTTACTTCAAAATGACCTTGATGCTTTAGTGGGTTGGTGTGCTGTCAACAAAATGTATTTCAACACTGATAAATGTTTCTCTATCACGTTTACGCGTAACCATAATATAATTGAAACCAAATATTATATAGACGGAGTACGAGTAGGCCTCCAGGAGCGAACTGAAATTAGAGATTTAGGAATTCTTTTTGACTCTAAATTAACATTTACACTACATATTGACACTATCATCAATAAGTCATCCAGAATGTTAGGTTTCATTATACGAAACACTAAATCGTTTCGCAATCCAAAAACAAAATTAGCAGTATACAATAGTATTGTGCGAAGCCAACTTGAATATTGCAGTGTTGTCTGGTGCCCACAATACAATGTGCATCAATTAAGGATAGAACGTATCCAAAAAAGATTCCTGAGACACCTTTCTTTTTCATGTGGGTTACATAAAAAAACTTATTTCCTACAGTGACAGATTGAGCCATTTCAAGATGGACAGTTTATTGATGCGCATGATCTGACATTTTTGTATAAAATGTTAAGATATGAGGTACACTGTCCACAGCTTCTGAAATCAATGTGTATTAACCCATTAAGCGCCAAAATGAAACTAGCAGCATATTTTACTCAAATCATTTATTTTCTAATTATTGGTGATAGAATTAAATACAAATGAAAGAAAAAAGTAATGATTTTGTATTTTGAAAAGTTTTAGAGGGGTGTACTCGCGCGAGTACAGCGGCCACTTAGCGGTGAAAATTTTCGAAGCATTCTTTTTCTACGCACAATGTTTTCAGGCAAGTTTTACATTGCCACCGCACTCTGGCATGACAAATCGCACAACGCAATTGTTTTTCTATTCGTTGAGGATAGTGTCCTGAGCCACTCGATGCTAGTCCTGGTACTGTTGATGATGAAGGGCGGCTTTTACTTTGAGTTGTTTGACGTAAATAATGCCTGGCAAGATTACGCCTAAACAACAACTGGTCCATACGATCAGTATGACTAAGAAAATGCAAACGCCAGGCATTTGCTATAGCCATGTCGATCATGTAGGTAAAAAGAACCCACCACCACTTTTTGCCGTGAATAGCAATCCTGTAAAGTGATATAGATTGGTCAAGTTCGTCTACTCCACCCATTCCTTTATTGTAGCTTTGGAATAAACGAGGAATGCCAACATCGACTTTTTCGCGCTTTATAGGACACCACCTCTTTACCACGCCTAGTGGCTCAATCGTGTCGTAATTTGTTACCATCGTACAAACGCTGTTATCCTTCCATCTAACTAGCAATATCTCATTTGTTTTGTCGAATCTATAGTCATAGGCAGCTCGATCTTGTTTCTTCATATCTTTTATAGATTTCAGAGGACATTTTTTTGTCCGGTTTTCACGAACTGTGCCGGTAGCGCAGTATCCAAGATTTCGTAAATCAACCAAAAGATCGTAACTAGAAAAAAAATTGTCAAAAAAGATTTTGTGGTCTGATGGACTGGTTTCTAGTTTTTCAAGAAGTGATTTGACAACTCTTGATCCAAGTGGTTCATTGGGAGCATTGGCAGTTTTTCCACTATAAAACTCAAAAGCATAGCAATAACCAGTAGCACTAGCTGCCACCCAGTTTTTAAAGCCAAACCTTACTGGTTTTCCTCGTATAAATTGTTTTGCAGAGTGGTGGCCGTAATATTTTACCATTGATTCATCAATAGATATTGTTTCTTCGAATATACCCCACTGTTTGAATTTTGTCATGAGAATATCAGCAAGAGGTTTTACTTTGAACATTTTATCGCTTGTAGACGTTGCTTGATCATTATTGGCCAAATGCAGATTTCTTTTTATGTCGCGGAATCTCTGTCTTGTCATAGCTTTTGAAACAAAGGGTAGACCCACATCTTCGTCTAAAGACCAATATAAACTCTCCCGAGGCAGTTTGTGATATCCTGACAATACCAAAACACCAATAAACGTTTTCAGTTCATTTGCGTCCAACTGGAATGAGTGCCTGTTATTTTGTTTCGCGTATAAATTTGTATTGAAAATAATAAGCTCAATGACATCCTTATCAAATAGTTTTTCGAATATCGCGATAGGATTCAGATCTTTGAGTGTCATTTTGACAGTTTCTTTTCTTTGATTTACCTCGGAAATTTCTTTAGGTGTTGTAGAATACGATGGTTCACACTTACGCCAACATGGGGTTCCCTCCTGTTGATCACGTCGAAGTCGTTTTGTGGCCAATGGTTCATCGTCAGAGCTGTCATCATCACTGTTATAATTATTATTGTGTACAAACACTTCAATGTTCCCGGGAACATCTTGAGGTAGTGAAGCAGTCACCAAATCTTCATCAGCTCCTTCTTCTTCATCCGTCACAACACTAGGAGGTGGTGGTATTATGGCTACATCATAGTCAGCATCAGAGTCACTGTCTTCAAAAATAGCTTGAACAGCTTCCTCTAACCCCTCGTAGTGGTTTACAGACGTAAATCGTTTTGAAGACATTGTTAGGAAACTGAAACAAAAATAAAGGTTTTTCTTATATGTATGTTGCCGCTGTACTCGGCCGAGTACAGCAATGTTTGTTTCAACAAAAAAGCTACTAATTCATACAAATTACTTACACAATGTTAATAATTTTATAAAATGGTTAATACTAGACCGAAATATTTTAGTTTAATAACTTGGAAATGACATTTGCTTATTGTAAACAGTGATAATATACACTTACTCGTAGCAGCGTTCTGTTGCGTTGATATGTGATGCTCACGTCGACACAATTTTAAATCTACCCTCACAAGATATTAATATTTTAAAAAAGTAATCTCTTGACAAGTATAATTACCCTCCAAAACTGATAAAACTGTTTAAATTTAAAACCTATGTTACAAATACTTACTGTACTCAAGCGAGTACGGCGGCGCTAAATGGGTTAATATTAAAGTATAAGTATATAAAATATTAATAAAGAAAATGAAATTGAAAAACAAGAAAAAGATACCATATGCTTTTTCTTGTTTTTCAATTTCATTTTCTTACTTTAGTTTTCTAATTTAAAAACGCATTTAAAAATCTTGCATTATAATATGATGTGTTAATCGCAAATACTACGCAAGCTGTGACACCTAAAAAATTTGTACATTTACGTTTGTTACTGCAAATATGTATATTTAGATGTAAGAATAATGTAACAACTACTGGAAGTCCAAAATAATAAATAGATAAATACATAGACTCGCGCCTGTTTCCCGAAGGGGTAGACATAAAATACGGAACGCCGGCGTCTGCAACGATCATGCCATATCTCTCTTGCTTCATTCACATTCAGCAATTTTTCTCATGCATGCTAGTCTTTGTCAGAATATGTAGTATTGTGAGTCAATAGCACGATTAGGCCTACTATACCACGCTGGCCAGACGGATTGGAACAGGGTCTGATGTCGAGTTTTCAGTCTCTACCGCAAATTACTATTTGCTTGGTAAACTTTCTTAGTCGCGTGTTATGACCCACCTTATTAACGGGCGGTCCCACTATTGGATCTATCTATGGACTGGGCTACTTTAGATACGTATTTGACTTATTTTTGACATACATGGATGTTTGTCTTGGTCTGGGTGTTTTATATGTATAATATGTATGTATTTACAAAAAATATACAGGGTATAAAAAGACCCTTAACGAAAACTGAAATCCCATGTTGTACCAATCACTATGACCATTTTTTACTTTAGCAACATACCTGGGAAATTACTGGCTCAGGAGATATTGAGGCTCAAAGTTAGTATGGATTTTTTCTAATTAGGTACAAAATCGATGAATTTACCCCGCCAATATGTTCTTTAGATGTCCTATGATCCCATGGATAAATAGGTGTTTCGAGCATTGCACGCGCGCGCTTTTAATTGCGGTTTAAAAAATGGTAAACTTAAAAAAATCGTTTCCCAGGTATTATTTTTGGTTAGTATGACTTGGCATGATGTCCACAACGAGTAGACTTCGGCTTGGTGATGGGTCTTGTTACATCCTGTATATATAAGTATGTATATCCATTATCTAGTACCCATAACACAAGCTCTGCTTAGTTTGGGACTAGATGGTGTTGTGTGAATGTGGTAGAATATTATTATTTCCTTTATTCAACATTATTCAAATTTTAGTTACACTTTTAAATATACAATTTACAAAAAAAAACCATGTAAAATATAAAAAAAACCGTGGGATCCCACCAGCAACGGGCACAGGATCCAAGCTGCCGGTGGTTAGGGCTCCAGAGACAGGAAATTCCTCACAATACGTGCCGTGTCCAGAAGTACTGCCTTCTGCATCATGGTCCATGATCAGGCCCTTGACCCAAGCGCCCAACGCGAGCCTCTTAAGGTAACGGTCGAGGCTATTAGACCATTAACGGTCACGACTATCGGCACAATTATTGCCGAGTTCACATCCCACATGTCGACAATCTTTATATTTATCTCTTATGTCTTTTGCAGCGAGCATCCAAATGACAATATCGGTGACAAATCGCAGGCGACACGCGACACAAAGCGACAGAAGCCACGCGACATAAAGCGACAGAAACTGGGCACCTAGTTTATATACCTACTGGATTATATATGTATTTAATGTTAGCATTTACTATGAATAAAATAAGTTCTTTGTATAAAATTGTGTTTCTTTTTAAGCATTAGGTGAGATCCTGATTACAAAATAATTACTCAACATCGTCTAAACGTAATCCAACCTCTCTGATCGTTCTGATCTTAGTTTTCATAGACTATCGGCCGGTTTCTGAATTGAGAATTTCGCGTTGAGGACAATTTAAACACTAATTATATACTACTTAATCAATTTTCTGTTTCACAAAAAATTGTTTTGACACATTTTGAGTATTTGTGCTTGTAAAATCTAAAATTTGACACAACATATGATCAACTCATGATCAACTCCTTATCAACTCTATATTCGCGTTTCTGAAAACATTTGACATTTGTCAAACCTCACTTAGCACTGATAAATTGAGAAAAAAATAATTATACAACTTTGGTCTTTTAACCCGTGATCACGAGTAATATGACAGCCAGTATGTCAAAATATCCACACTACGGTTGCTAAGCAGCGGTTACGTCATACTGACGTCTACACAACAAGAAGGTCGTTAAACAGAATTTATAGAAAAAAGGTTCAAAGACTATTCAATATTTGGAAAAATAGATTACAACATTATTAGGAACAAATCGAAGGGTTCAAAAATATAAATAAGAGATTTCCGTGTTAAATCAATCCAAATAATTACGCTGTGGCCTCCATGGAGGTATAATTCTATATACCTCCATGGTGGCCACCATGGAGGTATATAGAATTATACCTCAAATATACCTGGCCACAAATATTTTGTATTAAAAATAAAACAAACTGACTTTGACATAACATACACGTTCCGTTTTCACTAAGATACCGAATTGAACAAATTCAACAAACTGTTAAATAAAATAAAATAATCGTTGAAATAATTTTAAATACAACTTTATTTCGACTTTTTATTTGTTTCCGTATAAAAATAATTAACTGACAAGTGTGCTTCTTTGTAAAATGTTAATTAATACGAATTTATGATTTGTACCGGTTTTTTTACTTGTATTGGAACGTACTAGTATTGTTCGGTTTAAGTTATTCATGATTTGAAGAAAACTCAGTTGAAAGTGCTTTGAAAAAATATCACTCTGACCTGTGAAACAGAAAAAACTTAAGTTGACTTCAACTAGTTCAGAATTTTTCAACTGATGAAAGCTGAAATTCTCAATTCAGAAACCGGCCGAAAATCTCTTTGACTATGGGTTGGAACAGATGAGATAATTTATTAACCATTTTAAGCGATTCTTCGTTCGATCGAAAGATGAACAAATGTGAGCCCATTAAACACTATGATTTTTACAAAGGGTTATAGGGTCCTGGGCCCAGTGCTAAAGTGACGAATTACCCCTAGCCCGGCGACACTTGGCGCCGCGTCTTGTATATCTACGCTACGTAACTAACCTCTCAATCACAACCATATTTTGTACCACAAAACGTAACCGCAGCGGAATTTATAGGCAGCGATAGCCTAGTTGAGATACCTACGGACTGCCATGCAGAGGATATCGGGTCCGAATCCACGGTGCGCACCAATGACTTTTCGTAGTTAAGTGTGTTTTAAATTGTTAACTACCTATCGCTTGCCCCGTGCCTCGGAGAGCACGTTAAACCGTCGGTGCGTATTTACAGAGTATACAAGGCCAAAACGCAGCCATAGGGAACTGGTCGCGTACATATTGTAATGCTATATTTAAATTTGTGATTACAATATATACACGAATTTTGCGTAGGTACTGCTCGTGTATAGTTCGTAACGTGAATACATGCGTCCTAGTCCCGGACTATACTGCATTAGTTACACCTGCCTGACAAGACAAGAGATATACGGCCGGTTTCTGAATTGAGAATTTCGCGTTGAGAACAATTTAAACACTAATTATATACCACTTAATCAATTTTCTGTTTCACAAAAAATTGTTTTGACACCTTTTGAGTATTTGTGCTTGTAAAATCTTAAATTTGACACAACATATGATCAATTCATGATCAACTCCATATCAAGTCTATATTCGCGTTTCTGAAAACATTTGACATTTGTCAAACCTCACTTAGCACTGATAAATTGAGAAAAAAATAATTACACTACTTTGGTCTTTTAACCCGTGATCACGAGTAATATGACAGCCAGTATGTCAAAATGTCCACACTACCGTTGCCAAGCAGCGGCTACGTCATACTGACGTCTACACAACAAGAAGGCCGTTAAACAGAATTTATAGAAAAAAGGTTCAAAGCCTATTCAATATTTGGAACAAATAGATTACAACATTATTAGGAACAAATCGAAGGGATAGAAAATATAAATAAAAGATTTCCATGTTAAATTAATCCAAATAATTATGCTGTGGCCTCCAAGGAGGTATAATTCTATATACCTCCATGGTGGCCACCATGGAGGTATATAGAATTATACCTCAAATATACCTGGCCACAAATATTTTGTATTAAAAATAAAACAAACTGACTTTGACATAACACACACGTTCCGTTTTCACTAAGATGCCGAATTGAACAAATTCAACAAACTATTCATTAAAATAAAATAAACGTTGAAATAATTTTAAATACAACTTTATTTCGACTTTTTATTTGTTTCCGTATAAAAATAATTAACTGACAAGTGTGCTTCTTTGTAAAATGTTAATTAATACGAATTTATGGTTAGTACCGGTTTTTTTTACTTGTATTGGAACGTACTAGTGTTGTTTGGTTTAATTTATTCATGATTTGAAGAAAACTCAAATGAAAGTGCTTTGAAAAAGTATCACTCTGACCTGTGAAACAGAAAAAACTCAAGTTGACTTCAACTAGTTCAGAAATTTTCAACTGATGTAAGCTGAAATTCTCAATTCAGAAACCGGCCGTAAAGTTGACAATAGTTTAGTGAAATAATGGGTGCTTATATGAAATAATATTTGAACTTTATTAGTGGAGGATTAAATTGTATGTAATTCAAGTAACTAAATAGGTTATGTTAGGTTCTCTTTTGACCCTTAACCCAAACATAGGAGCCCTGCGAAGCAGGGCTCCGTCAACTTAGTTTATTAAAAACTATTTAATTGGACATACGGCCGGTTTCTGAATTGAGAATTTCAGCTTACATCAGTTGAAAATTTCTGAACTAGTTGAAGTCAACTTGAGTTTTTTCTGTTTC